>OW121701.1:24693839-25293839 GCA_933228785.1 Lasioglossum pauxillum | reverse complement strand
TTGTGCGTTTGGTCCGTAATCAGAATCCTTGCTTGCAGGGAACTGCTGTTTTGTACTTTTGTACCTCCTCTTCCTACGGGCATTTACCGATGCTTCCTTTTTACGTTGTTCCTCCAAATTCTTCAAAACTGGTGAGGGCGCGCCGCGGAGCGATGTCTGCAGACGAGACAATGCTTCTTTCGTATTGAACTGGATCACAGCAGTGTAAACTCTTGCGCTGTACGATCCTCTTTGGCCGAAATTTATTCTTTTTCCGCCAATGTACTTCGCGATGATGGCATTGAAACTCTCCACCGTGTTGTTGTTGCTCTGATAGAGGAGGCATTCAGAGTGCGCCGCGACCGTATGTATGATATCCTGTATCTTCTTATACACTCCCTTGCTTGATAAGTCGGGACAATGTTGACTTCACCTTCATTCCGAGATCCATCGCAAAAATATCTGATTCTGCCGCACTGTCTGTGCTCTCCGAAAACGTGGCTGGGCACATTCACGATGTCTTCATACAAACGTTTAATCTTCTCTGCTGTCGGCACATTCTCATTCATTCTGTGTGCAGCAGTTCTCGCAATTCCCGTGCGTATCCGCCGAATATTTTTTTCTACGGCTTGCACAATATTCACAACATCTTTCATCTTGTTGCATAAGTTGCGCAACAAATGGTTTGTACACTCGACCTTCTTCACGCGCAGCAGCGTTCCGTATGGCTTGCAGTCCAAAATTTTCTTATATACGCTGCTGTCGCCGTCAGCCATCAGTGTTGAGTACACTAATCTGTGTTTTTCCACGCTGGTCTTGAAACCTTCTGCGATGGCGTCGCTCTCCATCTTTGTAGATGTCTGGTTTCTGCCCCAATTTTTAAAACATTCGTGTTTCCGCGCTTGTCTATCCAGTTTCGCTGCTCTCTGGCAAATGGAGCAGATTCGATTTTTTATTCCGACGTGTAGCACCTTCCCGGTGTGAAATCCAACAATCACGCCGACACCCGACGACGAGTCGTACCTTCCTGTTCGGTATGACCTCTTCATCCAGATCCCGTCAGCCACGACGGGAATGTGTGAAGTTCCATCCGATAACACATCGCCTCTTTCAATGGCTAGCTCTCTTTCTTCATCAGCCGCTGCCGACATTGCTTCATTCGAAAGAAGTTTCGATTTGTTCACGATCGTGTCGTGAAATTTACGGTAAATCAACTTCTTCATAGGGGGGACGTTGATGGCTGAAAAAAAGTCCGCCATTTGTGAGTATCCACCCCCGGTGGTCATTGTTGCGGCGACTGCACTCAGCTCGTTGTCAAGAGACGGCTTCTCTCTTGTGTCTGCGGGCTGGCTCTGGACTTGGAATGTCTTATTGCACGTCTTGCATTTCAAATGCTCGATTGTCCTCAGACCCGATCTCTGAATACGTTCGGTACGGAGGTCCTTCGACAAATATCCCTTCGAGTGATCGCCAATCTCTTTCATCTGTTCGATGACGTGGTGCATGTCAACGATGCTAAACCCGTCCGAAGGAGGGCACGATTTCGCCTGTGACGTGGTCGTCGTTCCTGTTTCCATGACGTGGTGGCACTCCTCTTCGTCGGTGACAGTGACAGTCTGCATGTTTGTCGTCTCTCCAACATCTTCTGTCATATATATTGAATCAATTTTGCGATCGAAAAAGATTTTAAATAGAATGATGATTTCGGCGCTTAGGTTCGATCAATTATAAAAATTAAAGAATTCCATTTTTTATAACAAATTTGCAGTTTGAAATCTCGACGTTTCGATCCTGGTGAGGATCATTTTCAAGAGATTTTTGCGTCTGAAACAAAATGTAACATTGCAAAAGAAAACCATAGATAGAAAACGAATAGAATTTTTTAAACTGGAAAAATGAAATAATTTTTCCTTACATGTTATATGGAAAAATTTAGAAATTTAACTTTAGTAACTACGTGTTGCTTTCATGCTGGTAGATAATGGACTGACACCTTGTTGAAGGTTAAGATGTAAACAGTGAATACAAACGGACAAAATTTGGAATTTGACCAATTAGAAAACATGATCTATGTTTGCTGAATCTATAATAGGCGGTAAATTCAAAAACTCAATATCATTCATCCCAAGCAACCACACAGTATATTACCACTTTTAATTGTGGTAATAGAAGAAAAGTTCAACACTCAAATAAAATTGAGAAAAATTGCAGTTTTATCAGAATCAAAAATATAGTAATTAAATTATATTTAATACTATTAAAGCATTAATTGGAAACTTCATCATAAAGAAACATTACTGGTTCAGTAATGCAGCGTAATGATCATGAATCTTTGGTGATTCGTACCTAAGATTAACGCTTTGCAGTTTAATCATATGAAAAGTTTCCACTAATAGTCTACGGTGTAAATTTGATTCTTTGTCTAAAACTTTAGCATTTTCAAAGTCAAATGCGTGATCAAATTCCATTGAATCCATTGAATCTTCTGTCATGTTGCGCAATGTTTCATCTCCGAGTCCACTTGACGCCGGCGCTGCATTTTCTGCTTCCATTTCTTCGAATTCTATGAATTCTTCAATTTCCACGATTTCTTCGGGCATTCCCACGAAGATGGTGTTGTCGCACACCATTCGCTCTTCCAGTGCACTTGATGTCGATTCTTTCCTTCCTTGATGATCTTCGTCCATTACCACGAAATGCTCGGCGTTTATCTCCCACAATGCTGGCGCTCCATTTTCAGCAACCGTTGATCGCTCTGCCAGGGCAAGCCACTGCTGTCTGAAAACAGAATACAAGAAAAAATGTTGGTGGCTACACACAACAGAACGGTGTATAGACACACATAAAGACCAAAGAACAAGTGCAGAGTACAAGTTCATACTCTGTAATTCGTTCAAGATATTTAAATTGAGGATATTTAAATTGAAAATCCTGCTTGGAAAAAAACCAAAACCTCAAGCAATCGAAAAATTGCAGATTTCGCATGGAAGGGACTGATAAACCTTGAACATTTTACAGAAATAATTAAAAACCGAAATCAACTTGATTAGCATTTCTACAGCATCAGCATTACATCTGGAAATATTAGTCATTCGATTATCTCTAAAAAGAAATTCTACACATATTAAATACACGCCTGCAATAAAAAGATCAAAGAACAAATATACAATCAGTCAATCAGTAATCCCTATTTATTAGGGAACATCCAAAGCCATTAGTTGCGGTTTCACGCCGATACACCTGAATGGGCGTCGCGTCGGGTTGCTCGTCCGTGTTTATTGCACCACTCGGCCACGGAGACCGAGGCTCTGGTCGCCCTGCCAGAAAATCACTGGAAGGATTTACTTGAGAACTTTCCATGAATAATTTTACGAATTGGGGGTAACTCGGAAAGCGAAATAGGGAAAACTTCACTACTGTTCATTTTTTTCCAAAAACTCTGGGTGTCTATAGCTTTGTCGTGGGGTGTATAAGCAGGCCCGCAGTGGAACGTCAAACGAACGGGGATAATATTTCCAGATGTTGTGCTGATATTGTAGAATTGCTAGTTAAATTGCTTTCGGTTTACAATTAAATCTGTAAAATGCTCCTGGTTTATCAGTGCCCAATGGGCTCATAGAATAATTAGAACGTAACAATTGCAATGTCAGCTTATTGTTAGTTCATCGTGGAAAGAACGTCCAAAAAATCTGTTTTTATTTTTTTCCACTACGACGCACCAAATAAGAATAAGATATCACCAGCAACTAAAAAATTCGTTGACAAGAAGTAAGTTGAAAAGATTGAATGCTTCTACTTTGCTTCCTGCGTGTATAAAAATATAATTATGGAAGACTGGTTGTTAACTGAGAATTTTTTAGGAATTACTTCGAAAGAGTATAGTCGCGTGCAGGGCAGGATCTGCTTGGTCTCACCGAATGTTCACAAGGAGATCTGGGACAATACGTTTACCGCCTTTGTGATATGACAATCGATATTGAGCGAGAACAACCTTCGAGGAGCTCGTATTTACAAAAAAAGACGAACCTTGGGACTGACTCCAATAGTAATAAAAAAAACATCTGGAACGCGAGTAAAAGTGTAGAGACCAAAGTGAAAAATTTGTACGGGCAATAAGCTGGTAAAGGCCGCCGTGCACCCCCGTTTCAGTTAGGGCCGAGTCGAGGGCACCGCTATTATGGTCCTTTTTCTCTATACGGCTGGTCTCGAGAAAACACCAGCAGACTGTATATGACTAAATAACCCCAATTTATAAAAAATTATATTTGTTGTCAAGATGAAGATTTTGAACATCTTTTGCCAGTATACAGTGACCCGGAAAAATATTCAGACGCTCCAACAAAAACGATAGAGCTTTTCGCGCTGATTCCAAATCTGTTCTTAATTTTTCTTCTACATGTACAGTTTTTGAGAAAATTGAGTTGAAAAAAAGACATACTTTTCAACTTTGAACAAATTAAACATAATTAAAATTGTAATTCTAACTGCATTGTTGTGCGATACAATATAATTATTAACGTATAGTTATCTTTTTTATCGATGTAATATATAAATAACTATATACATAAAATAACTATATAAATAAAGTAAACTATATAAATAAAATAACTATATAAATACAATAGACTATATAAATAAAATAGATTGTACAAATAAAATAACTACAAAATAATTATATACATAAAATAAACTCCTAACAAAGAAAAAAGTGTTAATAACGCAAAAACTAGGTGGCTGTCGCAAACTGAAAATGTACCCTCCAAGGCAGCAGACAATTTTACAAGTTCGTACACGCGTGCAAAGTTAACTGCCGAAAACTTTGTGTACTCCCGACATCAAATCTAAATGTCTTTGGTCAACAGACATGGTGCGACTAGACTCCTGTCTAGCTTTGAGTGATGTGCGCACCACACATATGGAATTTAATAGGTCGTTGCCTATTTTATTCCGTTTTTTCGACTTGATGTCGGGAAGGAGCGAAAACACTCTTTCGGCTTCGGTGTCGAGTGCGGTAGACATCGAACAATATTAATAATGGCAGACAGCAATGGAAACTGACGAACTTTTTGGGGGTTTTGAAATTTGGCGATTTCTACCCACATATCATCGAACGACAACTTCGCCCATTGGTCCCTCTGCGACCGCGAAGTGCCATGATACAAAAAGTGCCATTCCTTTCGTAACTCAATACAATTAAAATTTCCCAATTTATTAGCAACAGCTTCGAGATTTTGAAAAGTAAAATCTCTGTTGCTATTAAAGAGGGAATTACATGGTTTGAAAACTGTTAATTGTTTTAAGAAAACATCGTCGTGGGGAAGGCGATTTCTTATTTCATTGCATAGGGTAACCAAAAACCCTAAACAATTATCCCGGAAGGAGTGTATTTCAACTTCCGACATCCCCTGAGCCCTTGCCTCTTCCAAGTACTCCTTGCATTGGGAACCAAGATCCACTTGGTTTAGTGCAACTTGGTTCGTTTCGAGGGAAAAGTTAATCCGCCTTATTTCATTGAAATGCTGCAGAAGAGCAGGTTTTAAAACCCTGCTTAAGAACATTCGAAGCAGCCTTTCCGAAAAAGGCTGCAACTCCTGTACCAATGTACCTCTACGTTGGAAGAAGGCATAATACCCATTTAGAATGTTAAGGGCATCTTCCAAAAAATGGAGATACTCTTTAACCTCAGGTTTACCAAGAAGACCAGAGAACCTCTTGGCTGTTTTTGAGTTTTCCGAAAAGGATTGCTCATTAAAAAAACGAGTGGAATCGTCCCAAACATCTAAAAATCGTTTCAGACATCGGTGCCTGCAAAGCCACCATGTGTCTGACAACTTTAAGAGCTTTAAAAGAGAGTTCTCAAAACTCTCACGAAATTGCCGAAAAATAGCAGCCCGTTCGGGCTGCTATTTACAAAAGAAGCGACGCCTCGAAGTAATTCGTCGCATTCCTTTGGTATCCTAGCACAAGCAGCACTGGCCGCCAATGCTATGGAATGGCATACGCACGGCAATGTAATGACTTGGGGATTCTTTTCAAGCAACTTTGTCTTGAATGAAGAAAATTTCCCAGTCATAACGGCAGCATTATCGCAACTAAGAGCCGCGATATTATTCATGGTAATCTGCATCCTCAGCATTTCATTTTCGAAAGCTGAGAAAAGCTTCCCCGCTGAACAGTCGCTGGCATCTAAATGGATTAGTTGCAATAATTCTGTCGTTACGGTCAAACGACGTGGCTCAACATATCGAATCGCTAATGTCAACCACTTGTCGTTTGTTGAGTCAGAGGTCTCATCCTCATGGATCGAAAATTTACAATGCCGTGCGTCGTCGACAATGCGTTGCGTTTCGCGAACGCACAGCACGTTCGATATTATTTTGCTGCACTTTGTGCGGCCCATTTTCATGCCCTGCAAGACTTGAGGCTCCTTGCCTATATCCTGCATAAGGGCGAGGAGATCAGGGGCGATGGAGAGAGGGATATTGTTTTCGGCGAAGAAAGCCGCGTATCTAATCTCGGCGATTTTAATTTTATCGCCGAGTGAAGAACTCCCTCCCTCGTTAAACTCTTCAAGATCAGGCTCCTCAAGATCGACGTTGTTGTCTTGAGTGTCAGTAATATCCTGAAGAAATTGCTTCATATTCTTGACATGAGCCTGTCTGGACGAATGCCTGCGTATATCTGAAAGCCCGCATTCGACGATCTTCTTGCAGGCTTTGCAGAAGCATTTTGAATCGTCAGAAGGTAGTTCCTCGAGCCAGACCTTTAACGAATCGTCAGCGTCATACCAATGACGCTGAAATCTCTTCTTACTCCTTTTCGCGGGTACACCTGCCATTATAACTACGCGAACACTATTCTACTAATTATAAATAACTGTTTTGTTATTTCTCGATCGTAAATGTTTAATAAACTAAAATATGCTCTCGGCGCACGGTTTCGATCAATAATACAGACAAAGCAAATTTGCAAAAATTAAATTCTCAACGTTTCGATCCGGATTTGGATCATTTTCAAGAGAAATGCGTCTGAAAATATATACATAATTAATATAATAGATATTTAACAAGGGAGACAACACTGATTACAAAATAAACTTTTAAATAACGTACTTGCTATGTATAAAGAAATGTTAACTAACTATTAGTGACTGACTGAGTTTCATGCTGGTCTACATTGAACTGAGGTACAGACCGTTAAGATAGAGCAAACACAACAATTGAAAACGACGCATATTGATATTCGACCAATCAGGCACGATGATCGACAGGTTGTTGAATCGATTCTTGGCGGCAAATTCAAATTGTCGAAATACCAATCTCAACACAACATAACCAATTGAATACCATTAAGATATGGTAAGAACATTGACATTCAATAGTTTTGACCAGAGATGTTATAAAACACAAAGTGTTTATTGGTAGAAGAGAAACAATACTTTGTATATAAGTAGAAACTTCATCATACATACATTACTGGTTTAGTAATGTTGCGTAGTATTCATGAATCTTTGGTGTTTCGTACCTAAGATTTACGCTTTGATGTTTAATCATGTGAATAGTTTCTAGTAGTATTCTACGTTCTAAATTAGGTTCTCTGTCTACAATTTTTGCATTTTCAAAATCAAATGCGTGGTCAAACTCAAAAGAATGCTTCGTCAGAGCGGTATGTTGTGTAGGAGGCAAGAAAATGTTTCTTTTATGTTCTTTAACTCTTGTGTCTAAATGTCTTGAGATCTATCCAATATATGTGCTGTTACAACCTTTACATGGTATTGAGTAAACTATATTGCAATTTTTTGAAAGTGGTAGTTTGTCTTTAACCGGTGGAAACAAATTTGTTAAACAAAAAGGTATTTTGTAAATAGTGTGAATTCCAGCCGTTCTGAAAATTCTTTTTATATCATTAGAAATGTTTTTAACGTATGGAATTACAACCGTATTTTTCCAATTAATTGGACCAGTTTCTTTGAATTTTTCCTCTTTTCGTTTCTCGACAGAAAGAGGGTTATATAATTCAAAGACCCTTTCTTTGATGATTGTAGAAATAAGATTACTGGGGTAATTATTTTGTTTTAAAACATTTCTAACCATGGATAAATTTTTTTCCCTGAATTCTGGATTCGACAAAAGTATGGCTCGGTCAATTAAACCTTTGATGAGGCCTAACTTATGCTGTGAAGGGTGAAAAGCAAAGTAATTTAAGTATCTGCCAGACCAACTTATTAATAAATAAGTTTTTGAACAGCATCACACATAATCGAAATAACAATAATTTTCATAATTCTAATAATAATCTGTTGTATGCATCTGAGATGAAAATAACTAAGCAATTCTTTAAAAACAATGACATCTTGTTACTACTTATATCAGATAAAGGTAACACTACAGTCTTGGTGGATAAAGAACAATACATTTTGGAAGTCACAAACTTGCTTAATGACAGAAACACATACACGGTTAGCAAATTTCAATACACTTGCACCTTTGAGAAAGGAGCAAATTCCATCATTGCCAATTTAGTAAAAAAAGTGTAGCGCGCGTGCAAACGAGCAGACACTCACACTGGCAGAGTAGAGGTACGTTCGTGGGTAACGCGTGCGCAGTAGAAGCAACGTGACGGCGACGGTATGTCAGAGTGGGGGAGCCGCGCCGGCTGAGCCAGCGGAGGGGAAAGGGCCCACGATTCTGGCATCACTGCTCTCGCTGCTGGTTGGCAGCCGTACCAGAATCCGGCTGTGTCATCACGGGAACGACGATCTTCACCCGTCCTCGGAAGATTACGTCGCTGATGATCCTGGGTTCACGTGTGATACCCAGGAACTGTTGCCCACCGTTTTCACTCGCGTAGATGCGTGCGAGTTTCCGCAACTGGTACCGGCGACCGGCGCGGCGCGGCATGCGATACTCGTATGCTTTGATAAACAAGCGTCAACAGAGGCTTCTGCGTTTCCTGATGAATCCGGAGGAACGCACCGAGCAATATTATGCTCAGACGTGCGAAGCGGAAACGCAGAAGCGGAAACGCAGAAGCAGACGAAATATATACAGGGTGGCCCACATAACTCTGAACAGCTCAATATCTCCGTTACTTTTCGTTGTACAAAAAAACTTCGTAGGACAAAGTTACACTGTTTGAAGGGCCACATATAACGGTGTAAGGGAAAAAATTTTCAAGATCATTTTTATGAGATTTCAAGGTTATCGATGTTTTTTTAAATGGAATGAGGTATTTTTTAATACATCAATCGACGCAGCTGGACATTCTTTATAAAAAAGTACTAACCTATGTATGTCGAAAAGTTAGTAGTTCAGGAGATATTTCAATTTAAATAACTCCAAAATACCATTACTGTCGTACTAAGGTGTTAGTGTTTACTTACTTGTGTAACGCCTTAGTACGACAGTAATGGTATTTTGGAGTTATTTAAATTGAAATATCTCCTGAACTACTAACTTTTCGACATACATAGGTTAGTACCTTTTTATAAAGAATGTCCAGCTGCATCGATTGATGTATTAAAAAATACCTCATTCCATTTAAAAAAAACATTGACAACCTTGAAATCCCATAAAAATGACCTTGAAATTTTTTTTCCCTTACACCGTTATATGTGGCCCTTCAAACAGTGTAACTTTGTCCTACGAAGTTTTTTTGTACAACGAAAAGTAACGGAGATATTGAGCTGTTCAGAGTTATGTGGGCCACCCTGTATACAGGGTGTCTCAAAATTCCTCCAGGACCCGAAAGGGGGTGGTTCCTGAGATCATTTCAAGCGACATTTTCCTTTGAAAAAATGTCGTCCGCGACTTCGTTAACGAGTTATTAACGAAAAACACGGACCAATCAGAGCGCGAGCTAGACGCGTGTTGCTCGGCGCGCCGGCAGCCGAGTGTCGGTGGCACGCCGCGATTTCGCAACGAACAAAAGTTTCTCGATGATGCGAATCCTCGCCAATTTCGATAAGCTTTGGATATGTTGTCAATACCGTGATTCTGAACAATATTTCTCTTTACAGTCTTTGTCGATCGGCTTTAGTTTACGAGATAATTGTAAAAACATGTAATTGAAAATCGATCGATGTATTATTTCTTGGCCAATCGCGATGAGCTTTGGATATGTTGTCAAAACCATGATTCTGAACAACATTTCCCTGTACAGTTTTCGTCGGCCGGCTTTAGTTTACGAGATAATTGTAAGAACTTGTAATTGTAAATCGATCTCCTCGCCGATTTCGATGAGCTTTATTCCATAGGAAAAAGATATTTAAAACATCGAATAAATAACATATTTCAAAGTCATCGAAATCGGTGAGGACCCACATCATCGGCAACTTTACCCGAACGAGAGAAGAAGCAGAAATTTATCGAATTAAAAACTCACTTATTCAGCCGTGAATCCATTTGCTTATTACTCCAGTGAAAGACAAAACACGGAACACCACATTTTCACACAATTTCACACAATTTCTGAACACTTAGCACACTTTTCTAATTCGTATCGATAGCGAACGAAATTACATACTCCGACGCGGAAAGAGTTCCATGCTCTTCGCGATTCCGCGCGAAACTATGCTCTCCCAGCCTACAATGTATTCGATGAAGGCGTCGTTTAAAACAAATGAAATCGTTCCCAAGGAAATATTGATTTTTCGAGAATCATATGGTATTGATTTTTCGAGAATCATGTGATTCTCGAAAACATCGATTCTTGACGAACCAACGATGTCATGGACAAGATATCTCGTGCATCTTTATTACTGATATAACGTGCTATTATTCATTCAGAGCATCGTTGCTTCGACATCACGGAAACGAGATATCTCGTAGATTGTAGTTTCTGTGCCCCTCTGAAAAGGACTAATTAAAAATTTTATAAAAAAAAATTAAACCGACTTTGAAGAAACGCACACACGAACTTTTTTTCTTAATTTTTTTTAGATTAAAAAAAATTTTTTTTTTATTTAAAAAAAATTTTTTTTTTAACTGATGCTAATGTTACCGCTTGGAATAATCGAAAGTTATTCCAATGCAAGAGTGGGTTAATCATCTCTACTCTCAAGAATACATTTTGGGAGAATATCGATGAAAGTAAAGAAAAAAACGATGTTAGCGATGTTGGCGAAGGAGTAACGAATCGGGAAGTTCTTTGTGTGACTCTTGGAGAGTCACACACCAAATAAAAAACATTAATATCAGTAGGCCCTACTAGCCATGCGTATCACTAACCCTCCCGCAAGAGCAGTCCTACCCGCGAGCTCGCGAAGCGAGCGAGCAAAAACAACCCTACTCGCGAGCGAGCGAAGCGAGCGAGCAACAATAGCCCTCTAGTTTTATTTTATTTCGGTTGCGTTATTCTATTTTCGACCGCAGTCGGCCGCCTGCGTGCGCCCATAAGACGGCGCAGTCTATCTCTATATGTTTATGATCAGTATTTGCATTTTTCATATAATTACAATAACGAGTTCTTACTTTCACTCCTACTCTGGGAAATTGAAAATCTAACCACAATATAGACGGAATTTTAGTGTTTTCTTGAAAAGTAATAAATTTTAATATTCCGCATGCTCCATTAACCAATCCGTCTTCAACATCAATATTATTAATTATCATATATTTTATATTAATTTTCAATTTAATCTCAGTTAATAATTCGTTTTGAACTGATTGTGTTTTTAAAGATTGTAATATAAATTTTTTTGTACTTTCATCGATATTCTTCGAAAATGTATTCTCGGCAGTAGAGATGATTAACTCACTCTTGCATTGGGATATTTTTCGATTATTGTAAGCGGTAACATTAGCATTAGTTGCATATAATCTTATTGCTATATCTGGAACATCATTTTGATTTTTAATTCCTCTCGATTTAATTAATTTTATGTCATCTTCAGACATTTCTCCAAGAGCTAAATTATTTAGAGCATTTATAAACGCCAAATCATCTTTTTGTCGCATAACTTCCGTCAATTCATAAAATTCAAATTCGTTCCATAGTGGATTAATATCAATAAAGGGAGCCATTTAGTTTCGTCTCGAGACTTGATAAACAGGTTTATCTCGTACAGGTGGTAATTGATTTAAATCTCCAACTGTTAATACAGAAAGACCACCAAATGATTAATTTATACCATTTATTTGCCTTAAACGTGTATCAATGTAGCCTAGTATTGTGCAACTTACCATCGATATTTCATCAACTATGAGTAATTCTACTTTTGATAATTTTTCACGAATATTGTTGGCTAAGTCGCTTGACAATTGTGGTAAACTAACTCCAAATTGATTAATTGGTAAAGCGAAAGCAGAATGAATTGTTATTCCATTAATTAAAAAAGCAGCCTTGCCGGAAGGAGCACATAATAATACTATTATTTTATCCATATCTCCGCCGGGCAATTTATCAAAATAATTAGTTATTAATTGATATAGTGTTTTAATCACTCTACTTTTTCCAACACCAGCTGAACCACTTAAAAAAATCTTAAATGGAACTTTATGCAATTTAAAACAATTCAATGTATGCATTACAAATTCTTTTTGTTTACAATTTAATTCTTTTACCATTACAGCCCTGTCATTTCGCAGGCCTGTTACTAAGTCCGCGCGCCGAGTACAGCCGAACGAACCCGATTGGAGCCGAACCGAGTCGGCAACGAACCGCCGGCTCCCCGCTGCCGTATCGAATCGTCCCGCACCGCGCTATCCCCGAGTCAACAATCAACCGAGCCGTCACCGACAGCTCCGCGCGTGCCCCTCGCCTAGGAACCGCATTTGGCGGGAACCGGATACCGAATTCCTATACATCCGGCGGCAAACGGAAAACCTACGTCACCACGAATACCCTTCGTCACTTCACCTCCCCACCCACAAGCTAGGCCTATAAAAGGTGCTGCGACCACGAGTCGCCCTCCTATTCCGTTCGCAGATTCTATATAGGAGACACCGACCTGGAATTCCATTCTCTTGTAAGTATATCCTGGTTATCGTGTTCCTGATCCCGAGCCTCCGACGACGAGTTAGTATCGCTGCGCGAACTTCTCCTTGTCGTGGGGCACCCCGATTTCCGCCGGTGACGACTGCGTCGCACCGAAGCAGAGGAGACGCGCCGTCCCTCTGGAACCTCGACAGCGTCGACATCCCTGGTTCCCGCCGGTGACGGCCGCGTCGCACCGAAGCAGAGGAGGCCCGCGGCCCCGCTAATATCCCGACCGCGTCGGAGTCGGCTCGATGGAAGAGATGCGCCATCCTTTTCCGTCACCGAATGTACTGCTCGGGAGGCCGTAATGTCAGGTACGCTGCCGACATTACGCACCCGACAAACCAGACCCGGGCAGGGTATCCTTGCCGAAATCCTAGTCCCGATCTGAAACACTTCGCGTGCACCAGGTCCTCGCGAATTACCGTCGCCGTAAAGATGACCGCCGTACGTCATCACGCGTAACCGCCGCGAATAGCATCTTCGAGAATGTCCGTGTTGGAATTTATAAATTGACAAAAATAATCTACTCTTATTTAGTAGGTAAATTCAGTTTGTTTGACTCTCGAACACCTTATAAATGAATATTTTATCAATGCTGTCTGCGACATGAAACCCTCAACTTTTATCTGTTAATTAGATCGACATCTGTTATTTCCTGTAGCGATCCTCACTTCTGTTATATCTGTCAATTTGTAAAGACGTGCCTCACAACGTGTCTTCTTATATATTTAATAGAATAAATTCTATTTAATATTCGATCGTGAGTGATTTATTATACACCCATATTCCAATAGGTTATGGGCCCAGAACACGTTGCATGCTGTATTACGATCTAGTTACGTTGTGTGTTAAAATTTTTTTTTTTTGTTTCTGAAAAATTGCGTTGTGAGGCAGTTTGCCGTGTGTTAAATAGAGGCAGTTTGCTGTGTGTTAAATATTGTGACAATGGATAAGAAAAGGAATATCAAACCGGATTGTATTTATTACAAAAGAAACAACCAGCAACAGAGGACTGAACCGAATAAAACTGTGCAAACAGTTCATATGACTCAACCTTCGACAAGTTCATCAACGCCTGTGTCAAGTTTCGCATTCATGGTGGGAGATTATGAATCAGAAATGCAGGGGACAAATAAAATCATCTTTATCTTGGATTCGGGGGCATCGGATCATCTGATCAACAGGGAAGATCTGACCCGGAATTTTAATGTGCTGCAAACGCCAGTACGAATTTCTGTGGCGAAAAATGGGACATACATTGCAGCGACAAAACAAGGAACGCTGAATGTTACTACTAACTTGGGCATCCAGGGAACTGTGGACAATGTATACTATTGTCCAGATGTACCGTATAATTTACTGTCCGTTCGAAGGATCCAGCAGGCAGGCATGACAGTTATTTTTAATGAGGAAGGCGTTAAGATAAGTAAAAATGAAAACGTCATAATGTCAGGTAAGCCTTTAAACAATTTAACTGGCATAGAATTTTTAATAAATGTTTATTCTACTGTTCATGTCTCTAGAATGATAAAAGATCATTATGAATTATGGCATCAGCGTTTAGGCCATATTGGAAAGTCAAAATTCTTAGAATTGAAGAATAGAAAGATGTTTGCAGATATAAACCGAGTAGAGAATGTTATGGTTAATGACAATCTTTGCGAAGCTTGTATAAATGGTAAACAAGCGCGGTTACCATTTCGAAACTCGAAAGATAAGAATTATGTAAAACGACCGTTATTCATTGTACACTCTGATATTTGTGGTCCAATCACTCCTACTACAATTAATGAAAAAATTATTTTCTACTGTTTGTTGACGAATATACCCACTATTGTGTAACATATTTGATGTCACATAAATCAGACGTATTTTCAATGTTTAAAGATTATGTTGCAAAGAGCGAAGCTCATTTTAATTCAAAATTAGTAAACTTATATTGTGATAATGGCCGGGAATATTTGTCAAATGAAATGAAAGATTATTGTGTTGAAAAAGGCATTACATACCACTTAACAGTTCCACGAACCCCACAGTTAAATGGTGTATCAGAACGTATAGGCATTACATACCACTTAACAGTTCCACGAACCCCACAGTTAAATGGTGTATCAGAACGTATGGTAAGGACGATAACAGAAAAGGCTCGGACTTTAATTGCTGGAGCTAGTCTGTATAAAGTTTTCTGGGGAGAAGCTGTTCTTACCGCTACATTTTTAATTAATTTAACTCCGACAAAAGCTTTGAAACAATCAAAAACACCATATGAAATGTGGCATAGCAAAAAGCCACAATTAAAGTATTTGAAAGTGTTCGGTTCAACAGTATATATACATAATAAAATTAGACAATCAAAATTCGAAGAAAAATCTTCGAAAGGAATTCTAGTTGGTTACGAACCGAATGGCTATAAAGTGTGGAATGTGGAAACTGCTAAGTTTGTTATTGTGAGAGATGTAATAGTTGATGAAACTAATTTTTTGATATCGAGGCCTGTAATGGTACAGCCTGAAACTGATGCATCTGACGTGCAGTCAAAATCAGTAGATAATTTTAAATCTGATAGTACTAAATCAGATAAATCTCCACAATTAAAAACTGTTATTGAAAATGGCAAATTAAGTCGTGAACTTAATAAATCTGTAGTTGAAGCAGATTCACACAATAATATTTCAGATTCACACAATAATAATTTAAAAAGACAAGTACCTTCTGAGTTAAGAAGAAGCGATCGAATTAAAAGTCGACCAAGTGTTTCATACAATGAAGATAATATATTGGACGATTATCTTTTATCTGCTCAATCGATTGTTTATAAAATCCCTACATCATATAAAGACATTGAAAATATGAATGATAAAATTCAGTGGCAACAGGCTGTTAAAGAAGAGATCAATTCGCTTTTGTCAAATAATACATGGACTTTGGTCTCAAGGCCTGAGCATAAAAATATTGTTGACTGTAAATGGGTGTTCACAATCAAAAATGATGAGTTTGGAAACCCACTGAGATATAAGGCTCGGCTGGTTGCTCGAGGGTATAGTCAACAATATTTAGAAGATTACTATGAAACTTTTGCACCGGTTGCTAGAATTTCAAGCTTTAGATTTATATTAGCTTTTTCAAACCAGTTTAACTTGTTAATCCATCATATGGATGTCAAAACTGCTTTTCTAAATGGAACGTTAAAAGAAGAGATATACATGAAAGTTCCTGAGGGAGTTAATTGTGATAATAATCATGTGTGTAGATTGAATAAATCGTTGTATGGATTAAAGCAAGCAGCTAGATGCTGGTTTGAAACGTTTGAACAAGCTCTTATAGAGAAAGGTTTTAAAAATTCACCGGTTGATAGATGCATTTATATTTTAGACAAAGGAGATGTATCGGAAAATATATATATTGTATTGTATGTAGATGATTTAGTGATTGCAACTGCAAAAATCGACACAATGAATAGTTTTAAGAATTACCTAAAGATAAAATTCTGCATGACAGATTTAAACGAAATAAAACTTTTCTTAGGTATAAAGATTGAAAGAAATACAAATAAGATAAGCATGGATCAAAGTGTATATATTAAAACTATTTTGCATAAATTCAATATGTCAGATTGTAACCCTATTAATACACCTATTGAATATAAATTAGATTACATGGCATTGAATTCCGCTGAAGAGTATGATGCTCCTTGCCGAAATCTTGTCGGATGTTTGATGTATGTGATGTTATGTACGAGGCCTGATTTAAGCACAGTTGTTAATATTTTAAGCAGATATCTGAATAAAAATAACAAAGAACTTTGGCAGTGCTTGAAAAGAGTACTTAGATATTTGAAGGGTTCGCAAAATATTAAATTAGTTTACGAAAGAGGAAATTATATTAACCTTCTGAGCGGCTACGTTGATTCAGATTGGGGAGGCAATGATTTAAATGATAGAAGAAGTACAACAGGATATCTTTTTAAATTATTTGAAAGATGCACAATATGCTGGAACACAAAACGGCAAGCATCTGTAGCAGCTTCATCTACAGAAGCTGAATATATGGCTCTTTATGAAGCTGTTAGAGAAGCTCTTTGGTTGAGGTCTTTGGCAAAGAGTTTAAATATAGATGTTCTGCAGGCAATTGTAATCTATGAGGATAACAATGGCTGCATTAGTATTGCTAACAACCCAACGCATCATAAAAGATCAAAACACATAGATATAAAGTACCATTTTTCTAGAGAACAGGTTGAAAAGGGCATAATTAAATTGTTACATATGCCTACAGGTAGTCAGCTGGCCGATATTTTGACCAAGCCGTTACCAGCAGCCAGATTCCTAGAACTGAGAAATGGACTGGATTTGCAATAATAGATTAATTGTATTAATATTGATATCTTTTTGTATGCAAGTAATTCTAATTATTTTTCTTTTATATGCGTTATATATACATGTGTGTATATATACTGGTCTGATTAGGTTTTTCTGGGTTTTTCCTAATCCTATGCAACAAATGTTGGACCATTTGTAATTAGCCCCAGACGAAGCACAAGGAAGGCATGTCTTAACTAAATAATAGATTTATTTTTGAGGGAGCGTGTTGGAATTTATAAATTGACAAAAATAATCTACTCTTATTTAGTAGGTAAATTCAGTTTGTTTGACTCTCGAACACCTTATAAATGAATATTTTATCAATGCTGTCTGCGACATGAAACCCTCAACTTTTATCTGTTAATTAGATCGACATCTGTTATTTCCTGTAGCGATCCTCACTTCTGTTATATCTGTCAATTTGTAAAGACGTGCCTCACAACGTGTCTTCTTATATATTTAATAGAATAAATTCTATTTAATATTCGATCGTGAGTGATTTATTATATACCCATATTCCAATAGTCCGTCACCGGGAATCGTCACCGCGAGCACCGACGTCGCGAAGCGTGAACAGCGAGGTTCGGTTAAACTACGCTACGAGTTTGTTATTTCACCCCGTGCACCAAGTCTCCCGATCCCGATCCGCTTCCTCGTTTCCGACATAACCCTGGCACGGCGAGCTTCCACGGCCGAGGAAGCCCCGACGCGAATTTCACCGCGTTCCGGAACGAGAACCGTTAAACCATATCATGAAGTTCAGTTTCGTTTACTCTTGCCGGACATGTGTATCTACTTTTATGAGAATCTTTTTTTATATTTTTTTCTTTAGCATTGTCTTGTTCACCACCTTGTTTGAATATATCATTATGTTGAGTACACGAATTTTCCTTAGCAACATATTGTTCTGCTTTCTGGTTCTCTATTTCACGATTATCATTTTCCACTTGTTCCAAAGCATCATCCATAGCTTTATCACTAATTATTGAAAATTTTTCTTGATTTGTTTCAATAACATTTATATTATTTTTATAAACCATTTCATGATCAATATTTTCAACTTCACTTGGTTCATCAAGCCAAGGCATGAATAACAATATTCTCTCTCTATAATAATTTGATGGATCTTGTTTCAAGTTATATCGTCTGTATCTAATAATAGCTGTTTGCTGCCGAAATCTGAAATCATTTACTTCGTCATTTTCATCATTATTGTCAGCATCACCTTCCTCTTGTTTCTTTTTCCTGATCTTTTGGTAATTCGCTGCAAAATCAGCGAGGCACATATCATGTAATTCAATATCTCTTCTACTATAATTATCAAATATATCATCCATATAAATTTCGGTGGAGTCTTCATTTAATTTTTTTAAAGCATTCTCAGATTTTAACATTAATACACGTTCTGATATCGGATTGGTATTAATGTATACTGTCTTTCTACTTTGCTTTGATAAAGGTAATGATAAAACATGATAGGCTGCTTCTTGTGCAGACATTAAATTACTATTTAAAAAAACATTGGTAATATTCCGAAATTTTTCTCTAACAGTCTTATTGTTATTATCACAATCGATAACAACTACCCTTAATAATTTTGATAAACCTCCTTCAATTTTACTAATGTAATTAGTTATATAACTCACCGCCGAATATTTGTCAAGTACAAACTGTAAATCCATATTCGATTCGAATAATTGTAAAATATCTGCATTATAACCATTAATATTTACTTCAAGGCTGGATCGTTTTAAGAATACCCGTTTTTGTTTTAAACTACTTCGAATAGCTAATAGGTATTCTTCATCAGTCATATTCAGTTTCTCTAGAATTTCATCATAGCTCATAACTATTTTTTTCTTATAAAATTCATTTAATAATACATTAATAAGTTTATAGGATTTAGGTGCTATTTCATTTTTATTTAATGGTTCCAGAATCATCGTTCTTCTCATTACGTTTGTGCATTTGAATTTAAATTTAATATATGGATTATTTTTGTCATATCTACATGTGATAAATCGGTCAATTAAATCAATCAATTCTTTGTTATCAACATGATCGTGTCTATCTTTAACACTATTGTACATAGGTGCTCCTTTCAACCACAGAAAAATATGTTCATGTGGACTTCCACGTTGCTGAATTTCCACTCGTTCATAACTATCCACAACCTCATATTCTCCGAAAATACTTTGTTATTGTCTTAATAACCACATAAGCTTATGTGCTTTATGATGGAAATATCGAGCGCATGTAACGGGATCGTTTCTAATTAGATCAGTTTTGGTATTGTAATCCAAATTGAATGTGTTAGCACGGGGAGCTTTATAAGGAAGAACCGTGCCAGCGGATTTAAATAGGGTGGATGCTTAAAATCGGGAACCGGAATCGATGGAATATTAGGCAAATAAATCGTACTCAATGTTCACTTCACAAACCGATGGTCTACGGCTTTCACCACATTTAATTTGAATACCGAGTGTATTGGTTATAATGGATCACTTAAACTACTACGGAAACGCACGAGCTACGAAGCTTTTACCGACACGGGTAACGTTCTCTTAATTTTCGACAATCGCTGTTCTAATTCTCGCGGTGTGTACTCTTAAGGAATCGAATTACGACAAGACGCTTGACGACGAAAAGTCCGTTCGATCGATCGGATCGATACGCATGGGTGAATCGCATCCCCACTTCTTCCGCACAGGAGCCCGGGTTACCCAAAATCTTGTGCTAGCGAAAGATAATAATGTCGAGCGCGTGGTATCGCTCGCTGCCGCGAATTACAATATACACGCGTTAAACAGAATGTGTCTTCTACAGATAACGTTTTTCCATCATCGCGATATTTCAGCGTCTGCAATAACTCAGGCCAGTAACTTTCTGCAGCCGACACTGTCATAAAGAAAGTGGGTTTACCCAATTGACGGATCATTGCTAGTAACTCTTTCTTTTTTTGTTCCCAATATGCTGGCGATGAACGAATATCTTTAAGTGACTTGAATCCGTCATCAAATTAAATCAAATTATTCATAAAATCCGGATTCAAAACATCTTGAGCACGTAAATTCTTATTCGTATTCATTTTTATTCGTCTCAAACAGACATTTATACTAGTGTTACGTCCGAGGTTTGACCTCAGGACGATATCGCGGAGCATTTGGGATATTTCGTATGAGACTCGGGGAGATGATTCGAAGTGGCACTCGAATTTGCGTGTGGTTCGCGACTCGCGGCGACGTGGGAGCGTACCGCGCAGATCCGGTCCGAGAGAGAGGTCGAATGGAATGTTGCGGTTCGATCGTCGAGGGTTTGACCTAGGATTTGGGAATTCTCGGACGGCTGGACCAAGTCCGCCTGACCGCGAATGAGGAGGGTGCCCGAACGGCTGGACCAAGTCCGCCTAATTCGGGGTTGGATCGTTGGCTCGAACGGCTGGATGAAGTCCGCCTAGTTCGAGGGAGAAACGATGTTGGGCCCGGTACGCGATTCGCACTCTCACTCGTGACACTCTCTCCGTCGCACACGCACACGTCACTTAATGAATCGAACTTCTGATGAACCGCACGTGGACGAAAAGGAGACCTTTGGGGAAGGAGGCGTTCTCTCAGATCACGGTTATCAACTATAAATATTTATAGCGTCCCGCATTGATTCATCAATGAGAACTGTATTGTTCGGAGGTTGAATCGTTGAAACGTTGAATGATTTCTGCTGAACTTTCCCTGACTGATTATGATATGATAATACTTGAAATACTACTGATTTGAAATAATAGTGATACTATCTGCTACTGACTTGATACTGCTATGATAATCGAATAATCGAATAGTAATAAATGAAATCTGCTATGATCGCTCTACTAATTGAATGCTCTGCTAATGATCGCTCTGCTCTCCGATCTTGGCTTTTATAGGCCTGTTGCCAGGTGGACTTGTGGTGGGGGAACAATAGAAGAATTGGTGAGGGGACAATAGGAGGATTACACGCTTGAGAGAGCAGGCAGTGGATCCGTGGGGGAAACAATAGCGTCGTATGCTTGAGTGAGCAGGGCTTGGAATTGTTATGCCCAAAATCACTGAGGTTTGACGAGATCACATTCCAAAGTGATGACGTAAGATGGGAGTCTTTTTTCTTGTTGACATATTGTTTTTTTTAATGATTCTTGATATTTATATCTCAAGCTCTGTCTTAATTTTCGTATTCTGTGAACATTATTAAGTCTTTCCTTACATTTGTATTTTTTATGTTTCCTCATTATTCTTATGTGGTTAATATTTTGTTGTAATTCATTTTTCTTATACACAAGATTCCTCCGCAACATCTTATTTCGTGCAATATTTTCAGCAAGTTCTCGGGACTTATATGCATCATTATGCCGTAGTATTTTATTTCTTGCAGAATTTTTGGCAAGTTCTCGGGACTTATATGCATCATTATGCCGTAGTATTTTATTTCTTGCAGAATTTTTGGCAATTTCTTTTGCAATATAATTTATTCTTCGTCTCAATATCTTCATCCTACTTAGTGTTTTTATATTTTCCAATTGTTTAAATTCTGGAATTTCTCGTTTACGTTTAATTCGATTTAAATTTGTTTCATTTTCTTTGTTACGATAATCGTCATTTTCTCTTGTTCGTTTCTTTCGATTTAGCCTCATTTCATTTTCTTTTTTACGAAAATCGTCATTCAGTCGTTTCCGTTGCATTCGTTTGCGATTAGATTCAATGTATTTTTTTTTCTTCCAATCAATATTATCACGATATTTTTTTCTGTTTCGCATTTTATTTTTCTCATGTTCATCATTTTTATTATATGTACCTTTAGACCGTAATTTTTGCACGGCCTGTCTTATTTGTGCATTCCGTTTTTCTTCTTTTTCGCTCTCATTGATAATGTAACAGACCTGTACCGTACAGGCCTGTTACTAACGCAAACCGGATCAAACCGGTGAGAACCGAGATCAACCGGCGATCATTTCCCGGAACGAACTGCCGTATCCCCGTCGGCGCGCCGAGACGGACCGCGCCGCGCCACTCCCCGCGCCTAGAAACAAACCGCGAATCACCGCATCGCGCCACCACCCCCACCACTAATTGAGAGCTATAAAAGCCGTCACGGCCAGAGCTCGAGACGGCATTGAATGCACAGTTACGAACGGGTAAGGATCACTCCTGACTTCGTTAACAGAGTAAGTACAGTAAATGCTCGTTCGTTGTGAAGAGGCATGAGAGTTGAGGTCGCAACGAGCGAATAGTGAAGCGATTTTTGATTTATGACTGCGTCTAGATATCGCGCCGAGCGCGCCGAGCGAGACTTCAATAGAGAGCCGAACATAGAGAAGGACAGAGTGAAATACCGTTCACACCGATATACCCGAGCCGACATCAATGAGGGGAATTGACAGGCAGTGGAGGGAGTAGGCACGTCGCAACGACCGCATAGTCGATTTTTCACAACGAACGAGCGTTTACTGTATATGCATTGACATACTTGGGTTTCCCACGCTGTCATACGACGAGCTGAAGCAACTCGAAGCCTACCGGGGGAATCCACCTCCTAGAGCACGGCGTGTCGCCACTCTTCCAGTCATGGTATGTCACCGGACAAATCCTGAATCCTGACTCCTGAGAGCACGGCGTGTCGCCACTCTCTTCCGCAGCCACGGTGTGTCACCAGCTGAATCCTGACTCCTGAGTTAATGTGTACAAGCAATTCCGCGACGCGTTCGATTACGACACCGCGATCCGCATTTACAAAGGAGAACTCCGCGACCCGAACTCCCGCGTCCGCGATATTAGAGAACTCGTTGGCAGCGAGCGCATGTTAACCTAAAAACTCCACGTGTCTTGATTTATTTTCCAATACACCCCGTCCTTCCGGAAGCCGATCATTCTCTCTGCCGTATACGAATCCTGGCCGCGGCGAGCTAATCAGCAACAGAGGGGCTCCGACGCGAAGAAACCGATACCGGGAACAAGACCCGTTACAACAACATTATTATTAAGGGAGAGATAATCATATTTTCGTTTTTTATTGATGGCTTTTCGTGATTGATGTTTTACCTTCATTTTCGTATTATCGGAAAATTGTATACTATTTATTATTCAAAAGGTGTAGCCCCTGGCTGACAATTGTATTTTTTTCAAAAATGAGTGTCGCCCTTGGCTGACAATTGTATTTTTTTCAAAAATGAGTGTCGCCCTTGGCTGACAATACAATATTTTATTTAGTACTTTGTATCGCCTACGGCTGACAATTGTATTTTATTCAAAAATGAGTCCCGCCCTTGGCTGATAATACAATATTTTTTATTTAGTACTTTGTGTCGCCCACGGCTGACAATTGTATGTTATTTAGTACTTTGTGTCGCCTACGGCTGACAATTGTATGTTATTTAGTACTTTGTGTCGCCTACGGCTGACAATTGTACGTTATTAACTTCCCGATTCATAGGGAATTGTATATAAATAGACAAAATTCTTACCTGTTTCAATATGAAAAGAAATCCATAAGTTATATTCACTCATATACGAAGTGATCACCATGAGTGTCACAGTAGAACTGATAATGAAAATATTTACAGTGACTTCGTCACTCATCCACATCCACACTCAAATATATTTCGTCGTTTGTTTTCTTTAATTGGTTAGAATGTACCAGGTACAGTAGGTGAGACGTAGGTGAGACGTTCAGGGGCAAGGAAAGAAGTACTGCTACCATAAACGAGCGCATGACACACATATACAGGGTCATCCGTTTTTAAACGGACAAACGTAAACCAGCTATAAAGGACCCCAAATGAAACAATTTTTACCCCTACCACTTTTTTTGATTCGGCCTGGGATTTTAGATAATCGCAAAAAACCATAATTTTTCCACGACGTGCCCTATGCCAAAAAAACAAAGATCCGAAGGTCATACAAAAATATTTTGTTAACAAAAAAGATGCCCCTATTTATTTTAAACCAAACAAAGGAAAAATCATGAAGATTCATCACTGGAGTCCCCAGATATTCAAGTTTATGTGAACTAAAAAAATTATGGTTTTTTGCAATTTTCTAGAAATCAAGGCCGAAACAAAAAAAGTGGCAGGGGTAAAACTTGTTCCATTTGGGGTTCTTTATAGCTGGTTTACGTTTGTCCGTTTAAAAACGGATGACCCTGTATATTATACTAGCTTTCTCCCGCCACGCGTTGCTATGGCACAGTATTTTTTAAAAGCATATACGTATTGAACGTGTTTGTGATAATCTATTTCGTTCAATTCCATTTCGTTCTTTTCGCGTTGCTTTGTAGTTCTCTCTCTCACTCGCTCTTCTTGATCTCCTCGCTCTCTCTCTCTGTCTCTCTCTCCCTTCCCCTCTGTTTCAATTCTCTCTCTCTCTCACTCGCTCTTCTCGCTCTCTCTCGCGCTCTATATCGCTCTTTTTTACTCTCTCTCTCTCTGTTTCTCTCTCTCCCCCTCTCTCTCCGTCTATCTATCTGTCTGTCTTTGTCTCCGTCTCGCTCTTTATGACTGTCTCTCCCTCTCTCTCTCTCTCTCTCTCTCTCTCTCTCTCTCTCTCTCTCTCTCTCTCTCTCTCTCTCTCTCTCTCTCCCTCTCGCACTCACCTACGTAGAAAGCTGCGGTTTGAACCGTTAGACGCGGCGTTTCTTCGGGAAGGTATTAGAGCAAACCGCACTCGAAAAAGTCCATTTGATCAAAAGTTATAAGCAGAAACGTGCCCAAAAGAGAGCGAAAAAGTTGACTTTTTTATTAATATTTATTATCAAAAATAATCATAAAGAAAAAAAGAACAACGTCAGCCATAATGAAAATGTTGTACCACATTCACCTTGGGCCTCCCTCCCCTTCCTCCACGACCACGACCACGGCCTCGTCCTCTACCCCTTCGTCCATGAGCGCCATGCCGCCAACGCTCCCGCGATAATCCGGCATTGGTACCGCGATCTGAAGAGGAAAAGAACATTAATTATTCCCATATTATTATTTATTATATTCATCAAATTCTTATCTCGGACCCAGGGTTTTTAGAAAATATGAAAATATGACCCATATATATCAGAAAAAAATAAGGAAAAACTTACTTTTATTAAGTACTTCCAATGCTTGGAGCAGCTGTTCCATTATTGCAACGGGCACCTCCACATTTGGCTCCTCAACTTCAATTATTCCAGCACCCGGATTTTGCAGTGGAGGAGGTGGTGGTGGTGGCTGCAAAGAAAGCGGTTGTGGTGGTGGTGGCGGCTCACAGCTCGTTGTGGTGCCCGGTGAGGGAGGCGGCCCCACTAGCATCACCTCCATTTTTTTTAATAAGTCTGGAATACAAAAAGATATCAAACATCATTGATGAATAAAAAAAATTATTTCCAGGAAGTATGATGAGTGTTAATATTATATACGTACTCGATACCTCTTCATTTGCATTAGGTTCCATTTTTTTTTACAAATTGCTATTTTCAATCTGAAAAAATAAACATGTTTATAAATAACGATGATTTATAAAATATATTGAATAAATAAAAAACAATAAGAATATGTAAATTCACCCTATTGGAATATAAAAAATAACTTCTTTCTTTTCATTATTTTCTACGGAACTTTCACCAACATATTCGTGGCATTTTTATAATGGAAAATGATAGAAAATATGATATAATTCCGATGATATTTACTTGTGTAATGAACAATTAAAGTTTCGAGTTCAAGGAAGGATCGCATGGGAAAGAAAGAGACGCCAAGAGTCGCAGTCAGCAGCACAGTTCAACGGTTCGCGCGTCCTCACAATGCAATACCAACGAATAACTTTTTTATTATTACTTATTTCTTTATAGAACTTATTTTAATAGATTTGTGACATTTTTTCTGATTAAAATGATACCAAACACGATATAATTCGGATCATATACAGGTTTATACGCGTTCCAAACTTTAATTGTCCATTACACAAGTAAATATCATCGGCATTATATCATATTTGGTTTCATTTTTTTGCATTAGAAATATGCCACGAATACGTTTTCCAAAGTACCATAAAAAAATTATGAAAAATAAAGAAGTTAGAAATTCAGATTAGTATACCTATGGAGACTTACCTATGAACCTTCCTGCTCGAGAAGCACAATCAAACTGATGCTATAAGCACACATGTTTCGTGAATTCCCCACTGAGAACAATAATTCATACTTCGTTCCATTTATTTTGTTCGATACGACAACCGTGTTTACAACAGCGTTAGCCGCATTCCATCGGCACAGATGCGAAATATAAACATCACAGCACGCGATGTCCGAAATTCCAACGCGCTAGCGTCGTCCAAAATAATTATATTTCAATATAATATCAATTCATTATATATGTATAAATATTACTTCTGAATACAATCAAATTATATGATATATATATATATAATTCACATGAATAACCCGCACGCTTTTGAAGATAGAAAATGCATCAGACCAAACTTACTTAATATCGAGGCGCTCGTAATCTGATGTCATTAATTTTTCTATAGGTGGAGACGTCAAGGAGATATGAAGGTCAACTCCGTTTTTTTTTAATTTTAAATGGAATGAGGTATTTTTCAATACATCAATTGATGCAGCAGTAGGTAATATAGGCGGGTTCTAAATACTAGTTATCATTGTAGGTAGATTCCTACCTTACCGGCATTTCACCTTATAGCGCGATCGTATTTTGCGGGGGGGGGGCGGGGTGAGGGGGATTAGCTTATAACACAACCATATTTTGCGGGGGGGGGGGGGGGATTAGCTTATAACCAACCATATTTTGTGGAGGGAGGGGGGATTTTTACAAGGCTCCCACCTGGGGCCTCTACTATTTATAATATTCATTAATGATTTAACCTCCATTTTTCAACATTGTAAATTTCTACTATTTGCAGATGATTTAAAAATCTTTAGCATCATCTCGTCCCTGGATGATGCTTCCAGATTACAGACAGACCTAGACCGTTTCTGCGACTGGTGTCACAGGAACGGTATGGATCTTAACATTAAAAAATGCCATATTATGAGGTCCTCCCGTCGTTCTGTACCTCTTATATATCCTTACCATCTAAATGACTGTATTCTCTCCTCAATAACAGATGTTAACGACTTAGGAATTCACTTCTCCTCTACCCTAAACTTTTCCAACCATTTTTATCACATTGTCAACTCCGCTTCAAGAATGCTCGGTTTCATACTTCGTTTTTCCACAGATTTTCATTCAATCCATACACTTAGGTTGCTATACATTACCCTTGTCCGTCCCCAGTTAGAATATGCTTCAACTATATGGTCTCCGAAAAGCGTTAAATATGAAAATATGCTAAAGAGAGTGCAGCATAAATTCCTCAGGTTTTGTGCATATAAGACAAACAACCCAATGTCATTATTTGATCACAATTACTGTATAATATTAAACACAGTCAACCTTGAAACATTGTCTGATCGTAGAACAGTTTCCGACCAGAGCTTTATCTTCAATTTGATTAATAATAATATAGATTGTCCCGCACTCCTGAGGCAAATCAACTTCTACGTACCTGAACGTGTGTTGAGAACGAGAGCAGGATTTCAAACGATGAAATCCAAATCCTCATATGGAACAATACATCCATTAAATCGCATTATTGCTAATTCTAACATATTTTACAACAATATCGATTTTTTCAATGGCAAGTTACAGGCATTCAAAGCAAAATTGCGCAATACTATTTGTTAATTATATCTGTATTTCTTTATTTTCGCGCGGTCCATTTTTATGTTAATTTTAGTTAAGACTTAGGTTAAGAGTTTAGGTTAAGACTTTCTTTTGTTATGTCTTTTTTTTTTTTGTTTTTATCAGTTATACGGTAAAAACTGTATACATATGTACAAAAGGACCTCGGTCCGTATATAATAATAATAATAATAATAATAATAAACTATTAAAACTTTAACCGTTACACGTCCCGCGCGACGACCGGTAGTGCCCACTCGGTTCCCACACTGACTCATCCCCACTCCACTGACCTGCTTCGCACCGAAGGAGCTCAGTGTGCGTTCGAGCTAGGTGCGGTGTTAACAAAGTTACTACGAATTAGTATACTATAATGTTTGTTTACCAAGCGAAAGAACAGTTACACCGAAATTCTCCGTCGAACCTTTATCTTTGACATTTTATCACGGCGTTCGTTTTCGATATGACGCGTCGCAATACCGTCTGAAATTTACTACATGTCTCTGTTATAATCTCATCAAAATGTTTAAAATCGATTGTAAAATTTCACACATACAAGACTAAAAAGCAGAAAATAATTATTTAAATAAAAATAAATTTTTTAAAAATACCACGTTTTTAAAACGCACTCAAAAGTATAAAATAAAATTTTTAAAAACGCCACGTTTAAAAAACGGATTAAAAAGTATAAAATAATTTTTTCTAGCCCCATACAGATTCCTAACCCCTGAAAATTGTGATTGTAAATTTTTAATAGCTAAGAAAATACTTGTAAGATTTCAAACGAAAAACGTGGGGCGCAAGATAATATATAGTACGGAGTGTAGAGAGTAGCCGCTGCTGAGAAATCTCGTACAACACTTCATAACATTTGCAGTGCAATAAAGTTGTTAGTGATTTAGTGTTCATGCATCAATTATCTATTGCATGCGCCCCGCGTTTTTCGTTTTAAATCTTACAAGTATTTTCTTAGCTATTATTATTGTATATATATACATATGAGAAGCAGTACATCAGCAGTTAATCATTTTTATGGAATCTCTTGTTCAGTGTCGTATACGGTATCTTGTAATGTCGACTAGACTCCCTAATTGACATACCATTCCTGAAACACGGAAACGGTACGCATAAGTATTAAAAGCCGTTTCCTTCCTGGATTTTAATTTAAAATAAGGTATATTACTTTATAGCGGTTATTGCTTCGGACATCGTTTCTTCACTCCAGGCCGGTTTTCTACCTCGTTTCCGGCCTTTATCGTTAGCAAGCGCTAGGCGCGGCGCTGGGCGCGGCGACACGCGCGGCGTCACGCGCGGCGACACGCGCGGTGTAACACGCGCTGTTAAGAGCGGCGACACGCGCGGCGTCACGCGCGGCGACACGCGCGGTGTAACACGCGCTGTTAAGAGCGGCGTCACGCGCTGCGTCACGCGCGGCGACACGCGCGGCGGCACGAGCGGCGTCACGCGCTGCGTCACGCGCGGCGACACGCGCGGTGTAACACGCGCTGTTAAGAGCGGCGACACGCGCGGCGGCACGCGCGGCGGCACGCGCGGCGACACTGTTACGGGCATATTTCTCTCGAATTGTGTTGCATCCCGTATGTACGACAAACTCATGAGGTGGTCCTAAAACAAAAAAAAAATTATACTTTTACAAGTAATCATACGGAATTGTTGATACGGGATCGATTCCCCCCCCAGGAAATTTTCGCAGGAGAGGGCCCAACAGGTAAAATGGTTGGGGATGGACGCGTCGCATAATTCATGGATACCTGAAACGAATATACTTTAAGGGTGTAGATCCGGCTCGAGCGAGAGTGTAGTGGCACACTAACACACCGCTAGACGCTGTATACGTACACGAGATTTCAAGGGTCCGGCTCCCGACGCTATACGTCTCGCTAATGCACATTTGGGGCCCCTGCGTAGTCACAATCGCTAGATAAAAGATCAATCTAGGTCGCGCGGGTGCCTATGGGACCTACTTTTGTGTTTTCGAGGCGTAATTTGCATTATTCGGCAGCATGTAGCGGAGTCGCGAGAAGCATTGGGCGGCGCGACGGTGCTGCCATTGTCAAAAGACACACATTTTCTTAAATATCGAGAGAAGTGGGATCCTTATAGAAACGATGGGACGCACGCGACCTAGCGGGGCAAGTCTTGAGCCGAAGCATATCTCAGAAGGGACGGTCCTCTGAAACTAATAGCTCAGGCATTTTTCCGCTACGAGCGCTGATGTCCGTTTCTTGTCATTCGGTTACCGACTTTATTTCGTCGGTGATTCGGTCACAAGCAATTCAATCACTGTATCGGTAAAACAGAGATTGAGAAATGTTGCCGGTAAGTTAGACTTCATACGAAAACGTGACATTATTATACGCCTGACGATGATGCTGCGTTGGTGTGCTCGAGTGAGAGTGTGTGGCACACACTCGCCGCCGCTCGGGCAGCGTGTACGTGTGCCTAGACGGATTGTGCAAGTGTAAGAGTCCGACTCCGGACATTATTCGTCCCGCTAATGCACATTTGGGGTCCCTACGTAGTCATAATTGCTAGATAAAAGATCATTCTAGGTCGCGAGATCGCCATAATGGCCCACTTTTGCGTTTTCGAGGCGTAATTTACATTATTCGACAGCATGATGTCTGCTCGGGAGGCTCTGAAGGCTGGCGCGACAGTCGTACCGCGCGGTACACACACACACTCAACGCTCGGGCAGCGTGTACGTGTGCCTAGACGGATTGTGCAAGTGCAAGGGTCCGGCTCCGGACATTATTCGTCTCGCTAATGCACATTTGGGGTCCCTACGTAGTCATAATCGCTAGATAAAAGATCAATCTAGGTCGCGAGATCGCCATAGTGGCCTACTTTTGCGTTTTCGAGGCGTAATTTACATTATTCGACAGCATGATGTCTGCTCGGGAGGCTCTGAAGGCTGGCGCGACAGTCGTACCGCGCGGTACACACACACACTCAACGCTCGGGCAGCGTGTACGTGTGTCTAGGCAGATCGCATGGTTTCGGGATGTTTCAAACCATTTTTCGTTCTCCGCTGTATCTTTCGCCGCATTATAAATTATTATTATTATTCTTTGTACTATAAAAATTTGAAACAGTTATCTTGAAACGAAAGATTGTAGCGTTTAGATGAAAATAAGCCATTGAATCATGCGTTTATTGAATAACATGTACACACACGCAGGGGAATAGCAAGCGAACGCATGGGAAGGTGTGGGTGTGAATTTTGATTTGCTACAATCTTTCGTTTCAAGATAAGTGTTTCATATTTTTATAGTACAAAGAACAAGAATAGTAATTTATAAATAATTACTATTTATTTATTTATTTTGATTTATTTTTCGGTAATAATTATAATTTAATATATATTAAATATAATCCTGCGCTGCTGGCTGCCTCGGCCTCTTCCTCGGCCCCGACGCGCTGCCTGCCGTTGCAAGCGTTTGAAAAATTTTTTCTCTCCGTCCTCGCAAGCTGCCTCTGCAACATATATAAAAAAATTAGTGATAATGCAGATAACATGAAATTAACAATCAAACAATGAATGTAGAAACAAATTTCTATACATTGTGAAAAAATAACAATTATAGAACCGAAATAATATTGGTTCTCCAGAACCATTCCAGTCCCGGGTTGAAACATAGAAGTAGTGAACAAAAAAGTTCAGGACGTTCCAAAAAAGACGATAACTATTTACGATTTCAACATTTTCGTTGTGAAGCTACAGCAATTAGTTTACTACAGGATGTGAAAAGACATGTTTGCAAAAATTACAATTGATTGGAATTGTTGAAAAAATACTAATTTGCATTTTCAACTTTTTTATCTATATCAATTGTAATTTGGGAAAAAATTACAAAAAAGTTGAAATCGTAAATAGTTAATGTCTTTGTTAGGACGTCCTGAACTTTTTTGTCCACTACTGTACATATGTGGTTCCGGTGAAATGAACAATATAAGTAATAGCTGACACTCACCGAATTTTCTCTTGCCGGCTGCAGCACTTGAGCTGGCGGTGGTACGGCATTGTACGTCCTGCCGGCCGGCAGAAAGCGCGCCGGGTACGCCGCCGGCGCGAATCGCGCCCGGTTGGCTGCCGGAAACCTTGCCGGCACGAATCGTGCCGGATCGGCTGCCGGAAACCTAGCCGGCACGAAACGTGCCGGATCGGCTGCCACGAACCTCACCGGCGCGAATCGTGCCGGGTCGGCTGCCGGGGCCGATGTTGTGGCCCTTTGTTGTGACCCTGCTGGGGGTTTCAAAATAGGGTGCCGCCGAGGAGGTTGCCGCCGACGATGTGTCAAGCCTCGCTTGGAGGGCTTGTTTAATGGCCCTCCCCTGGGCCGCTTCTAGCATGGCCACCCGGGCCTCCGCCTCCCGGGCCTCCTGCCTGGCTGCCTCCAATATTGTCGTACGTCTGGGGCAGGGTTGCGGTGGCGGCGATGGGGACCCCCGAATCGATAAATTTGCAAATGATTCCATCTACGGGGTGAAAAAAAAACGAAGAAATAATAAGAAATGAACCAACCAAGCGACCCAGATATTCTGGTTTGAAAAAAAGAGGTTCGGATAGTACTTACTTCGTCGACGGTCAACCTCGAAATGACGATATGACGATGCAATGGCTGCTATGTTTATCCGTTCCTAGGAAACCTCGCGTTTTCTTACAAACGCGATAAAATTTTGTTTTTACAGCCCCACACATATGACGATTGTCATTTCGTCAATAAGAAAAAAATATTTTCCACCAGACGAGAATCGAACCCTAGCAAAAATAAACACGCGCATACACGTGAAATGCGCCCGTATCACATCACTGCCTGGTTTTCTAGTTTTCGGATGTACAGGGATACGTTTGTACGTGAACGCTTTCCCGTGTTATTCGTATATTCGAAATAAAAGCGCGATATTCAACGCGTATATTCAACGAGTGTTGAATATTGTTGACGTGATTGTGAGTGGTTTGCGTGATTGAAGTTGAGCGATTGTGTGCGACACAGTGGAATAGGCCTAAAGGGGATACCACTGACAAAAAAAAACGCATCTACAATAGTACCTCATGGGTGATGTGGAAAACTATTGACACGCGTGTTGAGGAGGTGAAAACAGCCTCATTGTGTATGGTACCTCTGAAAAGCTCGTCATTATGATCTTGAACGTGGACACACAAATACCCTCCAAATCGCTTTCCGTTCAAAATCCAATCCAAAATATCTAGACTATACATTTTTTTTATTTTGCACTATTTTTCTATCATTCTCTTTCTATACAAGGTGGGGCGCCACATTTCACATTTTGCCACCTCAAATATCTTTATTGTTGTTAAGTCTGAAGGACAAAGTTGAATGGTAAAATGGGGATTATACGATACCAAAAAAATTTTTGCTGTTATGTAATTTTTTTAGAGATATGAAGATGACCTTAATTTTTTTAAATGGAATGAGGTATTTTTTAATACATCAATCGATGTAGCTGGACATTCGTTATAAAAAAGTACTAACCTATGTATGTCGAAAAGTTAGTACTTCGGGAGATATTTCAATTTAAATAACTCTAACATACCATTACTGTCGTGCTAAGATGTTACACAAGTAAGTAAACACTAACATATTAGTAGGCGCACAGTGGCACAGTGGGTAGAGCGTGCGACTGCGGATCCGTGGTCGCGGGTTCGATCCCAACGCCGGCACCTTCTGGAAATATTCCATGTGCCATTTAAAAACTGTGGTGCCCAAGGTGGTTCGGAACCCACCTTATAAAAACTGTAGGTCCCGTCGCTAATGTCCAATAACAGTCGATGCGACGTTAATTGTTTGATTGTTAATTTGATGTTATTTGTATTATCACTAATTTTTTTATATATGTTGCAGAGACAGCTTGCGAGGAACGAGCGGAACAAATTTTTCAAACGGTTACAACGTCGGGCAGCGCGCGGGGGCCGAGGAAGAGGCCCAGGCAGCCAGCGGAGAGTTATATTTAATTTCTATTAAAAACTGTAGCTATTACTAAATAAAAATAGATAAATAAATAGTAATTATTTATACATTATTATTCTTGTAATTTGTACTATAAAAATATGAAACAGTTATCTTGAAACGAAAGATTGTAGCAAATCAAAATTCACACCCACACCTTCCCATGCGTTCGCTTGCTATTCCCCTGCGTGTGTGTACATGTTATTCAATAAACGCATGATTCAATGGCTTATTTTCATCTGAACGCTATATTCTTCCGTATCAAGATAACTGTTTCAAATTTTTATAGTACAAAGAATTATAATGATAATTTATAATGCGGCGAAAGATACAGCGGAGGACGAAAAATGGTTTGACGTATCCCGAAACCTTGCGATCTGCCTAGACACACGTACACGCTGCCCGAGCGTTGAGTGTGTGTGTGTACCGCGCGTACGACTGTCACGCCAGCCTACAGAGCCTCTCGGGCAGACATCATGCTGTCGAATAATGTAAATTACGCCTCGAAAACGCAAAAGTAGGCCCCATTGGCACCCGCGCGACCTAGATTGATCTTTTATCTAGCGATTATGACTACGTAGGGACCCCAAATGTGCATTAGCGAGACGAATAATGTCCGGAGTCGGACTCTTACACTTGCACAATCCGTCTAGGCACACGTACACGCTGCCCGAGCGTTGAGTGTGTGTGTGTACCGCGCGGTACGGCTGTCACGCCAGCCTACAGAGCCTCTCGGGCAGACATCATGTTGTCGAATAATGTAAATTACGCCTCGAAAACGCAAAAGTAGGCCCCATTGGCACACGCGCGACCTAGATTGATCTTTTATCTAGCGATTATGACTACGTAGGGACCCCAAATGTGCATTAGCGAGACGAATAATGTCCGGAGCCGGACCCTTGCACTTGCACAATCCGTCTAGGCACACGTACACGCTGCCCGAGCGGCGTCGAGTTGTGCCACACACTCTCACTCGAGCACACCAACGCAGCATCATCGTCAGCCGTATAATAACGTCACGTTTTCGTATGAAGCCTAACTTACCGGCAACACTTCTCAATCTCTGTTTTACCGATACAGTGATTGAATTGCCGGGTGACCGAATCACCGACGAGATCTCGTCGGTAACGATTCAACTATAGAAACTGTACCCAGCTCCCCTACTGGACGGAGCTCAAACTAATTTCGAAGTCAAAAACGGATCCACACCCTTAAGCGACCGACTCGCGAACGCGATTACCCTTTCCGTTCCCTCGATCTCTTGTGTAAGCACGGCTCCCAGTCCTACCATGCTCGCGTCGGTCTGCACGGTGAACGGCACCTCGAAATGTGGACAAGCCTGGGTTGGGGCGGTCGCGACTAATGTTCGTAATTTCTCTAAGGCGGATTGTTGTCCGCTTTCCCATTTCCATTTCGCTTCCTTCCGTAAAAGGATGTTCAACGGATCCGCGACCGTGGCGAAATCCGGGATAAACCTGCGATACCACGAGGCCATCCCGAGAAAACGTCGCAGCTGTCTTATATTCCGCGGAGTCGGAAACGAAAGGACGGGCGCGACTTTATCGGAATCTACTTTTAACCCTTCCCGGCTGACCACAAATCCGAGGTACCGCACTTCCTCTTTGCAGAACTCACATTTTTCCGGGTTCACGATTAATCCCGCCGATTTTACTCTGTCGAGAACTCGACGGAGCCACTCGAGATGACTTTCGAATGTCGCGGTCGCGATGATAATATCGTCGAGATATGAAAAAGCGTGAGGCTCCATCTCTGGTCCGATTAAGCGGTCGACCAGACGTTGAAATGTTGCCGGGGCTCCCGTGAGCCCGTATGGCATTCTCTTAAAATGGAATAACCCTTTCCCCGGAACGGTGAACGCTGTAATTTCCTTACTCGATTCCTCGAGCGGAATCTGGAAGTAGGCCTGTGAGAGATCGAGGGTAGAAATGTATTTTGCAGTTCGTAATTTATCTAGAATGCTCGACATAATAGGTAACGGATACGCGTCTTTCTTCGAAACTTCATTGACTTTCCGAAAGTCTAAACAGAAGCGATATTTGCCGTTTGGCTTTTTCACCATGACGATCGGACTGGACCACTCACTTTCTGACGGCTCAATTATTCCGTTCTCCGATCTTGCTGGACGACCGGCGAGACCGTATAATAACGCTGTTTAATTGGTCTGTTATCACCGACGTCTATCCGGTGAGCGGTCAGAGTCGTCACGCCCGGTACTCGCTCGAAGTCGCTCATTTCTTGTTCTAGAAAAACGCGTAACCGCTCCTTTTGCGGCTCGGAAAGTATCTGCAGGCCGCAGCAGAGCGGATCTTCCGAGGTACGACCGAATGGAAATTCGACTTGCGGCCGCGACGCGAAATGCCATTTCCTCCGATGGTATTCGACAACGATACCGAATTGCGCGATCGCGTCGACCCCCAGTAAAACCGGATTCACTAAATTGTCGAGAACGTAAGCGAAAATTTCTCGCGTCTGGTCTTTAATTCGTAACGAAAACCGAACGCGTTCTTTCGCGCGATCGACCGCTCCCGTGGCCAGAAGAAAATAACACTCGTCTGCGGCCGTCGAAATCGTGGCGGCTTTTCCCACGGACGAAATTGTTTCCCGACTCACGAACGAGAGCGACGAGCCCGAGTCGATTAACGCCAACGCCTTGCGATATGCAATGTATACGGGCACGATCAACAGTGGCGGTTTCGAAGGGACAACGGAGTCGAATTCCGTATTTGCTACGCGGGCCGAAATTACCGGGTTCGAGGCCGCTCCGGCCCTTACGAGCGGCGTCGGTAGTAGTTTTCCGCTCTCGGTGGACAACGACGGCAGTCCCTCGCAATAACCCCGGGTTCCCCGCAACGATAACAATGGCGAGTTTGAGACTCCGAGCATTGTCGCGATCTATGCCCCGGCCGATGACAGTTCCAGCACGTGCTGTCCGCCGTCGGCTGTTGGACCGACGAAGTGACAGCTCGGCTGTTCCCGGCAGCGGTCGGGCGGTCTCGGTTCGGCTCGTCGCGCGAGCGGCTGTTCGCCGGGATGTTATGACGCGGCGGCTCGGTGATCGGGGGTTCGCGCGGTTGAGAGGGGCCCGCTCGGTAACGCGGTTCCCCTCCTCGCGCGTCGACTACCGCATTGACTCTCTCGTATACTGGAGCTTGACCTGTCCCCGCGCCCTCTTCTGTCGCGTATCTTTTCGCGTCGTAAGCGAATTCTTTATTAGCGATCGTAGGAATTAGATATTTGTCGACGCTTTGTGGCATCCCGAATCGCTCCGCTTCTCGTAATCGATTCGCGAGTTCGGCCACCGAGGTGATCGTTCGCTTATCGATACCGACTCGACACTCCGCTCTCGCGCCCCAGAAAATTCGGTCGATAATCATCTGTTCTGTCCACGGTCTTTTTAATCGCGCGACCATACTGCGCATAATCGCGAGGTAATCGCGAAGCGGTTCGTCGGGCCCTTGCCTTCGGATTTGAAGGTCGTGTTCGAGCAACTGCTGATAGTCCGGATCGCGAAAATTCTGTTGCCACTCGTTTTCGAATTCCTCCCAGGTGGACATCGGAGGACAGGTATCGAATCATTTCGCCGCGGTACCGGTAAAACAAATCGGTAGACAGCGTAGGAGGTCGGCGTCTCGGATCGTACACGCGCGCCGCATTATGGAGAGCCTTTGGAAAAATTCCTCCGGATCTTCTCCGGGTTTCCCATCAAACGATAGGTCCCATTTTCTTATGACCTCGTACGCTGTCTTCGAATTGTCGGCTTCGACCGGAGGAACCGAGGTCGTCACGGTCGTCGGTCGCGGTACGATCGGGGATGATCTCCATCCCGTCGGTACTCGCAGTGTGGCGGGCCCGGGGCTGGGGAATTCAGGGTCCGGTTTTATGGCCGACCCGTACTCCTCCGCCCCGTACGCGCTGTAATATGACCGGTCTTCCTCCGGCCATCTCGAAACATATGTTTTTCCGTCCTCCGACATTTCACCCTAGGAGCCCGCGACGAATCGTACTTGAAAACGAACGATAGATTTTCAACTGTGGCCTTGAACGTCGAAGCTGTTTCTCGATATATTTTTTTTTTTTTTCTAAACGCGACCGTTACCGTACGTTACCAGGAGCTCTCGAACTCAAGGACCCGCGACCGAGCGATGTTTATTCTAGCGTCCCTGACTCGGCCTCGCTCTTCGCTACGAAACAAAAACTCGTTGTTTGTTCGACCAGACCGCGGTTCCCAACCGAATTTCGCTTTGAAACGCCTCGAAATGTTGTTGCTTTTCTAATTGAAACCGTCTCACTCAGTGCTGAAGTCGCGGAATTCAAAATATCTTGCAAGGTCGCTACGGGGTATCGCGTCCTTGTCCTGTAACGCGTCGAATGTCGTTCGTTCACACAAAAAAAAAATACAAAAAAAAAGACTAACTACGCGACAAACACGAAGGAATTTGCCTTCGCAGGCGGGGAACAAAGGGAATACTGAAAAACGTACACTCCACACACCAACAATTTCAATAATTCCAATAATTTAAATAATTTAAACACCCAAAATCGAATAAAACAGAATTAAAAAAATTTTTTTTTTTTCTGTCGGACTGGCTCGCCTAAGTATTTCCTATTTTCACGAGGAACGCCGGAAAACACGCAAACGCAACGAAACGTGGTTGTACGTGGCTTCCGTACGCTACGTTCGTGAGAGCAATCTCGCTTCGCGTTAAATTTTCTCCGATCGCTTATCCTGTGTCTCGCAATTCCCGTCGATTTTCCTAATTACGTTCGAGCGATCACACCGTGCCGGAAGATCGAACCGCGATCTTTTCCCTGTGAGAGCCTTTCGTTTACCCGTGCCTCTCCCCGTTTTCGGGAAAACCCTTTCGAGAGAGAGGTCCCTGTTCGGGCGCCAATTTGTCACGTTAACCTTTTTCCGACGGCCTTTTGACCCTCGGAAGCCGGTTAACTTCGGGCCTTGCAGGCACTGAGACCAGGCCGCGTGCAGGCCGAGTACACGCGGTCCGCCCGAGACAAAACGAGAGTCGAAGATTCGACGGTTTTCTCTCGAAACGCGAAAAGTTCGGGCGCCAGGCACCTCAAGGATGCCACACGGAACGCGGAATATTCCTCTAGCTCGGAGAAGCCGAGATCGAGAATCGAATCTTCGAAATACGAATCGAAAGAGACGTCGCGACTAGGCCAGAAGGTTCGGACACGGGAAAACTGGGACAGTCCTCTCGGCAGGACGGATCTCACAGGGAACATAATGATTCGACGACGATATGGTCTCGAGCTATTTATTGCATCGGTCGTTAGTTTAAAAAATCTGCGGCCACGTGGCCGCGACCCGAGAGCCCGCGCTCTTCATACAAGATAGCGTGCAGATGGTCGTACGCAGCGCGGTTGTCCTATCGTTTTCTCTCGCGACGATACCGTTAGAAATTCGATCGTCGTTTCGTTCGACCAGAACTTTAGAAACGCGAGGCGCAGATGATCGGCGAATTACGGGACTGCCGCGATGACTTCCGTACGCGAGTCGCTACAACGCGTACGCTAACGATTACACGGTCGCACGCCGACGGAAAGGATACGATGCGCGGCGAGAAACACAGGATTCGAGAATACCCGATACTGTCGCAAAGATTACTCTCACGAAACGCGACTCCTCTAGGACACTCTTTCGCACGCAATCTAAGAGGAAAACTCTCTCGAAAAATGACTCGAAAACTCAAAGTATTCCCGAAACGAATACGAGTGAATTACCGAGGACGGAACGGGAAGCGTTCGTCCTCTCACGACGAAGGTCGAGCCGTCGCGCACCGAAATATCGAAATGATCACAAGTGCGACTCACCGTTTCTCGTTTCTCGCGTCTTTTTGGCGATTACAGCTCCCGAGAGAGCGTGAAGCTCGGCAATCCTTGTCGGTGTCGTCTTTGGCGTTCCGAACTCCTCTCCCAGACACGCACACTTTTTCGCGGCGCAATTTCCAATATTTCGCAACGCGAGTAGAGCTGATAGCAACGTGTAGTTTCGCAACGAGAGCCAGCGCGACAGTGATCTATCGATTTTCGGCGAGCTAGCGGATCGAACCTGGCTCCCCCCACTCGACCGTTTCTCCGAATTGCCTATGCCGTGTTTCCACGGGCGCAAACTCTTGGCTCAGGAGCGTTCCCTATAGCGTCCTAGGGCCCCGGACAGTCACGAAATTGACCAAGGGGCCTATCGCTCCCTTGGTCGGCTGAGGGGCTTCCTCTTCTTGGCTACGAGGGCGCCGACCCCGGGGCAGCTTCTCCCTTGACGGGGCGAGACGGCGTCAAGAGTTGTAAAGTGTCGCAATGGACGTGCTGTTTGATTTTGCTGTTGTCCTGGCGTCGCCTCCGGTTTAGTTTGCCGAGTGCCCTCGCACCAAGCTCGAAATCTCGAAACGGCCATTTGCTTTCAGTCGGGCGCTTCCTGGCAGCGGGACGTCTGTTAGTTTCCCGTGACAATTCGGACGATCGGTGGTTCCTTCGGCGCGCCCCATATACGGCCCTGAAACTTGCCGTTCTCGGCGCGCGCGACAGATGTCATTATGTAATCCTCGATAATCTCGGAATCTCTTAGAGGAGCGCTCTCGAATCCTGTATATTCGGTGTTGTGCCTGGTAGAGGGCGGTCCGGTCCTTTATCGCTTTCACATGTGCTCGAAATGAACGGAGAAGTGACGTCGCAAAATTTGCAACGTCACAATACTTATAACTTTTAAGTTTTGTTTAAAAGATATATAATATGCAACATATGTTATTTTTCATTTCATAGTAGCAACAAGAAGGCAGGCGTCTATTACAGACATGGAAATAAAATCCATCGTATCACTATTTTTAGCAACAGCTAAATCAAGAATAAAAACAACTTTTTAACAATTATTCAAAACATATATCATTTATTATAACAAATATACTTTTATATTATTTTTAAAGTACTATATTATTTCTTTGTTTTTACTATTCATTATTTTATCCTATATTATTTTTTTTTAATTTTTATAATATACTATGACAATAAATTTTTTAACAATAAAATGTTTTTGTTTATTTAGCAAATATATTGTATGTGTTTCGACGCTTACCTACAATGGAAGTACTTAAGAAATATCTGTTTGTCGTTACTATACTATTAATAATGTGCTTCATTAAAAAGAAAGTAGTTTGAGTTTTAATTAAACAATTTTTTTAACAGAAGTTTATCTCTTCTAATAATTATGATTTGATACGATTTGGGCCTTTATAAGTCTAAAAAGTTATGAATGTAACAATGTAGGTTCGCATGGCTCAGTAAGGAAGCACATCATCAAGTAAACAGGAAGTCCCGAGTTCGAATCCCGCCAACTGTATAAAAATTTCTTAATTGTAATAAGGTCCTTTCGAAGATAAAATGAAATATTCCCTCAAGCAGTACACAGAAAGTAATAAATATTCAGTTTCTAATTTTTGTTATAACTTTGTCTTAAATTTGAAAATTTTATTGAATGTTATTTAAATATTAAATTAATATTTTTCAAATGTTGGATTCACATTTTTTTAATATTTACTTTATATTTCTTAAATATCTAGTTTATATCCTCTGAATATTTACTTTATATTTTTTAAATATCTAGTTTATATTTCCTGAATATTTACTTTATATTTTTTAAATATCTCGTTTATATTCTCTGAATATTTATCTTATATTTTTTAAACATTCAATTTATACTTCTTGTACATGTATACAATATTCAGATCAAATATTTTTCTCATATGAAAAAATATGGCTTAAAAAATATTTTTCCAATATTTGAAAAAAATATTTATCTAATATTTTTGTGCTACTAGGGAACCTGTAGTATTATATAAAACCGTTTGACCAATGTTTCATCAACTCCGGTTATGTGTGACGATATTTCGTAGTTTTCAAAAAATTTCCGAGCCGTATTACCGTCGTTTGTGCTGCCGAATCCTGGTTTAGGACGATCTACAATCAGTCCTAATTCTCTACGAAGACCTCGTTGAATTAACTGCTTTCGTTGCTCCATTTCTTGTTTCTCTTTGCTTCGCATAAAAAGCAACGTTGTGCAGATTTTGTGTGTGTGATTGCATTACACACTTTTTTATCTATCATTGTTAGATGTAAATCGTACCTAACGAAAAGTTTCTTGCCTTCTACCACAATTTTCAAAGGTTTAAGCTATTTTATTTGATTTTCCACGTATGACATTTCGGATACTGTAGCATTCACAGTTTCATGGAGAAACTGAATCCTTATAGGCCTACAGTAACGGGGGGATGAAGGTCTTAGATTCTTCCAGACAATATTTCCATCTTTAGACAGAAGCTGCAATGTAACAAGTGAAGATAAGAAAATATCCGAATCTGATTTATCTTCATTGTATATTTCTTGTATATTCCTTGTCCAGAGCTTCCATCGCATCCCATTTGCATATGAGAGTCATACGCAAATTTTCCTTTGTCAAACTGTTAATTACGCTACTTTGTAATAATGATATTCTTTTGACAGAATGGTCTAACAGGCCTTGCAATTTCACTTCCGCAGTATCTTCACTAACAGTGATATCCGTTGCGGGAGGATTACATTTCTTTTTGCAATCTATGATAATCTTGTATGAAGGAAACAAACAACAATTATTTTCTTTGGCTAGTTGCCTTGTAACGCTTGCCGCTTGGGAGAAAGCCGACTCAGCCGGTTGTGCAGGGTTCTTCGAGCCGCGAATGAATACGCCTGGGTGGAACACAAAAGATATATGTATTTATTAATGGCCGAAGCCGTTAACGAAGATTGAGTACATTAGTTGAACGCTGGTAATTCTTACTCTCTAACTTATCGACTAGACGGAAGCGCGAGGCGGCGTCGGACAGGATACGCCACACGGCGACGAACAGGATACGCGACAAACGTGATTGACGGCGGGGACGCACGAACCGAACGCAACGAACGCGAATCGGACGCGAAAGGACGGCGCGGACTAACGCGAAATAACGCGGACTCGCTCGCTCGAATTTACCGGCTAACGCAGGACGCAGGACGCTTACGACTTATTCTAAAGGTGGGATCTCCTTTGCGCGTTTTGCCGCAGCGTTTTGTTACTCCAGCGCCATTTATACTCCATTCGTCATACTTCACATCAGAACTGCATCTAGGCGTGAACCAATGCGTCAGTACGTCTAAACGCGCGCGTCTACGCCAAGAAACTATCGCATAGGAATATTCTTGAATGTTCCACGATAATGTTTTGTCAATCGTGGCCTCTCCGAACGCATTTCTTTTTTGTCTTCTGTTATTTAGTACGTCGTTGATTATCAAATCAGAAACACGTGTAGAAAGCAGGAACGCAAAGCGAGATAAAATGTTTCTACGCGTACTAATGCTACTTCTTAAACAAGAATTGGAAGACGAAATGATTCTTGAAAGAAGTATAACAAGAAGAAAACGACGAAGAGACATAAAAAGCATTTACAAAAATCGGCATAATGAGGGTTATGTCAACATATTAATTGAAAATCTTTACTAACAGATGATAAAAAATTTAGAGAATTTTTTAGATTAAGTAAATCACAAGTGGATTTTGTTTTATGTCGAGTTTCTATTAATTTAAGTAAGCCGCCATCTCGCGTTGTAAAAAATCCCATTACAGCAAAGGACAAATTGCTCCTTACATTAAGGTAAGCTAGTTTTTAAAAAATAATATTTGTTAATTTAAATTGTACAATTATAATAATTTATTCAGATAAAATCCATAATTGGAAAATTTTACTAAATAATGTTCTAAAAGTATGCTTTTATTAAATAAGTTAGTGCTTTAGGTAAATATATATTGATAATAAAATTGCTTAAGAATGTAGATGCAATAAAATTGAAAGTTTATTATTAATATTAACACATAAAATATAATTTAAATACTTATTTTTTAAAAATATGGAAACAACGGTCAGAAAAATGACCGATAATATGATTTGCGAGGCAACTTAATTAATAATTATTATCTAATTCTAATTAATAATGATTAATATTAGAACATTATTTAATAAAATTTTCCAATTATGCATTTTCAGTTAGTCTCTTTGTTCCTGCAAAGCTCTTAGTTCTAATTCGCTGACGATGGCAAATATTCGTGTCTTCGCCTCGTAAATCATATTATCGTTCATTTTTCTAACCGTCGCTTCCATATTTTTAAAAAATGTGGCTAACGGATCTGAAGCAGTTGTTGTACATAAATTTATGGATTTCAACAGCTCGTCTCGTTGTAACGCCCTTCTTTCCATGAAATCTAGTAATTGATTTTGTTCAATCCTTCTTCGTTTCGTCGGGCGGGTTACTGGTATTTCTGTTACTTCGTCATTTGATAGTTCGCATGCTTCCGGGGTTGTTGATGCAGCTTCCAGGGTTGTTGATGCAGATTCCGGGGGTGTTGAAGCTGTTTCCGGCGATATTACTGGCGTAAAGGAACTATGCGTGCTATGAAATAAATTTTTATTACTTATCATTTATTATGTCATTATTTTTCTATTATTTTAAGTAGTTTTAATATAAAATGTAATAATTTAAGTATAGTTTTAATATAAAAGACACTTACCTTCTCTCAGAACTAACATGTTCTAAAAAACTTAATTGGTCCAAAAGCGGCCATTTCGACTTCGGTTTCGCTGCCGACCCCGTCCCGAATTTTTGCCCGCGTTTTATTTTGGAGTAGCAATCCCGTATGTTCCGCCAACGCCTTTTACAGTCAGCAACTAAAGGAAGGTATAACAGTTTTATTTTTGCAGGTTTCTTGCTACAAGGGAGTCATTCAGATCCGTAGCATTTGCATTTAGAATATCGTATGGATATATAAGTACGATTGTACGAGACGTATTAAAGGAATTATGTGATAATTTAATTCCAATATTTTTGCCTCGGCCAGATGTTTCCGATTTTGAAAGAATTGCAAATGATTTTATGGCAAATTGGAATTTCCCTAACTGCATAGGTGCACTAGACGGAAAGCACGTTCGAATATTATGTCCAAAAAATAGTGGATCACTATATTTTAATTATAAGAATCATTTTTCCATTGTTCTATTGGCTCTAGTTGATGCAAACTGCAAATTTATCGTTATCAATGTTGGCTCGTACAGAAAAGAAGGAGACAGTGGATTTTTGAAAAGTCAGCTATGGGTAGTGCTATTCGTTCGGGAAACTTTCCTTTTCCCGCTGAGAAGGAACTCCCAGGATCTGACGCGGTAGCTCCGCGCGTTATTATAGGCGATGAAGCTTTCAGGCTCGCCAGGCATATGATGAAACCATTTCCCAAAAATCAGGCAACGCAGGATTCAACAAAAGCGATTTATAATTATCAACTGTGTAGAGCCAGAAGAGTGGTTGAAAATGCTTTTGGGATATTATGTCAGATTTTCTTAATATTTTATACCGGCATAGCATTACTACCGGAAACAGCCGACATGATTATCATGGTAACATGTTGTTTGCATAATATGTTACGTGAAGAGTATTTGAATAATAAATCTCAACACGAAAATTGTCAGACAAATAATGTAACTGATAATATCAGTGATTATAATAATATGTCTCCTTTGAGTAGGACAGGAGGTTATGCAGACATGGAAGGATTCGAAATTCGAAATAAATTTCTGCATTATTTTAATACACCAGAAGGTTCATTGCAATGGCAAGAAAATTATATTTAAAATAATATAAAGTAAAAAGATAATAAATGTGATTGAAAAATACTTACTTGGCTTTTCTAACGTATCAGATATGTTCTTCCATGCATTTTCTTTCACTATGTAGTTTTTATATTCTTTCTAGCTTTTCGTCTTCTTCCGCACTGAATTTACAAGACATTACGCTTGTCTGTATCCAATGTTTGCTTGCTGAGAACTAAATCGATCCCTATCGTTCGACGCTTGTTAAATAGCAAGAAACAATATCGCATTATCCTTTCGAGGAATATTCTAGAATATTCTATTATTTCTAGAATATTTCACGATTATGTTTTGTCAATCGAGTTCTTTTTGACTCGAGTTTTGTTTCGAGTAGATCGAAGTTTAACGAGGGTTCGAATATTCCCGCCGTAGAAGAATTTAAGGATTTGCGTAATTTCCAGTGTCGAAAATTTTCAATTTTGCGCCGCCTCCGAAAAGATTGTTTTGTATTTAATATGGTATTTAATTTAATATTTTATTTTAATTAAGTTTATTACCTCCTCCTTTTTTGAAGTCGGTTAAAAAATGTTTTTTTACCATTTATTTTGCAATTGTTTTAACAAATGCCGTGTTTTCACAGTGAGTCATTTTAAAAAAATTGGAAAAATGGGGATGTAGCCCCAAGTGTCCCCTTGACGGACCTGTTTTTAAAAAACTGGACATTTGAAAATTGACGAAATTAAAATTATTTGAAATGAACGCTGCACCGCGATATACAATCTCAGATGACCGAAGAGCACAGTGGGCTGGATCGTGACAGTTTATAATAAATCTTGACATCGAGATGAAATTTCCACTAAAATTTATTAAAAACTGATTTGTATGTTCTGATAATTACCGTAATAAATATATATTTTTTGTAATCATTTTGTAATTAATTGTTTCAATTTTGTTGTCTTAAAATAAAATTTTAAATTATTCATTTGTTACTTATTATTAAGTAGTTTCTCAGATAATTTAAATAATAATAATAATAATTTCACTTCAAATAATTTTAATTTCGTCAATTTTCAAATGTCCAGTTTTTTAAAAACAGGTTCGTAAAGGGGGAGAGCGGTTTTGATTGTCGCATAGGAAGGTCTCGGTAGAGTTTTTTTTTTTTTTTTGTTTGTTATTTAACGTCGCTTTTTGAACTCCTTTTCGGAATTATTTCACGACGGGACCTACAGTTTTTATAAGGTGGGTTCCGAACCACCTTGGGCACCACAGTCTACAGAGCACATGGAGTATTCCAGAGGTGCCGGCGTCGGGGATCGAACCCGCGACCACGGAGTCCGTAGGCACGCGTTCTACCCACTGAGCCACTGCGTGCCCCTTTCCTCGGTAGAGTTCATATGTAGGCAATCGTACTCGTATTCGGCGAATCGATAGTTATTCAATGTATAGATAGGATTAAGCCAAGCGTTAGAAGTCAGAATTTAGTTATTTAGTTTTAGTTATAGTTAGGAGATCAAAGTTAAAATAGTGTAAGAGCGTTCGCGTTTCGTGTTCAGTGTTCATATTGTGTAAAAGTGATTCAGTGTAGTGCATAAGTTCCCGGACTGCGTATATAGGGGGTTTTTCGGTGTGTCCGAAAACTTATGAAACAAATTTCGTTTCATAAGTCTCCGGACACTATCGCGTGTATAGTTATAGGAAAAAGTCCGAGAACTTATGAAACGTTTATTCGTTCATAAGTTCCCGGACTGCTTCTTTTAAGGGCCCTGAAGGGTCAGGGAGGGGTTTCCCGACCTGTTTTTAGCTGCCGTAATTACCAAAATTAATTTGGTCAATTTTTTGAACAGTCCGGAAATTTATGAAACGAACTGTTCGTGTTGCGGATAGAAATAGGAGCGTTTATTACTCGTAGCGATGTTGTTATTTTCTGTTAAATTGAATGTATCTAAACATGTAAAAGGAACGGCGAGGAGGGTTCGAGAAGAAATGTTATTATTATGTTGAATAATGATGCGTACCAACTCTTAAAAGGTGTTAGCCCGGCGCGAGCAGGTAGCCGTTTTATGGCTGCTGGGCCGCTGCCTGGCTAGGGAAGACAAAAGGTCTCCCTATGCCAAATAGTGCGAGGGAAGACACAAGGTCTCCCTATGCCAAATAGTGCGAGGGAAGACACAAGGTCTCCCTATGCCAAATAGTGCGAGGGAAGACACAAGGTCTCTCTAAGACGCCTGACACCACAGGGCTAGGTACCTGAGGTTACAATGGGCAAAAATACACGGGAAGTCACAAGGACGTCCCAGGGCATTTTTGGACTGAAATCAACCAGCGGAGTTGGCTACGCGTCATTATCGATCCAGCGCCCGTCACGAACGAACGCAGGTGTAATTATTGTGTTTTTGAAATCAAATAAAACTTAAATTTGTACGACCCATACGCTGTTTTAAATCCATCACTTCACATTTTGGTGCCGAAACCCGGGACCATTCGCCGGTCTGAAGTGAAGTTGAAGTGATAAGTTGAGGGGCAGTGTAAGTGTCGTGTACGGAGAAGCCGTCACAAATTGAGGATATGGCGCCAAAAAAACGGCGTGCTCCAACCGCGCGATCTGAAGATGAAGTTCCAACAAAGAAGATATCACGTGCGGCGACGCAAGTCGAAATTACGCAAAACGATTCACAACAAGTCGTCGCAGCTACTTCCGGAGTACAATCAGCAGGCCAGGAGCAAGGGAGCACGTTACCACGAAGTCCGAGGGCACCTTTAGAGGAGAGCAGCCCAGGGAGCCTAGGCGATAGGATGTCACAAGCGCCAGCCACCGAGGAACCCAGAGCAGCAAGCGTCGCTCAGGAAGACGATCGTGAGACATCAGTACAAGTAAGGGATCCGAATTTGCTAAATGCTCCATCTGCAGCAATGTGTCTTCAACGTGATGCTAACGCGACCGAGCGATTAACGGACGCAATTACGAATGCGTTACGCGCGGCTAGTGGAGCGTCATTGGGTGAAGGGAATTCGCGTTTACTGCATCGGTTGACCACTGCGAAAAGGCTACCCAAGTTTTCGGGCGACCCGGTTGAGTGGTTGAACTTTAAGGAAGCGTATCAATTGTCAGCGGAACTCGGCGGGTACTCAGGACGGGAAAATGTCGCGCGATTATTCGAGGCGCTTGAAGGTGAGGCGCGCGCAAGCGTGAGTGCGTTATTGGCGACAGCGAGTGACGCGGATATGATTATGCAGACGCTGGAATTGCAATTCGGAAATAAACATACGATTGCTGGGAAGATCGCGAAGGATATAAGCGGTTTGCCCCAGCTAGAGTATGGGAAGGGAAACATGGGTCGATTTGCAGCTAAATTGCGAAATTGCGTCATTGCGTTGAAGGCTCTTGATCTCGTCGGGTATTTGCAAAGTCCAGATTTGTTAAAAAGCGTTGCGAACAAGTTACCGTCTGCGTTGAAGTATGGGTTCAACAGATACGCCGCGGAAGTTAGCGTAGAGAAACCTATGCTGGAAAAGCTTTCGGACTTCATTTACAAGGAGGCCGAATTGGCCGCTGCGACAAGTATTTTTGAAATAGAGGCGCCAAACATAAATAGCAATACACGGTGATGGCTTCGCTCCAAAAATCAGAGAGATAGTTGAAGTGTATCCTGGCCCGGATAAAGTGATTCGGATAGCCAGGGTACGTACCAAGCAGGGTGAGTTTGTCAGACCGACACGGAAGTTAATCAAGTTATCAGACGACAAAGAAACATCCGATTCGTAGAACAACCTTCAGGACGGCAAAACCTACAGTGCAAAAAAAAAAAAGGGGGGGGTTCCAGTAAGCCGAAGCTTACTTTAAATGAAATATTAGCGAGTAAGTTAGATAAGCAAAATGTTCAAACCATGTTGTTAAAATAATAGTAGTAAAGGTTGGCGTTTGTATTCGAAAAAAAAGGGGTGCGATTCTATCCGCTTAAGTTAAGGTAAGTGGGGGCACGCAGTGGCTCAGTGGGTAGAACGCGTGCCTACGGACTCCGTGGTCGCGGGTTCGATCCCCGACGCCGGCACCTCTGGAATACTCCATGTGCTCTGTAGACTGTGGTGCCCAAGGTGGTTCGGAACCCACCTTATAAAAACTGTAGGTCCCGTCGTGAAATAATTCCGAAAAGGAGTTCAAAAAGCGACGTTAAATAACAAACAAAAAAAAAAAAGTTAAGGTAAATTAAATGATCCAAGATGTTTAATTTGAGGGGGAGGATGTTGCGGATAGAAATAGGAGCGTTTATTACTCGTAGCGATGTTGTTATTTTCTGTTAAATTGAATGTATCTAAACATGTAAAAGGAACGGCGAGGAGGGTTCGAGAAGAAATGTTATTATTATGTTGAATAATGATGCGTACCAACTCTTAAAAGGTGTTAGCCCGGCGCGAGCAGGTAGCCGTTTTATGGCTGCTGGGCCGCTGCCTGGCTAGGGAAGACAAAAGGTCTCCCTATGCCAAATAGTGCGAGGGAAGACACAAGGTCTCCCTATGCCAAATAGTGCGAGGGAAGACACAAGGTCTCCCTATGCCAAATAGTGCGAGGGAAGACACAAGGTCTCTCTAAGACGCCTGACACCACAGGGCTAGGTACCTGAGGTTACAATGGGCAAAAATACACGGGAAGTCACAAGGACGTCCCAGGGCATTTTTGGACTGAAATCAACCAGCGGAGTTGGCTACGCGTCATTATCGATCCAGCGCCCGTCACGAACGAACGCAGGTGTAATTATTGTGTTTTTGAAATCAAATAAAACTTAAATTTGTACGACCCATACGCTGTTTTAAATCCATCACTTCACAGTTCGTTTCATTAGTTTCGGAAGTTTGTGATAAAATTTTTGTTTTAGCAGAAATGTATAGGGCTTAGGGTTGTGTTTTACGGTATAGCGTTAATTTTAGTTTTTAGTTATTTTTAAGAGCGTTAGTAGTTAATGTAGTCTTTTATGTTAGGATGGAGAGAGAGAGCGAATTATCGGGTGTTTTATAGTTAGATTTTAAGTTGCGAAATTTTGAATTTTGTAAAAGGCGTTGAAAGAGTGTCTGGTTTTTTAAAATTAAAGGAGGAAATCTGCTTTAAAAAAAAAAGGTTCGTAAAGGGGACACTTGGGGCTATATCCCCATTTTTTCTATTTTTGAAAAAGTGACTCACTGTGAAAACACGGCATTTGTTTAAAACAATTACAAAATAAATGGTAAAAAAACATTTTTTTCAAATAACAACATTTTGAGTGGATACTCTTATGTTTTCATTACAAGCTCCTAAAAACTCGTTTTTCTCGGTTTGCTAGTTCTGCTTATTATAATCGTATTCTGAAGCAGTGGGTCGACAAAACGCATGGCTGAGCGTTTGGACTGCATCGGAAGCAGTAGGTCAAAAAACGCGTGCGTTTTGGTTCTAGCGCTACGTTCAGAGGTCTCGAAACGAAAAAACAAACCATAGACATATAGAGATAGACTGCGCCGTCTTATGGGCGAGTTGAAGCACACAATGGCGGCGCGCGGTACAAAGAGTGAGAGAGAGAGCATTAGCCGGGGGGTATAGCGTTCTCTTTCTAAGTGATGTGTCGGTGGGGAAAGATTCCCCTACTTGCTTGCTAGATAATGTAGATTTCTACATAGTATTGATTAATTTGTTAATTTGTTAGGAATTGCAAATGCGATATAATGTTAGATTATAAAATGCGTTAATACAACAAATTCATTGTATTCTGAATTTCTCATTATAAATTTGAATAAAGCACTTATGTATACTGGTTTAAATATTTTTTCTCATTGTTATTATTTTACAAGTCATTTTGGAGCGATACTTTAGCGTACGCACCGCCATACCCGAGTTCTTCTCGCTGCGGGATCCGCTGTCGAAGGACGTTCAAGGATGCTGTGATTCCATGTAATCCATTCTCAAAAATAAATATTTAAAAAAATGGTATTCAAATAAATGTCAAAAACCAAATAAATATTAACAAATTAATCAATACTATGTAGAAATTTACATTATCTAGCAGGCAAGTAGGGGAATCTTTCCCCACCGACACATCACTTAGAAAGAGAACGCTATACCCCCCGGCTAATGCTCTCTCTCTCGCGCGCCGCCATTGTGTGCTTCAGCGCTTCGTACAGGCCGCGCAGTCTATCTCTATATGTCTATGAAACAAACACAAACATGTGCGCTGAACACATACCGTAAATCGATCGACGCACGTGTCGAGTTTGGGCAATGCTCCTTCGTTTTTCTTCGCAAGTGAAAAACAAGAAAAGACATAGCAAATCGCATCATAGCAACGCAAACTTGTGCGTCCAGAGGCACAGAAAAGAGCTACGACGAATGGAGTATAGCTAACAAAACGTTACGGCAAAACGCGCAAAGGAGATCGCACCTTAAGGGGGTAGTTACACCTTGGTTACAACTAGAATCTTACTAGAAAATATGGGTCTGCGACTGAACGTTGTTTGACCTTATACGAGCATATTGTGAGCTGGGTGAGGGCTCATTCTACAGAGGAAGGTTAGATCTAGCGCGCTCCAGTCATTAGGTTAAGAGATTATGTTTATATCTAATAATATGAGGGCCCAAAGTAGAGAAAAAATCTAGGAAAAAAACCCGCAGATTTCAATGCATTTTCTGTCTCTAAAAGACTTTTTTGACTTGTGTAATGACTGGAGCGCGCTAGATCTAACCTTCCTCTGTAGAATGAGCCCTCACCCAGCTTACAATATGCTCGTATAAGGTCAAACAACGTTCAGTCGCAGACCCATATTTTCTAGTAAGATTCTAGTTGTAACCAAGGTGTAACTACCCCCTTAAGACCGGACATTTCCCGGTTTGATTCGGGACGCTTATTCTATCGCTCGCAGAACATCTTCGCAGGTACACTAACACTCCCGACGCTGTGGGAGTGCGCAGGCGCAGAGGTGAACAGGAGGGTACTGGCTCGCAGCTTTCGCGGCCGAGCGTCGGGGATTCCCGGGTCTTTCGACGCCCGAGCAGGTGTAGCCCCGGATGCTTTCGCGTCACGAGAAAGGAAACCCGGCGGCTTTCGCAGCTGGGCCGAACGAATACTTTCGTATTTCGCGGAAGGGTTTCCCGGTTTCTTTCGAACCACGGGCCTTGGACTAGTGGATCGGGGATAGGTAGAGGAGCGTATCGTGCTTATCGCTTGGCCAGGTGTGGTATTGCCACCTCTGATCATGCTTCGGCTCGAGACGATTTTCGGTGTCAGTTGACCGTATTTATACCGCCCCTGTTATCTTTCACTCGCGAGAAACCGCGACACAGCGGTGGACATCTCGCGGTTGCTTCGCGAAGTGGCGCGTCGTGGGCTCGCGTCGCGGTTTCGGGCTACGGTCTCGCATGTTTGCCTACCTTCAGGGGCAACGTGTCTCGCGTCAAGTCAAATCGTTACAGCCTTAATTCCATATAATCACTTTTAGATAAGTGTTTTCGTATAATATATGCCAGTGCTACATCGCCGGATAGCGTTCTTTTCTTCTTCGATTCCACAGATTTAATATATTCCGTAGCTTTCGATGAATTTTGAGATACATCTTGAAGAAGTTTTGATGCATCCAAATTTCCTGCTGTTCGAAAACTCATCTGTGTAGCATAGGACAGTTCTTCTACGGGAAATTTACAACGTATTTCTTCCGTTCTCCTCCGTTTTGTCCTTTCACTAGAAATTATGAATTCCGTAGAAGGACGGCCCCCTTTATCTCTAGGTTGAGTGGCTGCAAGTATCCGAAAGGCTATAGTACTAGTATTGAGCCAATTGGCAAATTTTGCAAAAAAACGCTCTCTTTTCGGTGTACACTCCGCCACTTTATTCGTGTTTGGGATTGGCTGCATGAGTCGGCAGCGTCAACGCGCCGATTTACTGCGCCGCCCCGCTATTGGCGGACTCGCACGTAACCGCGAGATCGAGAGTCGATAAGCAGCTCGCAGTAGCTTAGACCAGCACCGTCGAACGTCGATTCAGATCGATTATCGACCCCAAAAGGGGGATTACTATTGGCGGATCGCTCTATCGATCTGCCAATCACTAGTTCGACGGTGACGGTAACCTGCCAGCTGAGTCGTTGAGGATAGCTTCGAGGAAATAGTTCGGTTTTTGCATAGCGGTATTTCTCGGAAATCGGCCATTTTGGCGAATAGGAGAATAACGGGGCGAAACGGAATATTTGTTCGAAACAAAGAATAGTGTACATAGTTAGTTTCAGGATAGATATTAATATTAGTGGTAATTAATTTAGGATTTTAGGAATTAGGGTTAGGTTAAAGGGTAAAGGGCGGCCCTAAAAAGCCGTTCCGCCCATTTACGCGGTTTTGAGGTAGATTTTGAGGCGTAGGGTGTGATTAAACTAGCGGGCTCCGACCGGAAAGTTCGTGGACTTCTCGCGTGGGATTGCCTCCGTGAAAAGTGCAGGAACTTTGTGGGCGAATTTCGACCGGTAAATTCGTGGAACTCATCAAAGGGCGTGCAATGTGCCCTAGAGGGGTTTTTGCGGCTTTTGCTGATAGGGGTCTTCGCTTGGCTGGACCCCAGGGCCCTTTGGTGTTTTTAGTTGTTAAATTAGTGGAAAATTTAAAATCTGCACTTATTTGCCGTAGCACGCATCAACGAGCTACGGAAAGTTCGTGGACAGTTAGAAGAGTTAAAGTTCGAGTGGTTGAGCAAATTTTAGCCTTATTAAAATAATCTACGAAGTTTTCGGGCGAGGATCGCTAGAAAAGTCGGTGGACGGATTTGTGTGGGACGGGTACTGGTGAGTCTACGGATTTTCTGGCCGAGGGCCGGGCGTGATTTGTGAGGTCTAACCGGTCTAAGGAGTTCTCGGGCGGGTACCGTGCGGAAAGTCTGTGGACATTTTTGCGCTAGAATTACGCGTTCTTTCTGGGCGAGCCTCGCGCGTGAATTTATAAAAAAAATTTTTTTTGTAAAAAATAAGTGCGGAATAGACCCCCCGAGTGGGTACTCTATAGATTCAGGAGAATGAGGAGAAGGCGATAAAGCGATAAAAAGAATAGGTTGTATATAGTTTTAGAGAAGTTATAGCGAAAGACGTGAGAGAAAAAGAAAAAAGAGATAACGATAGAGGAATATTAAATAAAGGGAAACACTAGCTAAAGGTAACCTTTTGTGTTATTATTGACCTGGCGAAAAACCTACCGAACAAGCGAGATAGTAAACAAGTTACAACGGATACTCACCTCTTCAAGGTGAGTATTCAAGAATATGGAGACCCCTCAGAGTCAAAATAAAAAAGGAAAGAAGGATGAGAAAAATGATGAGTTTTTAACACCTATGGAGGTTGAACCGAAAAGGAAAGGAAAAAAGAAAAGGGGAATACAGAGCGATAGAGGGAAAGAGATAGGTATAGGAGCGGAAACCTCGGATTCGGAAACGGGAGGTCTGGAATCGGATGCGGGATCATATCTCTCAAGTAAAAAAAGCAAAACGGGTTCTGAAGTAAACTTGAATTTAAATTTAAATGCGAATTTCATAGGAGAGTTTAATGAGAATAGAGGAAACGAAATAGAGACAGGAAAAGAAATAGACGGGAATATGAATGTTAGTATAGTAGAATTACCCGGAGAAGCGGAAAATGAAGAGAAAGACATTTTAGAAACTCTAGGCGAATTATTGACAAGTTTGAAAAGAGTGAGGAGTTTTCATAGGGAAACAGTAAAAGCGCTAAAAGAGATCAATATTCCGAATGAAGATATTAAAAGGGCCAAAAGTAGATCGAATCAGGCGGGTAACGAATTACATTTAGCGGAGACTTTAGTTAAAAATATAAAGCTATTGACTAAGAATCTAAGATTAACGGAAGAAATTAGATGGCAAAATAAGTTTACGCAATGCTCCCCGGGATTCATACAGCGAGGTAGGATTGAAGAGGAAGGGAGAGAGAGACAAGCTAGGAAAGAGGAAGCGAATAAAAAAAGTAGGGCTGCGCAGGGAAGAGTAGAGGAACCAGAAAAAGGGAAAACCACGCAGAAGGGAAAATCTAGAAGCGGAAAAGGAAAGGGTACAGAGAGAGAAGAGGAGTCGGATTCTCAGAGCGAGTACGTAGGAGAATGGGAAACAGTAGATAGGAAGAAAAAGGAAGCGAAGAAGAGAGAAGATAGGGAATTGAAGAGGAAAAATGAAGAGGAAGAAATGAGGAAGAAGAAAGAAGAGGATAGGTTAGATAAAGTTAGGAAGTATCTTCAGAAACCAAAGCCAGATGCGATTATAATCAAGGCTACGAACACAATATCATATGCGGACCTTTTCAAAAAATTAAAAAACGAAGCAGCGGATAAAATGGGAGGAATTCAAATGGTTAAGAAATCCAGAGGGGGCGACCTGATCCTGGAACTAGAAAAGAATACAAACATAATGACCTTGGAGGAAACGGTTAAAAAGACGTTAGGTGACGAACACAGAGTGAGGAAATTAACACCAAGAGTAACGTTAGAAATTAAAGATCTAGAACCAACAATAGAAAAAGAGGAAATAAAATCGGCGTTAATTAGTAGCTTAGACTTAGGGGAGTTTACGGGATCCGAGATTGAGATTAAATCCATACGAAGCGGGTATGGAGGCACGAAAACGGCAATCATCGTAGTACCAATGGAAGTAGACAAGAAGATAGGCGATAAAGATAGAATAAAAATAGGATTCACTATATGTAGGATAAACAGAACAGCGAGCATTGTGAGATGTTACAGATGCCATGCATTCGGACATATGGCGTTCAGATGCCCGGAGAGCCTCAATGGAAACGAGATCTGCAGAAGATGTGGAACTATTGGGCACAGGATCAACGTATGTGAAGCGACAAAATGCTGTGTTTTATGTACAAGACAAGGCATTCCGGCCGCAAAAGCGGAACACATTGCGGGGGCAGGGAACTGCCCACAGTTTAGGAAGTTCGTTGCTGAAATGAACGGGAGAAAGGTATTAAATTCAAATTAAAAATCCTACAGATTAACACGAATCACTGCAGGAACGCCCAAACTCTAATGGCGAAGACTGCAGAAGACTATAAGGTGGACGTAGTGCTAGTCTCGGATCCGCTTTTCAACCCTGGAAGTTGGATATTCGGGAAAGGAAATTCAACAGCGATCTGGATAACAGGTATAAACGGATTAGCCAGATTCGAAGACGGGGACAAACAGGAGCAAGACTACACGGCCGTGAATATCGGAGAATATGTAATAGTGAGTGTGTATCTCTCCCCTAGTCTAAGTGATAATAACTATTCAAACAGGTTGGAAAAGATAATGGAGTTTATAAGAGAACAAAAAGCGAATGGAAAAAAGATCATTATAGGCGGAGACTTCAACGCCCACGCCCCGATACGGGGCTCAAAAGGCTTTAATGCAAGAGGTAGGAAGATTGTTGAAGAATTTTTCAAAATCGGACTGCATCCAATTAAACCGAAAGGAGGACCGACATTCGTACATGGAAACAGGACTTCAAGCATTGACTTCATAGCGATATCAAATTTTAATAAAATAGACGTAAATTCCGCAGTTTTAGATTTAGAAACAGACTCTGGCCACAAATATGTATTGACTATCTTAGAAACAGCAAAGGACATTCCAGGAAAGGACGGGTTCAGGCCAAAATGGAAGGTAACGGAGGAGGAATTAGAATCGGCCAGGACAGAATTTGGAAAACAACTCGACAAGGAAAACTTAAGCTCTGCTAAATTTTATGGTAAGGACGAAGAAAAACTATTCCTAGAATTAATTGAAAATGTTTTAGACAACAAGATGACGAAAAATGAGAAAAATAAAGGAAGAAATACTTACCGTAACGTATGGTGGCAACCGGAAATGACGAACCTGCGAACAAAAGCAAGGAAAATTAAAAGGATTCTCCAAAGAACAAGAAAAGAAGTGAAAGAGAGAAAGAAAAGAGAAGAAGAAGCAGAGATAGTAGAAATTTTATACAAAGAAACTATGAAAGACCTAAGGAAAAAGATAGCTAAAGCAAAAGCAAAAAAATGGGAAGAGTTCTGTGACGAAGTAAATAAAGACATATGGGGAATGCCGTACAAGAACATTATGAAAAAGGTGAAAATGTCACTCCCACCAGCGACCCTCTCCACCGAGTTCATGGAAAAAGTTCTCAGAGGGCTGTTCCCCAGAAGACAGGAGCAAGAAGAAGAAAGAAGCAGAGAAAGAGAGAGAGAAAGAGAAAGCGAACAACAAGCTGAACCATTCGAAGAGATAAGTAAAGAAGAAGTACAAAGAGCAGCGGAGAAAATCGCCCCGAAAAAAGCAGCTGGACTAGACGGAATGTCACCGGAGATCATTAAGAGCCTGGCAAAAAGCAGACCGGAATCCTTCGCGGCCTTATTCACAGGAATCCTGATGAGAGGACAGATTCCACAAAGCTGGAAAATGGCCAGAACAATATTACTACGGAAGCAAGGTAAAGACCCTGACACTATTTCTGCTTACAGGCCCATCTGTATCATAGACTCAATAGCAAAGCTTTTTGAGTACGTGCTGAAGGACAGACTAATAGGACACCTGGGGGACGACCCCTTTGAGAAAAACCAGTACGGATTTGCGCAGGGGAGATCTACAATCCACGCAATGAAGGAAGTTACAAATAACATCAGGAAAGGAATCGAAAGAAACAGGTTCTCGGCGATGATAGCTCTGGATGTTAAAAACGCTTTTAACACTCTGAGATGGAGCGAGATACATCGCGAGCTAGAAAAAAGGAAGGTGCCTGAATATCTTAGGAAAACAATTAGAAATTATTTTGAAAATAGGAAGATACAATGCAGCACGATCGGGACGGACATGATTCTGGAGGTGGAAATGGGCGTCCCTCAGGGTTCGGTTCTAGGACCGTTCTTTTGGAACATCGTCTATGATGGCCTGCTAAGCAGAATATGGGGTAAAGATTGTAAAGTGATTGCGTTTGCGGACGACATACTTATAATGGTTGAAAGTTCTAGGCTTCATATTTTAAAGGAGAAAGTGGAACAGGCCGCGAAGGAGGTCAAGGACTGGCTAAGAAGAGTTGGTCTAGAATTGGCGATACAGAAAACAGAGATCATTATGACTAATAGGAAGCGAATTCCTAATGATTTCTGTTTTAGATTAGAGGACATGGAGGTCGCCCCAAAAGCGACTCTGAAATACTTAGGAGTAATTTTTGACAATAAAGGAGATTTCCGAGAGCAAATAACTGAGGCAACAAATAAAGGAATAAGGGTGATGGCTGCCCTCTCCAGCTTGATGGCGAACCAGGGAGGCCTGAGGAACAATGCCAGGAAACTGTACTATTCGATTCTCGAATCGATAGTACTGTATGGATCACCAATTTGGGCAAAAGCAGCGGAGAAGGAGGCAAACTGGAAACTGCTTAAAAACACACAGCGGATGGGTCTGGCTAGGGTGGCGTCCGCATATAGAACGGTCCCCATGCAGACACTGGCGGTCTTAACGGGGATCGTTCCATGGGACATAAAAATAAGAGAAAGGGAAAAAATATATAATTGGGAAAAATCTTTTGTAGAAACGGAACAACAGGAAAAGGAACAAAGACCAAGGAGAGCAGCGGCAAGGAGAATCCAGGAAGGAGCATATAGAGAGGACCCAGTTGAAGTAATGGAATTAAACGAAATGCGGAGGCAATTGCAGATACACCCGACGAGTACCGAAAACCCACCGGACCTACAACGGTTTCTGAGAGAGAGGAGGGAGGAAGATCCAGAGAAGAGGAGGAAAGCGATGAAGAACTGGCTTAAAAGAGAGGCCTCGGAAAGATCAGCAATCGAGTGGCAGAATGAATGGGAAAAGGAGAGAGTCGGCCGATGGACATTCCGACTGATTCCCAATATAAGCAAATGGAAAGAAAGGAAGCACGGAGTATTGAATTTCCATATGACCCAAGTCCTAACAGGACACGGGGTTTTCAATACGTTTAGAAATAAAATAGGTAAGGCTGCTAGCAATAAATGTTGGTACCACGAGGAAAAGATCGATTCGCCGGAGCATACTATTTGTGAATGCGATGCGTGGACAGAAGAGAGAAGGAAGCTGACCGACGAGGTCGGCATAACAGAAAGGGAGCTAACGCCAGAAAGAATAATGGAGAAGATACTCCAGTCAGAAAAGAACTGGAATAGATTCTCCATTTTCTGCGTTAACATAATGAAAAAGAAAGAGGAAGAGGAAAGGAGGAGGATAAGGGAGGAAAGGGAGAATGAAAGAAGACAGAATGATAATTTGGATTTTTCTTTGTTAGAATAAAGGAATAAAAACAAGGAGAGGAGGGAAATAACGAAGAAGGGAGGAAAGCTGCCGATGGATGGGACGAGGGAAAGGAAGGAGCGAGAAGGAAACAGCCTCAAAAAAGGAAGGACGAAGGGACTGCGATAGGCTTCACGAGCGGAACCGGGCTCTGACATCCTTTTCTTTCTTCGAGGAGGCGGAAAAAAACAACGACCGCAGGAGGGTTTCCAAAACGTGCTCACCACACCCTAAGGACACACCAACATCGGCAGAAATTTCCAAATCGATTTGAAATGCGAAATTATAAATATAAGGTAATAGCTATAAATGTCAAAAGGTATAGCTAAAGCGAATTTTTGTAAAAAATCTTTTCTCTCACGTCAGTAGAATAAAATAGGGTAAATAAATAAGGATGTATATACAAATGTATAGAAATAATTTAGTTGGAGATAAAATCGATTAGTCAAATTAGGTTTTAAAATGTTAAAATATACATATGTACAGAAATAAGTAGTCAAATAGGCTAAATAGTTAAATAGGTTTAAAAAATGTAAATAAATAGAGATAAAAGCGATTAGTTAAATTAGGTTGTAAAATGTTAAAATATACATATGTACAGAAATAAGTAGTCAAATAGGTTAAATAGTTAAATAGATTTAGGCTTTATACATATGTACAGAAATAAGTAGTTAAATAGGTTACATAGTATAATAGGATTAAAAATGCAAATAAATATATATATGTACAGGCAGAAATAAGCTAGAGATATAATTGACTAGTTAAAATAGGTTAAAAATGTAAAAACGTAATTAGAGATAGTAGTTCCACTATCGACAAGAGGTACCTACTATACCGACGGTGGTAACCAGGCGCAACGCGGAGTAGCTTAGAACATAGTCTATGCCGTAAGACTGTTTTCGGAACACACCGAGCGGCTAAGGGATCTTTTCGAGACAAATAAGAAACGGTTCGGAATAGAAATTGAAATTGAAATTAACGATGATTGTAAACGTGGTGCGGAACTATGGCCGAAGGACGGGGCGAAGCGGTTTTTCGATTAATGTTATTTACTTAGAATATATACAGAGGTGAAATTTTTTCCAGTAGAAGCAAAGTGTTTTTCAAAGTGAAACGTATATATTGAGAGACAATGACTCATGCCTCGTCCTCTAGCCAGTATAGGAAAGTACACACGTACCGTTAATTCCAATGAGCCAATAGGAATCTAGGACATGAAAATCATACGACTTGGAAACAAGAGAGCAACGGTCGAGCAGGAGAGGGAAGGGGGACCAGGAGGTCTGAGCCGCCATTAGGCAATTCGGAGAATTCAGTCGTTGAGGATAGCTTCGAGGAAATAGTTCGGTTTTTGCATAGCGGTATTTCTCGGAAATCGGCCATTTTGGCGAATAGGAGAATAACGGGGCGAAACGGAATATTTGTTCGAAACAAAGAATAGTGTACATAGTTAGTTTCAGGATAGATATTAATATTAGTGGTAATTAATTTAGGATTTTAGGAATTAGGGTTAGGTTAAAGGGTAAAGGGCGGCCCTAAAAAGCCGTTCCGCCCATTTACGCGGTTTTGAGGTAGATTTTGAGGCGTAGGGTGTGATTAAACTAGCGGGCTCCGACCGGAAAGTTCGTGGACTTCTCGCGTGGGATTGCCTCCGTGAAAAGTGCAGGAACTTTGTGGGCGAATTTCGACCGGTAAATTCGTGGAACTCATCAAAGGGCGTGTAACGTGCCCTAGAGGGGTTTTTGCGGCTTTTGCTGATAGGGGTCTTCGCTTGGCTGGACCCCAGGGCCCTTTGGTGTTTTTAGTTGTTAAATTAGTGGAAAATTTAAAATCTGCACTTATTTGCCGTAGCACGCACCAACGAGCTACGGAAAGTTCGTGGACAGTTAGAAGAGTTAAAGTTCGAGTGGTTGAGCAAATTTTAGCCTTATTAAAATAATCTACGAAGTTTTCGGGCGAGGATCGCTAGAAAAGTCGGTGGACGGATTTGTGTGGGACGGGTACTGGTGAGTCTACGGATTTTCTGGCCGAGGGCCGGGCGTGATTTGTGAGGTCTAACCGGTCTAAGGAGTTCTCGGGCGGGTACCGTGCGGAAAGTCTGTGGACATTTTTGCGCTAGAATTACGCGTTCTTTCTGGGCGAGCCTCGCGCGTGAATTTATAAAAAAAATTTTTTTTGTAAAAAATAAGTGCGGAATAGACCCCCCGAGTGGGTACTCTATAGATTCAGGAGAATGAGGAGAAGGCGATAAAGCGATAAAAAGAATAGGTTGTATATAGTTTTAGAGAAGTTATAGCGAAAGACGTGAGAGAAAAAGAAAAAAGAGATAACGATAGAGGAATATTAAATAAAGGGAAACACTAGCTAAAGGTAACCTGCCAGCTGTTCGACTGCGATCTCAACGTTCGTCAATCGTCCTCGCTCTTGCTCACGAGAAACGTCGCGCGTCTCTTGACCGGTTTGTCGCGAGTAAACTATCTACTGGATTCGCGGAATCTAAAACGTGAATATCTCTATCTAACCAATCTATCTATCTAATCAAACTATCATCTTTTTTCATCTAACGCTCTTTATTATACAAATCTCGCCAAAACAGCTTATTGTTTTGGCTGTATACATCACTCGTTTTTGTACAAAGTTTGTGGACTATTTTGAACGAACCCCAGTTGGGGAAATAAAGTTAATTCTAAGTGAAGTGACTTGTTCTACCCCTTCTACTCCGTAACATTCGTATTGCGTAAAAGAGTTTTGCATTGCCTCCTTCATTTCATAATTTATTTTAATAGAACACCCATTCTGTTCCAAAACTTGTTTTTTGAAATGTTCGAGTATAACATTGCACTCCATATTTAAATTTTTTTTTATAATAACAAAAACCTGTTTTCTTGTAAAATGTATATCACTATCACAGGATCCTGAAAGTAAATGAAAATAATTTATAATTATATTTAAAACATACTACACAGTGCACAGTGTGTCCAAACGGTGAAATCGTCGTCAAAACATCAACACTTCTTCTTTTGTCTTCTAATAAGGTCTATTATTATATAACGTAACCATTACCTATTTTAGATATAGTAGTCAGAGACATTCTACTTACCTCCAGGAACAGCATCCATTTTACACAATTGAAATTAAATAAACCGTTTTCGAATGCAGTTTTCACTTTTCGTGTTCCGATACCGAAAATTTGGTGTGTACGGAGGAAAAAAGGAGGTGGTGAGGGATCAGAGAAAAAACACGTGTGTCGTCCGTGATGGCTAATGCAAGACTTCTTTATTAAAACAAAATTCTTCACGCGTTTGTCTCGTCGCTTGTTCAGTCGTTTTTTGTTTTTCGTCCGACGCCTGTGCGTTTTACGCGAGACGCTTGTGCGTTTGTTACGCGCGGTATTTTGAATCCTAAAAAAGCCACATTTTGCTTTCACACAGTGCTCACAACAGTTACTGGGAAAAGTAGTCTCACATCGCTTGTCTTGATATGTATATTCTTTTTCGAAAAAGGTAACGCCTTTTTCGAAGGTGCGAGGGTGGAGTCTGTTCCTCTGCAGGTCTCCGAGTGGAGTTTGTTTATCTCAAAAACAAACCCCTGTTTTGCGGAAGAAGGGGACTCCCGTTGTTCAGTTTAGCAACAAGAACGTTAAACATCTGCAATCTTTTTATATGTTTTACCGTTAATCTCTAAATTACCGTCGGTAAGGGTCTCGAAAAGTCAATCGTTTAATTATTTTATGACCACTGCAACGCCTGACCCTCACGCCATTGTCATCCTCAAGGCCTGTGAGGGTCCGAGGCACGTATTCACACCCCTTCAGGTCATCAGGTCGGACTAAAAAGCCGTGTTGGTCATTAGATATTTTAGAAATCTACAATTTCTAAAGAGTACCGTACGCGAGTCTAGGGTCCCGGGTCCAAGGTCCGAGCCTGGTGGTCGTAAACTCTATGTTTGCACTGTATAAAGTAGGGCATTCTCCCAGCTCGAAACTAGCGATTGAAAAAATAACGCGACTTTACAGTATTACCAATTTTTGTAAAAATCGAGTCACACTTTCTGTTTCGGCTACGACCGACGATCGGAGAGCCTGATTGCCGGGACCGCCCAGATTTGGACGCGAGACGAAAGAGAACGAGAAGGAACCGTCAGGAAAGAAACTCGCGGTAGTTGAGTGAGCCGTTTTGTCGGTACAAGTAACTTTATTAAAGTTAAACGTCTACTGATGGCTTGAATTGTACAGATAATGTATCGCGCTCGAATAATTGCCCCGACGGAGGAGGCTCCTTAAATAGATCGATTCGGCGAACGTGGTGTGTCGTGATTGGCGTAGATCGCTCACCGAATCGATTGTTTCGGGATTCAAAGCGAGGCGATTTACGGTTTGCGATCGCGAGACGGTGCGAACGCGGCTTCGCGACAATAACAGCGGGGTCTTCACGCACCGCTGAGTTCGATGGAAAAACACATCGCGGTGTTTGTCCGTGTCTCGCATCGACCGGTAAACTCCTCACTTTGAATCCCGAACACTTTCAAATACCCGTCCGCCATATGGGATCGGCCATTTTGTTTTTCGAAATTTTAAGTTCAGAATCGTAATCAGAGATCCAGAAAACATCATATTACCAATTTTTATAGAAATCGAATCATTTTTTCAAATACCCGCCCGCCATATTGGATCGTCCATTTTGTTTTTTGAAAACATTACATCACAAATTTTCAATGTAATCCAGGAACGTGAATGTTTTCAATTACCCTTTCAAACCTCACAGAATACCTACTCTGCATTACAAAAAATAGTATTACGAACAAATCTGCAAAAATCTGTAGCTGATTTTTGTTTCAGTTGCAAGATAATAGTATAAAGTAGATACTCGAACAAGTTTTAGGGCGTGATTTGCCGTGAGTTGTAACTTCCACTCTATATTTTTAAAATTTACGTCTTCACTTTTGCGTTCTCTTTTGCATACATAGTTACCAGTTAATAATAAACATTTGGCACTAAAAACTATGCAACTTATCTTGAAAAACAGCATTCATAATGCACAATTAAAATCAATACGATACAATACAATTTGTATACTGTACACTTAAAATTCGCACTGAGGCTTGGAAAGTATGAAAGCACTGTCTAATAAAACCGAAGTTCGGACTGCGATTATTGGTCAGGTAATAAAATGCGACCTTCTTGCCGTTTACCCCCAAGTAGAAACACTCTTAGAATAACCAACCCCATAATTAAAACTTACCTAGCTGAAAGTTAATTTTTTAGGTTTTGGCCACGTTGTCGGGATTTGGAACCACTGTGGGCCGGCCCGGCGCGGCTCGGCGGTCAGTCTTCGGACGTTACAATTAATAAATATGAAATTATTATCGATCATAAATTTTTAATAAATTTAGATTCGATCAAATTATACACTAAATAGCAATCTTGTAGAGATTTTTCAAACGTTCGATTCGGATTTGAATCATTACGTCCTGAGACACGTTTGCTCTAGATTGTTTTCTATACGAGAAAAAGAAGAAAGAAGGTGGTGTGTTTCGTCCTAGACCCGCTAGAGGACTTATCAGTAAGGCTATCTAGCGGGTCCTGCCTTAGATACAAGTGTCGGAAGGAGGGACGTTAATATACTAATTGATGACATTTTAGTAACTTGCGAGAAAGTCGTTCAACGATTTGTCCATCTTGTGGATGGTGTCGAAACGAAGTTTAACTAACTAAACTTCTTTCTTCTTTTTCTCGTATAGAAAACAATCTAGAGCAAACGTGTCTCAGGACGTAATGATTCAAATCCGAATCGAACGTTTGAAAAATCTCTACAAGATTGCTATTTAGTGTATAATTTGATCGAATCCGTTGCGCCGAGAACATCACCCTAAATTTGTTACAATTAATACTGCGGTTCGCGCTTACGTACTACTAGAGCAATGTTTACAACAGGCGCTGTTTCCCACTTATGTACTAGCGCAAAAGGAACTTGAAAATACTGGTTAATTATAGCACGCTCGTAACTGATAGACTAGTGCAAAAGGAACTTGAAAATACTGGTTAATTATAGCACGCTCGTGACTGACATACTAGTGCAAAAGAACACGCTCGCAACTTATAAACTAACGCCTGAACACGCTCGCGACTTACAAATTAACGCAAAAAAACCCGCTCGCAGCTTACAAACTAACGCACAAAACACGCTCGCGACTTACAAACTAACGCATGGAAACTGGCGACTTACATATTAACGCACGGAAACACTCGCGGCTTATGAACTAATCTCCTGGCTCGGAGGGGTCGCGGCTCGCGTACCCTTACGTCGCTCGGCGACGGCACCGCACGAGTCGACCGGCCTCATTAAAAATGAGGGCCCAGCGTTCCTCCCCAAGGACGCTCTATAATGGCGCGACTGCACAAACTTCTGCGGGACCTCCACTCTCCTTCCCGTGGGCAGCATGTACCACGTTGTGGCACATGGGGCATGCTTGCCGTTGTACCACATTGGTGGTTGGGCCTGCGGTGTCGGACGCCACGGCGACGCTGGTCGTCCACCCTTTTGTGGTCTCTCCTCCTCTGGGACCTCGGGGAATGTTCGTCCTCGGGGTCGTGCGTTGCCTCCCTGCGGTGTCGTCCGGCTAACATCCTTCAGTGTAACCGGCGCGGCCGGTGTTTAGCGGGCTGGTGGCTCCTCATTTGGCACCGCCACTTCCAGTGGCGTGGGTGGTGCCTGGTCGGCTGGTCGCCTGGCCTCGTACAGCGGCCACATCGCTGCGTTCGGCCGGTATACCGGTCGGCCTCGGCCGACGGCCAGGCGGCTGATTGACGGTCGGGGCGAGATTGACAGCTTTTCAATGTCTCGCCATATGGGGACCATGAGGTCCAGCGGTCTGCCTGAGGCGAGGCGTGGGTCCCTGGGCACCCCCACGTGCACAAGTGGTCCCCCTTTTCCTCCTTCGGTCTCGAGGGCTGGTGCTGTCCTGGTTGCCGGCGCGGCGGCGTCTAGTATCGGCGACGTCATCGTGCTGACGTTGACCGTCATTCGTTTCGGCGGTGGCGTTCCCTGAGACAGGCGCTGCTTCCGGATGCCTGTCTTCTGGCCTGCCGGTTTCTGCTCCCTGGCCCCTTCATTTTTCGGCATCTTCGCTGGCCTCCTGCTGGTTTTCGGGGTTGCTGGTGCGGCTGGCTCATCCGCCCACCACTGCATTGGTTCGAGCGGGCTTGCTGGACGCCCGAGTCCTGGTTCTCGTCCCAGTTTTGCCCGATGTTCGTCTATAGTGGTGACGGGGATCGTGGTCCCGGATGACGCGTCACTCGCGTCTGACCTCGTCCGGAAGCGTATCACTCCCCGCTCGTTCGCTGTCGGCCACCAGTTGACGGGACGTATTTTCCTTATTGTCGGCATGCCTCGGTTGCGGGAGCGAGATACGATGGAGCGCGCGTCAGTTTCTCCGGCAGCAGTGGTCCCTCTAGGAACGTGCAGTTCCTAGCAGTGCCTGCAGGCCATCGTTTTGCCCTGCGTTCTGCGACTTTGGAGGTCACCATCCGTGGCCTGGTGGCTTTTCGTGTAGGGACCGCCTCGCTGAGCCCCGTTGACGCCTCCGCGTCGTTCGGTCCCGATTTTTCTTCGAGCGCTGCTCGGACTGCAGATGGCGGGGGTGAGCCCTTTCCCTCGTTCACCTGTGCCATCGTTGCAGGTGCTGTGTCACCTGGGCGTGTGGCCGCGCTCCTGGGAAGCGTGGCGCTAGTCTACCCCGGGTCCAGCCGGCGTGCTGCAGTCGCTGCCTCCGTCGCCAGGTGCATTGGCGTGTTCGGCGTGACCGCTCCCCTTCGTGGGCCGACTCGTCAAATAGACCGCAGAGCTCGGCGTAAAAATCGTCAGTTTCCGGCTCCATGATCGTCGCTGCTGGTATGTCGGGTTGTACTGGCTTCCTAAGACAAAGAGAAATGCTCCCAATTACTTTCCGGGGTCGGCCACGTCGGCGTGTGGTATCGGGAGGGGATGTGGTTCTCTGTGTCTGCTCCGCGGCGGGGCTGGGTCGCGGACCGTCTTCCGTCTCCTCCAGGGGAGGTTCCGCGTTACCGTCTGGACCCGTTTCCGGTTTCAGGTCCTGGATGTGGATATGGCGCGTCCACCGTCCATTCGCGTCGTGTAGGTCGACGATTACCGGAGACACGATGCGGCTGACCTTGTACGGGCCGCTGTATTTCGGCGTGAGCTTCGCAGCGATACCTGCTCCCTTATCGGACAGGGTGTGCTCCCTCTTCCACACGTTGTCTCCCACTGCTAGTCTCCAGTCTCGGCGTCGCAAATTGTAATAGCGTTCTTGCCGGCTGAATGTTTGCGCCATATGCAGTTTGGCGAGTTCTTGCGCCTCGCGGAGGTTCTTCCAGCGGTGATGCGATGAGGCCGTTGTTTCTTCGGTTGCTGGTTGTCCCGGTACTCGTAGTTCCCTTCCTTGGGTCAGGTATGCTGGGCTATACCCAGTGGCCTCATGCCATGCGGTGTTGACGGCGAATCTTATCTCGTCAATTTTCTCGTCCCACCGGTCGTGGTGTTTTCCGGTGTACTACGCCAGCATCGTCTTCACGACTTTATTCGGTCTTTCCACTGGGTTGCAGTGGGGTGCGTACGGTGGCGTACGGCGGTGCTTGATACCGGCCGCTTGCAGTAGGCCCGTAAAAGCTTCACCTATGAATTGTCGACCGTTGTCGGAGATGATGGTATGCGGGGCGCCGTGGCGTAAAATGACGTCCTTCTGGATAGCCGCGGTAACTGCGGCGCTGGTGACTTTTCGGAGCGGCGTAAGCTCGATCCATTTGGTAAAGCTATCCATCGCGACGAGCAACCAGATATAGCCACGGCGTGATCGTGGTAAAGGACCGACCAGGTCCACGGAAACGGTACGCGATGCCCGTTCTTCTGCCATTGTCCACCGCCATTTGGCGTTTTTCCTTGTCAGCTGAGTCAGTGGTTCTTCGTTATCGAAGAAAATATAATCTATCGTAGAAACGATATCGAACCGCCTAAGAAGAGAGCACGAAATTATGATGTACAATACACAACGATGCAACAGTGTCTGCAGGAAGAATGGTTGCAGTTAGCGAATCTTTACGAGTCCACCAATGACGTTGACGTAGTCCTCAGCATCTTTCATAATCATATTACGAACGAGGATATACGGGACGAATCTTTTGCTCAAACAGCTAACAATTGGGTCGTAGCGAAAGCTGCTTACGAGAAAGCCTACGAAACAGATTCAGTCTTGATGAAAGAGCATTGTCTTCAAGGCTTATTCGAGTGTCTGAGCAATATGTGTCGCTGGGACAAGATCGACGAACATATAGAAAAGAAATCAAATGGAAGCGTAGAGAACATTTGGGACGATCCGTGGAAAGATTGGATGCTCCCATGGTTGTTCGAGGTTTACGTAAGAAGATTAATAGACGCGAAAGATAGCAACTTACTTTTCGAGACGAAGGAGCTTATCGAGGCTTGGCTAGGAGACGATGCGAAAGTGAAGTATATTAAACGATCCTTTGGCAGTGAACTGACCATGTTCTGGCTGTACGATCAATTAGAAGTTGCTCGTGACTTAACGGTCAGCACGTTGGACGAGATGAGAGAACAGTGGATCAGACTTCATCCGCTCTCTACACAGTTGCGGGTCCACATGCTGCAGAGATTACGAATAATCAATGATGTGAACTGGTGTATAAAAGTTCTGAAAACAGCAGAGCGTCTGGACGACTTGCGAGACATCCTGAAGTTCTGGAACAATAGTCTACCATCCGTTCAAGATGCCATCATCCCATGGGAGAAGTTAACATCCTATAGAATTGAGTTCCTCAGCGGACCGCTAAGAAAAACAATGGCGAAATGGAATACAGACGAAACTCAACAGGATTCGGAAAGCGTTCCGGATCGAGTGGAAGCAGGAATTGCTCGGCAATTGAGTACAGCAGCTTTCAGCATGCGACTGAAAATGATCGAGACAGCGTTGGGCCAGAAGAATAAATACATAGCAAAAAAATACTTGATCCAGTTGGAGAAAATAATCAAGCCAGCGTTGGACCAGAAGAGGAATATATTGGATCATTCTTGTGGGCTGTTGCGAAGACAAAGTACTTAAATGGCGAGATTGAAACAGACACGCAGAAGAAGCTGTCCAACTACACCTCTTCTTGGGTGCACTGTTACGATCTCCTGCGAAAGGCTGATCTCGATCCAATGATAAATGTGCACGTCCGGCATCAAATTGGTAAAGTACCTTCGAAGGTAGCACAGTTAAGTCAGAAAGATACAACATTCTCTGATTTAATACCGGGAACATTGCGATTTTGGATACGATTAATGTTGCGAACGATGATGCACCTGCTATTCGAGAGTCATTGAACGCTTATTGCTTGAATCAACTGAAAGAATGATGTGCCGTACAATCTCCGAGCATCAGGGAGTGCTACTACACTCTTTCAAAGTATTGTTACGACAAATTATCATGCGACAGCTATGATGCTGAAATAAGTAAAGAATTCGTACGTTCCACGTTGAAAGCAATGAGCTACGGATCTCTGGAGGCAGCCCGCTATTTCCCTTGCTTGCTGAAGTCTGAATATTTCGAGGACGAACAGACAAAAGATATTTTCTTAAAAGATTGCGAGGGGATCCAAACTTGGTTGTTCCTATCTTGGCAAGCCCAGCTGTTCTCGCATCTGGGAACCGCCATTGCACCGTTGATCATACCAATCCTGAAACGCATCGTGGAAACTTATCCGAATGCTGTGATGTATACATTCCGTTTGACAGTGGAAACCAACCCTGCGCTTCTCAACGAGGCCAGAACCTGTGAGATTCGGCAAATACTCTACCAGAGATCTGAAATCGATCATTTTCTACTGGCAATGCAATACCTCGTTCAGCCGGAATTATATTTGCAGTATTATCTGTTCGAACTATTGAAAAACTTGTCGCTGGGGTCTGCCACAGCTGTGAGCATGCTTCTAAAGAAAGTATATCCGAATAAAAGAGAGATGGAGCAGGATCTAACAAGCGGAAGTCACGGTCGATGGGTCACGGATTCTTCTGAAACTTGCAGTACTTGAAGATGTCTTTTCCAAATGTAATTTGACAAAGCAGTAGCGCGCGCTTCTCAAGATTTTTCGAGAAAATTGCATTTGAAAATCGGTTTACACGTTCATAAGGAGTTCGCGTTAAGAGGTCAATATGAAGTGAATAGCCGAGGGCGTAGCGAGGATTACTGGTAATCGGTAGGTTGCTGGTTCGTGTCTCGCTGTGGATTTTTTTTTTTCTAGAACTTTGATACTCCTCCCTCAATTTTAAGCCTAAAATCTATTATTTATAACTTATTTTTATTTTTTAAGTTGAAAATGCATGTTTTTTATTTGTCCGATCAAAATCAAAGTTTTTATTTGTGGCCGTTGGGAAATAAATCGAACAAAAAATAATTTTAAAATGTTATCTTTGCTTTATTATTGAAAATTCTCTCTGTATTGATTACATGCTAGTATGACACGAGCCAGGGTGATACTCGTCGTAAAAACATCGAAAACAATAATTCTTGCGGCATCTCGCACACACAATAAACGAAGCATTCGTACAAGAGCACACGTTTTTCAGGACATCTATCGGAAAACACGCTTCATTCAAATTTACAAATACCTCTCTGCTATCACAGAGTTTGGACGCAAACCAAGCATAGTGTATCATATTCGCAAATATCGGAGAAGACAACTGATGGTGCACGATGGATTGTATTTTTATACAATCTTCTCCAGAATTTATTTCGCGTTTATGTTGAATTAAGTACGAGCAATTTTGCAGACGTTTTATTAAATTTTTTACTTGTCTGAAGAAGTAAACATCGCACGGCTGGACCAGAGGTGTGCATTTTGGCGGTATTACCTTGACGCTGCACGTTGGCATACCCTCGTCATCCTGGAATAGCTCGTCGTACATTACCGGATCAGTCTGTCCTGTCCAAGAATCGATTAGTAATGCGAACTTATTTTCTTGTACGTATGGCTTTAAACAATTCGTCAAATATTCTTTGAACAATGCAGTTGTCAGTTTCCCCGATTTGGAACTTGTCACAACTACGTTCTGGTATTTGGCCGAATACTGGTCCACCAACTTTTGCACCCTCGGTCCAAATTTTCCAGACTTTTCTTGCAGGCACACGAAAACGGTAGGTAACAATTTACCCGATAATGTCACAGCGTACTGGGCAGTATACGAATGTGTCATCTTGTTCACGCTCTGCATTTGGACAGAGACCACTTTTGATCCTCGTTGAGCGAGCGTTCTGCCGTAGGTTGATTGGTATTGGCATTCTGTTTGGTCCGTGTTGATGACAAAATCCATATGGAAATCTTTTATTCAGCGCACGAGCTTGCGTGCAAAAAGTTTCTGCAGCGGCCAAAGTGTCCTCCATCGTTGCGCTTTCGCTTTCCGAAATATATTTCGTGACTTTTCGTTGCCGGATTCTATGCTTTTGTTTAAATTGCGTTGTCCACGAAGCAGCCGCTTTAAATTTTAAATCAGAGAATTGGCTTGCAGCAGCTAGAGCCCACTCTTGTAAATTTCTTGTTGTCACTTGCTGACAATTGTTCCGAGCTTCCTGGAAACGGTGATTTGTCCACGAATCGATGGTAGCATATTTATCGAATACGGTGCCGCCACTTTTAATATGCTCTTCCCACTTTTTTAGATGTTCTGTAACAGACCTACAAAAACGTAGGTTTGTTACTAAGATATCCCTGTCAAACCTCCACCAGTCACACGCGAAACTCAAATCACGTAACGTACCGCCGGCGCCCCATCAACACAACAACACCGCCCGTACCGCTCTAGAGGCACCGGGCAGACATAGATTGGACTTTTAGGAATCACAATTGACCGCTTCTGAACTCTTCATTGCAATGTTAAAGCGTCAGTTTGCATAGAAAAAATTACCTTGTGTATATGTATACGAAAGTTATACAAGGTAATTTTTTCTATGCGAACTGACGCTTCAACATTGCAATGAAGAGTTCAGAAGGGGTCAATTGTGATTCCTAAAAGTCCAATCTATGTCTGCCCGGTGAATAAAATGTATATTGTTACGTTATCGAGGAATAATTAACTTCCCGATTCATAGGGAAGTTATTGTAATTACCCCGAAAATCGAAAATCGATTTTTTAGCAGATCTTCACGTTTCATGGTCATGGGAGTCATTTTAGACTATTTTTATCAAAATGTTTGTATGTGTGTGTGTGTGTGTGTGTGTGCGTATGTCCGTTTGTATGGTATCAAATTTTTCGTTAACGTTTTCAGAAAAAGTAACAACGCGATCAGGATGATGAATGATGCAATCGATGTGCCCCGTCGTAACTTAGAGCTGATTAGATTTTGGTCCATATTGGTCAAGTAGTTTTTTAGATTTTTAGTTTTTTTTTCGAAAAGAGTTGATTCTACAATGCAATTTATAAGGGAGGACGAAAATTTTCCACCAAAGTACCAAACGCAATTACATAAAAAAAAATTTTTTCTTAATTTTTTTTTGGTTAAAAAAAATTTTTTTTTTTAAATTAAAAAAAAATTTTTTTTTAAACTGATGCTAGTGTTACCGCTTGGAATAATCGAAAGTTATTCCAATGCAACAGTGAATTTATCATCTCTACTCCCAAGAATACATTTTGGGAGAATATCGATGAAAGTACAAAAAAAAAACGATGTTAGCGATGTTGGCGAAGGAGTAACGAATCGGGAAGTTCTTTGTGTGACTCTTGGAGAGTCACACAACAAATAAAAAACATTAATATCAGTAGGCCCTACTAGCCATGCGTATCACTAACCCTCTCGCAAGAGCAGTCCTACCCGCGAGCTCGCGAAGCGAGCGAGCAAAAACAACCCTACTCGCGAGCGAGCGAAGCGAGCGAGCAACAATAGCCCTCTAGTTTTATTCCGTTTTTTAACTTCCCGATTTTATAGGGAAGTTACTGTAATTACCCCGAAAATCGAAAATCGAATTTTTAGCAGATCTTCACGTTTTGTGGTCATTGGAGTCATTTTAGACTATTTTTATCAAAATGTCGGTATGTGTGTGTGTGTGTGTACGTATGTCCGTTTCTATGGTATAACAACGCGATCGGAATGATGAATGATGCAATCGATGTGCCTCGCTGTAACTTAGAGCTGATTAGATTTTGGTCCATATTGGTCAAGTAGTTTTTTAGTTTTTTTCGAAAGGAGTTGATTAAACATTGCAATTTATACGAAAGGCGTATTCACCGTAGAAGTAAACGTAACTATATATATATATATATATATATATATATATATATATATATATATATATATACACTAAATTCTCTATAAACACGAACGTCTCGGGGGAATTTCTTCGCATTTTTCGATCGTGGTCCTACGTTTTTCGAGCTTCAAAGGCCGAGCCGAACGTAGAGAAGGACAGCGCGTGTAAAGCGAGACCACGCACGGGCCTTTGAATTGTGCCGGCGACTCCGACTCTCCGCGTCTCTTTCTTTTCTATACGCGCTATCCTTCCTTGCGCCCGAAACGTTCATCGTCATTTAAACCACTACAGTTTAAATACCATCGAAGGAAAACTATCGAATTGAAGCGTTTACATCCGTCAGGAAAAGACACACTTTTTGTAGTTTTTGAACTGTTTTAAGTAATAAACTTAAGATTTATTTAAGATTTATTTAATTTTGTTTCTTATCAAAAAATTGTAATGGAGCGAGCGACGCGCGTGACTTGACACGGTGTTCGGTTTTGCGACATGATCGGTCATAGTTCATCACGTCTTTATATCTGCGAAATCGAATGTTACTGTCGGGAAACCGGACGACGCACGACCACTGTACTCTTATGTTCTAAAGTTACTTCATATGTATATACCGTCAATTAAACCACTAAATTCAGTTTAAATTAGGTCGTGTTTGGTATCATTTTAATCAGAAAAATGCCAGAAATAAGGTAGTGAATGTCCCATAACAGTATCATGGAAAATAAGGAAGATAGACTGTTGGTGTAACGTTATGATGTCTCACGGGCCTTTGAACTGTGCCGGCGCGCTGCGACTCTGCGTCTCTTTCTTTCACATGCGCTATCCTTCCTTGCGCCCGAAACTTTCATTGTCAATTAAACCACTAAATTCAGTTCAAATTAGATCGTGTTTGGTATCATTGTAATCAGAAAAATGCCAGAAATAAGGTAGTGAAAGTCCCATAACAGTATCATGGAAAATAAAGAAGATAGACTGTTGATGTAACGTTATGATGACTCACGGGCGTTTGAAGTGTGCCGACGACTGCGACTCTCCGCGTCGCGTTAGTAGTGGTTCACACCGATATACCGAGCCGAGATCTGTGTGCTAAGTTGGAGGGGATATTTCTTTCGCGTTTATCGTGAAGAGATTTTCGCGTTTATAGAGAATTTACTGTATATATTTAGACATATTTAAAAAAAAAATTTGTTTATAAAATTTAAAATAAAATTTTTTATAAAATTAAAAAAAATTTTTTTCTTGTTTTTTTTAATTAAAAATACGTTTTTTCCAATTATGCAACTAATGCTAATGTAACCGCTTACAATAATCGAAAATTATTCCAATGCAAGAGTGAGTTAATCATCGCCGAGAATACATTTTCAAAGAATATCGATGAAAGTACAAAAACATTTATATTACAATCTTTAAATAAACAATCAGTTCAAAACGAATTGTTAACTGAGATTAAATTGAAAATTAATATAAAATATATGATAATTAATAACATTGATGTTGAAGACGGATTGGTTAATGGAGCATGCGGAACATTAAAATTTATTACTTTTCAAGAAAATACTAAAATTCCGTCTATATTGTGGTTAGATTGTCAATTGGCCATAGTAGGAGTGAAAGTAAGAACTCGTTATCGTGATTATATGAAAAATGCAAATATAAATCAAAATTTAACACCAATAATAAAAAAATATCGAATCAAGTAAATATTTCGAGTGAAGAAAAATAACAAATCACACGTAGTCAATTTCCAGTGGTTCCTGCTGAAGCGATTACGATTCATAAAAGTCAGGGACAAACATACGAGAAAGTATGTATGGATTTTAGAACATCAGAAATACGAACTTTGCAAATGTTGTATGTACCACTGAGCAGAGTTTCAAAATTGAGCGGTTTATATATTTTGGGAAAATTTAAATTAATAGTATCGAAGAAAACCAAGATCAATACTGCAAACCCGGATAATGATGAGTTGTATCGTTTGCGAAAAACTAATTAAGACAATTTATTTTGCAACATTAGTTGTGACGTGGCAGTGTTGCCCGCGTCACTTTAACCTCCCTAACGGAAGACCGGGCCACTCTCTGGTCAAGCAGCACGTAAAGGGCAGCTGCGAGCGCTCTCCCTGGGCACGTGTCAGACCCAGAAGCCGATATTTGACATTTTGAATGTCGCGCCATTTGCGCGACGAGAATTGCAGGACCGTATCCGGGTTCCTGGCGGGACCCGGAAGTCTTCCTTCATCGCGGAGTCAAGGGACCTTCGAGAGTAAGCCAATCGAGGGAGGAGATCGGCATAAGCCCGGAACTAAACAGCGAGAGATCGTCAAGGCCCAGGACTGTCAACCTGGAGGCGCCGACGAGGGCATCCGGTGCAGAGACGGCGAACTACTCTACCCTGTCGTCGCCTCGTCCGGGAAGAAGCTGCACCGCAACCGGATTGGCTGACGTCGATCGCTCACCGGGAAGCGGCCAATAGGAGGACAGCGCTGCCGAAGACGCCGCGAGATGCCGGAAGCCGACCGCCGTCGCGTGGGATTCGCTAGCGCGAAATCCCGAGTTAGTGATAGGCTAAGACGTTGCGCGAAGAAGCTAGACTAGGAAAAGTGGGGGACGCTCCGCTTCCGCGTTCCCGAGTCAACGCGTGAAAAATCACTGCGCCATTAGATCTTGCCGAGTAAAGTACTATAATTTGAACGATTGCCTAAAGACTGAGTTTTTGCGGATCAAGAGAGAAAAGATATTCGCTGCCGGTTCATCGCTGCCGTTTCACCTGTGGTAAGCGGCGATCAGGCTTTCGTTAGTTAAATATTGTGCAATATCGTGTTGGCTCGGGTAGCGCGTCGTGAGGTTAGGGATTCGCGTCGCGAGAATTAACGGCCGATTGAAGGGGCGATATTCGTGCGCGAGAAAATTCGTGGAAGTGCGAATCCTTCGGGTTGTGAAGGATCTCGCTTTAGTGAATCGAATCCGGTCGGATAGCGGGGGCCGCGTGGCCGCCTCGTGGCGGTTGTACGACGCCGGTATAAACGCGAAGTCGCGGATTCGTAATAAAATCGCTGCCGCCGTTAATTTCTGTAATCCTGCACTCGTTCCATGGTGTGAGGCCGTCGCGTGTTCGATTCGTGTTCGGAAATTCAGTTCGAGCGGCGCAAGTCAGAACAGGGTCGCGTATTTCATCCGAGTTCGGTCGGAAAGCGGCCGTCAAGGCCTTCCGCGTCGCGAAAATCAAATCGCTGCCGAATTCTTCGCGAAACAGTAATTTACGAGAAATACCGCGCGTACGACTTCCATCCGTCGTCATATTTACGGTGACGCGCCGGCTACAATTGTAATCGCTGCCGATCTCGTCGGCAGCCCAACATCGTCGTCAATAAACGATTTGTTAGCCGAAACGTTCTCAATTTCTTGTGTGAAACCTTTCCGCCGCAGGAATGTCTCGTGATCTCTCGTCGTAGAATCCTGGATCCTTTCGATCGCTATTCAGGCCTAGTTCTCCGCGTCGCAGGCTCGCGAGTTTGACGATAATAATTTGTGATTGAATAAATCTTTTCGCGTGACACTCTAGTGTCTGGCGCCCGAAATTCGCGTTCGTTATAGGAAAGAATCACGAGCCTGCGGACGTGTTTTGTCCCGAGAGGACCACGTGTCGTGCGGCCGAGCGTGGCCCGGCCTTCCGCCTATAAAATCTCGGTGTCGTCCACAATCGACCTAACATCTTTCGAACAATTAGAAAACGACGTGACATAGTATGCTATAACAAGGAACCAAGCGAGCAACGAGCATACGATATTGGTTTAATGCGATGCCATATAGCAAACATTTTGATAAGAAGAGAACTATTGAATTTCCCTGAAAACGCACTTCCCTCTTCTTAAAACGTACACTTAATAAATAATAATAATAATATACAGCAACTAATGAATCGGGAAGTTCTTTGTGTGGCTCGTGGAGAGTCACACACAAAATGAATGACATTAATTGCTGTGGGCCCTACTAGCCATGCGTATCACTAACCCTCTCGCAAGAGCAGTCCGACCCGCAAGCTAAACAAAAAACAACCCTACTCGCGAGCGAGCGAAGCGAGCGAGCAACAATAGCCCTCTAGTTCGACTTGATGTCGGGAAGGAGCGAAAACACTCTTTCGGCTTCGGCGTTCGAGCGCGGTAGACATCGAACAATATTAATAATGGCAGACAGCAATGGAAACTGACGAACTTTTTGCGGGTTTTAAAATTTGGCGATTTCTACCCACATATCATCGAACGACAACTTCGCCCATTGGTCCCTCTGCGACCGCGAAGTGCCATGATACAAAAGTACGATACTTTTTGTCGAAGCCGAAAGAGTGTTTTCGCTCCTTCCCGACATCAAGTCGAAAAAACGGAATAAAATAAGCAACGACCTTTTAAATTCCATATGTGTGGTGCGCACATCACTCGAAGCTAGACAGGAGTCTAGTCGCACCATGTCTGTTGACCAAAGACATTTAGATTTGATGTCGGGAGAGAATTTATATGCAAGTACACAAAGTTTTCGGCAGTTAACTTTGCACGCGTGTACGAACTTGTAAAATTGTCTGCTGCCTTGGAGGGTACATTTTTAGTTTGCGACAGCCACCTAGTTTTTGCGTTATTAACACTTTTTTCTTTGTTAGGAGTTTATTTTATGCATATAATTATTTTGTAGTTATTTTATTTATATAGTCTATTGTATTTATATAGTTATTTTATTTATATAGTTTACTTTATTTATGTAGTTATTTTATGTATATAGTTATGATGTATATAGTTATTTATATATTACATCGATAAAAAAGATAAGTATACGTTAATAATTATATTGTATCGCACAATAATGCAATTAGAATTACAATTTTAATTATGTTTAATTCTTCTTCAAATATAGGAACGAAGAACATTCACATTCGCGCGTATGCCAGCTGCAGTGAAATTTTCGCGTAACGCGAACCAACGACCAACAGCGTGAAGGATAATTTAGAAAAAAAGATAAGTTGAGGTTACATTAATAATTGTGAACATTAACCATGTGTTTATATTCTTCTTTTAATTTTAGAAAAGCAGAAGACTGTTTCAAATCGCGCGTGTGCCAGCTGCAGTGAAATTTTCGGGCAGCGCGAATTGCATGAATCCTTTAAGTTGAAAATAAATGTGTGAAAACTGTGATTAGTTGAACTTTCCATTCGGAGCCCTTACCGTCTGCACCAACCCAAACTGTCGAGAGTCATGCTCATGTATTGAAATATGATATCTAACAATAGTATCTAACTACTGAATTTTTCTAAAATTGGTATCTCTAAAATTTCAGTACGAAATATGCACTTTCTTAGAATGTTTGGAGATTTCTAATTTTTTCACATATGTTTGCATAATCCGAAAAATCTGAAAAACACACGTTAATAATCACGATGCGACGCAACTAACAATAATATAAACGTGTTCAACTGAAAAATTCAATATAATAGTGGCTATTTTATGCTTTCCGATTTGTTTAAAAATCGATTGTACAACCAAAAAGTTTGAAAATGGTCTCAATCGTGTATGCTATTAGGTAGAATATTCATGAATTTTTTCGTAATTTTTTATTGAACATGGTGTGATTAAAAATTAATTTGGATGAGTACTTTTGACCATCTTATCCGGCTATACGATTTTTCATACTTACTATTTGCAAAAAATCTGAAAAAATTCACAATCATAAGGAATAATATCTACAAAATTGTAGAATTTTTCTAGAATTTTTAAGTATACCATTAAATAGGGAAAATGTGGAAAAACCATTAGTTTTTACACTTTAACTACCCTCCTGGTTGAGATAAAGGGTTCAAACTTACGAATATATAATATATATTTTTAACATAGTTTTTATATTTTTTAGAAGGTTAAGAAATGTAATTAAAAAAGTAATGAAAAATAGAAATAAATATCGCTGCACGCGGGGACTCGAAGGCTAGCTCCAGATTGCGCTTCATACGCTCGACGGCTCGACGGCTCGACCGCCGAATTTCAATTTCGTTTCCGCAAAGCAGGTGTGGATGTGGATGGAAAGTGCTAAAAATAGATTGTGGCTGGCGCAAGCGCACAAGCAGCGCACACGGATATAGTAGAGGTACGCTGGTGAGTGTAGCGCGCGTGCAATCGAGCAGGCACTCACACTGGCAGAGTAGAGGTACGTTCGTGTGTAACGCGTGCGCAGTAGAAGCAACGTGACGACGACGGTATGTCAGAGTGGGGGTCCGCGCCGGCTGAGCCAGCGGAGGAGAAACGGCCCACGGCCCACGATTCTGGCATCACTGCATGCAGTAGTCCTGAGGAAACAGTCAGGAGATCAGGCGTTCCTGACGTCAAAACAGAAGATCAGGCAGCAAGGGCGATGGAGCATACCTTTACCATACATAAGAAGAAGCTGAGGTTACTGTATGCAGACCCATGGCACGAGGAGAATTTGATAAAATCACGACCAGCGGTTAACCCTTTTCCGGGCCTGAACTTAACAGAGAAGATTCCTCTCCCGATAGACTGTATTTCGCATATTGCGCAATGCCTGCCATTCCCAGATAGAGCGAGGCTGGAGCAGGTATCTCGAAGATGGAGGACGGGAACACTTGCCTCTTATTATAAGATAAAGCATCTCGACCTTACGGATTGGCGTTGGCCAGATGGATGGCAAGGCAAAAAGGTCTCAACAGCACAGTGGGCACAGTGCGTGCGAGCGTGTGGCGGAGGACACCCTGGCCCAACATCTGAGGCCACAGGTTATAGCCACAGCCATAAGGAATGTTCCCGAATTGACGAGCATCAACCTGACAGCCGTATCCATTAGACCATCGGCCATTAGGAATTTAGCTGAAGTCACGACTAAATTGAAGCATTTGGGAATGGGGGAGTGTCAAGGGGATATGAAGCCTGACCTGACCTAAGTCATAGAAAAAGCGATCAATCTAAAATCACTTAAATGGATAGGTACAAAACTAAGTGGGCGATGTCTTATGCACCTGCAAAAATGTCTGGAGAAACTGACGCTTTATAGATGCACAGGTATATGGGGGGAATTCCTCCAAAAAGCGGTAGAGAAACTCCAGAAGGTGGAATACCTTGAGTTGAACTTCCGTGAACCTTTGTCGGACGATGGGGTACCGCTGGCGTTAGCGGGGAACACTGGATTGCACCAAACACTACATACGCTGAAGATATATGCATGCACCTCCGCTGGGGTCGAGCAAAACCAGGATGGCATAGGGCAGGACGACGCAATGGACGTAGAGAGGTGGACTTCGTCGAGTTGGACGTCGGGCCTGCAGAGCAAGCGTTGTCCGCAATAAGGAGTTATACCCAGCTGACGCACATAAGTATAGCGTTCTGCGGATGGGTAACGCAGATAACGGTGCAGGAAATAGCAAGTCAGATGCCACTGGTCCAATATATTGATTTGAGCGGATGTACCAATATCAGAAATGAAGACGCACTTAATCCGTTGGGTACATTAGCCCACCTTCGAATCCTTCAAATTAATGATATGTACCCGGTGCTGGAAGGGGATGTTTTCCGGCGACTAAACATGTTGGAGGAGCTGCACTGTAGGGGTAACCCAGGTATAACTGACGAAAATATCTGCGGTGCAATAAGAAACTGCCCTTATTTAACCGTGATTGATGTCGAGGGTTGCGTGAATATCGGAAGAGGGATAATAACCTGTGCGCATAATGTAATCGGGAGGAGCAATAAGTCGAACCCGTTGACACTATGTATGGGGGGAACCAGGTTAACGCGGTTAATGAAGGTAAAAAAGAATCCTCTCCTGCGAGTAGTATATGATCGCCGCTACGAACCGTTATTTTCTTAAGCGGTCCATATTTTTAACTTCCCGAACTTTGCCGTCGGCTCCTGGATACGTCTCAGTGATTCGAGCAAGTGGCCATTGTGAGGGGGGAGACGTTTCTCCGACGATGAGGCACAGACGACCAAGCGACAGATCCTCCGTTGGGCGACGCCATCTTGACCTCGAGGTAAGTGTGTGCAGATATTCCCTCTGCCATCTTGCCCAAAATTGATCACGCATTCTCGTCACCAGTTGCCATCGTGAGAGTCGGTTGATTTCCGCATCGAGCAGCGACGGTTCCGGAACTGAATTCAACGCCGAGCCTACGAGGAAGTGGCCTGGTGTGAGCGCTGTCAAGTCTGCAGGATCGTCAGAGAGAGCGACTAATGGCCTTGAATTGAGGCACGCCTCCACCTGGGTAAGTAGCGTGGTCATCTCCTCGAATGTGAGTCGGGCCTCTCCTATTGTCCACCGAAGGTGATGCTTGGTGGACTTCACTGCCGCCTCCCATAGCCCACCAAAATGAGGTGCAGCAAGTGGGTTAAAATGCCATTGTGTTTTTAGGTCGCACAACTGGCTCCGGATGCTGTGATTCTCCTGGCAGCTTGCTGTGAAGAGGCGTCGCAGCTCTCGGTCCGCTCCCAGGAAGTTCGTCCCGCAGTCGCTATGCAGATGGGCACAGATGCCCCGACGGGAGACGAACCTGCGGAATGCAGCTATAAAGGCCTCGGACGTGTAGTTGGACACGACTTCCAGATGCACGGCTTTGGTGACCATGCATACGAACACTGCCAGGAAGCCCTTATATGCTCTGTGTCCGCGCTCAGAGGTGGTCCGCAGCCAAATTGGACCAGCGTAGTCGACTCCGGTGGACAGGAAGGGACGGCCTGGTGTGACACGATGCTCAGGCAGTTGTCCCATCACTTGGCTTGCTGGTACCGCCCGCCATCGCAAGCAAGTCACGCACTTGTGGATGATGGCCTTCACCACCGAGCGTCCCTTGGGTATCCAGAATCGCTGCCGAATCGTCCCCAAGGTTGCCTGGACACCTCCATGAAGCGTGTTACTATGAATAAAAGAAACGTATAACTGGGTGAGCCTGGAGTTGGGAGGTAGGATAAGAGGGTGCGCTTCGTCAGGATTGAGTGGTGCTTTACTCAATCTGTCACCGACTCGCATGAGCCCGTCGCTGTCTAAGGTTGGTAGCAGCGAGGCGAGACTGCTCTTGGCCTTTACGCAGCACCCCTCCTCTAACAATTTCCTCTCGTTTTCATAGGCGCTCCGCTGCACCCCTCGGATCCAGCAATTCTCCGCAGCAGTGACTTCGGCAACAGTGAGGACTGGAGGCAGCGTGTCGTGGTGTGCACCGTTGTCAGCGGATGTGGATGGTGACGCAGCATGGCGTCTCAGGAGCCATCGCCTGCACCATGCAGTGATCCGCAGCAATCTCGTGTAAGAGGAGAATCTCTGGAGCACGTCATTATTCTCCTCGGCCCGATCTCCGCCAGTCATTGCTGCAGGGATGGGTCCTCGGGCCTCTGGAAGGAGTTCGAGGTCGGTGGATCCCGATGGAGCGAAGCTGGCGTCCCGTCGCAGGAAATTGGGTCCGTTCCACCACAGATCCCAGCTGACCAATTGAGTGGGTGAGAGCCCTCGTGAAGCACAGTCGGCAGGATTGTCAGTGCCTGCAACATGATGCCATTGTGCTTCCGGAACCCTGCGCTGAATGTCTGCGACCCGATTTGCGACATATGTTTTCCACCGAGAGGGATGAGCCTGGATCCATCCCAAGGCCAGTGTGGAGTCGGACCACAAATGGATTGCAGCGTCATCAATGTGCAGTGTTGCGACAGTGTGTTGTATCAAGCGAGCGAGGAGGTGGGCAGCGCACAACTCGAGACGTGGCAGTGACACTTGCTGCAATGGGGCCACCTTGCGCTTTGCCGTGACTAAAGTGACTGTCCACTGGTCTGCTGCGTCCAGAGTCCTCAGGTAGATGACCGCACCATATGCTCGCTCCGAAGCGTCCGCAAAGCCGTGGAACTCTCACAGTTTGTGAGGAGGGCGCTGAAACAGAGGTCGAGGCACCCTTACCTTCTCGAGCTGCTTCAAATCAGCGCAAAAGTTCCCCCAGTCTTTGGCCAGCGACGACGGCAATGGATCATCCCATCCTAAGGCGAGCAACCATGTCGACTGGATCGTGATTTTAGCTCGGACCACGACTGGAGTGAGACATCCCAACGGATCGAAAAGCTGGGCAGCCTTGGAGACCACGCCTCGCTTTGTTGAAGGCGGTGTGTCAGTTTCGGTGATCTTAAAGTGAAACCAGTCGTCGTGTGGTGACCACTGGAGGCCAAGTGTGCTGTGCGTGTCTTACATCCAGGTTTTTGGCTCTCCTTGTATCTCTTCCCGTGATGAGGGCTGAAGTGTATCGCTCTGAGGTGACAGTGGCGTAGTGTACGGCAAGCCTGCCACGTTGGATACCCACTTTTGCAAGGGAAAACCGCTCGCCTTGCACAGCAGCTGAAGTTGCCTCGCAGTTTCTCGCAAGGCTGATATGGTGTCCGTCCTCGTCCGCTGCCAGCTGGTGCAGCGTCCTGACTGCGAGGTAAGGAGCACAAGACAACCCGTAAGTGACAGTGTTTAATTGAAATTCACTCACGTGTTGTGTGCTGCTGTCCCTCCATAGAATACGCTGGTGGTCGCGGTCCTCTGGATGCACCAGTATCTGCCGGTACATTTTCGTGATGTCAGCAGTTACCACGAACTGATGCTTACGCCATCGCAGCAAAACATCGGCAAGTAATGGCAGAAGGTTCGGTCCCACGTGGAGGCAGTCATTCAACGACAGCTGAGAGGCCTCGGACCAGGATCCGTTAAATACCATCCGCAGCTTTGTCGTGGCGCTGCTGGGCTTCAGGACTCCGTGGTGAGGCAAATAGTAAGTTGGCTGATCCGCTCGTGGTTCACTTGCTGCTGACATGTGGCCTAGGTTCTCATACTCCTTTATAAATTGACAGTACAGAGCCTTGAAGCCGACATCTCGTTGGAAGCGCTGCTCCATTCTCCGGAGGGAGTGCCATGCTGCCATCTTTGACCCTGGTGAGATGGGACCTGAGGTTCTGAACGGAAGCCTCACCTGGTATTGACCGTCAGGAGTACGTGAGTGCGTCGTGGCAAAGTGGTTTTCGCACTCGATCTCCTCCGCTGTCAGCGTTGAGTGAGCATCCTGGAGTTCTTCCTGCTCCCAAAACTTCCGCACCAATAGGCTCAACGATTCCCCAACGACAGCCTGGTGCACTTGAGGGTGTGAGGAATCTGCTGACGGTCCCGCCACTCCGCTGATAATCCAGCCAAATATAGTCAGCTGGCCGACAGGTTCATTTGGTGCACCCTTCATTACTCCGTTTTCAATGATTGCAGGGTACACGTCTGATCCCAGCAAGACTTCTATGGGCTTTGCTTGTTCCGGAGAGGGATCAGCCAGTTTCAGCCCCTGCAGGTGCTTCCATTCGCGTGGAGGTGTGGTGCGACCAAGGGTGTACCCCGAGAGCTTCTGCAGCACGATTGCCGAAACCTTCAGCGAGCCATCACCTTGTCTGGACGAGATGTCAAGGTTGACTCGGCCTCGTGCTCTGGCTAACTGTTGCCCGCCGACGCCGAAGATCTCTACCGCTGATGCTGTCCGCGGAAGTTGCAGTCGCTGCGCCAAACCCTCGCTTATCATCGAGATTTCGGAGCCCTGATCGATGAGAGCTCTAACTGTCTGCCGTCTCCCGAGCCTATCTGCAACCAATACAATTGCTGTGGCGAGCAAGACCTTACCCGTCACATTCCTGCAGTCCGTTGAATGGTGAGCCGTCTTTGTCAGCGCGAAGCCACCTCGGAAGGCATCATGAAGAGAGGAATGATGCTTGCTCCCGCACGACATGCAGCTCTTGGTGGACAGGCAAGCATCGACAGAGTGCCGTCCAAGGCAGTTGACGCAGAGATGCAACTTCTCCACATGCCCACGGCGCTCCGCCGGTTGAAGTGCCTTGTACTCTGGACAATGCATTACGGAGTGATCCTTGCTGCACATGGCACATGCTGGCTTCTGAAATTGAGCATGATTGGTCCTGACTGCTCGCATTGCTCCCTTGGCCCTGGATTTGCTCGAGGATGCGTCTACGCTTCTGGTGTGCGGACGACTCACTCCCGGCGGTGGCTCAGTTGTCGTGGGTGTCTTAGATGCCTCCAGCTGCTGCCGTCGCTTGATGAGGAAGTCCTTCAAGGTTGAGAAGGATGGTGGGTCGCAACTACTAATGATTTTCTCTTCCCACTTGTCACGAGTTACAGGATCGAGCAGGTTCACGACGGAGTAGACGAACCAGTCCTCCGTCTTGTCGATTGGACGTCCCAGCCCCTCCAGGGTGTTAACCACCGTTGAGACACCCTTCTGTATGGAGGTGATCTCTGCCGCCGAACTGTCTCTCATTTTAGGAATAGAGGCGAGTTTGTCGAGGTACGATCGTACGAGAATCCTCTTATTCTCATACTGTTCCTTCAGGATCGTCCACGCTCGCTCGTAATTCTCGGTAATGGTGGGGAGGTCCTTAACCAGGTCCGCTGCTTCTCCATGGAGGCTGCCCTTGAGGTAATGGAGCCGATCTACGTTGCTTAACCTCTTGTTTCGTTCGACAATTGATTTAAACAAATCTTTGAACGCAGGCCAGTCCATATAGTCTCCGTGAAACTCTGGCAGCTGCATCCTGGGAAGAGGTGCGGAACCAGAGTCTGGGTCATCGTTGGATGGATCAACGTGACCCTGTGTTGCCGAACTTGAAGCGACTAGGCTGCTGAACACTCTGGCTCCACTGAGCTGCCGAGCCAGATCGAGCAACCGACCCTTGTGGCATACGTACGTCTCCTCGACGCCATCGGCAACGTCCTCCTCTACGTATTTGCTCTTTTTGATTGCGTCCTTGTGTCTGTAGATCAGAAGATCGTGGTTCTTCTGAAATGACGTCCAGTAACCCTCAAGGAGCTGGATTCTGGATTGCACGTCACCGTCTGTCATCCTGGCCTGTGGTATTGACTTCTTGAAGTTCTCCATGAGATTCTGGATTTTCCTTCCAACTTCTCCTTGCTTATGCAGCAGTTCCTCGGCTGAGTATTCCATGGCGGTACGAGACTGGGTCGTGGAATGGTTTACTCACTGGACAAGGCACTGTTTCACCACTGGATTCACCGATTCTTTGTAACTCCGGCTCGAAGGACCAGAAATGTACGATGATTTGTTTGTTGGAATGAATGAATGCGAGACTGGATCGCTAGACGAGAAAATGAAAGGGTTGAGTGAACGGTTACTTTTAACTGAAATGAATGTAGGAAAGTGAATGGGAAAGATTCCGGATTTACAAATAAATAACTGTATTTTTGCACTATTAGAATGTACAATAATGTCAATTGTGAACAAATGATAAGTGAAATATGTATAAGAGAAGTTGTGAATAAAGAGAACTGAAAATGACACTTGACGTTTCGCGTTTAGAGCAATTTGAATAAGAGAGCGAGGCGACGGTTGTCTCTCTCTTTTATGGCCTCGATCCTTCTGGAAGGTTCGTCACGCGTCATGCTTCCGTGGCAGAGTCCGAGAACCTTCCAGAAGGATCGAGAGAGAATTCGCCCAATAGCGTAAGCGATCGCGCGTTACGCGATATCCGGACGCTTGAGTCGATCGGTGATTTGCGCGGATCGCGTCGTCTGCTCAGTGCCTTGCGCGGTGCCGCTGAGACAATATGGCGCTCGAGAGCGCCAATCTCGAACAGGGAAGTTACTGTAATTACCCCGAAAATCAAAAATCGATTTTTTAGCAGATCTTCACGTTTGTTGGATCTCTACTCCCAAGAATACATTTTGGGAGAATATCGATGAAAGTACAAAAAAAACGATGTTAGCGATGTTGGCGAAGCAGTAACGAATCGGGAAGTTCTTTGTGCGACTCTTGGAGAGTCACACACCAAATAAAAAACATTAATAGCAGTAGGCCCTACTAGCCATGCGTATCACTAACCCTCTCGCTAGAGCAGTCCTACCCGCGAGCTCGCGAAGCGAGCGAGCAAAAACAACCCTACTCGCGAGCGAGCAACAATAGCCCTCTAGTTAACTTCCCGATTTCATAGGGAAGTTATTGTAATTACCCCGAAAATCGAAAATCGATTTTTTAGCAGATCTTAACGTTTCATGGTCATTGGAGTCATTTTAGACTATTTTTATCAAAATGTTCGTATGTGTGTGTGTGTGTGTGTGTGCGTATGGGCGTTTCTATGTAATCAAATTTTTCGTTAACGTTTTCAGAAAAAGTAACAACGCGATCAGGATGATGAATGATGCAATCGATGTGCCCTGCTGTAACTTAGAGCTGATTAGATTTTGGTCCATTTTGGTCAAGTAGTTTTTTAGTTTTTTTCTAAAGGAGTTGATTAAACATTGCAATTTATACGAAAGGCGTATCGACCGAAGAAGTAAACGTAACTATATATATATATATATAAATATATATATATGACAATATATATATGACAATATATATATATATATATATATATATATATATATATATATATATATATATATATATATATATATATATATATATATATATATATAGTCACGTCGTCCAGGATTTTCTGGTCGCCAGAAGAGCGAAAATCCCAGCGACACCGGGTATTTACAGACCTTTCGGCTGGGCCGCGTTCGGCCGCACGAAACGCGGTCCACCCGGGACAAAAATTGTTCGCAGGCTCGTCGTTTCTCGAGATCTTCGAAACCAAGTTCGGGCGCCAGGCACGGAAGGTGCCACGCTAAGCTTCGCGAATACGAGTACTTCGAGAAACGACCATCCGAGCCTGCGACAATCGAAAATGGATCTGGATTTTTCGCTAACGGGCACAGGGTACTACGCGGGTCGAACACTAGGCGTTCCCCGCGGCGGGAAGGTTTCTCACTACAATAACGACTCTAAGAATTTCGGTTAACCAAGATTTATTCCTCCGATGTTACATGAACGCAACCGGCAGTGACCGGCAGCGTTTTGAGGTTAACCGGCGCGTGGCAGGTGGTCGGCAACGAAAGATCGTCGTACGCGCGATTTGTCCTTCGCTGGACCTTCTCGATACGCGTCGAATCCGGCAGCAACACGATGACGGCGTTGGCGTACGCGTTACCGGCATTCTACGCCCGAATTCAGATGGAAAACGCGTTACAAAAATGACTTCTCGTCGGCGTAACAAGTCGCGGAAATACGACGAGAGCACGTGGCAGCCCCGCACCATGGAACGAAACGAGGTTCGAGTGAAAGATACGACGACGCACGGATCCTCGCCAAAAATAAAAATAGGGCTGAACCCTCGCAAATTAATCTTCACCGCGCGACCGTCGCTCGACGGATTCGTATCGTCCGCAAACCTACTCTGCTCCCGGCAGCATCGAAGTCACGTCGAACTTTCCGCGACGCGATCGCGAACACGACACGCTTACCGAGCCAACACGCGAAAGATCACTTCACGAAGAAATAAGACAGAAGCTTACCCAGGGCAACGCTTGCTGGTTTACGTCCCTCTATTCCCGGCAGCTCGCTAACAATATTCGAACAGTACTTCTTATTTTTACGCAACAATGTTATCTCGCGACTGATCGGTCGTTGAGCCAACGAAGAAGTGATCATTTCCGCGGTGACTCGGGAACGCGGAAGCGAAGCGTCCCCCCTTTCCGCGCTCTATCCCCCGCGCAAGATTCGGCTCATCGCTAATAGATTTTCGGACGGGGCCTCGCTCCGCGCGATGGTTCCTGGCTTCCGGCGATTCGCCGGTTCTCCGGCAGCGATGTCTGTTGATTCGCCGTTTCCCGGTGAGGTGATCGACGCGAGCCAATCCGGCAGCTGATCAGGCTTCTCTCCGGCTGAGGCGACGGCGAGGCAGTTGGGATTCCTGGCTTGGCATCGCCTGTCCTCGTCGGCGCCTCCAGGTTGTCTATCCTGGGCTCCGCCGATTCCTCCATTTCTCCGGGTCGGCGTTTCGCCGGCGCCGATCCTTTTTCCGTTTCTCGGCGGGAGAGGTGCTCCGGGTCCCCCCTCGGAGCCCGGTTATGGTCCTGCCGACACGCAAATTGGCGCGACGCTCAAAAATATAAGAACTCGCCCATGGGTCTCGTTCGTGCCCAGGGCGAGCGCTCGCCACGGCCCATCTCGCATATTTCGCTGCCAGAGGGTGACCCGGTCTTCCGATACTCGGTACCGGAGGACGTGGCAAAACTGCCACGTCACAATATATATTTAGACATATTTAAAAAAAAATTTTTTTTTCTAAAATTAAAAAAAAAAATTTTTCTAAAATTAAAAAAAAATTTTTTTTCCAATTATGCAACTAATGCTAATGTAACCGCTTACAATAATCGAAAATTATTCCAATGCAAGAGTGAGTTAATCATCGCCGAGAATACATTTTCAAAGAATATCGATGAAAGTACAAAAACATTTATATTACAATCTTTAAATAAACAATCAGTTCAAAACGAATTGTTAACTGAGATCAAATTGAAAATTAATATAAAATATATGATAATTAATAACATTGATGTTGAAGACGGATTGGTTAATGGAGCATGCGGAATATTAAAATTTATTACTTTTCAAGAAAATACTAAAATTCCGTCTATATTGTGGTTAGATTTTCAATTGGCCATAGTAGGAGTGAAAGTAAGTACTCGTTATCGTAATTATATGAAAAATGCAAATATAAATCAAAATTTAACACCAATAATAAAAAAATATCGAATCAAGTAAATATTTCGAGTGAAGAAAAATAACAAATCACACGCAGTCAATTTCCAGTGGTTCCTGCTGAAGCGATTACGATTCATAAAAGTCAGGGACAAACATACGAGAAAGTATGTATGGATTTTAGAACATCAGAAATACGAACTTTGCAAATGTTGTATGTAGCACTGAGCAGAGTTTCAAAATTGAGCGGTTTTTATATTTTGAGAAAATTTAAATTAATAGTATCGAAGAAAACCAAGATCAATACTGCAAACCCGGATAATGATGAGTTGTATCGTTTGCGAAAAACTAATTAAGACAATTTATTTTGCAACATTAGTATGCTATAACAAGGAACCAAGCGAGCAACGAGCATACGATATTGGTTTAATGCGACGCCATATAGCAAACATTTTGATAAGTAGAAAACTATTGAATTTCCCTGAAAACGTATAATCTTCTTAAAACGTACACTTAATAAATAATAATAATAATATACAGTGTAACGTTGTCCCTTTTCCGCACGGGTTTCTGGCCGGCGGAAATGGTCAACACCCGAGAATTTACAGCCGCTGAGGACGGGCCGTGCGCGGCCGCACGAGCACGGTCCTCTCGGGACAAAATGAGTGACGAGAAGAATCGGAAATGACACAAACTACTTGTTCGGGCGCCAGATACTCATGTATCACACTAACTAACACCAAGAAGTCGTGTTCGAGGAAGCCCTCGCGGCAGGGCGGATCTCGCAGGTCGGAAATAAATCGACAGTGTAGGGCTCGAATGATTTTATTCGTTGTCAACGATGAAAGATACAGGCGAGCGGCCACGAGGCCGCAACCCGGGAGCCCGCGCTCCTTATACACTTGAGCGACGGATGTTCGTTCGCGGAACGCGTTAGTCGATTTCGGATCGTTATCGTTTTTCGGAAGTACGGTACGACGGTACTGTCCCGTCTCGCGAGAGACGGGAATTTACAAGCGCAGGTGTTCGGCGCGATCCGCACGGACCGTCGCGTGGTCGATCAATTCGATTCGTTTCGCGTTCTCGAATTTACTACGACGAGCTTATCCTTTTCCGACGCGGCTCCTTGAGGAAGTCTTCCGAAATTAGAATGGGGAGCTACTCTACGTGACTCAAAGCGTCTTCCGGATTGACGCGAGCACTAAGCACGAGGCCCGAAGGGCTTCGGCACACCAAAATTCCGAGGACGAGACGAACACGTTTCGTCCTCGCACCAAATTACGAGCCACCGCGAAGTATTGCGAAAACCAGGGATCACTGTTCGACTCACCGTGTAGATCTTCAGATTCACGCTTCGGTACGGTAATGGGGCAGGTACTCGGCCTCCTCGGTACTTCTGTTGCCCTCGGAACTTGTCGGGAACAGCACGGGATTTGCAACCACCCGCGGCGCGGAATTACTACTTCTATAGTCGGAAGTCGAGAATAAGGCCTGGCAAGGCAACGACCGCTCTCTTGCAGGACCAGCGCGACAGTGATCCCCGAATTCGAATCGACGGAACGCATCGATTCTAGTTCCCCCCACTCCTTTCGTCCTACCGAATTTCCCTATGGGCGCACCCGCAACGCAACTATCCCTAGCCGCAGGATCGGACTTTCGGAACAGGTCGTTGGGCCCCCGACCTTCATGACACCAAGTTACGGCCGTCCTTGACGACCGGGGAGGAGGAATCCTCCCAGGCGCTCCGGCGCACCACCCACGCCGGGGTCAATTGTAGGGAGGGTGAGACGACGGTGGGACCACCAACATGCTCGGACTCAGCGCATTTATGACCCCATCGTCCCACATCGTCGCCTCCGGGTTTGTTGGCCCGTGTGTGCAGGTAACTCCTTTTGTCTCCTTCAGCTGAAGGATAATTTTGGCCAATCGTTCGTCTTTCCGTCGATCCTCGGTTGCGGGGCGCCTTACGGTAGTCGTCTCGCCCTAGGCACGTTCCTGTAATTGGCCACTCTCGGCGCGTGCAATAGATGGCGTTAGGAATGATCTTAGATCGATTTTTCCTTCCTCAAGGAACGCTCTTATCCTGCGAGTGGTTGCAATATTGAAACGGCTGTCCGGTCCATCTGTACTACGGTTATTTCACCGTTTGTCAACAGAGAAGTGACGTCGCACTAGTTGCAACGTCACAACTCCCCCCCCCCCCTTAAAGTGGACCGGACTGACCGGTAATTGTCGACCCAGTGATTCCCGGCTCACAATTTTAGAGCAGTCCTTTCGGAAGAGCAACCTGTACATCCCAAGCCAACACCAATGTGGACACGAATGAACTCACACTCAACCCTCTCTTCTCCATTTTCTCTGGTCGTATCACTAAGTTAACCTGAAATTCGGACGAGAACTTTTCGTTATCTAACTACGGGGTGGAAGGATTCGCTACTTTCTACAAAGACTGAACATGTAATTTTCTTTTACTAACGGGAATATCTCCTTTTTATTTATCCACTCTTCTAGAATGGAGCCGAAATACTCCCAACTTTGTACACTCTCGATCTGGCCTTGGGTGGCTTACATTTTGGTATTTTAAAATTGAAACACAAAAAGGAATTTTGATCTGTTTTCCGGACTACGGTACCAAAAATAACTATTATTTCGCTGCTTCGAAATTGCTTCCGGCTGGACGGAAGCAATCGTAATAACGATAGAAACTACACGGTATTAAGATAAAGACTGGCGGCCGGTTTTCCGTTTATTTCCTTGGGGGTGCCCCTATTGTGGCCCTGTATTCGGCATTCATTCTCTGCCAGAAGTCGGCGCACTTCTGGCACGTTCGCACCGACTCCCCCGGAGTACCGCATCTGAAGCAAAAGGGTTTTATTTCATTTGGGCACTTGCTTCGGTTGTGCCCGTATTGACCACAGTTCCAGCAGTGCCCTTGCTTCGTTCTTGTCGGTAACTCTTCTGCCGGAATTAGTGGCGGGATTACTCCTGTCTCTACCTCTGGTCTTGGTGTTCCGCTACCGGCCGGCCGATAGACTATAGTTTTTCCGTGAATAGAGGAGGATTTCGGCACTGGCTCTCTTCTTTCAGGGTCTGGCGTTACTTGTTTTGGCCCGGGAGTCTCTTTTGCCGTTGGTTTCGGCTCCGGTTCGGAAGTTGTTAACACCGGTCGTGTTTTGGGTGGGTGTCGGAAATAACTCCTTACCCCCCTTATATTCTGGAGTACTCCCCGGAACATCCTATTTATTTCCTCGTATTCCTGGGGCGGCTCCGGGATTACTGTTAGGGCGGGCCCTACCGCTTCCTCTTGGCCGTCCTCTGGGTCTCCTTCCGGCTGCTTCGGTACCTCCGCCGGTTGCATTGGGGTCGGGAGTTTTGGCCCCTCTTCCTCGAGTGGCCCGAGTAGGTCGTCGACCGAGACCGTCCTTGTTCGTTGGTGGGGTTGGCGGAAGTTGTCCCACGTCATCTCTATCGCCTCTTCCATCAGTCCCAGATCGTCGACTAGTAGCCGGTATTTTTCGGCTACTTCTGGGTCCAACTCGTAGCTCTGCATCTGAAATTGTTTCGTTTGCAATATTGGGTTGCTCTCCCTCCCTTTCCTCTGGCGGAGTGTACGTTTTCAGGTCTTCTATGTGGGCTTTTCCCGCTTCCCGGCCTTCTACGGTAGTAAGTCGGTAAACTACTGGCGATAATTTTTCCGCGACTCTGAATGGTCCCGCGAACTTAGGACAGAGTTTCGCTGCTACATTTTGCGCTGCCGACGACTGTACTCGGTTCCGCCGCAGTACCAAATCCCCTATTCCGAACTGTACGTTTCTACGCCGAAGGTTATAATATTTCGATTGCGTCTCATACGCTCAGTCTAAATTTTCTGCCACCCAATGTCTCAATGTTGCGAGGTGTGCAACGCGATCCTTCCATCCCTCCGAATTTTCTACCTCGAGGTCTACCGCGGGTTCCACCTCTGCCCTGCGGCACACAGTGGGAACATTCGACCATTCTCTATTCAAAATCAAAGAACTTGCGATAGAAATGAGGTAGAGCGATGAAATTTTTTTTAAATTAAAGCTGAAACTTTGCAGAATATGGGAAAAATAGGGAGATTATGGTACGAACGCTTTTTTACGTCGAGAAAATTCGTCAAACTTGGTGAATTTCAAGAAAATGTGGTTTCTCCGTTACTACGCGCGGGAAAATTTTTTTTTAACATGCCATATATCATTTCCCGTAGATTTTTTGACGCTGATTTCAAATCTGGTTTCAAAATTTGTCTATGATTTTCTGTATTTTCAAAAAATCGATTTTTGTGACAAGAAATTAATGAATTCATTTATTCGTTGAAATGATTTTATGAAAAACTAATTTGAATGTACATACATCGTATTCTAATATATAACACACAATAAAAATAATAATAATAAAGTATTTCACCGTTTTGAGTTACGAAACACATGAAGGACCTCACATCTCCTCATCAAGTGACGTATCGCTGATATTGCTACTGGCACTTTCTGCAGGCTGTGTATAGCTGTAATGTAATATATTGTAAATTAGATATGTATTGTTCATAATTATACTTTTATTTATAGATCAAGGTGAGTACTTAATCTTTTTAACTTACGTATTTTCATCGACGAAGTTTCTAACTTCTTGTGTAACCTTTTTTCTTCGATACAATTTTACTCGATCTTCTATTAAGATCAGTGATATTTTTGGATCGGTTAAGTATACTGCTCGATTAAAAACGTCTAATAGTCTGTTCTTCCGACTGTTTTGTCTGGAATGTTCGGTCATATTTTTTCTATAGAGTTTGTGCCATGATTCGTTCGCATCTTCTGAATAATACGCTATTGGTAATTGGAACTGCTGTGCTATTTCGCAACCATGTTTTAATAGCTTATGTAGAGTTGGGCTCATTCGAGCCCATGGAAACAATCTATAATGGAGACAATACGTCTGCCAACAGAACTCTTCAAGCTCTTTTAGTTTTAAAGGTTTCTTGCATTTAAACACTGACAATATTGTCGCAATATTTATTACAAATTGAACATCAATTTCCAGAGCTTCTGCAAATATTGCTGGATGTTGGAAGCATCTTCTAGCGACATTGCCAGTGTTTGTTGTGCCATGCCCTTGTAACACTTGGTCTACTCGCACACCAAGCTTGGCATATATATTGTTCTTTACAAAAATTTTTATTTCTTCAAATTGCTCTGAAATCGATAAAAAAGTTCATTTTCAATAGTTCATCATCAATAGTTTTTAAATTTGTATTCTATAAAAATGCAAACTTACCTCTGACGCAGCTTCGCATATCCCACATCTTGAGATTTTTTCTATAGGAAATATGCAGCAGATGTTCGAAGGCTTTTATTTCGTCATGCAAGAGCCCCAAACCAAACTGTAGCGCGGATTTTCTCGGCTCGAAATTATCGTTTAAATTACTGAACTGATGTGCGGTGCGTAAACACATTGGACATCTACTGCTTGCGGTATTTCCTACAATGGTATTTATACATTTTCCGTCGAATAATGTTTGCGAAACTTTGTAATGTATTTTCACTTTTTTCCCATTTTTCATTTCAAACGTGTGTGACCTGATAGCTTGAATGTGCCTAGTTAAACGATTATATTCTCGAAGAATAATCAGATCAGTTTCTTTTTCTAGAGCAATTCTTAATGGTCGGCAGAAGCGGGTGCTCTGGGGTGTCGGATTAATACATTTACACGTATCGGTTGAGCTCTTCAACTGTATGAGAATCATACTGCTTACATAAAGTGACTGATGTGTGTTTGAGTCTTCATTTTCTTCATTTTCATAATGTTGATGAGGATTGGCATGGCCAGATGAACTATCAAATCCAATAGTAGTAATTAGCTGTAGATTACACAAATTCTCTTCGTCCCACTGTAATGCCACTGAATCACATAAACGCTCAGCTGTCTTGTTTAACATGTCCTGTAGTGGTATAAGCACTTCTTTTTCCGAAATTCTATAATTTTTTGGCTCACATTCAATCATAGCTGATTTTATGATTCGGTACGATGGATAAATAGGGCAGCCTCTCGATATCGAATCTTTCACCAACCCGTTATACCTACTTTTGCTATAATTGTTTTCTAAACAAAATGCTAAATGGAAAAATCTTTTTCCGAAATTCTATAATTTTTTGGCTCACATTTAATCATAGCTGATTTTATGATTCGGTACGATGGATAAATAGGGCAGCCTCTCGATATCGAATCTTTCACCAACCCGTTATACCTACTTTTGCTATAATTATTTTCTAAATAAAATGCTAATGCTGATTCCTTCGTGTGACGCTGTTGTAATGGAAAATCTCCCTCTGTAATGTTGGTTTCCGAATTTACAACAGTACTATTCGTGCTCATCCGCGTAGCTAGTTGTATTGTGGACATGTCGTACGAATTATTTGACAGTAGTTCATGAGCACGCCTTAGTACCGTACTTCTTGAGGCTCCTTCTATCGATACACGCTTTCTACCGGTGTTTCTACTAATTCTGCCTCTCTTAAGTGGACGACCACGACCACGACCACGACCACGACCACGAACACTACCTCGTTCATTGTCATTCAAAAAAGAATTTTCACTATCCATGTTTAACGAACCTTGTAGCAAAGACTTGGACACTCACTCAGATGCAGACGTTTTTTGCACCGCGGACTTTTTTTCCTGCCTATTTATCGTGATTTTCGGGAAGGCGTAACCTTTCCGAAGATACGAGGGCGGGGGTGGGAAATCCCGGTAGTTTATCTTTTTAAAAGTCATCGGCAAAGGTGGTCGCTAGTTGTAAAAAAGGGACTTTTAGGGTCCGCACGTGTAGCGCGAACGAACAGGCCCTAGGCGGTACCCAGGTAATACCTTTATGACAGGGTTATTAGAGTTTTCCACGCCCGTAAAAGTAATTTCCTCAATAAAAAATAATTTGCCATCTTGCAGACACCAGGGTACGCGTTTTATTACCCTAAACTAGGTATGGGGTTTTTACACGATGAAATAACAGCCTTCGAACAGCTGCTGCATATTTCCTATAGAATAAATCTCAAGATGTGAGATATGCGAAGATGTGTCAGAGGTAAGTTTGCATTTTTATAGAACACGTAATATTCAATTATTGAATGTAAAATTGTATCGAAGAAAAAAGGTTACACAAGAAGTTAGAAACTTCGTCGATGAAAATACGTAAGTTAAAAAGATTAAGTACTCACCTTGATCTATAAATAAAAGTATAATTATGAACAATACATATCTAATTTACAATATATTACATTACAGCTATACACAGCCTGCAGAAAGTGCCAGTAGCAATATCAGCGATACGTCACTTGATGAGGAGATGTGAGGTCCTTCATGTGTTTCGTAACTCAAAACGGTGAAATACTTTATTATTATTATTTTTATTGTGTGTTATATATTAGAATACGATGTATGTACATTCAAATTAGTTTTTCATAAAATCATTTCAACGAATAAATGAATTCATTAATTTCTTGTCACAAAAATCGATTTTTTGAAAAAACAAAAAATCGTAGACAAATTTTGAAACCAGATTTGAAATCAGCGTCAAAAAATCTACGGGAAATGATATATGGCATGTTAAAAAAAAATTTTCCCGCGCGTAGTAACGGAGAAACCACATTTTCTTGAAATTCACCAAGTTTGACGAATTTTCTCGACGTAAAAAAGCGTTCGTACCATAATCTCCCTATTTTTCCCATATTCTGCAAAGTTTCAGCTTTAATTTAAAAAAAATTTCATCGCTCTACCTCATTTCTATCGCAAGTTCTTTGATTTTTAATAGAGAATGGTCGAATGTTCCCACTGTGCGGCATGCCGCGGGCCTAGGCTCTCGTCCGAAATTCAAAAATGCCGGGGATGCTTGGAGCACTGTATGGTACGCGGTATTGTATGCGAACCGAAATTTTGAGATATTCAAATCCCAATCCCTATGATCTTTACCTATGTACGATACTATCATCGTTTTCAGAATCCTATTTACCCTCTCCACCGGATTGGCTTGAGGGTGATACGGCGGCGTTGTCGAGATCGCGATTCCGTAATCTTCCGCTAATTCATGAATTGTTTTATTAACGAACTCGGTACCGTTGTCCGTCAGTAGTACCTCGGGAGTTCCCCACCGCGAGAATACCAAATTCTCAAGAGCTTCCGAAATTTTTTCTCCCGTAGCCTTTCTGAGAGGGCAACACTCCACCCATTTTGTGAAGAGATCCCGTATTACCAACAGATAGGCGAATCCTGCACGACTAGGTCGGAGCGGGCCCATTATGTCTGCCGCAATTACCATCCATGGAGCCGTAATTCGACGCCTACCCATCAGTCCAGAGGGGAGGGACTGTTCCACCTTCGTTAACTGACAGACGGGACAGCGTCGCACGTACTCTACGACAGTCCTGAACATTCCCGGCCAGAAGTATTTTGCCGCTATTCGGTGGTAGGTCTTTTCCACCCCTAGATGCCCCGCTTGGACCTCGTCGTGCGATTCTTTCAGGATCTCATTCCTCCTATCTGCCGGAATTACTAATTTCCATTCACTGAGATCTCCCCCCAAAATTTCCGCAATTAAGGGATCTGTTCGACGGTAATATAGTTGCCCCTCCCGAATTGACCACGCGGGGTGTTGCTCCGGGTTTGTTTCAACTACACGAAATTTTTCTTCAAACCAATCCAAACGTGTCGCGGCTACTACTGGCAATTCATCCCCTTCCGGTTTTGTCCCCTCAAAAATTCGTGATAATGCATCCGGTACATTATTTAGCGAGCCCTTGCGGTATTTAATCTCGAAATCATATTCGAGCAATTCCAACGCCCATCGCGCGAGTCTCCCCGACGGGTTGGTTAGCTGTCTTAACCACCGAAGGCTGTTATGATCCGTAATTATCGTGAATCGATAACCTTCCAGATACGGCCGAAATTTCTGCACGGCCCACACGACTGCCAGGCATTCTAATTCCGTCGCGGAATATTTTCGTTCGGCCGAATTTAATGAACGACTTGCGAACGCGATCACCCTTTCCTCCCCCTCGATCTCTTGTACCAGTACCGCTCCGTGCCCCACCATACTTGCGTCGGTCTGCAGGGTGAACGGGATTTCAAAATGCGGGCACGCGAGAGTTGGCGCGGTTGCCACTAGTGACCGTAATTTTTCGAAGGCGGATTGTTGTCCGTCCTTCCACTCCCACGCCCTGCCTTTCCTCAATAAGGTATTCATTGGTTCCGCGACCATTGCGAAATCCGGAATAAATCTTCGGTACCACGAAGCCATTCCGAGAAATCGTCTTAATTGTTTCAAATTCTGCGGAGCGGGGAAAGCCAGGACGGGTGCTATTTTCTCCGCGTTAACTTTCAACCCCTCGCGACTAACTACAAATCCAAGATATTTAACTTCATCCCTGCAGAACTCGCATTTCTCGGGATTCACGATTAACCCTGCCGATTTGATTTTATCCAAGACTTTCTTGAGCCATATTAAATGGTCTTCAAATGTCACCGTAGCCGTAATTATATCGTCTAGATACGCGAAGGCATGGGGCTCCATTTCCGGTCCTATTAAACGATCCAATAGACGTTGGAACGTTGCCGGTGCCCCTGTAAGCCCGTACGGCATTCTTCGGAATTGAAATAATCCCTTACCGGGAACCGTGAACGCGGTAATTTCTTTACTGCTTTCCTCGAGCGGAATTTGAAAGTACGCCTGGCTAAGATCGAGGGTGGAAATGTAGCGTGCCGCGCGTAATTTATTTAGAATGCTTGTCATTAATGGGAGCGGGTACGCGTCTTTTTTCGAGACTGCGTTGACTTTGCGGAAGTCTAAACAAAATCGGTACTTGCCATTTGGCTTTTTTACCATTACTATGGGGCTTGACCACTCACTTTCGGATGGTTCTATTACTCCCTCCGCTAATAATTTATCTACTTCTGCGTAGATCGCTTCCCTTACTTTCGGGGATACATTATACGACCTCTGTTTAATTGGTTTACTGTCACCAACATCGATTTTGTGAGTGGTCAATGTTGTCCACCCCGGAATTTCCGCAAAATCGCTGAGTTCCTTCTCTAAAAATTCGCGTAGCCGCTCTTTCTCTCCGTCGGATAGTATTTGTAGGCCGCAGCAGAGTGGCTCGTTCGCAGGGGAACCGAAAGGGAATTCTATGCGCGGTCGCGCAGCGAAGTGCCATGCCGATCTATGGTACTCGACAACGATACCGAATTTCGCTATTGCATCTATCCCCAGCAACAAGGGGTTCACCAAATTATCGAGAACGCGGACGAGAATTTCCCTGCTTTCGCTTTCGATGGTAAGTTTTGCCTGTTCCGTCGCCCGATCCACCGCACCTGTGGCTAAGAGGAAATAACAGGGTTTTTCGGCGGTCGAAATTTTCGCGTGATCTCCTACCGTACGAATTACTGTTCGACTTGCAAACGAAATTGATGAACCGGAATCTATTAACGCGCGTGCCCTGTGTTTGCCGATTTTAGTTTCGATGATCAATAACGATGGTCTTTTCGTTTGACTTTGCTTTGAATCGATTTCTGAAATTCGAGCCGATATTATTGTTCCCGGGATCGTTCCGGCCCCCTCGAGCGGTCCCGATTCCAGTTTCCCGGTTTACGATCGCATTTTCGACATTCTCGTACAGTTACGCCTGGTTCACCGCAACTGAAACAATGAATCCGTTTCTTTGCTTTGCAGAATTTCGCACGGTGACCTTCTTCTTCGCAGTTCCAACATCTGCTTTTTCTCCTCGGTTCGTTCCCCGACGGTTTTACTGCGCAGGCGGTGTTCTTCGATGCGCATTTTCCGCGGAATTTACTGCTCGGTGACGATTTTGAATTACCGTGCCTATTCGATCTTTGGCCCCTCCCTTCGGACGATTCCTCGTCGCTCTCTTCGTCGCTACTTGTATCGTACCCCCTCGCGGCATTCGCTAACTCGTATTCCCGGAATTTATGTTGTTTATCATGCCCGAGATATTTCGGTTGTTTCTTATAATCTGCGGGATTGTAGGCAAAATACTTATTCGCTAGATTTGGCGAACGATAGTAAGCCGCGTTACCGGGCGAAACGTTACTCTCCGCTTCCCGTAATTTCTTTCCGAGTTGCCTCAGGGTCATATTGTCGACGAATGCTACCGCGTTCCGAAGTTCTGATCGCGCGTTGTAATAAATTCTAGCGACCCCTTTCTCGGCTGGCCACGGCCTTTCTAATCGATTCATCATCGCTTCCATACAAGCTATGTAGTCCCGTACTGGTTCTTCCGGACCTTGTTTCCGGACTCGCAAATCATGTTCTAACAATTCCTGATGATCGGGATCGAAATAATTTTCCCGCCATTCCCTCACGAATTCCCTCCAATTTCTAAATTTCCCTCTATTCTTAAACCACAGTGCGGCTTTTCCGGACAGGCACACCGGTAAACACCGTAGAAGATCGGCATCATTTAAATTTGAGCTGGCTCTTAGGTCTTCTAAACGGGAGAGGAACGCTTCCGGATCCTCGTCCGTTTTGCCCGCAAATTTCACTCGCCATTTTCTAATTATGTCGAACGGTGCTGTCGAGTTAGGCTTTTCCGGAGGAAACGTTGTTCTTTCGTCATCCTCCGTTTTTATTGCCGCACTCGACGTGCCTGCCGCGGGGTGACGGCGGGGTGTCGGAACAGGCAACCGTAATACCGAATTTACGCTGTCCGTCCTCTCCCGGTCTTTCCATACGGTTAAGGATGAAAAGCCAGGTTGAGGATCACTGGACGTTCCTTCCCCGGGGTCTTGATCGCAATCATTGTAGTCCGATAACTCGTCTCTATCCATTTCGGAGACACCCGATATCGACTTCGCGACCTACAGCGGTTTGTTTTTCTACTCGCGTTACCGAACTCGCGCCCGGAGTCCTGTTACCGTTGACGAAATTCGTTGTTGCTAGGCTGTTCGAAATTCCTCGTCTTTGTTCCCGACCGATCTCGACGCTTTTATTTTCACGAACGTTATTCGAACTACACGCGTTACCATACAGTGTCTCAACACAAAACCTATTTATAGCCCGGCCTTGGCTACGACCTTGTGAGAAAAAAAAATTTTGAAACCGCGAATATTACAACGGACGAACACGAGAATATGGCGTGCGGGATTTCTAATTTTCGTCTACAGATTTTGACTAGGCCACGAAATCTTTCGCCCAGCACCGAAAACGTACACTCCCTTCACACCAGAATTACACAATATAACATAGTACCATAATTACAATGTTTAGGATTGGACGGGATAGAATACTCTTCGATGAGGAACGAGCACACTTTATTCCCGTCTCGCGGGTAGTCACAAAACTTTATACACAAAAGACTATGTACAGTTTTCTAGCCAAAATTGTATGTTTTGGCTAGAGTAGAATAAAGAATTGAACAAAGTTATTTGCTGTGAGACAGTGATTGTTCCCAGCTGCGTTGCTGAGAACTGCGGTTGAAACTAATTCGCTTAGAAAGACTGGTCCCACGACGCGCGACTTTCGTAAGCTATTTAGCGATGTTGAATCGATTGTCTTACTCGCGAAACCGGTCAAAACGACGCACGACGTTTCTCGTGAGCAAGAGTGAGAACGACTGATTAACGTTGAGATCGGAGTCGAACAGCTGGCAGTTTACCGTCACCGTCGAACTATTGATTGGCAGATCGATGGATCGATCAGCCAATAGGAATCCCCATTTTGGGGTCGATAATCGATCTCAATAGACGTTCGACGGTGCTGGTCTAAGCTACTGCGAGCTGCTTATCGACTCTCGATCTCGCGGTTATCGTACGAGCCCGCCAATAGTTGGGCGGCGCAGTGAATCGGCGCGTTCACGCTGCCGACACGTTCAGCCAATCCCAAACATTCCGCCCGCCTCGTCAGTCATTGACGAAATTGAAGAGCAAATAGCCAATCAGGTGAGCGATGACGAGCGGGATGTAAGGAAAAGCTGGATGAATCCACACTTGCTGCGTAGTAACTAGAAGAACTACGAGTAATGGGTGAACAGCGTGAAACAGTGATCGTGAGATGAAGTTATGATCGTCGATATTACGAGTTAAATAAAAAAGGTGATACAGAGGTGAGTGGATGAACGCTTCGTTGGATGATTTAGAAGAGGTGAATCATGTAGGTGATACGGCAAGAACCAGATTAACCTAGCATTGCTTCTAGTTACGGATCGGAAGAACAGAGTGTGAGTCCAGCCTCTGGAGTTCTTCCAGTATCCTTCTCCTCGTCCTCCGGGGTCACTCGAGGAATCAATTTGAGAACCGGACGAAGAAATGGCGACGTCAAGATGCACAAGGTTGCGACGAGAACCAGATGCTAGCGTGATAACCAGGATACTAGCGGCTCCGCGAGGCTGGGCTCTGAAATAGCGGTGAGTTAACAGATAAGAGGTAACAGAGATACAGCGATAAGTACATGACACTGTGTTAGAGGAGTTTAAACGAAATATGTGTAGTGAATCGTGCAGGTGATCCACCCAGAATTTGATTAACGTAAATTACGCTTGTAGATGCGGGTCGGGAGAACCGAGTGCGAGTCCAGCCTCAGGAGTTCCTCCAGTATCCTTCTCCTCGTCTTCTGGCGACAACCGAGCGATCAGTTTGGGCACCGGTCGAAGAAATGGCGTCCAGATGCGCAAAGTCGTGACGAGAACCAGAGGCCAGAGAGATAACCAGGATACTGGCGGCTCCTCGAGACTGGGCCCGGAACTAGCGGTGAGAGGTTCTCCGATTGAGAGGTGCCCCGGCGTCAGGGCTGCAGGATCCTCAGGGTCGTCTGTCAAAGTAAGTAAGATTTTGAAGAGACGACAAGCTTCGATACCAGTCAGGAGCGTGGTCAGCTCCTCGAAGGATCGCAGCTGTTCTCCGATGATCCTGCGTAGGTGGTACGTAGCTGATTGGACAGCAGCCTTCAAGATTTCTCCAAGGTGTGGAGAGGAAGTGAGATTCGATTTCAATGAGTTGCTTTCCCTGGAGTTCCGCTGACCACGATCCTGCCTGGATCGAAGGTGCGTAGTTGCATCAGCATAACCTCCAGATCTGAAAGAGTAGACATGATTGGCTCCAACTGGAGAATTTCCAATTTTAGGATGGACTGTTTGCCCTTTCCTGAATAAACAAACGGTGCTACGATCGATACTAGAATTTACCGAGTGACGACCGCGAAGGATCCTGCATTTCTGGCGTAGCGTGGCCAGAGGCAGTTGTGCCCCATGCCGGCATTGGTTGTGGGCAGCTTCGACCCACAACTTGACCAGAGGGGTTACGTACGGCAAAAATGTTCCGCCGTGCTTAGCGAGCTCGGTGAACCCAGCGTTCAGGAGCGAGTTCGCAGCGATGTTCGGACAGCGGTCGGAGAGAGAGAGCCAGATGATGCCGAAGAAGCAATGAAGGACGAGCGGGTCCCCTCCGCCGATTCCCTTCAGCTCGGAGGTGGAGTAACTATCCAGAAAACTCCTGGAGTTGGAGGCCCACGCGCAACGTGGAAACCCGCCAGTCATGCGGATCCAGCACTCCGAGAGAAGACCGCTGAAGAGCCAGAGATCTTGACGGCATAGCGTAGCAAGAGGAGTTTGTGTTCCCCCGTGCAGGCATCGGTTGTGGGCAGCGTCGACCCACAACTTAGTCTGAGGGGATACATGAAGCAGAGATGTTCCGCCGAGCGCAGCGGGCTCGGGGAACCCAGTGTTCCAGCGAGGTGCTGAAACAGTCATCTGACAGACGTCAGAGGAAGAGAGCCCGTGATTGCAGACGACGCAGTGCATGGGAGAGTCCCATACGCCGACTACCTTCAGCTCGGAGGTGGAGTAACCATCAAGAAGAGTCCTGAAGTTGAATTCCCACGAGCCACGTGGAAACCCGCCCATCTTGTGGATCCAGCACTCCGATGTAAGACCGCTGAGGGTCCCGCGATCCTGTGATAGCGTTGAAACAGAAAGTTTTGTCCCCCCGTGCAGGCATCGGTTGTGGGCAGCTTCGACCCACAACTTAGCCAGAGGGGATACAAAAGGTAGATATGTTCCGCCGCGCGCAGGCGGCTCGGGGAACCCAGAATGCAAATGAGATGATGAAGAGGTGATGGGGCAGCAGTCAGAGGAAGAGAGCCCCTGCAGAGATATGAAGCCGAGAGCAGTGAGCTCGGGGAACCAAGACTTCCAGCGAGATGGTGGAGCAGTGAATTGGCCGCAGTCCGAGGAAGAGAGCCCATTGTTGCTGAAGATGGAGATGGAAGAACGGTCCGGAAGACTCCTGCAGCTGGATGAACACTTGCGACGTGGAATCCCGCCCGCCATGCGGAGCTCTTGGAGTTCCTGCGGTCTCGGTCCCGCCTCAGGATGTGTGTCCGCTCCGGAAAGATGCTCAGCCACGTAGCTGACTCTACTGATGTGAGAGTCCAGCGGGTAACGAGGCTCCTCCACCTTGGTGAGATGATTTCTGATTGCGAGGTACGGTGCATAAGCTAGACTACGAGTGACAGTGCTCAGCTCGTAATCCCAGATTTCTATTTTGTGCTCAGGTCTCCATCCGATCAGCTGCCAGTTTTGAACATCAGGATGTCCGAATAGAGGCTGGTGCATCCTGTCGATCAGTGGTTTGGATTGAGCTTGTGCCCAAAGCCTGCGATTGTGGTAGAGATGGTTCAGCTTCTCCCAAACCACTTGGAAATCGGTTGAGTTCACCTCGACGCTCTTGAAGATGGTGACGGCGTCGCCTTGTAAACAATTCTTCAATTGATGAAGACGCTCGAGTGAAGACAGAGATGGATGACTTGCTACAAGAGACGTAAACAAGTCGCGAAAGGCTGGCCAGTCCTTGTCGTGACCCTCGAACGTTGGAAGTGACGATGTTGCCAACGCAGCGCTTGACCTTGCTGAGTTATCGTCGACGACCGTTGAATTTGAAGTCTGCGACTTCGTAACGGTCGCCGCAGTCTTGCGTTCGGCGATCATGTCGAGTAAAAATTCGACCTGCTCGAGGTAATTCCTGCGGGTCTTGCCGAACTCATCGTCCTTGAGATAAGGGTTCTCTTTCAATTGGGCATCTGTTTCAGCCGCGGTTCTGATGTCCGAATCGCCCCTGCAGTAATCATCCCAATACTGATCGAGGACATCGCGACAAGCTTGAAGAAATCCCAGAGAGATATTAGCCCTTTCTCTCCTTTTGATGGGAACCAAAGAACGAGAGATTCGATGAGCAAAAATCCGTTGAGTATTGACAAGGTCAGCCATTGTTCGTAGCACGAGGTAGAAGCACTGAACGGTCGAATAACTTCTAGTTTGAATTTTCAGTGGAACTGCAGCACTGACTCCGGCTCGAAGGACCAAATGTTTATGATTGGACGGGATAGAATACTCTTCGATGAGGAACGAGCACACTTTATTCCCGTCTCGCGGGTAGTCACAAAACTTTATACACAAAAGACTATGTACAGTTTTCTAGCCAAAATTGTATGTTTTGGCTAGAGTAGAATAAAGAATTGAACAAAGTTATTTGCTGTGAGACAGTGATTGTTCCCAGCTGCGTTGCTGAGAACTGCGGTTGAAACTAATTCGCTTAGAAAGACTGGTCCCACGACGCGCGACTTTCGTAAGCTATTTAGCGATGTTGAATCGATTGTCTTACTCGCGAAACCGGTCAAAACGACGCACGACGTTTCTCGTGAGCAAGAGTGAGAACGACTGATTAACGTTGAGATCGGAGTCGAACAGCTGGCAGTTTACCGTCACCGTCGAACTATTGATTGGCAGATCGATGGATCGATCAGCCAATAGGAATCCCCATTTTGGGGTCGATAATCGATCTCAATAGACGTTCGACGGTGCTGGTCTAAGCTACTGCGAGCTGCTTATCGACTCTCGATCTCGCGGTTATCGTACGAGCCCGCCAATAGTTGGGCGGCGCAGTGAATCGGCGCGTTCACGCTGCCGACACGTTCAGCCAATCCCAAACAACAAAATTATCGACAAAATCCAAATTTCCAATATTTTAACAGAAAAAAAACAACAAAAAAAACACAGAAGAACGAGAATTGCGTCGCGCTGGCTCTCGATATCTTCCGTTCAAGGGGTTGAGCGTGGTTCCGTCGGAAAGGATAGCGTATTCGCACGCGCACGATTCTTTCGATTTCTCGCCGTCGGACCGCGGCGTCCGTGGATTTTACACGCGCGCCGTACCGTAATCTACCTGCGAGAGTCCTCCGCTATCCCTGCGCCTCTCTCTGTTCTCGGGAAAAACCCTTGCGAGAGAGAGGTCCCTGTTCGGGCGACAATTTGTAACGTTGTCCCTTTTCCGCACGGGTTTCTGGCCGGCGGAAATGGTCAACACCCGAGAATTTACAGCCGCTGAGGACGGGCCGTGCGCGGCCGCACGAGCACGGTCCTCTCGGGACAAAATGAGTGACGAGAAGAATCGGAAATGACACAAACTACTTGTTCGGGCGCCAGATACTCATGTATCACACTAACTAACACCAAGAAGTCGTGTTCGAGGAAGTCGAACACGAGTTCCGAGTCTTCTCGTAATCTCCGACGGAAAGCGACGACACGGGTAACCAGGCGTTCGGACACAGGAAATAACGGGGACAGCCCTCGTGGCAGGGCGGATCTCGCAGGTCGGAAATAAATCGACAGTGTAGGGCTCGAATGATTTTATTCGTTGTCAACGATGAAAGATACAGGCGAGCGGCCACGAGGCCGCAACCCGGGAGCCCGCGCTCCTTATACACTTGAGCGACGGATGTTCGTTCGCGGAACGCGTTAGTCGATTTCGGATCGTTATCGTTTTTCGGAAGTACGGTACGACGGTACTGTCCCGTCTCGCGAGAGACGGGAATTTACAAGCGCAGGTGTTCGGCGCGATCCGCACGGACCGTCGCATGGTCGATCAAATCGATTCGTTTCGCGTTCTCGAATTTACTACGACGAGCTTATCCTTTTCCGACGCGGCTCCTTGAGGAAGTCTTCCGAAATTAGAATGGGGAGCTACTCTACGTGACTCAAAGCGTCTTCCGGATTGACGCGAGCACTAAGCACGAGGCCCGAAGGTCTTCGGCACACCAAAATTCCGAGGACGAGACGAACACGTTTCGTCCTCGCACCAAATTACGAGCCACCGCGAAGTATTGCGAAAACCAGGGATCACTGTTCGACTCACCGTGTAGATCTTCAGATTCACGCTTCGGTACGGTAATGGGGCAGGTACTCGGCCTCCTCGGTACTTCTGTTGCCCTCGGAACTTGTCGGGAACAGCACGGGATTTGCAACCACCCGCGGCGCGGAATTACTACTTCTATAGTCGGAAGTCGAGAATAAGGCCTGGCAAGGCAACGACCGCTCTCTTGCAGGACCAGCGCGACAGTGATCCCCGAATTCGAATCGACGGAACGCATCGATTCTAGTTCCCCCCACTCCTTTCGTCCTACCGAATTTCCCTATGGGCGCACCCGCAACGCAACTATCCCTAGCCGCAGGATCGGACTTTCGGAACAGGTCGTTGGGCCCCCGACCTTCATGACACCAAGTTACGGCCGTCCTTGACGACCGGGGAGGAGGAATCCTCCCAGGCGCTCCGGCGCACCACCCACGCCGGGGTCAATTGTAGGGAGGGTGAGACGACGGTGGGACCACCAACATGCTCGGACTCAACGCATTTATGACCCCATCGTCCCACATCGTCGCCTCCGGGTTTGTTGGCCCGTGTGTGCAGGTAACTCCTTTTGTCTCCTTCAGCTGAAGGATAATTTTGGCCAATCGTTCGTCTTTCCGTCGATCCTCGGTTGCGGGGCGCCTTACGGTAGTCGTCTCGCCCTAGGCACGTTCCTGTAATTGGCCACTCTCGGCGCGTGCAATAGATGGCGTTAGGAGTGATCTTAGATCGATTTTTCCTTCCTCAAGGAACGCTCTTAACCTGCGAGTGGTTGCAATATTGAAACGGCTGTCCGGTCCATCTGTACTACGGTTATTTCACCGTTTGTCAACAGAGAAGTGACGTCGCACTAGTTGCAACGTCACAACAGCAACTAACGAATCGGGAAGTTGTTTGTGTGGCTCGTGGAGAGTCACACACCAAATAAAAAACATTAATAGCAGTAGGCCCTACTAGCCATGCATACCACTAACATTCTCGCAAGAGCAGTCCGACCCGCAAGCTCGCGAAGCGAGCGAGCAACAACAACCCTACTCGCGAGCGAGCGAAGCGAGCGAGCAACAATAGCCCTCTAGTTTAAATTTGTAACGGGTCTTGTTCCCGGTATCGGTCTTTTCGCGTCGGAGTCCCTCTGTTGCTGATTAGCTTGCAACGGCCAGGATTCGTACGCGTCAGAGAGAATGTTCGGCTTCCGGAAGGACGGGGTGTATTGGAAAATAAATAAAGACACGTGGAATTTAAGTTAACGTGTGCTCGCTGCCAACGAGTTTCATAAAGTCGCGTTCACGAGAGTTCTGGACGCGGAGTATGGTTACGGAGTTCGCGGTTCTCCTTCGTAAAGGTGGTTCGCGGTGTTGTTATTAAACGCGTCACGGAATTGTTCGTACACGGGATACCCGGTGGCATGAATGTTTACGGAAATCATGAGAGTGGTGAATTGATGTGAAAGTGGTGAGGATTCAGCTGGTGACGCACCGTGGCTGCGGAAGAGAGTCGCGACACGCCGTGCTCTCAGGATTCAGGATTCAGCTGGTGACACACCGTGGCTGTGGAAGAGAGTAGCGACACGCCGCCGTGCTCTCAGGATTCAGGATTCAGCTGGTGACACACCGTGGCTACGGTAGAGAGTGGCGACACGCCGTGCTCTCGGATCAGGAGTCAGGATTCAACAGATGACATACCATATCTGGAAGAGTGGTGACGCGCCGTGCTCTAGGAGGCGAGTTCTCACGGCCGGTTTCGACGTGTTCGCTAGGCGAAGTTATCTCGTCGTCGACAGCGTGGGAACCCTAATATGGTAGTGCATGTACTTACGCTGGTAACGATGACAGGAGTGATCCTTACCGGAGCGTAGTTGTGCATCGAATAACGTCTCGAGCTCTGGTCGTGGCGGCTTTTATAGCTCTTAATTAGTGGTGGGGGTGATGGCGCGATATGGTGATATGGCGGACTGGTTTCTAGGCGCGGGGGTTGACGCGGTGCGGTCCGTCCCGGCGCGGCGACGGGGATACGGCGCACAGTGGAACTTTTCGTCCATTTCGGAGACAAAATCAAAGAACTTCCGATAGAAATGAGATAGAGAGCTGAATTTTTTTTAAATTACAGCTGAGACTTCACAGAATATGGGAAAAATAGGTAGATTATGGTACGAACATTTTTTTAACCTTGAAAAAAATCGTCTGTTACGTGAATCGGGGAAAAACTTGGAAGTCGATTTAGACGAACAACTTCATTCACCGATCAGCGGAATTGTCGAACGAACACTTTACACGAATATGTACAACCCTTGGTTAAACCGCGCGTTTAACCAACGACGAAGAAATAACAATAAAGAATTGAACTTTAATGTGAGAATGAGCAGCGTAGCTGTGAGATAAGATTCTACTTTCTATTCCTTAACCGGTCTTACGACGCACGACGTTAGAAGAACTCAAAAGAGAGAATGAATAACGGTCGATCAGCAGTGATCTCGTTTTCTCACACCGAATGATTATGACTTGCGTTGTAACGGTCCTGGTTCCTGGTGCGCGACTTTCTCGCGGTGGTGCTCCTCGTAGCCGGTATAGCTCGCCGCTCCAGGGTTCGTAACGGCGAGGAGAGTGTTCGGCGCGGGGAAAGGAGTTGGTACGGTGATAGAGAAATAACGAGACGAGTGTTTTGAAATACAATAGTGCTCGCTGCCTAGAGATTTCTTACGTTCCGGTGTTTCGGCGTACGGTGCTCCCGGACGTGATACTCGATTTCGATGCTACGGTGCGCGTGTGACGATGTACTCGAGTGCGGTCGAACGCGGGGGTGCTACCTGGGCCTGTAGGAGATTGAGGACGGGCTTGGAATAGGCGGGAGGACGGTAGACTGCGGCTATTGCCGCGGTCTCCCTACCTAGGCCGGTTTTTTACTGGATCTTGGAGGTCGGTGACGCACCGTCCCTCAAATCTCCTTCGGACAGTCCAACAGGGAGTTCGAAAGGTGACGCACCTTGTCTTACTCGTCCGACCTCGAGGACGACTCGTCCCACGAGGATGCAGGTGACGCACCGTGCTCTAGGACTTACTAGGCGGTTCTGAGGCGACGTGGAAGTGTGACGCACCACTTCTCGTTCTGCCTATTCTGCAGGCGACTTACACATGACCTTAAATAATGATTTTCGTAATTTCCAGTGTCGAAATTTTGGAAATTTTCAATTTTGTGCCGCCTTCGAAAAGATTGTATTGTATTTAAGGTCATGTGTACGTTTCTTCAAAGTCGGTTTAATTTTTTTTATAACATTTTTAATTAGTCCTTTTCAGAGGGACACAGAAACTACAATCGACGAGATATCTTGTTTCCGTGATGTCGAAGCAACGATGCTGTGAATGGATAATAGCACGTTATATCAGTAATAAGATACACGAGATATCTCGTCCATGGCATCGTTCGTTCGTCAAGAATCGATGTTTGCGAGAATCATATGATTCTCGAAAAATCAATATTTCCTTGGGAACGATTTCATTTGTTTTAAACGACGCCTTCATCGAATACATTGTAGGCTGGGAGAGCATAGTTTCGCGCGGAATCGCGAAGAGCATGGAACTCTTTCCGCGTCGGAGTATGTAATTTCGTTCGCTATCGATACGAATTAGAAAAGTGTGTTAAGGGGGATCTATACCCTCGGATTTTGGGGTATTTATCAATGTTATCAACCTCTGTGCAGAAAAAAAGTTTGGTAACATTGATAAACACGCAACTGCATAATGAACACGAGATGGAGTTGCTTGCTATTTCCATATTCTATTCATCTCGTCGCGAATGCCGTTATACAGGGCAGGTCGCACTAATATTAGTGCCACCGATGAGAATATGTACCTCGTCTGTGTCAGTTTTGCTATGATTCCACATTGACAGCAGTGAAATGTTGCACAATATCGCAGCACTGATTGACAGTCCTTCTGACTAGGCACCATCTCGTGTAAACTAACTGAAATGAAATTGGCTCTAGATTGGCTCTACATCAGAGATAACCTCTGTCTTCATGAACGTAATATGGGAAATCTCTGCTAATGTGAATGAAATCACGCGCGGCGATTTTTTGTCCTTATACGAGCATATTTTGAGCTACACAAAGGCTCATTTGATAGAGGAAGGTTCATCACGGCGCGCTCTGCTCATCATATCAGTCAGAAAAATCTCTTTGAGACAGGAAAATACATTGAAATCTGCGGTTATTTTTCTAGATTTTTTCTCTACTTTGAGCACTCATATTATTAGATATAAACATAATCTCGTTAAATCAATAGCAGAGCGCGCCGGATTTAACCTTCCTCTATAGAATGAGTCCTCACCCAGTCCAAAATCCGCTCAAATAAGGACAAAAAATCGCCGCGCGTAAACCCATGTTTCGACCCAAAATCTAGTAAGATTCTAGTTCCTTTCTAGTTACTTCATTGGGTATAGATCCCCCTTAAGTGTTCAGCAATTATGTGAAATTGTGTGAAAATGTGGTGTTCCGTGTTTTGTGTTTCACCGGAGTAATAAGCAAATGGATTTACGGCTGAATAAGTGAGTTTTTAATTCGATAAATTTCTGCTTCTTCTCTCGTTCGAGTAAAGTTGCCGATGATGTGGGTCCTCACCGATTTCGATAACTTTGAAATATGTTATTTATTCGATGTTTTAAATATCTTTTTCCTATGGAATAAAGCTCATCGAAATCGGCGAGGAGGTCGATTTACAATTACAAGTCCTTACAATTATCTCGTAAACTAAAGCCGGCCGACAAAAACTGTAAAGGGAAATGTTGTTCAGAATCATGGTTTTGACAACATATCCAAAACTCATCGCGATTGGCCAAGAAATAATACATCGATCGATTTTAAATTACATGATTTTACAATTATCTCGTAAACTAAAGCCGATCGACAAAGACTGTAAAGAGAAATATTGTTCAGAATCACGGTATTGACAACATATCCAAAGCTTATCGCAATTGGCGAGGATTCACATCATCGAGAAACTGTTGTTCGTTGTGACATCGCGGCGTGCCACCGACACTCGGCTGCCGGCGCGCCGGGCTGCACGCGTCTAGCTCGCGCTCTCATTGGTCGGTGTTTTTCGTTAATAACTCGTTAACGAAGCCGCGGGCGACATTTTTTCAAAGGAAAATGTCGCTTGAAATAATCTCAGGAACCTCCCATTTTCGGGCCCTGGAGGAATTTTGAGACACCCTGTATAAGACGTCGGGAAAACGTCAAAATCACCTGAGTCTGCCTGTAGTTCTCCAGGAACCATCACGCAGTATTATCCAGCTCTGTGAGTATCCTACCTGTAACCGGTCCCCACGTATCCGCCGTCGACTCCGAGGCGTTTGCCGTGCGAACCTCCAGTCAACGACATCCTGGTTCACTCCGGCAAGGACCGTGTCCCGCCGCCGTAACACCCGGTGCGTCACCGAGTACCTCGCGAGACGCGTCGTCTTCGAGAGCCGACGAATACGAAGGGGTGCGTCACCTTTTCGCAGCGTCGAGGAACCTCCTGTCCGCACCCTCCGAATACCCGCCGGCGCGAACCGCGTTCCGCCGTGTCAACACCCCGATGCGTCACCGGTAAAGTCGAGAGACGCGTCGTCTACGGCATCGGTTGGACTCGAAGAGATGCGTCACCCTTCGACTCCACCAATCCATCGCCTGTCCGACATCCTGCATTTCGGCTGGTGAGAACCGCGTTCCACCTCGCAAACACCCGGTGCGTCACCGGTAAAAATTCAGCAAGGCGAGTCGCCTGCAGAATAGGCAGAACGAGAAGTGGTGCGTCACACTTCCACGTCGCCTCAGAACCGCCTAGTAAGTCCTAGAGCACGGTGCGTCACCTGCATCCTCGTGGGTCGAGTCGTCCTCGAGGTCGGACGAGTAAGACAAGGTGCGTCACCTTTCGAACTCCCTGTTGGACTGTCCGAAGGAGATTTGAGGGACGGTGCGTCACCGACCTCCAAGATCCAGTAAAAACTAGATCCAGTAAACTAAAGCCCGCCGACAAAAACTGTAAAGGGAAATGTTGTTCAGAATCATGGTTTTGACAACATATCCAAAGCTCATCGCGATTGGCCAAGAAATAATACATCGATCAATTTTAAATTACATGTTTTTACAATTATCTCGTAAACTAAAGCCGATCGACAAAGACTGTAAAGAGAAATATTGTTCAGAATCACGGTATTGACAACATATCCAAAGCTTATCGCAATTGGCGAGGATTCCCATAATCGAGAAACTGTTGTTCGTTGTGACATCGCGGCGTGCCACCGACACTCGGCTGCCGGCGCGCCGGGCTGCACGCGTCTAGCTCGCGCTCTCATTGGTCGGTGTTTTTCGTTAATAACTCGTTAACGAAGCCGCGGGCGACATTTTTTCAAAGGAAAATGTCGCTTGAAATGATCTCAGGAACCTCCCATTTTCGGGTCCTGGAGGAATTTTGAGACACCCTGTATAGGAGTCGTTTGGTGGTAAGGGATGGTAGTGCGGGGAGGTATTTTCTGTTTTGGAAATTTGATTTTGATTCACGTTGGAACAGGAAGGTCGGAGCAGGGATAACTTGGTACGGGCGGTGCTGTTTTGATGACGGGGGTCGACGGTACGTTGCGCGCTATGAATCTCGCGTATAACCGGTGGAGGTTTGACAGGAGTCTTCTAATAACAAACCTACGTAATTGTAGGTCTGTTACACCCCCATCCTTCTTCGGGATGGCGAAAAACAGGCAGCGAGGTTCTTTTTATTGAGTAAGAGACAACCAAGAAATCTTTACTTACAATTTTGTACAGTAACGCAACGTAATACTGGTAGGTACAAATATCAAATTAACCAGAACAATATTACCCCGTCTGTTATCGGCGGGTACCGGAAAAATTATCTATGTACATTAACTTACTAACTATCTTATATACTAAATCCCCAAATTGTTCCCTTCACCAATATTAACTTTACTCTACTTTCCGGTTTCTCGCAGGGCCGTGTCGGGTGTCGCTGTGGTGCGTTGCCTGCAGCGCAGGAGGCGCCCGGCTTTATCAAACTGGAGCACCCATCTTTCGTCCCCCAGGGACGCCGCAAACCGCTTCGAGGTGACGAGGCGCAAGGGTACCTCTACGTGTCGCCCGTTGGGTAGCTCGTACCAGGTTGTGGGGCAAGGGGCGCCCTTGCCCGTGTATGGGATCCGCGTCATCGTGGTTGGTTGGCTCGGAGATATCGGGAATCCGTTATTGCCCGGTTGCTCGTCTCGTGGCTCCTTGGCGTTGGGAGTCCCTGAGTGTGGCTCCTCCGCTTGTCTTTTACGGTTCGTGGCGGGCCGTGGTTGCACATCCGGCTGTTGCGTCTGCTGAGTCGGTTTTCGTTTTGTTACCGGCTGGCTCCTCTCTGGGGCCATGTACCGCGTCGTTCTTGTTTTATGCATCGTTTCTTTGCCTGTTGGCGTGGTCCCAGGTTGAGGCACCTCTGGGGGCGGAGCTTCCCGAGGTAGATGCTCCTTGCGTGGAGGTTTGTCGATCCTGCTGTTCCCTGTTGGCCGTGTTTCCCTGCTGGGGCGTTTCTTTCGGGCCGGTTCTGATTTTCCTGGTTTCCGGGGACTCTGTTTTTGGAATGGAGGTCGCAGTGCCACTGTGTCTCCTTTTTTCCACCATTGTGGAGGTTCTGGGAACAATGCTGGGAGGCCTATGGATGGCCCGTGTCCTGCCCGTCCCCGGTGCTCCTCGATACTCATGGGCGGTATCGTCGAACCACTGGATGTGGAGCTGGCCACGGACTCTGAGCGTGGTCGTATGCTCTTGCACAGGTCCTTGGGCATCCAGGTGACCGCTCGTATAATTGTGGGTTCCTTCTTGCGCCTCGTCGCTGGTTGGCTGTCCCTTGGCGTTGGCCGTCGGGAGGTGGTCACTGGCCTGGGCCGAGTGGCTTTCCGGGCGGTAATATCTGCGATGGTCAGTTTGGCTGGCGTTGTTGTCGTGGCTCTGACGGTCTGCGATTTCCTCTCTGGGGTGCGGCGTTGCACCCGAGTGGTCACGGTGCTCTCAGTTGGAACTGCTTCTGGCCGTCCTAGCGCCGGTAGGCCTGCGCCCGGTGTGCAAGGTCGTTCTCCATCGTCTGACGTGTCGCTGAATAGCCCTTTCAGCTCGTCATAAAAGTCATCCATTTTCTGTGGTCTGTGAATCAAAAAAGGCTATTTGTTATTTTTCGGGGTCGGCCTCGGCCGCGCGGTGCCGGGGTGGCCGTCGGGGAAGGGGTGGGTACGCGCATCCTGGTTCGTACGGTATCTGGACTCGGTCGCGTGTTGCTTTCGGTGTCCTCTGGGGGTGTCTCGTTTTCGTCGTGACGTTCCGGTTAGAGGTCCTGGATATGAATATGTCTGGCCCATTTCTTTTTTTCGTCGCGGAGGTCGACGATGACCGGGGATACTATACGGTGTACTATGTAGGGCCCGCTGTATTTTGGGGCCAGCTTGGCGGCGATGCCTGCTCCCTTGTCGGAGAGGGTGTGTTCTCTTTTCCAGACTCGGTCCCCTATAGCGGGCCTCCATTCGCGGCGTCGTAAATTGTAGTATTTCTCCTGTCTTCCGAAAGCCTGTGCTAAATGCAGCTTTGCCAGTTCTTGTGCTTTTCGGAGGTTTTTCCAGCGCTGGTGCAGGGTGACGGTCGGTTCGTCTGTTGACCGCTGTCCTGGTACCCTTAATTCTCGGCTTTGATTCAGGTATGCCGGGGTATATCCGGTTGCTTCGTGCCATGCGGTATTAACGGCGAACCTTACTTCGTCCAGCTTTTCGGCCCATCGGTCGTGGTGGTTTCCGGCGTACTGGGCCAGCATGGTTTTTACGACCTTGTTTGTCCTTTCGACTGGGTTGCACTGTGGCGAGTACGGTGGTGTACGGCGGTGCGTGATGCCTGCTGCTTGTAGTAGACTGGTGAACGCTTCTCCAATGAACTGTCGTCCGTTATCGGAAATTATTATTTGTGGCGCTCCGTGACGTAGGATAACGTCTTTCTGGATGGCAGCTGCGACGGCGGTGCTGGTGGCCTTCCGTAGGGGCGTGAGCTCGACCCACTTGGTAAAACGGTCAAGTGCGACGAGCAGCCAGAGGTGACCGCGGCGCGATCGTGGCAACGGGCCTACCAGATCGACGGACACGGTATGCCACGGCTGTGTTCCTGGGTTCGCGTGGAGGAGTCCTGGTGGTGGCAGCGGTGGCGTTTTGTATTGTTGGCAGCTGACGCAGCTGCGAACGTATCGGGCGATGTCTCGAAACATCCCCGGCCAGTGGAACCTTTGAGCGATACAGACGCTGGTTTTGGCAATTCCTAGGTGCCCCGCGGTAGGGTCATCGTGGAATTGTCGCAGGATTTCCTCTCGGTCGGTGGTCGGTACGCATATTTTCCATGCATTCCCTGGATCTGGCTCGTTATAGTCGAGTTGATGCGGTATTCGTCGCTGTAGTTTCCCTTCGTGTAATCGGAAGTCGGGGACCGATGCTGGATCGTGCTGTACGCTTTCTATTTTTTTCTCGTACCAGGAGTCGGTGCGTGGTTTAGTGCGGAGGAGGCTTATGCCTGGGACGGGTTCGATGCGGGACAGCGCGTCGGCTACCTGGTTCAATTTTCCTGGTCGGTACTGGATATCGAAATCATACTGTTGAAATTCGAGGACCCATCTTGCGAGCCGTCCCGTTGGATTATCGATTTGCCTCAACCATCGTAGGGCCTGGTGGTCCGTGAGGACGGTAAAATGATAACCTTCGAGGTACGGTTTCATTTTTCTGATTCCCCAGACAACGGCGAGGCATTCTTTCTCTGTCGCGCTGTAGTTTCGCTCGGTCGTGCTCAGCGTGTGGCTGGCGTAGGCGATGACCCGTTCCTCGTTCGCCGGGCCCTGTGTCAGTACGATTCCTAGTCCGTGGTCACTGGCGTCCGTCTGGAGGGTGAACGGTTGTTCGAAGTCTGGGCAGGCCAGTACCGGTGCAGTGACTAGCTTTTCTTTCATGGTTCGAAATGCATTGTCCTCGGCCTCGGTCCATTTCCATTTAGCGTTTTTTCGGGTGAGCTGCGTGAGCGGTTCCATTATCTCCGCAAAACTTGGTACGAACCGCCGGTACCACGAAGCCATGCCGTGAAAACGTCGGATTTCTCGAATAATTTTCGGCTCGGTTATTTTTGCAATTGCGCTAGTCTTTTCTGGGTCGGTCCGGATACCCTGCTGGTCGACGATGTGTCCGAGGTAGCGGAGGCTACTCACACAGAACCGGCATTTATCGGGGTTCAGGCGAAGTCCGGCCGCGCGGAGGCGTCGAAAAACTTCTCGTAAATGACGCTGGTGCTCCTCGAGGGTTTTGCTCGCGATAATGATATCGTCGAGGTACGCAAACGCGTATGGTTCGAGTTCGGGTCCGATTATTCTGTCGAGTAATCGCTGGAACGTGGCTGGTGCCGAGTGCAGACCGAAGGGCATTACTCGGAATTGAAATAGCTCTTGTCCTGGTACCGTAAAGGCGGTGAGTGGTCGGCTGGCGGCCTCCAGGGGAACTTGCCAGTACCCGTTTTTTAAGTCGAGCGTGGTTAGGTATCTGGCTCCGCGTAATTTGTCTAGAGTGGCCTGGATATGTAGTAATGGATAGGCGTCTTTTTCGGACCGATCGTTTAATCGGCGGAAATCGACGCAAAATCTGGGTTTCCCGCCCTTCTTCTTGACCACTACCACTGCAGAGCTCCACGGGCTACTGGAAGGCTCTATTACCCGGTCGTCTAGCATTTTTCCGACTTCCTCATTTATAATTGCCTGCATGGCCGGGTTTCGGGGCTGGTAGCGCTGCTTGAGCGGTGTGTCGTCGAGCAGTTTGATTCGGTGCTCGATGAGCGTCGTTTGTCCGGAGACGGTCTCGAACAACTTCATCTCGTCGTTGATGAAGGTGTCGAATTTCTGGCGTACTTCTTCCGGTGGTACGCGGAGGCCCATTTGCTGGCATGGTTCGGACAGGCAGGCGGCGGGCCATGTGGCGACGTCAGCGGGTGGTTTCAGCTCGATCTGGAGATCGGCGATGGCTTGAATGCCCAGGAGTACTGGCGGAACCATATTTGGCAGGATAGTGAAGTCCTGTCGCCATTCGGTTCCGAGGGTGGTAAACGGGAGTCGTAGGCGGCCGGCGGGCTGAACGTTCGTGCCGTCGGCCATGCTGATCAGGGTGTTCGGTTCGGCCGGTCGCAGTCCTTGCGAGAGCCCATTCGTACACCTCGGCGTTAATGCATGAAAGTTGAGCGCCGGTGTCGAGCAGGGCGTCGATTTATCTTCCTAATATTTCGATAGTTAGGAAGGGGCGGGGCGTATATTTTATGACGGGGGCCGGCGGACACCCGTCTGCTGCAAGCCCCGCGTGTCGTTTCCCGGCGGGTGGCATTCCTTCGTGAGTACTCCGTCTCGGCCACAACGTGAACAGAACTTCCGGTAGCTATTTCGGCATTCGAATCGAGAATGGCCCCGTTGTTTGCATCGCCAGCAGTGCGTGAGTCGACTGTATTCGTCGTTGCCGCGATTCTGTATGGCACTGGCTTCCCCCTCGGTGCGGGGGGTGTTGCTTAGCCGAGCGAGCCGTGATTCGATCGGGTCGGGGTAGGATGCACTAGCTGCGTTCTGGAGGCTGTCCTGTCCTTCGGCGGTGGCAGCGGCCAGTGGCCGACTCGGAACAGGTTGTGTCCGTTTTTTCCGGTCAAGGGCCCTCTCGATTCTTTGTACGTGTCGGAGCAGGTCGTCGATGCTAGTAACGGTGTCCGGGTCGATGATCATTGCATACTCTGGTAGCATATTCTCGTATAAGGCCTCTATGTATTCGTCTGTCGGGATCAACGCTCTCCTCATGAGGGTGGTGAGGGCGTTCATATACACGTGGAACGGTTCCCCTGGTTTCTGCACGCGCTCGCGTGCCTCTCGCTCTCGTTGCACCCGTGTTTTGTTTGCGGAGTAAACGGCCAAAAATTTATCCGCGAATTGGGTCCATGTGTGGATCTGGTAACGGTTGTTCCTATACCATAGTTGCGCATCGCCCCTTAGTAGTTCTGGTATTCCTTCTAACAGCTCCGGATCAGAGATATGGTACGACTGTGCTAGTTCTGCTATTCTTTCGAGGAATGTAAATGGGTCTTTGCCGTCTGTCGTGCAACTCCATTTCCGTATTCGATCCATCTTTTTACCGGGGTCCTCCGGTGCGGCGGGGGCGGTTACTGTGACAGTGGGCCGCTGTTCGTCGTGTCGGGACGTGCCGGGCTGCAGGTGGGCCGTGTTCAGGTACGTCGGAGTCTTCGGTTCGGCCATGCCTAGGAGGTCGGCGGTCTGTTGGCAAATATATGTGTTCCACCGTTGGCGGACTTCTTCCGCGGTTCCAGTCGTGGGTAAATTCCGGCGACGGAGATCTGTGACAATTCTGCCTTTGGTACGCCGGAGTGAATCTCTGCCGGGCATTCCTCGGTGCGTTCGAAAATTGTTCGAATCGGAGGGCGCGTAGTATCGTTACGAAATCAAAGATGTCGTACGATGTACTCTACGCGTGTTTGCTGGCGCGGTTACTTTTCACCGCTCTCAACGCTGCTCAGGAATATTTACGCGGCGTACTAGTCTTCTGTTTACGCGCGCGTTACCACGTTGTACCGGCGACCGACGGATTTCGAAAAGCCAGGAATTAAACGCGACGCGTTTGCTTTTCACCAGGTCCCTGTTCGGGCGCCATGTAACGGTCCTGGTTCCTGGTGCGCGACTTTCTCGCGGTGGTGCTCCTCGTAGCCGGTATAGCTCGCCGCTCCAGGGTTCGTAACGGCGAGGAGAGTGTTCGGCGCGGGGAAAGAAGTTGGTACGGTGATAGAGAAATAACGAGACGAGTGTTTTGAAATACAATAGTGCTCGCTGCCTAGAGATTTATTACGTTCCGGTGTTTCGGCGTACGGTGCTCCCGGACGTGATATTCGATTTCGATGCTACGGTGCGCGTGTGACGATGCACTCGAGTGCGGTCGAACGCGGGGGTGCTACCTGGGCCTGTAGGAGATTGAGGACGGGCTTGGAATAGGCGGGAGGACGGTAGACTGCGGCTATTGCCGCGGTCTCCCTACCTAGGCCGGTTTTTTACTGGATCTTGGAGGTCGGTGACGCACCGTCCCTCAAATCTCCTTCGGACAGTCCAACAGGGAGTTCGAAAGGTGACGCACCTTGTCTTACTCGTCCGACCTCGAGGACGACTCGTCCCACGAGGATGCAGGTGACGCACCGTGCTCTAGGACTTACTAGGCGGTTCTGAGGCGACGTGGAAGTGTGACGCACCACTTCTCGTTCTGCCTATTCTGCAGGCGACTCGCCTTGCTGAATTTTTACCGGTGACGCACCGGGTGTTTGCGAGGTGGAACGCGGTTCTCACCAGCCGAAATGCAGGATGTCGGACAGGCGATGGATTGGTGGAGTCGAAGGGTGACGCTTCTCTTCGAGTCCAACCGATGCCGTAGACGACGCGTCTCTCGACTTTACCGGTGACGCATCGGGGTGTTGACACGGCGGAACGCGGTTCGCGCCGGCGGGTATTCGGAGGGTGCGGACAGGAGGTTCCTCGACGCTGCGAAAAGGTGACGCACCCCTTCGTATTCGTCGGCTCTCGAAGACGACGCGTCTCGCGAGGTACTCGGTGACGCACCGGGTGTTACGGCGGCGGGACACGGTCCTTGCCGGAGTGAACCAGGATGTCGTTGACTGCAGGTTCGCACGGCAAACGGCTCGGAGTCGACGGCGGATACGTGGGGACCGGTTACAGGTAGGATACTCACAGAGCTGGATAATACTGCGTGATGGTTCCTGGAGAACTACAGGCAGACTCAGGTGATTTTGACGTTTTCCCGACGTCTTATATAGGAGTCGTTTGGTGGTAAGGGATGGTAGTGCGGGGAGGTATTTTCTGTTTTGGAAATTTGATTTTGATTCCCGTTGGAACAGGAAGGTCGGAGCAGGGATAACTTGGTACGGGCGGTGCTGTTTTGATGACGGGGGTTCGACGGTACGTTGCGCGCTATGAATCTCGCGTATAACCGGTGGAGGTTTGACAGGGGTCTTTTAGTAACAAACCTACGTAATTGTAGGTCTGTTACAGCGTTTTCACACTTAGCCAATAGACGCGTGTTAGACGGGTCGATAATCGATCAGGCGGTGATAGCCTATCGCAGGGCTCGCTGCTGATCGATTATCGATCAATATCCGCGGTGCGGGATTGGACAGCGCGTCACGCTACTATGTCACGTTCCGCCAATCCCAAACATTCCGCCCGCCTCGTCATGAATTGACGAAACTAAGAAGGATGAATAGAACGGGTACGCGACGTAGTACCGGCGAGTAATGCGTAGTGAGTGAAAATGGAAATATACAGTGAAAATGTACAGTGTTGTAAAGTAAGTGAGGTGAAATTACAGAAGAACTGAAGTCGAGAGGTGAGTTACCTAATTTACAATGCAATTGTGAAGTGAACGAGGTGAATGAACGCGTGGCAGACATAACCTAAAAATGACGTCACTACATTTACAGAGACTGATCTGGAGAGCCTGTCGCTTGGTCACTCCCGAGCGCCTCGTCAGCATCCTTCGCAGAATGGGCCGGTGGAAGCAGTGGAATCAATTTATGCACTGGCCGAAGGAATTGTGAAGTGGCAGTGCGCACCGTGACGACTCGAACGGTGGAGTCAGGGCCAGGGTGCACTTGTATCACGCCATTGAGTGGGAGGATGGAGCTCACTTTTAATTAAGCACAACATGCCGACCTTGATTAGCGTTTTGTCCTTCCGCCATTTGACTCTCGCTTGCAGACAATTCAAGTATTCCTTTGACCAGCGCTTCCAAAAATGTTGTTGCATTTGTTGAATCAGCTGCCACCGGGACAGACGAGACGCGGGAAGGTCCTCGAGGTTAGGCTCGGGAATCGCAGTGAGAGGCTCTCCGAGCAAGAAGTGCCCCGGAGTGAGAGCCACTGGATCCTCGGGGTCGTCGGACAGTGGTAAGAGAGGTCTGGAATTAAGGCACGTCTCGATGCCGGTCAGGAGTGTGGTCAACTCCTCAAAGGTGAGCCGCTGTTCCCCAATAACCCTCCGAAGGTGATGCTTCACTGATTTTACGGCTGCTTCCCAGATTCCGCCGAAGTGAGGAGCCGAGGGTGGATTGAAGCGCCACGTGATTCCTTCGCTGGAGGCAGCGACGAATGGGTCACTTCCCTGCTTAACGGCCTCGCGGAGTAGGACTCGCAGCTCGTTGTTGGCTCCAACGAAGTTGCGACCGCAGTCGCTGTACAGCTCTGCGCAACGACCTTGACGAGCCATGAAACGTCGCAGAGCTGACAAGGATGTGTCGGTGGACGCGTCGGATGCTGCCTCCAGATGTACGGCCTTGGTGACTAGGCAGATGAAGATTGCGACGTAGCCCTTGGAGGTTGATTGACCACGACCCCGATCGCATCGAATCGGGGAAAAACGTGAATTGGGGAAAAACTTGGAAGTCGATTTGGACGACCAACTTTATTCACCGATCAGCGGAATTGTCAAACGAACACTTTACACGAATATGTACAACCCTTGGTTAAACCGCGCGTTTAACCAACGACGAAGAAATAACAATAAAGAATTGAACTTTAATGTGAGAATGAGCAGCGTAGCTGTGAGATAAGATTCTACTTTCTATTCCTTAACCGGTCTTACGACGCACGACGTTAGAAGAACTCAAAAGAGAGAATGAATAACGATCGATCAGCAGTGATCTCGTTTTCTCACACCGAATGATTATGACTTGCGTTTTCACACTTAGCCAATAGACGCGTGTTAGACGGGTCGATAATCGATCAGGCGGTGATAGCCTATCGCGGGGCTCGCCGCTGATCGATTATCGATCAATATCCGCGGTGCGCGATTGGACAGCGCGTCACGCTACTATGTCACGCTCCGCCAATCCCAAACATCGTCAAACTTGCACAATGTCACGAAAATTGTGGTTTTTGCAATACCACGGGTAGAAAACAATTGTTTTGTAATATGCCATACATCATTTCCTGTAGATTTTTTCACACTGAATTCAAATCTGGTCTCAAAATTTGTCTACGACTTCAGGATTTTTCAAAAAATCGATTTTTGTGACAAAAAGCTAATGAAATCACATTATTAGTTTGAACGTGTATCGTATTCTCATATATGGAACACAATAAAAATAATAATGATGAAGTATTTAAACGTTTTGAGATACTTACGAAGCATCAAGCACTTCACATCTCGTCGTCACTTGTAGCGCTGTCATTGCTACTGGCACTTTCTGCAGACTCTGTGTCGCTGTAATTTAATGTAAATTATATATCTATTGTCCATAATTATAATTTCATTTACAGAGGGAGTAAGGTAAGTATTTAATCTTTTTAACTTACGTATTCTCCTCAACGAATTCTCTAATTTCTGGTGGTACTTTATTTTTTTTTCTGTACATCTTTAATCGATGTTTGATTAATATTCTTGTTCCTTAAATCCGATATTGTAAAATGCTTGTTCCTATGTGGAAATTACTGATGCATAAGAAATAAGAAACCTAGTCGAACACGTACTTGAGATGCGAGACATTGAGGCTCAGACACCCACACTCATCCTCATAACCTGCATGTGTATCTTTGGGAAAACCCAGCCGATCCTTGCGTCTGGTTTTCGTCGAGTACACTTTTCTTTTGTATGGCCTTCTTTTCCAATGGACCTGGCTTTCGTCAGGCCTTTCTGTTTTATGGCCATTTTCCTTTTCTTGAGGACCCAACGGTATTCTTCCTAAAAATACGATACTACACTAGCTAAGTGGCAAATAGTGAAGCCTTATGCACTTCTCAGTTAGAACCAAGCATTCAGAGAGAGCAGAACTCGTTGAACTTCGTTTCATATAGAAAGTATTACAGTATATATAGCCGCGTAGTGTACATATAATCTATTATATTTTTTATAATAGTATAATAGTATGATGAAATATATAAGCGTATTGTACATGGTTGTGCGTGCGTGCGTGCGTGCGTGCGTGCGTGTGTGTGTATACAGGGTGTCCCAAAATTCGTGTCGTTCCTGGAAATGGGAGGTTCCTTGGGTCATTTTGAGCGACATTTTCCTTTGCACCAATGTCAACCGCGGCTTTGTTTAGCAGTTATTAACGAAAAACACGGACCAATCAGAGCGCGCCCTGGGCCGCCGCGCCGCGCCCCGCTCGCATCGGAGCGTTGGCGGTACGCCGTGACATCGCAACGAACAAGAGTTTCTCGATTATGTGAATGCTCTCCGATTTCAATGAGCTTTGGATATGTGGTCAAGACCATTATTGTGAACATTTCTCTTTAGAATTTGTGGTTGTAGGCTTTAGTTTACGAGACTATCGCGGGAAACTTGTAAATTCATTATGGGTGTTCATGATAGCGGACACGGCCTGCTAATGTATTCGAAACTAAAGCCGACTGTCAATCATTTTAAAGGAAAAAGATATTTAAAACGTCGAGTTTTATAACATTATTTCAAGGTCATTGAAATCGATGAAGACCCGGATCATCCTTACCCGACTTACGGCAAATTTACCCGAACGAGAAAAGAGACAGAAACTGATTGTTTTAAAAACTTACTTATTCAGCCGTAAATCCATTTGCTGCTTCGAAATGTGTGTCAATGGGTCAGTCGGTGACGTACTGCACAGGTATCTTCAGGTATACGACAGTACCGCAATCCAAGGGGCGTACTGCCAAGTCAACGAACTGCACAGCCGGTGGTAGATAGCAGGTATACGACACCCTGACGGATATGCGGTCAACGATCTGGACTTTTCACTTTCACTTTCAAATCGATAAATAAATCACATGTCTTTTCCACACAGATGCACTAATAACAATTGCAATATCACTTGTATTGCGGCACAATAAAATTTAAATCACAACTTTCTAAAAGAAGAACATCCCGAATTTTTCTTTCACTTTTCACTGTACGGTCAAACGTACGTTTCCACACTGGGAATGTTTCACGCCAACAGTCGATGCACTAAAATCCTTCGAAATCGACGAACTGATCGACGAACTCACAATTATTTGGCACGTATACGGTGTCGGATGTATGGCCGCTCTCGCCTGATATACCTGAACGTGGCACCAGCATCGCGCCCGCAGAGGCCGTAAGCGAGAATGATATGAAAATTGTCTTGCGAACTGAGCATGATGCGACTGAGACTTAGACTGACTGCAGCTTCCCAAAAAAGCTGCGAACACCCCCGAATATCCCAACCACGAAGGAAAACTGAGGATATAGGAACATTCTAAAAAATCACGTGTTTGCAGGAGTTGAAAGTGCAGCAGTGTGACTCTTGCCTTTCCTCCACGATAGAAAACAGGGATCCTCGTCTCCGCGGAAGGGATCGTGCCATAAATCAGAAATCTGCAGTTACTCGGGAGTGTCCGCTGGATACCGGAATGGAACAATTTTCTCCTGCACATGTCGAGTTTACGAATTCTTTTTCGGCCAATCCAAATCCAAAGATGTATTTTTTCCCGCAATCATTTTAAAAAGTGAAAAATGTCATAGTAGCATCCTTAAATTTTCTAATGTTCTTTTTGTTTTTTATTTGAATAAAATGAATAATGAAAACCCCATCTTTGCTTTGTCGACAAATTAGGAAATGTTCAATTTAAGCATACAAATGTAATGAATAGACTGCGGATCTTTATGCAAAATAAAAATTGTCTGCATTGATTGCTAGAAATAGAAACTAAATTGAATGTTAATTCTTTCGTTAGTTTTAATAGAGCGACAGCTCTATTACAACCACAAATTCTAAAGAGAAATGTTGTTCACAATAATGGTCTTGACCACATATCCAAAGCTCATTGAAATTGGAGAGCATTCACATAATCGAGAAACTCTTGTTCGTTGCGACGTCACGGCGTACCGCCAACGCTCTGATGCGAGCGCGGCGCGGCGCGGCGGCCCAGGGCGCGCTCTGATTGGTCCGTGTTCTTCGTTAATAACTGCTAAACAAAGCCGCGGTTGACATTGCTGCGAACGCAACAACGTCCCGCAGCCAGAAGGCGCCCGACCGAGAGCAAATGGCCATTTTCGAGATGTGAGCTTGGTGCGAGGACACTCGGCAAACCAAACCGGAGGCGACGCCAGGACAACAGCTAAATCAAACATCACGTCCAGGGCAACTCGTTACAGATCTTGACGCCGTCTCGCCCCGTCAAGGGAGAGCTGCCCCGGGGTCGGTGCCCTCGTAACCGAGAAGAGGAAGCCCCTCCGACGACCAAGAGAGCGATGGGCTCCTTGGTCAATTTCGTGACAGTCCGGGGCTCTAGGACGCTAGAGGGAACGCTCCTGAGCCCAAGAGTTCGCGCCGTAGAAACACGCCAAAGGCAATTCGAAAAAGCGATCGAGTGGGGGGAGCCGGGTCGATCCGCTAGCTTGCCGAAAATCGATGGATCACTGTCGCGCTGGCTATCGATCAATATACGCCGCTATTTAAACTCGCGTTGCGAAAGGGATTACGAAGTTGCGAAGCGTCGTGTGCCTGCTAGAGGAGAGGTGTTTGACCCGGGACCAGTCCAGCCTGGACGAGCCTAGCTCTATCGGGAGCGGAAAAAATAACGAAAACCGTAAAACCACCAGAAGCGGTAAGTCGTCACAGTGATCCTTTCGATATTTCGGTGCGCGACGGCTCTACCTTCGTCGCGAGAGGACGAACGCTTCCCGTTCCGTCCTCGGTAATTCGCTCGTACTCGTTTCGGGAGTACTTTGAGTTTTTCGTGTCATTTCGAGAGAGTCTCCCTTCTTAAATTGCGTGCGTGGGAGTGTCCTCAGAGGAGTCGCGTTTCGTGAGAGTAATCTCTGCGGTAGTTTCGTGTATTCTTGAATCCTGTGTTTCTCGCAGCGCATCGTATTGTTTCCGTCGGCGTGCGATCACGTAATCATTAGCGTACGCGTTGTAGCGACTCGCGTGCGGAAGTCATCGCAGCAGTCTCGTAGTTTGCCGATCATCTGCGCCTCGCGTTTCGAAAGTTCGTGTCGAACGAAACGACGATAAATTTCAGAAGTATCGTCGCGAGCGAAAACGATACGACAACCGCGCTGCGAATTAACATCTTTCGCTTGCTTGTATGAAGAGCGCGGGCTCTCGGGTCGCGGCCACGTGGCCGCAGATTTTGTATTCCAACGACTGCTACAATAAATAGCTCGAGACCATATCGTCGTCGAATCATTACATTCCCTGTGAGATCCGTCCTGCCGAGACGACTGTCCTAGTTTCCCCGTGTCCGAACCTCCTGGCATCGTCGTGACGTCACTTTCGATCCGCGTATTTCGAAGATTCGATTCTCGACCTCGGCTTCTCCGAGCTCGCGAGCTATTCCGCGTTTCGTGTGGCATCCTTTCGGTGCCTGGCGCCCGAACTTTTCGCTTTTTGTGAGGAAATCGTCGAATCTTTGAATCTCGTTTTTATCTCGGATGGACCGCGTGTACTCGGCCTGCACGCGGCCTGGTCTCAGCGCCTGCAAGGCCCGAAGTTAACCGGCTTCCACGAGTCAAACCGCTCGTCGGAAAAAGGTTAACGTGACAATATATATAATAGTTAAGTATGGATAGTGAGAGTTCCTCTTCGCAAGACATTGAAGGAAGTCGCGGTCACGGTTGCGGTCACGGTCGCGGTCGTCCTCCTAAAAGAAGAAGAATTAACAGAAACACAGGTAGATCGCGTATATCCTTGGAAGGAGCCTCACGGAAGACGATTCAAAGGCGTGCTAAGGAATTATTGAGTGATAGTTCATACAATACGTCCACAATTCAATTAGCTACACACATGAGCAATATTTGTGCTCCTGAAAGTTGGGACACAAGCATTTCAAGAGAAAATTATGAATTGTAACGGACCGATTTCGCTATGCCCCGTGGCTCAGGAGTCTACCAAGGTTCGTGAAGGTAACGAGTAAAGAGATGGCGAAATCGGGTAAAATAAACTTTATTTCGCTCTGTGCGATATCTCTAAAAATAACAAAAGAAAACGGTTCCTGCAGGCTCGCGAACGGAGCCGCGTGTATCCTAATAATACAGCGATGGTATTCGCGTGAACGCCGGTCCTACAGCTGATCGCTATCAGCCGTCGGCTTTCGGCCCGACCGCGTCAGAACTCTCGGTCTGTAAACAAACAAAATAGATAATAATACGCTCGCGGCTCTGTTGTGAGGTGAAAACGATCAGTCGTTCGGTACTCTTAATAACGGCGCGAATACTCGGTTAATTGGCCTCGGATGGCCCGGACAGGTCGGCGGCGCGGAACGCGGTGTACGGCAGGGAGAGGCCTCGTGGGGCCTCTTCGAATTCGCTATGGATACGGGACAGAGACGGGATACGGTCGGAGGTCACGGCCCGACGCAGTGTAGGCGCCGCGGCCTTCTCTCAGAAGCACCTAAGAGACAGGCCACGGTCCGTACGTATCTCAGAAGCACCTGAGAGGTTCGTACTCGCCGCCACCGCCCCGAATCGCGAAGTCAAACCGCGAGGAATTCGACACGCGGATAGAACCGGAGGCCAGTCAGCCCGTGCTGGACGGTCGGAGAACCGAGTGGTGCCGTAACTCTCTCACAGAAGCACCTGAGTGACAAGTTACGGATGCACGCACCTCAGAAGCGCCTGAGGGTATTCGTGTCCACCACAACGATACGACGGGTCCAATCCAGCCAAGGCGATGGCACGGCAATTCCGGACACCGGGAATATGGTGGAGAGTCGCCTCCTGGAGCGCGTGATCCCAGCCTGCGTTCTGGTCGGATCGTTACCCAGCAATGCTGTTTGCTATGAAAAGAGCTGGTACGATCCCGTGTTCACGAGAGCGGCTCCAGGCGGACTCCGATTTCCCGGTGTTTCGGCGCGGCTTATACAGGGTGAATTCGATAAAGCAGGACACCTAAATATCTCCGTTACTTTTCGTTGTACAAAAACACTTCGTAGGAGAAAGTTACGCTGTTTGAAGGGCCACATATAACGGTGTAGGGGAAAAAAATGTCAAGGACATCTTTATGAGATTTCAAGGTTATCGATGTTTTTTAAATGGAATGAGGTATTTTTTAATACATCAATCAATGCAGCTGGGCATTCGTTATAAAAAAGTACTAACCAATGTATGTCGAAAAGTTAGTAGTTCAGGAGATATTTCAATTTAAATAACTCCAAAATACCATTACTGTCGTACTAAGGCGTTAGTGTTTACTTACTTGTGTAACATCTTAGCACGAAAGTAATGGTATTTTGGAGTTATTTAAATTGAAATATCTCCTGAACTACTAACTTTTCGACATACATAGGTTAGTACTTTTTTATAAAGAATGTCCAGCTGCATCGATTGATGTATTAAAAAATACAGTAAATGCTCGTTCGTTGTGAAGAGGCATGAGAGTTGAGGTCGCAACGAGCGAATAGTGAAGCGATTTTTGATTTATGACTGCGTCTAGATATCGCGCCGAGCGCGCCGAGCGAGACTTCAATAGAGAGCCGAACATAGAGAAGGACAGAGTGAGATACGGATCGCGTGACCGAAGCTCGAGTCAATGTGTGGTGTTCACACCGATATACCCGAGCCGACATCAATGTTGCCGCCGTGCGGAGCGACTCGGCCGACTCGGCGTTGACAGGCAGTGGAGGGAGTAGGCACGTCGCAACGACCGCATAGTCGATTTTTCACAACGAACGAGCGTTTACTGTACCTCATTCCATTTAAAAAAACAACGATAACCTTGAAATCTCATAAAAATGACCTTGACATTTTTTTTCCCTTACACCGTTATATGTGGCCCTTCAAACAGTGTAACTTTCTCCTACGAAGTTTTTTTGTACAACGAAAAGTAACGGAGATATTTAGGTGTCCTATTTTATCGAATTCACCCTGTATAGTGCGCGAAAGCGCGGACCATGTAGAGTGCCGCTCTCGGTCGGGCGACAGCGGCGTTCCCTGATTGTCGCGCGCTTGGTCTCGGCGGTGATTACCACGCGCTTGTGTCGAGAATATCTTGTCACGCCGTTTACCGATTCACGACGAAATCGGCAACCGGACTCGGGAAATTATGGCTTGGAGACCGGGCCACGCTCGGTCGCGCGAAACGTGGTCCTCCCGGGACAAATAATCACTCGTAGATTCGAAATCGATCACTAGCAATCGAACGATGATCGAAAAATCGGGCGCCAGGCACGTTGCCGTGCCACGCGAAACTATTGACCGTCTACGAAATTCCTTTCGAATCTACGAGGATGGCGCGAAGCCGAGGATCGCGACAGAACAGGCCAGGATTCCACGTGGGAAAAAGGACGGGGCATTCCCCGCAACGGGAACGTTTCTCACAGGCGAAATGATTAGAATCAAATAGGGCAAATTACTACCGTTTATTACGAACGGGATGTTAGTACAGGCCACCGGTATGAACCGGCGGCAGTCAAAAGATTTGCCGGCGCGTCGTCAAGGATATTCGGCGATAGTTCGGCCGTTCGCGCGGTGGTTCTATTTCTTCGCGTCGAGCTCGGCAGTTACAGGCTTCCGCGTAAATGATACAAGCCCCGAAGGGCACGAAATCTGCCGAGCCCCGATAGAATACGCGATGCTACACGATGCGACTAGGCGAGGACGGGAAAGAACGCGACGAGAACGAAACGGGCGCGTCGCGTCGTCCCACCGTGGAACTTCCGAGGATCTCCGGAAAAATATCGAAACCGAAATGATCGCACGTTCCCGTGACCACCAATAGGGAACGGTGCGATCCACTGTCCGGCGTTTTACTCGGGAGAGCTCTTCCCGATCGCCGGACTTCGCCAAAATGCCCGATACGCAGCACGAGGTTAGGAAACCTGTCAAATTTCGCCCCGAGCCAACACGAGTGATCACTAATATTCGAAACAAGATTAGCTGACCGGCACTTACCAATCGATAGCTTCCTTCGAATCTAATCGTCGCAATTGCTCCCTCACTTAACGATTTTACTCGCGTGTTTCAGAATCGGTACTTATCAGCTATCCGTGCCTCGTCCTAGTGACCTACTTCGTGTCGGCTCGGAACGCGGAAGCGGAACGCTCCCCTTTACTTCGCTGCTACGGCGGTCGGACCTATCGCGTGGCTTCTCGCGGCAGGGCCGAATTCAGTGAATTCGGACCCGGGCCTCCGATGATTGTTCAATTTCTCGTGGCCGCGTCCGATAGCGATGCGAGGGCGATGGGGGTGGACCCGAGCCATTCCGGGTGAGCTCTCATGGCTTTTCCCAGATGAGAGTCGGCAAGGTTGGGCTGTTGGTCATCCCTGGAACGTAATTTCCTTGTCGGCATCTCCGAGTTGCCGGATCCGGGCTCGGTCCAATCCCCGCTGTCTTCTTCGCCGGCGCCGTCTCGCGATAGGCCTGCCGGTCGTCTCTTCCGGATATTCTCCGCCAATTAGCAGTCGAAGATAGACCTCGAGTTCTCCTACGAGGCCGTAGGCCCTGAAACCTCGTGTCGCGCCCAGCGGCGCGACATTCGAATACGATAACGTTTGTGCCGCTGGAACCCGGTTGTTTCCAGGGAGATCGATCTCTTCGCCCGTTTCGATTTGCAACGCTATTTGAAGTGACCCGGTCTCTGTTAAAGGGTTCGGATTGACGATGGCAAATCCTGCCACGTCACAATCTATTAATATATGTCGCGAACGGTAGCTCCCGTTTATGCCTTGCTCGCGGCGAGGTAAGGCCTTGTCGCAGAATTAAGACACACAAAGGATTCGGCATTAGCATTCTATTTAGAATATGATTATAGTAAGATCAGGTATCAAGGATTAGCAAGAGATTCCAAATCTAGAGGCTCTCCAATATATCCGAATTACAATATTACAAGATCAGCTATGGTAGAATGCGAGCCACGAAATTACAACAAATCTGAAAAAGTAGTGTTTGTACCTCTACAAGAAATGCTAAACAAGACGGCTGAACGTTTGTGTGATACAGTGGCATTAGAGTGGGATGAAGAAAGTTTACACAATCTCCAGCTAATTGCAACTGTAGGTTTCGATAGTTCATCCGATCATACAAATCCTCACCAACAGTGCAATAATATTGAAAATGAAGACCCAAACGCCCAACATTCGCTATTTGTCAGCAGCATGATTACGATACAATTGAAGAGTTCTGCATCCGACATTTGTTCATGGACTAATCCAACACCTCAGAGTACACGCTTCTGCCGACCGTTAAGGATTGCAGTAGAAAAAGAAAATGATTTGGCAATCATTCGGGAATATAATCGTTTGAATAACGAAATCAAAAATCTTAAGCGACACACACATCTAATGGTAAACGGAATAGCAGCGAGAATACACTATAACGTTGCGCACACGTTATTTGATGGAAAATGTATAAACACTATTGTCGGAAATCGAGCAACCAGTAAGTGCCCCATATGTTTGAAAACTACACATCAGTTCAACAATTCAGATGACAATTTCGAACCGAATAAGTTATCACTTCAGTTTCGTTTGGGGCTTTTACACGATGAAATAAAAGCTTTCGAACATCTGCTTCACATTTCTTACCGGATAAATCTCAAGGTATGGGATGTGCGAAACTACGACAGAGGCAAGTTTGCATTTTTATAGAGTAAAATGAAGCAAATAGAAATAAAATAAAAATTGACTTTTTTATCGACTTCAAACATCTTTTATCTAACGCTACTACAATTATATTATATTTATGTCAAAATAACGAGCAAAATTTTTCAGAGCAATTTGAAGAAAGAAAAACTGGTGAAGAGAAATATATACACTAACAAGGGGAGTACGCGGTAGACGGGAACCGGATTTTCCTGAAACTTGCAGTATTTGAAGATGACGTATCCAAATGTAATTTAGCAAAGCAGTAGCGCGCGCTCCTCGAGATTTCCCGAGAAAATTGCATTTGAATTTAAAATCAATTGCAAAATTTGCCACCGAACAAACAGACAAACAAGAAAGCGAGCTAATAAAAACGTGGTAAAAATCGGTTAACCCGTTCATAAGGAGTTCGCGTTAACCTATGAATATGAAGCGCAGTGGCAGAGGGCGGTACGGGAAAGAGACTGGTAATCAGTTGGTTGCAGGTTCGAGTCTTGCTGTCGGCATTTTTGTTTTAATCTTTTTTTTCAGTTTTATTCCTAAAATTTATGAAATCTTCCATTAAACAATTATTTTTTAAATAGAAAATTCATTTATTTTATTTGTGGGTATTGAAAAAAATCGAACATAAAAATAATATAGTGTTATATTTAATTTATTACTGCTCATTCTTTATTAATAAAAATAAATTACATGTTAGTATGACACTACCCAAAATGATACTCATCGTAAAAGCATGGGAAACAATAATTTTGTCGGCATCTAGCACACACTATAATAAACGGAGCGTTTGTACAAGAGCACGCCGTTTTCAGAAGTTCTATCGGAAAACACACTTCATTAACATTCATAAAAATTTCTCTGGTATCGCAGAGTTTCGACACATACCACGCATACTTTAACATATTTACAAATACAGGGGAAGACAGTTGGTGATGTACAATTGATTGTATTTTTATACAATCCTCCCTGGAATTTATCTCGCGGTTTTGCTGAATTAAATAGGAACACTTTTGTAAACGCTTAATTAAATTTTTCACTTGCCTATAAAAATATACATCACACGGCTGTACCAGAGGAGTACATTTCGGAGGTATAACCTTGACAGTACACGTTGGCATGCCTTCGTCATCTTGAAAAATTTCATCATACATCATCGGATTGGTCTGTCCTCTCCAAGAATCTATCAATAGAAGGAACTTCTCTCGTGTCACATACGGCTTTAAACAGTCATTTAAAAGCATTTTATACAACGCAGTTGTCAATTTTCCCGACTTCGAACACGTTACAACATTTTTATATTTGTCCGAATATTGTCGCACTAACTCCTGCACCCTCGGTCCAAATTTGCCGGATGTCTCTTGCAGGCACACGAAAACGGCAGGTAACAGTTTTCCCGTCAAGGTGAGAGCGTACTGTGCAGTATAGGAATGCGTAACCTTATTCATGCTCTTCTTTTGGACGGTAATTACTTTTGATCCTCGGTGGGCGAGCGTACGGTTGAACGTAGATTGGTACTGACAGCCGGTTTGGTCCGTGTTGATAATGAAGTCCGAATTGAATGTTGGTATCAGGGCACGAGCTTGCACACGGAAATTTTCTGCTGAAGCCCATGTTTCCTCCATTAATACGCTTTCGCTTTCCGAAACATATTTCGTTATTTTGCGTTGCCGTATTCCATGTCTCTGTTTAAATGCATTCGCCCACGTAACACATGCTTTAAATTGAAAATCCCGAAACTGGCTTGCAGCAGCTAGAGCCCACTCCTGCAAGTTTCGCGTAGTCACCTGCTGACTTTTGTTTCTAGCTTCCTCAAAGCGGTCATTTGTCCATGAATCGATTAAAGCATATTTGTCGATTATGGTCCCACCACTTTTAATATGTTCTTCCTACTTTGGAAGTTCATCCATTCGTTTCAAGCGGGAGCACCCTTTCGTCTGCAAGTTCTTCAATGTCCAACCAGGATGTGATTTTGCAATATTCACCACTTTAATTTTGTAATCCAGTGGAATATACTCTATTTTTGTTGTCTTCGTCTTCGGCTCATAATCTTCCGGTGAACTGGATCCTTCAACTTTTGTGTATGTATTCTCGTCGTCGGTTTCATCCTGCATAAGAAGCTCGTCACATTCGACGAGTTTCTTTTCGGATAACATGTCCATCGTGCGATTGTAAATTTCTTCTCCTATGGCAATGGCATCCTCATTAATGATTGCTGATCCTTCTGATGCAATCAGGTCTTCTTGAGCAAGGAGATTTTCAAAATACACCACAGCATCCTTTAGCTGCACCTTTGCAATATCATTGCGTACATTTTCGTCAGGACACACAGATTCTTCTGCTGTCGAAGGGCCTTGCACGTCCACAATTTCCACATCCGACATGTCTGGAAACTTATTTGGTCTAACAAAACTGATACTTTAAAAAACCGTAATGGAGCAGCGTGACGTTCTCTGTTGCACTTCTGATCAAGTCTGGTTTTGGTACATTTGGTCGGTCTTATATACGAACGCTTGCACAATGATTTTCGGAGTTTTTTATTACTTCGGTACCGAGCAGTAGGGTTTTCTCCGGTCGGGGTAGCTTGCGCGAAAATGACTGTCTAGTAATATAACTGCTTTTCATATTTGGGATGGAGGGCCGCTGGCTAGGACCAGGAAGAAGACGTATTCGCCATTTGGCTGTAATAAAATCGAGCGCGAGGTCTGTTTTTTGGGATTTACCTGGGTTGACCTCGCGCCTTACATAGCTAAGAGTCTACCCCGTCCCTTCAACAGTTACTACCATCCTCATGCTGGTACCCCTTGCTTAATTGCTTTGTGAAAACGCGAAAGAAGTTTTATACAGGCAGACTCGGTTCATCCAGGTAAAGGACAACCGGAAAACCCAACAATGTCGAGAGGTATAAATAGAAAATAATATTCTTTTTCAAAAATAAAAATAAGTATTCAGAGAAATTTTTATGAATGTTAATGAAGTGTGTTTTCCGATAGAACTTCTGAAAACGGCGTGCTCTTGTACAAACGCTCTGTTGCGGATAGATACATAAGTTCACCCCTTCTAGGTTAGAATAATTATATAGAGGGTAAGAAACGGATTGAACGTACTAGTGAAATAAGAATTAGGCGTATTAGGTATAGTTATCTGTGTATTAGAATTAGTTTTGTATGCGTATAGTAAAAGATGTAAGTGACGTTGTGATCCGTCTAATTAAAGGTGTGCGAATCTCGATGGCGGAAATGCAACGACACAGGTGCCGTAATGCATAGTCAAGCCAAGCGAGTAAAGATAGACGCAAGTCGTCTATCTTAGGCCGCTAGAAAACCTCAATAAGTGGAGGGAATATTTCCCGGATATGAAGGTTTAACAAGCACAGGGGGACCGAAGAGTCCACCCGGGGCCGTCAGGCTACCGGAAGAAGTCACGAGATTCGCTAAACCCCAAAAGAGGAAAATAATGTTTGAAAAGCATTATCCCCTAATTATGCCGTCGAGAACAGATGCTCCTGTAAAAAAGGGATTTAAGACCCCTTGAGAAGGATCAGCGGTCACGCGCCAGCGACTACGTTTTTATACGATAACAGGGAAATGGAGGGGTCTCTATCGTTGAGATACCTGCGAAGAATCCGCGGTGCAAGTTCAGTATAACGTCAGCCAGCGTACAGTCTAAATCAATATTTGTACCGTAACAATACCCCTAAATTTTCGTAAATCTTGATTATTTAAAGTAGAATGAATAAACCCTCCAACACAAAAAAGAGGGGTCTCTATCGTTGAGATACCTGCGAAGAATCCGCGGTGCAAGTTCAGTATAACGTCAGCCAGCGTACAGTCTAAATCAATATTTGTACCGTAACATTTTGGTGCCGAAACCCGGGACTTATTACCGTTTGAGTGAAGCAAGACATTCTTGTGAAGGTACTTGTGTTGATCGAAGGAAGAGGTACGAAGCTGACGAGGCAATGGCGCCAGGAAAACGCAAAACTCCTGCAACAGAGAGATTGCAAGCTCCATCCTCGACGAAGAGAGCTCGTACACAAAAGGGAGCAGCAGCTGTCGTGACCGCCCCGGAAACCGTTGGCAACGGACCTCAAGGCGAGGATGAGGATCGTCAACAACGGCGAGCTTCTTCAGGCGCTCCGCCGGAGGTTGCGATCACCGGAGGATGGGCCGACCCTCAACAGGAGTCATCCACGGCACGAGGAGGTGGCGACTTCGAGAACTGGGTAAGCAGCACGCCGCTTCCGTCTCGAAATCAGCGTGAGCACGACCGTCCGCGAGAGTTAGACCCAACGTTACGAATTGTAGAGGCTATCGAGTCTACGTTGCGCACCGTCCGCGAAGGAACGATAGGGGAATCGAGCTTACGCATCGCGAACCGACTATCTTCAGCCGGAAAATTGCCTGAGTTTTCGGGAAACCCGTTAGAATGGAGGAATTTCAAAGAAGCCTACGAGGTAACCTCAGAAACGGGTGCGTATAATGAACGCGAAAACATGGCTAGGTTATTCACCGCTTTAAAAGGAGAGGCACGTGAGTCAGTTAGCAGCTTGTTCGCAATAGGGCGCGACGCGTCATCGGTTATGCGCACATTAGAGCTAAACTTCGGGAACAAAAATTTGGTAGTCCAAAAGATCGTGAGTGACGTAAAGGAATTACCAGATGTAAGTTCTGGTAAAATGAGCATAACCAAGTTTGCGACGAAACTGCAAAATGCTGTCACTGCCTTACGTTCTCTCGATCTCGTTGGATATTTACACAGCCCCGATTTAACACAGACTGTGGGAAATAAAATACCATCGGCGCTGAAGTACGCGTACAATAAATATTCCGCGGAATCGTCTCATGATAAGCCGGAATTGGAAAAACTAGCAGACTTTTTATGTAAGGAAGCAGAGCTCGCGGAAACAGTAGGACTATTCAATATTGAATCAAACGCTGGGACATCGGCTCAAGAAACGATTCCAAAAAGGCAACCTAGGCCAAAAGAGCGGAGAGCCGCGACGGGAAGGGCGTACGATATTAACGTGGTAGAACAGTTATTTCTGTTGAGGTTTTCGGGTGTAAGCCGTGTCCTAAAGGAAGACGACTGATACTGAGTATCAGTGTGTCTTCCGACCCCCTGATGAAGCTAGCTGCAATGCTTGCGAAACGTTGGGAAATCTCTTCCTTTAGGACACGGCTTACACCCGAAAACCTCAACAGAAATAACTGTATGATGCCGGGCCGTGAAAGCCTCAAATCTCTTATAACGTGGTAGAAGGTCGAGAGGGGCGAACTGATAAATGTATGTTCTGTAACAGAGAAAATCACACGTCAACGGAATGTAGAAATTTCGCACGAGAAACATTAGCACGTCGATGGTACTTAATAAAAAAAATCAAATTGTGTTTCAAGTGTTTCCGGAAAGGACACTCACGTACAAAATGCAATGGTAAGAACTGTACTAAATGTGGAGGTTCTCACCACACACTTCTTCACAATACCAAATTCGATAAAAAACTACGGGACTCGAGGCCGGAAGCAAATAGCCGAGAATCAGGAACTCTGGGTTCTAATATCGACTCACGGAACATAGTTAATAGCGGCTCATGACTAATAAAGGGAAGTACATTGTTAAAAATACTGCCGGTACGGGTAGTAGGTCCAAATAAGACAATAAGTACGTTTGCCCTATTAGATGAGGGATCTACAATTACACTCGTTGACCAGAAAATTTTATATGACACTGGAGTAAAGGGGACGCGTGTAAACGTAACACTAAAAGGCATACACGCGCGGGAGAAATTAGTAACAAATAGCGAAAAGGTCGATTTCGATATTCAAGGAGAAGGTAATATACACGGAATTAGACAAGCTATCGCGATACGAAATTTACATCTGCCTATTCAAACACTATCTAAAGATATCGTTCAATACATCCGAAATAAAGAAAAAATAGATGTCAAATCGTATACAAACGCGCGGCCCGGGATTCTAATAGGACAGGACAATTGGAAATTAATAGTAAATCTGGAATTACGTGCGTTAGAGAACACGGACCTCGCGCTCTCCTATTGCTTATTAGGATGGACAGTACACGGACAGCAACAACAACGTACAGGGAAGCTAGTATCAAACAAATGCGCCGTACAACAAGCATCTTTTGACATTCCAGATAGCAAGGAAAGTATAGACCAGGACGAAAATCTCGATAAATTAATACGCAATTATTTTGAAATAGATAGTCTAGGTGTGCGGGAAATGAAAAAAGAAGACGGTAAAAACAACCGCGCATTAAAAATTTTAAATGACACAAGCCGTCGCGAGGGAAACATATGGGAGGTAGGTTTATTGTGGAAAGAAAACCACGCGCGGAACGTGGATAGTAAAGTTATCGCGCAACAAAGACTTGTATCGTTAGAACGAAAACTAGATCGTGACCCGAACTATGCGGCTAAATATTACGCGGAATTAGATCGTGTTATAGATAGTGGATACGCGGTAAAGGTAACAACCGAGGTCGAGAGAGAAAAATATTGGTACCTACCGCATTTCGGGGTACAAAATATAAACAAACCGGGAAAGGTAAGAGTAGTCTTTGATGCTGCCGCGAAAACAAACGGTCTGAGTCTAAACGACCAACTCGAGGCAGGCCCAGACCTATTACAGTCATTACCGGGTATTTTGATGCGGTTTAGATTACATGAATTTGCCTTTAAGGCTGACATAAAGGATATGTTCCTCCAAATAAAGGTGAGAGAAAGGGATCGCGGAGCACAGAGATTTCTGTGGCGCGGTAAAAGGAGAAGAGGAAACCCGGACACGTATGAAATGACACGATTAATATTTGGAGCGAAATCATCCCCGTGCAGCGCGTTATTCATCAAAAACAAAAATGCCGCAGTAAACGCCGAAACAGCTCCGGACGCAGCGAAAAGTATAGTTGATGATAGCTATATGGATGACTATTTAGCCAGTCGGGGATCTATAGATGGGGCAAAAGAGCTTATCCGCGATGTAATCAGGATAAATCAAAATGGAAGTTTCAAAATGCATAGTTGGGCAAGTAATTCCGTACATATTATAAATTCAATTCCGGAGACACTTAGACAAAAAGAACAAGATGACATGCGCTTGTGCGACCGCGGGGGAGAGAGAGTTCTGGGTCTCCTTTGGAATACCAAAAAAGATGTATTACACTTTAATTTAAGTATGGCTAAAGTATCGGACAGTATACTCACGGGCGAAAAAAAAGCCGACCAAACGAGAATTTCTTAGAATCATCATATCCGTGTTTGACCCTTTAGGTTTTCTATCTCCATTTACTCTAAATTCAAAAATATTAATGCAAGAGATATGGCGCAGTGGCATAGATTGGGATCAGCCGTTAAGAGATGAGGAACACGTAGGTTGGGTATCTTGGCTCGAAGGGCTTCGCAAAATAAACAATCTCCGTGTTCCTCGTTGCTACACTCCAATCAAAAACGAAAGCATGAAAGTACAATTACATGTATTTTGCGACGCTAGTTTGAAAGGCTACGCAGCAGTAGTATATTTGAGATTTGTCTCGCGTGACGAATTCATACAAGTAGCGCTAGTCATGGCCAAAACCAGAGTATCCCCCTTAAAGCCGTTATCGGTTCCGCGATTAGAACTGCAGGCCGCGTTGTTAGGTGCAAGACTAGCCAAAACGGTTGCCGATGAGCTAAAAGTCAACATAAGTGAGCGGTTTTTGTGGTCCGATTCTACCACTATCATTCGCTGGATAAAATCAGAACCGCGGACGCGACAGGTGTTTGTAGCAAACCGTTTAGGTGAAATTGGAGAATTAACGTTGAGTTCCGAATGGTGTTGGGTACCGTCCTCATTAAATCCCGCGGATGACGCAACACGCTGGTCAAAAAAAGAGATAAATATAAACGATCGTTGGTTCGCTGGTCCGGGATTTTTACATCAGGCAGAGTCGAATTGGCCGGTAGAAAAGGTTATGACCGCAGCTGAAAAATTACAAATTGACACCATCGAAATACGAAAGATAAACGCGTACGTCGTTCAAGGGTATGAATACTACATTCCATATGTCGCAAGATTGCTGGGTTGGCCGGGTTTATTGGTAGCCGCAAGACGCATCAAAGACGCTTTCAACCGCTGGAAAGGAAGACCCCGGTCTCGAATTACAACGGAAACAATCATATCGGCCGAAAAATATTGTTATCGCTCCATCCAGTCCGAAATGTTTGCAGAAGAACTAGAATCCTTGAGGGTGAAAAAAGACGTCAGTAAAAGGAGTAAAATTCTAGCACTAAAACCATACGTAGACGGAGAGGGAATACTAAGAGCCTGGGGAAGAATTACTAAAATGACTGAAGGGGAGTTTAACAATCACCCCATCATTTTAGACAGCAAACACCCCGCTACTAGACTGTTAATAGAAAATTACCACCGACGTTTTTATCACGGTAGCCACGAATCAGTCGTAAATGAAATAAGGCAACAATTTTATATAATAGGTATTAGACGTGCACTTCGATCATTAGTAAGTGGATGCGTAATATGCAAGTTGCGACGGGCAAAACCATCGAATCCGATTATGTCAGCTCTCCCAGCTGGACGCGTAGCATACAGACAACGACCCTTTTGTCATTGTGGCGTAGATTATTTCGGTCCGATGCTCGTGAAAATAGGAAGACGCAGAGAAAAACGTTGGGGAGTACTTTTTACTTGTCTTACGACCAGAGCGATTCACTTGGAATTAGCTCATAGTTTGAATGCAAGCTCAACCATCATGGCCATACAAAGATTATCAGCAAGAAGAGGTTCGCCTCTGGTAATGTACAGTGACAATGGTACAAATTTCAAAGGAGCAAGTAAAGAACTCGGAGACGCGATTGCAACGGTTGAAAAAGATAAACTATACAATCACGCCCTGAAAAACAAAATAAAATGGATCTTCAATCCGCCAAACGCGCCCCACATGGGTGGAGTGTGGGAGAGACTAATTCGGTCCGTCAAAATTGCTCTCAACGCTATTTTACGTGAACAAGCCCCCAGTGAGGAAGTCCTTCAAACGTTATTGGTAGAAGTAGAACATTCGGTTAATTCACGCCCGCTAACGCATGTGTCCATCGACCCTCGCGATGACGAGGCGTTAACTCCGAACCACTTCTTAATAGGGTCATCGTCGGGAGAAATAAAACTAGGCAGGTACGACATTCAAGTAGCGTGTCCAAAAAAACAATGGCGAATTGCACAAGCCTTTGCTGATGCCTTTTGGCGCAGATGGTTGAGAGAATATTTACCAACGCTAATAACACGTCCAAAATGGTGCGAGTCGAAAGAATCGTTGCGCAACGGAGACATCGTCTTAATAGCTGACCAGAATACACCCCGCAACTTCTGGCAAATAGGAACAATAGTTGAAGTGTACCCTGGGTCCGATGGTGTAGTCAGGATAGCCAAGGTACGTACGGCAAAGGGCGAGTTTATGAGAGCAGCGCGGAAACTCGTAAAAATATTGTCCGGTCGAAAATAAAATTAAGTTGCTATTATTATTGTGCGATCGAAAATAAAATTATGTTGCGATTATTATTGTGCGATCGAAAATAAAATTAAGTTGCTATTATTGTTGCGATCAAAAATAAAAATGTAAGTTGCTATTATTGTAGAGACTCGAAATGGAAAGTTAATATAACATTATTATTACTCTGTATGCGAAATGAAATAAAATTAAAGTTTAATTTGCGAGGGAGAATGTTGCGGATAGATACATAAGTTCACCCCTTCTAGGTTAGAATAATTATATAGAGGGTAAGAAACGGATTGAACGTACTAGTGAAATAAGAATTAGGCGTATTAGGTATAGTTGTCTGTGTATTAGAATTAGTTTTGTATGCGTATAGTAAAAGATGTAAGTGACGTTGTGATCCGTCTAATTAAAGGTGTGCGAATCTCGATGGCGGAAATGCAACGACACAGGTGCCGTAATGCATAGTCAAGCCAAGCGAGTAAAGATAGACGCAAGTCGTCTATCTTAGGCCGCTAGAAAACCTCAATAAGTGGAGGGAATATTTCCCGGATATGAAGGTTTAACAAGCACAGGGGGACCGAAGAGTCCACCCGGGGCCGTCAGGCTACCGGAAGAAGTCACGAGATTCGCTAAACCCCAAAAGAGGAAAATAATGTTTGAAAAGCATTATCCCCTAATTATGCCGTCGAGAACAGATGCTCCTGTAAAAAAGGGATTTAAGACCCCTTGAGAAGGATCAGCGGTCACGCGCCAGCGACTACGTTTTTATACGATAACAGGGAAATGGAGGGGTCTCTATCGTTGAGATACCTGCGAAGAATCCGCGGTGCAAGTTCAGTATAACGTCAGCCAGCGTACAGTCTAAATCAATATTTGTACCGTAACAATACCCCTAAATTTTCGTAAATCTTGATTATTTAAAGTAGAATGAATAAACCCTCCAACACAAAAAAGAGGGGTCTCTATCGTTGAGATACCTGCGAAGAATCCGCGGTGCAAGTTCAGTATAACGTCAGCCAGCGTACAGTCTAAATCAATATTTGTACCTGTTCCGGCAAACCGTCATTAGGCCGATCCTCCTTGTCGGGAGCGCGTAGCCCCCCACCTTGCGATCCGCCGAACAGGTGAATTTCGGCTACGAACCGGCGGATCGCGAGCGGGATTCGTATTGTTAACGGCCACTGCTTCACACCTTGTTTACCGCCGTCGTACAACCGTTAGCAGTCGTCTCACAAGCGTTCGTTTCCACCGCAATCGATTTTGTTCACCGAGGAATATTGTCAATTGTTAAGTTTGCTGTTTAATTCATTACATTAAAAGTGTGTGCGAAACCAGTGTCCAGACAATCATATACCTTTCAAATACATCCACTAACGATCCCAGATCTATCGTATCCGATCTTCAAACATTTTGGTCCTTCGAGCCGGATGATCGGCGGCTCTCAACACCTCAATCTGAGATCACTAGTGGGTGACTTTAGTGAACTCCGTAAAACCGCCTCAGTGGATTCGTGTGCGCCGGTACATGCTAAGTACAGTTAACGGCCAGTATATTTGAACCGCTCTGTGACCGCTTGCGCCCGCTCGCGTGTGGATTGTTTGTGTCGCGCTCGCATCTCGTGTGACCTCCCGCTCGTTGCCGAACCGCCGTTTCAAAATGAGCATGGCCAACACGCTGTTTGACATACAAGTCGTCCTGTACGAGACCATCGGCAACATCCTCACGAACGCACCGACGAAGGGAATGGCCAACCTCGCAGAGGCTAACATACAAACCCGGTTTGAGGCACTCTTCCGCACCTGGGATCAATTCCGTGCGAACCATGTAAAGCTCCACGAGCTATGCACGGAGCAACAACTCCGCACGCACGAGTATTTCGTCCGGAATCTGCGTGAAGAGTGCGAGGAATTGGTCATCGACACTGACGCCGCGCTTCGCCTCATGCGCAAGGAGCTTCTCGATTCGTCAACCCCCGCCGCGCATCAGGACACTCCAGCCTCGCCCAAATGCATCGCTCCGCCGTCCGATGCTCCTGGCCACCGCACTCTTCGAGGTCATCGCTGCCACCGGGGACCACCTCCAGGCTCACGTCCTGGCTCGAACTGCTTGCGCGCCCGCACTCACGGTCTCGCATCTCCAATCTCGCGAGTGCGTGCCTCCGCTCGTGCGCTCTCGCGCCTCCGCTCTCGCGCTCTTCCCGTCTCGTGTCTCCGCTCTCGTGCTCTTGCACTCTCCGGCCTCCGCGCTTATACCCTTGAGCCGCCGCTCGTGCGCTTTCGTGCCTCCGCATGCGCGCTCTTACGCCTTCGCTCCAACGCTCTTGCACTGTCGCGCTGTCACGCATCCGCGCGTGCACCTTCCGCCCTACGCGCTTGCACGGTCGGACCTTCGCACGGGCGCGTTCACTCTGACACTCTTGCGCTGTCGCACTGTCCCAGCTCCGTACTTGCACTCTCGAGTCTCCGCACTTGCACTCTCAAGCTTCCGCGCGTGCATTCTCGGACCTCCGCGCTTGCATTCTCTGGCCTCAGCGTTAACTCTCTCGCGCATTCGCTTTCGGGCTCTCACACATCCGCTTGTGGGCTCTTGCGCCTTCGCTCGTGCGCTCCCGCGCCTCCGCTTTCGCGCCCTCGCACGTCCGGTTGCGCGCTCCTGCGCCTCCGCTCGAGCGCTCTCGCGCCGTCACTCTCGGGCTTGTGCGCCTCCGTTCGTGCGCTGTCGCGCCTTCGCTATCGCGCCGCCGCTCTTGCACCTGCACTCTCGCGCCCTTGCGCTGTGACCACTCCGCTCTGGTGCTCTCGCAGCACCGCTTATGCTCGTGCGCTTTCGCGCCTCCGCTCGTGCGCTTTCGCGCCTCCGCTCGTGCGCATTCGTGTTCCCACTAGTGCACTATCGCGCCCCCGCTCGTGCGCACTCGCGCCTCCACTCTCGCGCTTTCGCGCGCCCGCTCATGCGCTCTCGCTCCTCCGCTTGCGTACTCTCACACCTCCGCTGGTGTGCTCTAGCGACTCCCCGTGCGCTTCGTCAAGCTTCCGTGATCACTCGCTTATGCCGTCATTCTCTTGCCTCCGTTCGTGCGCTCTCTTGCTCGTGCGTTATCGTGCCTCCGCGTTCGTGCCTTCGCTCGTGCGCTCTCGCACCTCCACTCGTGAACGTTCACGCCTGCGCGCGTGCGCTCTCGCGCCCCGCTCTTGCGCTTTCGCGCTCTTGCGTGCTCGTGCGTTCTCGCGCCTCCACCTCGTACCTCCGCTTTCGCTCCTCCGCTCTCGTATGCCGTCGCTCTCGCGCCTCAGCTCTTGCGCTCTCGCGCTCTTGCGTTATCGTGCGCTCTCGCGCCTCCACGTTGTACCTCCGCTCCCGCTCCTCCGCTCTCGTATGCCGTCGCTCTATCGTCTTCGTTGGTGCGCTCTCGTGGCCTTGCGTCATCGTGCCTCCGTTTTCGTGCATTCGTTCGTGCGCTCTCGCGCCTTCGCTCTTGCGGGTTCACGCCTGCGCGCGTGCCCTCTCGCGTCTCCGCTCTGGCGCTCTCGTGCCTCCACCTCGTACCTCCGCTTTCGCTCCTCCGTTCTCTTATGCCGTCGCTCTCTCGCCTTGGTTCGTGCGCTCTCGTACTCTTGCGTTATCGTGCCTTCGCATTCGTGCATTCGCTAGTGCGCGCGTGCGCTTTCGCGCCTCCTCTCTTGCGCTGTCGCGCTCTTGCGTGCTCGTGCGCTTTCGCGCCTCCGCTCTTGCGCTGTCGCGCTCTTGCGTGCTCGTGCGCTCTCGCGCCTCCACCTCGGACCTCCGCTTTCGCGCCTACGCTCTCGACAGTTGACAATCCCGCGTCTATTGCCGAGACTGCGTCACGGCAAGGGGGGGAGAATGTTCCGGCAAACCGTCATTAGGCCGATCCTCCTTGTCGGGAGCGCGTAGCCGCGAAGATGACGTCACGTCATCTTCGCGGCCCCCCACCTTGCGATCCGCCGAACAGGTGAATTTCGGCTACGAACCGGCGGATCGCGAGCGGGATTCGTATTGTTAACGGCCACCGCTTCACACCTTGTTTACCGCCGTCGTACAACCGTTAGCAGTCGTCTCACAAGCGTTCGTTTCCACCGCAATCGATTTTGTTCACCGAGGAATATTGTCTACTGTTAAGTTTGCTGTTTAATTCATTACATTAAAAGTGTGTGCGAAACCAGTGTCCAGACAATCATATACCTTTCAAATACATCCACTAACGATCCCAGATCTATCGTATCCGATCTTCAAACAGTACCGTAACACGCTCCGTTTATTATAGTGTGTGCTAGATGCCGACAAAATTATTGTTTCCCATGCTTTTACGATGAGTATCATTTTGGGTAGTGTCATACTAACATGTAATTTATTTTTATTAATGAAGAATGAGCAGTAATAAATTAAATATAACACTATATTATTTTTATGTTCGATTTTTTTCAATACCCACAAATAAAATAAATGCATTTTCTATTTAAAAATAATTGTTTAATGGAAGATTTCATAAATTTTAGGAATAAAACTGAAAAAAAAGATTAAAACAAAAATGCCGACAGCAAGACTCGAACCAGCAACCAACTGATTACCAGTCTCTTTCCCGTACCGCCCTCTGCCACTGCGCTTCATATTCATAGGTTAACGCGAACTCCTTATGAACGGGTTAACCGATTTTTCAAATGCAATTTTCTCGGGAAATCTCGAGGAGCGCGCGCTACTGCTTTGCTAAATTACATTTGGATACGTCATCTTCAAATACTGCAAGTTTCAGGAAAATCCGGTTCCCGTCTACCGCGTACTCCCCTTGTAAACTTGGTGTTCGGGTGGACCAAGTTTTGCAAGGTCATGGCACAACAAACACGGAAAATGTTGCTAGAAGGTGTTTCGAAGATCCGGAAAAATTTGCAGAAGCTTTGGAGATTGACGTGCAATTGGTGGCAAATATTACTAAAATATTATCGGTCTTCAAATGCAAAAAACCCTTAAAAATAAAGAAGGTCAAAGAATTCTGCTCGGAGACATATGTCTTCATTTTACATTATTTCCGTGGGCTCGAATGAATCCTACCTTGCACAAGTTGCTAAAGCATGGCTGCGAAGTAGCGAAACAGTTTCCATTGCCAATGGCTTTCTATTCAGAAGACGCAAATGAATCGTGGCATAAACTATATAGAAAATATATGATACTACATTCACGACAAAATAGCCGAAATAATAGAATACTAGACGTTTTTAATCGAGCAGTATACTTAACCGACCCGAAAATTTCACTAATATTAATCAAACATCGATTAAAGATGTACAGAAAAAAAAATAAAGTACCACCAGAAATTAGAGAATTCGTTGAGGAGAATACGTAAGTTAAAAAGATTAAATACTTACCTTACTCCCTCTGTAAATGAAATTATAATTATGGACAATAGATATGTAATTTACATTACATTACAGCGACACAGAGTCTGCAGAAAGTGCCAGTAGCAATGACAGCGCTACAAGTGACGACGAGATGTGAAGTGCTTGATGCTTCGTAAGTATTTCAAAACGTTTAAATACTTCATTATTATTATTTTTATTGTGTTCCATATTCGAGAATACGATACACGTTCAAACTAATGATGTGATTTCATTAGCTTTTTGTCACTTCAGGAGAGATACCTGAGATGGCTGCTAAATGTGGGAAAATAAACTCCGGGATATACAGGGTGTCCCAAAATTCGTGAAGTACCCGAAAGGTGGTGGTTCCTGAGACCATTCTAAGAGACATTTTCCTTTGCACAAAAGTCAAATTCGGCTTTGTTTAGGAGTTATTAACGAAAAACACGGACCAATCAGAGCGCGTCCTGGCCCAGCGCGCCAAGCCGCGCTGGCAAGCGAGTGTCAGTGGTACGACGCGACATCGCAACGAACAAGAGTTTCTCGATAATGTGAATCCTCTCCGATTTCGATGAGCTTTGGATATGTTGTGAAGACCATGATTCTGAACATTTCTCTTTAGACCTTTTAGCGATCGGTTTTAGTTTACGAGAGAATTGTAAAAACTTGTAATTGTAAATCGATCGATGTACTATCTCCTCTCCGATTTCGATGAGCTTTGGATATGTTGCCAAGACCATGATTCTGAACAACATTTCTCTTTAGACTTTTTGGCGATCGGATTTAGTTTACGAGCGAATTGTAAAAACTTGTAATTGTAAATCGATCGATGTACGATCTCCTCTCCGATTTCGATGAGCTTTGGGTTCTTGATAGCGGGCACGGCGTGTTAATATCTCCGAAACTAAAGCCGACCGCCAACTATTTCAAAGGAAAAAGATATTTAAAACGTCGAGTTTTAAAACACATTCAAGGTCATTGAAATCGTTGAGGACCCACATTATCATTACTCGACTTACGGCAGCTTTACCCGAATGAGAGGAGAGGCAGAAACTGATTGTTTTAAAAACTTACTTATTCAGCCGTAAATCCATTTGCTGCTTCGAAATGTGTGTCAATGGGTCAGTCGGTGACGAACTGCACAGGTGTCTTCAGGTATACGACAGTACCGCAATCCAAGGGGCGTACAGCCAAGTCAACGAACTGCACAGCCGGTGGTAGATAGCAGGTATACGACACCCTGACGGATACGCGGTCAACGATCTGGAATTTTCACTTTCACTTTCAAATCGATAAATAAATCACATGTCTTTTTCACACAGATGCACTAATAACAATTGCAATATCATTTGTATTGCTGCACAATAAAATTTAAATCACAACTTTCTAAAAGAAGAACATCCCGAATTTTTCTTTCACTTTTCACTGTACGGTCAAACGTACGTTTCCACACTGGGAATATTTCACGGCGACAGTCGATGCACTAAAATCCTTCGAAATCGACGAACTGATCGACGAACTCACAATTATTTGGCACGTATACGGTGTCGGATGTATGGCCGCTATCGCCTGATATACCTGAACGTGGCACAGCATCGCGCCCGCAGAGGCTTTATGCGAGAATGATATAAAAATTGTCTTGCGAACTGAGCATGATGCGACAGAGACTTAGACTGACTGCAGCTTCCCAAAAAAGCCGCGAACACCTCCGAATATCCCCACCACGAAGGAAAACTGAGGATACAGGAACATTACACAAAAACACGTGTTTTGCAGGAGTTGAAAGTGCAGCAGTGTGACTCTTGCCTTTCCTCTACGATAGAAAACAGGCATCCTCGTCTCCGCGGAAGGGATCGTGTCATAAATCAGAAATCTGCAGTTACTCGGGAATGTCCGCCGGATACCGGAACGGAAACATTTTCTCCTGCACATGTCGAGTTTACGAATTCTTTTTCGGCCGTGCAATTAAGTCCAAAAAGATTTCTGGTATGCGCCGCTTGATCTTTACCCGCGACGTCTGAGGCACGATGCAGGACTTTCGAACGATAGAAAACAGGGATCCTCGTCTCCGCGGAAGGGATCGAGCCATAAATCAGAACTCTGCAGTGTCCGTGGGACATGGTAACGAAAAATTTACCAACAGTGCAATTCGACATGCGTGGAAGAAAATTTACGAGTGATTGCGAATATTGACAATTTTTATTTTGCATAAAGATACGCAGTCTATTTATTACATTTGCATGCTTAAATTGGACATTTCCTTATTTCTAGACAAAGCAAAGATGGGGTTTTCATTATTCATTTTATTCAAATAAAAAACAAAAAGAACATTAGAAAAATTAAGGATGCTACTATGACATTTTTCACATTTTAAAATGATTGCGAGAAAAAATACATCTTTGGATTTTTTCAATTGACTTCGAGAATTTTTATTTTGTATTTACGTCCACAGTCTAGTCAAAATTATAAAAATAATATTAGATTCTTAGATATGAAATGTCCAATTCCAAATATCCAAATATCCAAAGCTCATCGAAATCGGAGAGGAGATAGTACATCGATCGATTTACAATTACAAGTTTTTACAATTCTCTCGTAAACTAAATCCGATCGCCAAAAAGTCTAAAGAAAAATGTTGTTCAGAATCATGGTCTTGACAACATATCCAAAGCTCATCGAAATCGGAGAGGAGATAGTACATCGATCGATTTACAATTACAAGTTTTTACAATTCTCTCGTAAATTAAAACCGATCGCTAAAAGGTCTAAAGAGAAATGTTCAGAATCATGGTCTTCACAACATATCCAAAGCTCATCGAAATCGGAGAGGATTCACATTATCGAGAAATTCTTGTTCGTTGCGATGTCGCGTCGTACCACCGACACTCGCTTGCCAGCGCGGCTTGGTGCGCCGGGCTAGGACGCGCTCTGATTGGTCCGTGTTTTTCGTTAATAACTCCTAAACAAAGCCGAACTTGACTTTTGTGCAAAGGAAAATGTCTCTTAGAATGGTCTCAGGAACCACCACCTTTCGGGTACTTCACGAATTTTGGGACACCCTGTATGATTAGAGAGGAGCTACAAAGGGATTTATTAAGGGTGAGGGCGGGTATAAGGACATGGGGGTATGAGCACAAGTTGGGGCAAGGTAAAGGGGGGGAGCTACCGCGCTTATGCTGGGATGAGTGAGGAGAAGAGATAGAAGGGGTGAGCAGAGGGACGGGTGGGAGAAGGAGAGATGGGAATTCTTTGCAGAGAGGGGTTGGACGGAGGAGCAGATTTCAAAAAAACTAGAAGAGAGGCAGGAGGCATTTAATGAAGAAATAATGGGGTGGGAAAAGTTAAAGCAGAAGGAAGAAAGATGGGAGAGAATCAGAGGAACGAAATTTAATGAATGGTATGGGAGGGTTAAAGGTGAGGGTTTACCGGGTTATTTAAGGAAAGGGTGGGGGGAGAGTAGATGGCAGCGAGTGGCAAAATTTAGATTAGGTAATGGGATGAGGGGAGAGAGGTACTGGTTGGATGAGGAGATGAATGAATGCAGAGTGTGTGAATGGGAGAAGGAAACATGGGAGCATATGTGGGAGGTGTGTATGAGGATAGATGGGGAAAAAGGATGGCAGGAGAGGATGTACGAAGTCTTAGAGGATGAAGGGGGAGGGGAGAATTGGTTGAGAAAAGTGGAAGAATGGAGAATAGGTGTTGATAAAAGGAATGGAATGAATGGGGAGCAGCCGGAAAAGAGGGTCCCAATTATATAATTACGTAATTATATAATTGTGTAAATATGTAAATATATGTAAATTTTGTAAATGGAATCTTTTGTAATTAGGTTTCTCTCTCTCTTTTCAAAAATAGGAATAAGCTGTGACGTTGCAAGCGTGCGACGTCACCTCGCCGTTTGAAAACGGCCAAAAAGCCGAGTCGCGTATGGACCGGACTGACCTCTAGCGGTTCCAAAAACCACCCGCAGACAATGAGAGCGTTCCGCGAGGAAAATCTTCCGATTCGGTAATAGGCCTAATGCCATCTGTTGTGCGTACGGAGTACGACAAATTATAGGAGCGTGCCGAAGGCACCGAGGAAGCGAAGGAAACCGAGTAGGATGCCGAAAGATCAACTACCAATATCGCGAATGGCCAACGAAATCACGGAGCGGCGCCGCAAGCAGCAAAGAGTCACCGCACACACGGGCGAATAAACCCGGAGGCGCCAGCGAAGGACGAAGAGATCCTTTTGCGAACATCGATATTTTCAAATAGTCCCGCCGCCGTCTCATCCCGCTCAACGAGGATCTCAGCGTGGGTGGTGTGACTGACCGGCTGACGAAAATGATATAATCCGCTCGCCAGGGGCAAGCGGAAATTATTTAGTCGCGTATAGTCCGGGGCCCTAGGACATTTGGGTAGTTGCGATCCTGCGTCATCTAGTTACGTTACGCGCGGCACCAATCGGAAATTCGGCAGTTCAGCAAGGGAGGGGGGAACTAGGATCGATGCGTTCCGTCGATGCGGATCGAAGAATCACTGTCGCACGAAGTCCGGTCTCGAACAGACGTTTCGAAAATTTCGCCAATCTCGAGAAGTTTCGATAAGTCGCGCGTCGCGGGTGGTTCACGGATTGCAGGAGCGAGGCTTATCCCAGGGAAAAGCGGGAGGACCAGCTCGTACAGATCTCGAAGGGAGGCCAAAGCGGCGCCGAAACATTAATACCGAGGCCAAATCCGAGTATCGACCACGGTAAGTCGACCTTGTGATCCTTCGATTTCGTAATCGTGGTGGCTCGTAGAATTCGCGCGAGGACGACACGTGTTCGTCTCGTCCTCGAGGAATTAGCAAGTGCCGAGGCGCGGGGCGCCTCGTGCCATCGTTCGCGTCCAATTCGAGGACGCTGTGAACGTTCACGAAAATAGTTTCCCTAATCTCGGAAATCGGAAGTCTTCCTCAGGAGTCGCGTCGGATTGAGATAGCTTAACGTTCGAGTGTCGGTTGCGCGAGAAACGATTCGGTCGAGCGGCGGAAATTACGCGTGAACCGCGGAGGTCTACTCGTCTCGTCGAACGCATACGGCCGCGGATTGTTCGCCGCACGTAGTAAATTTCGTCTGTTCTTCGACTCTTGCGGCAGTCTCAGGATTTATGCCGTTCATCCGCGTCTCGCGGAATCTAGTTTCGAGACGAAGCGAAGATTGTACCGTAATACCGTACTTCCGCGATAAAATTAGGATCGACTAAGGGTGCTTTTACGCTGAGCTCGCCGCGGCCGGCCGCGGCTCGCTCAAAAAAAAAATCATAAAAAAAGAAAAAAAAAAGTCATAAAATTCGAGCGGGCCGACGGCCCGCTCGCTGTGCCCCGCTGTGCGTGGCACAAAAAAAAAGGTCTCTATGGGATCCACGGTTTCACGGTTCGTTTAGGTAAACTACCGATAGCTTCTCTTTAAGACGGGGTAGGATACCTTCAGATTCTAAGTAGCAAATAACTAGAATCTTATTAGAAAAATTGGGTTTGCGAATTTTCGCTTTTTGTCCTTATACGAGCAAACACACCATGTAAAAATTTCATACGGTACACAGTGAGCAATTTGAACGAAGTCTGTGTCAAAATGAAAGAACTTTCTCCCCATTTTTCCTATATTCTGCAAAGTTTCAGTTTTAATTTGAAAAAAAATTTCATCGCTTTATATCTCATTTCTAATAGAAAGTTCTTTGATTGTGGCACAGATTTCGTCCAAATTGGCCACTGTGCGGCAGGCATGAGATGTGAAACACTCCAGTGTGTTTGCTCGTATAAGGACAAAAAGCGAAAATTCGCAAACCCAATTTTTCTAATAAGATTCTAGTTATTTGCTACTTAGAATCTGAAGGTATCCTACCCCGCCTTAAAGAGAAGCTATCGGTAGTTTACCTAAACGAACCGTGAAACCGTGGATCCCATAGAGACCTTTTTTTTTGTGCCACGCACAGCGGGGCACAGCGAGCGGGCCGTCGGCCCGCTCGAATTTTATGACTTTTTCCCGCGGCCGGCCGCGGCGAGCTCAGCGTAAAAGCACCCTAACGCGCTCCGCGAGCGACCATCTTTCGCACAAGTGTACAAGGAGCGCGGGCTCCCGGTTCGCGGCCTCGTGGCCGCTCACCTGTAACTTTTATTTGACGACCATTAAATGAATAGAGCCGATTCCGTTTAGTTGATTCTTAACCTGCGAGATCCGTCCTGCCGTGAGGGCTGTCCCCGTCACCTCTTGTGCTCGAACCATCTGGCCATTCGCGTCATTATTTCACCTCGCGTTTCGAGGAGGCTCGATGCTCGGGCTCGGCTTCACCGAGCACGAGAAGTTTATCGTGTTTCGCGTGGTATTTTCTAATACCTGGCGCCCGAACTCGTGTCGCGTAGTTAATTCAAGCCTCCTACGAAATTGCCTTTGCACCGGGAGGACCGTGTCCGCACGGCCGCGCACGGCCCGGCCTCAGAGCCTGTAAAATCCCGGGGTTGACCATTTTTCGTCGGCTATAAAACCGTTCGAAAAAGGGACAACGTCGCAAATTGGCGCCCGAACAGGGACATCTCTCTCGCAAGGATTCTTTGTCCGAAAACGGGGAGAGGCGCAGGAAAAACGGGTGACTCTCGCAGGTAGAGTACGGTACCACGTGTTGTAAAATCTACGGGAATTCCGAAAGCGCTAACGTAAGAGAGACGGGCTATTCGATCCGACGCGGTGAGACACGCGGAACACGCTCAATTCGAAAAACGAAAATTTTTTTTTTGCGTTCGCGGAGAGTTTGGCGAGGAAGATTCCGAAGAGCCAGCACGATATTTTATGTTATAGAATTTAGAAAATATTGATACAGTATTTCGAGAATTATTATTGATTGTTATGTTCAATTTGTGTAAAATTATTACGTGAGGGGAGTGTACGTCTTACGGTGCTGGGCAAAAATTTCGTAGCCCGGTAATACCCTGTAGACGTGAAATAAGAATTCCTCTTTGTTCGTCTGTAGAATATTTACGCGACCGTTTAGAATTTTTTTTTTCTTCGCGACATAGTGAGAGCGAAATCGCTCTTATTCGATAGGTACAATAGTAATACTGTGTGGTAACGGTTACAAAAACAAGGCAAGGAGATCGAGAACAAAGACGCACGATTTCGAGCCGCGTGGCGACAACGGGTAACGCGAGACACCGTACGAGGGGTTAGAGCGTCCGGACGCGGAAAGTAAACAACGCGCGCGAACGAAGGTCTTGACGACGTATCACCGCGCGCGAGTATCGAAGAGAAATAAACAGTCAAATCTCGAACGAAATATATCGGGTGATTCGAAAATGGACGGAGACGACCATTCCATTTACAACGACTGTAATATGGACCCAGGAGAAGGGTCGTCCCGCGATCCTCAACCCAAATTTCCTCTTCTAGAAGACCGGAAAGAGAGGGAACGAAAAGAGAGCGAAAATACAGTATTTCGATTACCAGTACCGACCCCCGATTACCTAACGCGAGCGGAATAGGAAATACGAGAGTAGAATCGGGAGACAGCGATAGTTCAGATTCCGTAGATTATGAAGATAAATCAATGGCAACGTTCGACGTCATAAGAAAGTGGCGTTTGAATTTTTTCGGGAAACCGGACGAAGATCCGGAAACGTTTCTCTCTCAGTTAGAGGATTTAAGAACAAGTTCGAATATCGCAGACGAAGATCTTTTACGCTGTTTGCCGATTTGCTTCTCAGGCACCGCCGCCTTTTGGTACAAAAACCGCGGAAAATTAACGTCATGGGATCAATTCGTGAAGCAATGGCGTCAAAATTTTTTCGATCCGCACTATCAGGAATTATTAGAACACGATTTACGAGTACGGAAGCAGGGTCCGGACGAACCCGTACGGGATTACATCGCGTGTATGCAAATGATGATGAGCCGACTAGAGACACCGTGGTCGGAAGACAAACGCGTGAAACGGATAATTTGGAATGCGAGAGAAAAACTTCGCAACGTACTAGGGATAGACGGAATAACAACGATGGAAGACTTAGAAACAAAATTACGAGAAGCGGAAAGCAACATATCACCCGGTACCTCAGATTACTACCGTTCACCTCAAGTATCAAATAAAACGTTCACATACGATCCACAGAGATATAGCAAAAGATCGAGGGAATTGGGCCGCGGAAAATTCTACCGAAATCCGCAGTACGAATCGGTAAACGCAATATCGGAAACCGAAGGTAGGGGAGGCTGCCGAGCGAACCCCCCTGGCCTCGCGAGAGACCGGGTCCGTCCACAAAACAAGCGCGACCGCACGAACACCCGAATAGGCGCGACAACGCACGACAGCGACCGAATAGCACGCGCGCCGAATACGATACGACCGATAGAGATGGCTCGACAGCGAAAAATACGATCTGCGCTATGTGTTCCTCGGACTACAAACCAAGGAGCAATGAACCTTGTTGGAATTGCCACAAGCCGGGTCATAGGTCGAGAAATTGTAGAGAAGAGCCGCGTATTCATTGCTATCGTTGCGGAGAACCGGATGTGACCACTCGCGAATGTCGTCGATGCGTACGGAAGCCGGGAAACTTCAAAGGGAACCGCTCATAGGGGTCGGAACGGTTTCACAACCCATAATTTCGGCCCGAATTTCGAAAGAGAATTCCGAAGTTATTTCAAAATCTCGACCGTCACTGCTAATCATTGACACGCAAATCGGTACGTACAAAGCACGAGCGTTAATAGATTCCGGATCTTCGATATCATTTGCAAATAGATCGTTAATGGAAACCGTCGGAAGTCATGCGAAAATATCGACATCGGAAAGACCTTGCTATTTTCTGTTAGCAACAGGGGCCGTGGATAGAGCGTCCGAAGAGGCAGAATTTAAAATGAAAATAAAAAACGAAACTCGTGAAATTCGCGTACGCGTTCTCGATAACCTTGTAAATTCATTATTGCTGGGGATTGACGTAATCGCGCAATTCGGCATCGTTGTCGAATACCACAGGGGAAGCTGGTACTTTGCGTCGCAACCAAGGGTCGAATTTCCTTTCGGTTCCATCTCGAACGAACAACTCTGCTGCGGCCTGCAGGTATTATCGAATACGGAAAAGGAACGGTTACGCGAATTTTTGGAAAAAGAACTCGTCGACTTTGATAAAGTACCGGGAGTAACCACCTTGACCACTCACAGAATAGACGTCGGGGAAAATAGGCCTATTAAACAAAGGTACTATCCAGTTTCGCCGATAGTACAGGAAGCGATCTACAAAGAGGTACATTCGTTACTGGCCAACGATATTATCGAACCATCTGAAAGCGAGTGGTCAAGCCCTATAGTAATGGTGAAAAAACCCAATGATAAATACAGATTTTGCCTTGATTTTCGCAAAGTCAACGCAGTTTCAAAAAAAGATGCGTATCCGTTACCAATAATGACGAGCATTCTCGACAAATTACGCGCCGCACGTTACATTTCCACTCTCGATCTCAGCCAGGCTTATTTTCAAATACCGCTCGAGGAAAATAGTCGCGAAATTACCGCATTTACGGTCCCCGGAAAAGGATTATTTCAATTCAAACGAATGGCGTACGGACTCACGGGAGCACCGGCAACATTTCAGAGACTGTTAGATCGCTTGATAGGTCCGGAAATGGAGCCGCATGCTTTCGCGTATCTAGACGATATAATTATCGCAACGACGACTTTCGAAGAACATCTAGTATGGCTCCAACGAGTCCTAAATAAAATCAAGTCAGCTGGATCAATCATCAATCCCGAAAAATGCGAGTTCTGCAGGGAGGAAGTTCGGTATCTGGGATTTATAGTCAGTCGCGAAGGTTTAAAAGTTGACGCGGACAAAATTGAACCCGTCCTGTCCTTCCCAGCTCCAAAGAATTTAAAGCAGTTACGTCGATTTCTCGGAATGGCTTCGTGGTATCGGAGATTCATTCCGGATTTCGCCACTGTCTCGGAGCCATTAAATATCTTATTACGGAAGGGCAAGGCGTGGAAATGGGAAGACGAACAACAAACCGCCTTCGAAAAAGTAAGATCATTAGTGGCAACCGCGCCAACCCTTGCTTGTCCACATTTTGATATACCATTCGTCCTGCAGACCGACGCAAGTACAGGGGCTCGGAGCGGTACTGGTCCAAGAGATCGAGGGGGAGGAAAGGGTGGTCGCGTTCGCGAGTCGTTCCTTGACTAACGCCGAACGAAAATATTCCGCGACGGAATTAGAATGTCTCGCTATCGTATGGGCCGTGCAGAAATTTCGTCCACATCTCAAAGGGTATCATTTTACAATCATTACGGATCATAGTAGTTTACGCTGGTTGCGTCAATTGAAAAACCCGTCGGGAAGGCTCGCGCGGTGGCCGTTACAACTCTTAGAGTATGATTTCGAAGTAACGTACCGACAGGGCGCATTAAATCACGTGCCCGACGCACTTTCGCGAATGTTCGAAGGAACCGGGGAGGAAGGGGAAAATATACCGATAGCGGCCGCAACGCAACTAGACTGGCACGATACAAAATTTCAAGCAGTAGAATCGGATCCGGAAAAGTATCCCGACTGGTCAATTCGTGAGGGGAAGCTTTACCATCGGAGAACAGACCCACTAATTTCGGAAATTCTCGGGGGAGATTTAAATGAGTGGAAACTCGTAATCCCGATAAATGAAAGAACGGAGATACTAAGAGAGGCACACGACGAGGTGCAAGCGGCGCACCTGGGAGTAGAGAAAACGTATCATCGCATCGCGACCAAGTATTTCTGGCCAGGGATGTTTCGAACCGTCGTGGAGTACGTGCGACGCTGCCCCACGTGCCAAGCTACGAAGGTGGAACAAACCCTCCCCTCCGGGCTCATGGGAAGGCGTCACATAAGTGCACCATGGATGGTAGTAGCAGCGGATATCATGGGCCCGCTCCCACCTAGTCGTGCTGGATTCTCGTATCTCTTAGTTATGCAAGACCTATTTACGAAATGGGTCGAATGCTGCCCACTCCGAAGGGCCACGGGACCGAAAATTTCCGAAGCTTTAGAAGACCAGATATTTTCGCGATGGGGAACACCCGAGGTATTGATAACAGACAACGGTACCGAATTTGTTAACAAAGCCATTCACGAACTGGCAAAAGTTTATGGGATCGTAATCTCGACAACTCCGCCGTACCATCCCCAAGCAAATCCCGTAGAACGGGTAAATAGAATATTAAAAACCATGATCGTCGTGTATATCGGAAGAGACCATCGCGAGTGGGACGCGAATATTGCGAAATTTCGCTTCGCGTATAATACCGCACACCACACAGTATTACAAGCATCCCCAGCGTTTTTAAATTTCGGACGGGAACCGAGACCCGCGAAATGCCGCCGAGCGGAACAGGAACCGCCGGTAGATCTCGAAGTCGCACCTAACGGGGAATGGAAGGAACGCATGACGCACCTCGCCACCCTACGACACTGGGTAACCGAAAATCTGGATAGGGCATATGAAACGCAATCTCGATATTATAACTTACGTCATAGGGATACGCGTTTTGAGGTGGGAGACATGGTACTGCGACGAAATCGCGTATTATCATCTGCAGCGCAGAATATAGCCGCAAAGTTATGTCCGAAATACGCCGGACCGTTACGAATCGCGAAGAAACTCTCGACTGTGGTATACAGCCTGGCCACGTTGGAGGGCAAATATGCAGGAAAAGCACATGTGTCAGACCTTAAGACGTACACCCCGCCGAACGAGGGCGAGGAAGAACAACTAGATACGACCATTAACCCAATTACAGATGGAGAATTTCGCAGTGGACCCGGAAGTACAGAGGAGGTTCCAGTTGATAGACAGGGTATCGAGGGACTCGAGAGGACTCTCGAGACACTCGCAGTAAATCTGCGACAACAAACACCGAAGAAGAAGGAAGTCCCGGTAGAAGACCTCTTAGGTCCACTCGAGGTCGAAGGGTCGAATTTACAGCTCTTGCTGACCCCAGAAATACCGACGACCACCAAATCCGGGCCGCCGGAGGTAAAACGGGACCCCGAAGAGGAAGAGGTCGAGGAACTCGTGGTACGACCGGAGATAGAGGCCTGCTATCAAGCGGTAGGATGAGCATGACCTACAAAAAGTCATGTCACACGTCAGGGCCCTAAGGTCCTATTTCCGTCGCCCTCCGAAAACGGAGCCACTGCGAAAATGTACCTGCCAGGAAGGCAGACAAATACCGAAGCGGGAGGAAGTACCCACTCCAGCACCCGCACCGTCGACCCACACACGGGATAAGGCGTTCAAACCAGCCGAAAAAGAGGTACCGGAGTACCACCAACGCCGCCGACAATTGCCGAACTGGAAGCAGTTCGACCAGATGACGGAAGGTACCGCGACGGCCAAAGCGAAAGATCCCGACGCATGTTGGAATTGCGGGGAGTATGGACATGCCCGCAGCCAATGCCGCGAAAAAATACAGCCGCACTGCTATAAGTGCGGCCAACCGGGAAGGTCCGTAAGGACGTGTCCAACGTGCGGCCCAGCCTGGAGAATTATGAACGAGGCGTACCGAGAGAAAATCGGTGCGCCCAAAAGAGAGTACGTCGACCAATAAAAATCCGGTAAATCCCGTTAAGGTCTGGCGGTGATTGGGGTGCCGTGCAGCGCGAATCAAAAAGTTTGTTCCGTCGATTACGTGACGGGAAATTGCCGGTGAGGACGACGCACAGTGGGGTATTTGATCAATCTAGCTGGCCAAAATTATTTTTTTTGCTTAACGCGTTTAAAATGTACCTACTAACTTATATATAGTATTTTATCTTTAAAAAAATAATTATAAACAAATAAAAATTAACAATTTTTATTGAAAGTATTATTTTTGACTGATTTAACAATATGCGCGAATTACTATAATATAAACAATATAATATAAATGTACTATTTCACCATATAATATAATATAATAGAATATAATATTATATATAATATAATAACTAATATATAATATATAATATTGCTGGGGCAGTCGTGTTTTCCGTGTCTATGAGGGCTACCCGTGATTCTTTATTAAGGGAAACTCCGTGTTTCTTGATTGGGGAGAAAACCCGCGCATACCTGGGTCGGATTTCTGGAAATACCTGCTGGTTGTACCTCCAACGACGAGCACCAATTTTGCCAGCATCAATTTTATGGTAAACTCACATTTATTCATCTGAGAATGATGATACGCATAATTCTTCATTTGAAGATTCGTCCGCTTCCTCTGAAGAACTTGCTTCAATTTCATTTTCCTCGGGCAAAAGCATTTCCAGAGTTTCCGTTAAAAATGGCTTACTTCTTTTCTGGACTCGTCTCATACTGCTTAAAACTGGATCGGAAGTCAGAAGCAATCGGTTCAGAACGTCTAAATTGCATGCCACTCTACAAAATTTTCTCGCATGGTGTAGTCGATATAATCGAAAATGCTTATTCCTTGCCTCAGCAGCTTCTTCCGACAGTTGTCCAATTGGTAGCAATGCATGTTTTGCGATAATTGGACCATGAACAAGAATTTTATGCAATGTGGGGGTCATCGGATACCATGGATATAATTGCACATAAAATTTGGCTGTGTCTGTCGTGTATCGTGTGAATTTCTCAATGTTTATTTTACGTCCACTAGATAGTACTTCTAAAATTACTTTGAGTTTGTGTATTAATTCGGAGTTTACACCAGTTATATCTGCAGCTACATCCGGATTTGCGAAAAATCTTCTACTAGTGTTGCCATCATTAGTATTGCCGAAACCCGACTTCGGTATGTCCACAAGCAGACCCATTTGAATTTTAAATTTCTCTTGTATTGATTTTTTCGTTTCATTGCAAATTTGTTTTTCCGTATCTGATCGTGCCTGCCATTTTTTAATTGGTAACTTATACGACAAGTGCAAGAGACTTTCGAATAATCTTATTCTCGCGTGTAAAATGGAGATGCCAAATTGTAATGCCTCTTCATTTATTCTGCTTGACTGTTTTAAATTGTTAAAATCTTTCGAGGTTTCACCACAAATGTAACACCTCATAGTCGACAACGTTCCAGTCAAGGCGTTACATACTTTACCGTCGACCATGGTTAACAACATTTTCTGCTGCACGGATACATCTATATTTTTTAATTTAATTTCCGAATTTTTTAACAAATTTATAGAATTTTGAATATAATTCACTTCTTCGTTAGTGACGTCCGATGTTTCTTTAATAAATCTAATCCTAATAGGCCTGCAGTATCGTGGTGATGATGGTGTATTATTATGCCAAATTATTTTATTATTTATTGCACATTTTAACTGAATCGGAACAAAACAGCTTTGGAAAACATTCGCATCTGAATTAGAGTCATTTATAAATTTCTGTTGATATTGTGATTGATGCGATCCATCACATCCCCACTTTGAAATCAAAACTAAATGTTTACTCTCTTCCTCGTTTAACATAAAATTGTCTTCTAAAGAAGTTAATAATTGACTAGTTGTTAAATCTAATAAATCTTGCAGGTTTACTTCTGCACATGTTTCATCAACCGAATATGCTTCTTTCCTTGGATAATATTTCTTTTTCGCTCGCTGCAGTACGGTATAACAAGGAAAAAACTTTGTGTCTGTTCTTCTAATAACATCGTATTGCTCTCGGGATAAATCTGCTTCGACAAACATACTTAATGCCTGCAATGGAGTTAATTTGCGACGTTTCTTACCATTATTTACGAATGCTTTTTTATATTTAATTGCTCGCTTCGGAGAACGAGTTACTTCTTTCAATATGTTGGAAGCACCTCGCATCCCCTCAGCTCGCAATTTCATCTTTGTGGCAAAAATTAGACGTTCTGTGCCTTCTGTACTTCGTAGATTCTCAGTCTTTCTTCTCTTGCTCCTTTCGCTCAATTGATCGAATGACTGCTTCGGTGGCCGACCCGGTCTCACTACAACGTGTGGCAGTTCAAAAGTTTTGTCAAGCCAATTTCGATTTTTTAAAAAAAAAAACCCTTCTCTTCTCGATGCTGCATGCCATCTATTCTTCATTTCCGACTTTATATGCGAAAATTTTCTTCGGATTTCCTCTTTCTGTTCATCAGAATAATCCTCCTGATCACACAAATAGTCCTCAGCGTATGACAATTTTGCATTTAAATTGGCATTTTTCAGATGCTGCATAATTTGCCATATTTGCTTCCGTGTGAATATCTTAATATTAGATGGTCCTACAATAATAAATAAAGCATTTAAATCAGATAAACCATCACTTTAAAAAATATCATTCACGTCAACAAATCTTATTTTAACGATAACTTATGAAATCGCAAATAGTCGCAACTGTTTTTTACACTAAAATAAAGCTGAAACCTTCCACTTTACAGTGGCTAAACAAACATTACCGGGACGGACCCGGACGTACAACTAATTCCTTCCGATTGTATGAAGATTGAGATTAAACCTGCCTTCTAATTGACTTTTTTCACTTGCTGTTAGTTTATTTAAATGAACACATATCTGATTAAAATTGTGTGAAATACACACACTTACCTGCTACAACACTATCCATCATCGGTTTTCTTAAAATAACTTTCGTGATTAAAAATATTTCACTTCGAACGTTGCTAATGCGGACGACACGACGAAAGGCACAAGCACTGTACTGAATGACTAAACTTCGAGTGATCGTACCTCCGTACGGAAATGCCAAATCGGGAAAAAACCGATGGTTTATTGACCCCCCAATATTCAACTTTTCCAGGTAACAACTCATTTTTACCTGGGATGAGTTTGACGAAATCGACTTTTGGCCAGCTAGATCGGCCAAATACCCCACAGTGCGACGGGACGATTACGAGAGACTTTAGACAAATTTCACACACGACTCTTGACACGTATATTTACAACACATAAATATATTCACGAAAGTATTTACAATATATACACTAGGGTGGACCTTATTTTTTGACCAACGAATTTTTTTCACGACGCCCCCCAAAATGGTTCTCTTTGGTGAGAAAAAAATTTGTGCCAAATTTGAGATCGATCGGATAAAAGGATCACGTGGCGCATTTAAATTGAAAATTTTGAAAATTTTTAAATTCATCGTAACTATAAAGTATTATATATCGTTGGATTTGTAATTTTTTTCTAAATAAGAATATGGAAAAATTATATGACCATAATTTAAAAAAAAATAACGATGACCTTGAAATTTCGAAAATTTGATTTAAAAAAAAAAATTTTTTTTGCCGTTATATTTACTATATTGAACAGTGCAACTTTTTCCTCTGACATTTTTTCGTATAACCACAAATAACAGATATTTAAACATTTCTATTTATTAGCTGAGAGAGAGAGAGAGAGAGTACGATCTGGCAGCGTCTGCCGCAGTCATCTTTTTGCTTCCCATCGTCACACTTTTTTTGGGGGAAATTGTCGTGAAATTGACGCGAGCAGTCATCGAGAGGTAGTTGTTTGGGAGTCATGTGTTAAGCTCATTAACAGTAAGCCCAGATTGTAGCTGCTCAGTAACGTCATCAACCAGGTAGTTACTAACCGAACCCTGCGTATTTTCACATTTTTTGACCGGCAATTCATGGGTTTCAACGACCGAATATAATTTATTACGTTACCTCCAGATGTGCCCGTGAACCTTAAGTCCACTTTTTTACAATTTTACCTATCTTGAATTTCGTAAGCGCACCCGGAAAACAGATGTAAATCCTCGTTATAAAATTTATAACCACCCGTACTTACACTTTTAATCCTACTCCTACCCTTACAAGTTTTTTCACCAATAACTTTCAACTGCATCAACCAATCATCACGCTTTTCCAAAAAAACGACACCCACACCGAAGTAAGAGTTAGATGTATCAGAGAACCACCTATTAGATCTGTCTGAGCTAACGAACTGTAATCATCAGTATCGAGTAAGCGAACACAGAACCACAAGTGTTGTCTTTGATCAACTATCACCTCAACCTACCAAATCGGACTCGCGATCATCGTCGTTCAATCCAGATTCGGCAGACGCGAGACGTTACAGTAGTCTTACAGGAAGACTACTCAATTTCTATATAAATTGAGAAGCCCAATGGAGAGTAGAAGTCGCGAAAAACTGTTCTTATTGGAACATGATGAAAATCAGATAATTGGCGCTAAGTTGCCATCGAAACGACAAGTTTTAAGAGTGCTATTTTATAATTTGCGGAAAGTGAAACTGAACCTTCGGTCCAGTGCACACATTGTTGTTAAAGAAGTGGAAGTGTTGTGGAAAAAGGCCAGAATTCCAGTTCAGTTAAACAGTCGCTGCGTCGAGAAATTGGAGTCATTATACCACAACTGGAAGGTCTTACAAAAGAGTTGTAAACGACGATCCCAGATACAAGATCAACGGGAACAAGAGTTTCTTGATCAATTAGATGATCTTTTCGATATTGCGCATGCTGATGCTTTAGAGGTGATCACGATAGAGGAAGACAAGCAATTTCTTTTGCGGAGGAGATCGCAGTCTTTACGATTAGAACAGAGACAAGCGCTTCGTAAAGGAAGAAAAGAATTACATCAAGTTCGAGTGCGAGCAATATCCTGACGCAACAAAAAGTACAATAGCGAAAAATGTGTAAATATAAAATACAGTTCTTTAGTGTAAGAAAAATCGTACGTCGAGGGTTCGCAGCACAGGCCGACCACACAGCTACCACCCTCTCAGGAAAAACCCAGAGGGGTAGCGACATAAAATACGCAGGCAGCGCGGGTCCTTACAGCCACTTCGGGCCTGAGGAATCACTCTTCCCGTGATCGCGATTGGTGCAACATCGCTCTTCCACTGACTGTGGTCAAGTTTGGATTCTCTCTCTAACTTTTGTATTGTCTGTTCATTTAATAAAACGCATTCTTGGCGAGCGGCTTCACCGTCGATCGGCGTATGATTTGGTGACCCGCTCTGTCCTTCCCATCCTAAAGGCAGATAGTCTTACATTAGAATATAACAAATAGTTCCTTATTACTATTGTGTAGAATATATTCATTCACATATATAGTACAATACAAAATTAAATATTTCTGTTATTTGTGGTTATACGAAAAAATGTTAGAGTAGAAAGTTGCACAGTTCAATATAGTAAATATAATGGCAAAAAAAATTTTTTTTTAAATCAAATTTTCGAAATTTCAAGGTCATCGTTATCTTTTTTCTAATTAAGGTCATATAATTTTTCCATATTCTTATTTAGAAAAAAATTACAAATCCAACGATATATTATACTTCATAGTTACGATGAATTTCAAAATTTTCAAAATTTTCAATTTAAATGCGCCACGTGATCCTTTTTTCCGATCGATCTCAAACTTTGCACAAATTTTTTTCTCACCAAAGAGAACCATTCTGGGGGGCGTCGTGCTTTGTATCTCTATAAAAATTTTTCGCCAAGTATAGCTTAGGTCCACCCTAATATACACTCGACGCGTGGGCGAGGTACGAATATTCCCGCAGGGCGTGAATTCGTATTTCGTGATAATCGCGGTGAGGTATCGCGATTCGTGAACAAAGATTGCCGCCTTGTAATGCTCAATCGTCTAATCAATGTACGCTTCGATTTCTCCTTACAACTCGCCGCGCATCGGTGCGCGGTTTGTATATATCACCGCCTTCCTGACGCGGGGAAGGGGTGTCGCAGTGAACGCGTTGCCGAGCGGTTCGGCAACGATCGGCGTGTTTGAATCGAAAACGCCCGGTGCGTGCGACCGTTTTTGTCGACCGCGCGAGTTTGTTTGGAACTGTGGCGGTCCTTTCGGTCGCTCGGTCGATGCTCCCGCTTGTTGTCGGGCGCAGCCGACGGTTGAGCCCGAACATTCCGCCCGCCTCAGCTCCGCTGACGTAATTCTAACCTAATAAATATATATATACAAACAAAATTTTTTTTCTTTCCACTGTACAACAGTGACACGCGAATCGGGCATACGACGCCCGCCGTGTACCGCTACGGAGTAGGACGGGAACGTCATCGCCGTCACTTAATTTGCCGCCCGCCGTGCATCACGGCGACGCGACGCTGCGCGATGCACTTCGGTCGCTACTGTGCCGTCGCCGAAGACGGGGATGGGTCCCCGGGCGTGTCCATGGGCAATCGAACGAGCTGCGCGATCGGTCTTTTAAATATTCCATCGGCGGTACGTACAGTAACGACGCGTACGCGGTTGTCCACGCCGGGGTGGAGGGTTTCCACGCGCGCGAGCCGCCAGACAGCTGGCGGGTTGTTCGGCTCGCGAATCACCACTAGCTCTCCTAGTCGAAGGTTGGTTTCAGTGCGCCACCACTTACTGCGTTCCTGGAGAGTATGTAGGTACTCTCGTTGCCACTGTTTCCAGAAATCCGCGCGCATGTGCTCGATCACCTGCCAACGGGACAGTGGGGTCGCTGCGCTGTCCGGAAGGAGTTCTCCGGGTAGCGTGAGGGTCGGGGCCCCCGACAAAAAATGCCCAGGAGTGAGGGCCGCGTAGTCGTCCGGATTGCGCGAGAGAGGGGTGAGGGGGCGGGAATTAAGGCATGCCTCTATTGCGCACAGTAATGTCGCCATTTCCTCGAATGTGAGGGTGTGTGAGCCCACGACTCTCACGAGGTGGCGTTTTACGGCCTTAACTCCCGCTTCCCAGAGGCCCCCGAAGTGGGGTGCTCCGGGTGGCGAGAAATGCCACGCGATCTCCGCCTGCTCGAGAAACGAGGTGACCTCGGGGGAATTGACGGCGCTGCGGCTCATCGACGCGAGCTCCCGAGCGGCTCCACGAAAATTGGTGCCGTTGTCGGAATAGATTTCCGAGGGCCGGCCTCGTCGGGAGACGAATCGGCGCAGCGCGGCCAAAAAACCCTTGGTGGTACAATCGCTTACGAGCTCCAAGCGGACCGCGCGCGTCGCGAAGCATACGAAGACCGCAATGTACGCCTTCTGCGATTTGTACCCCCGTCCCTTACCCATGCGGGTCCAGAGGGGGCCCGCATAATCGACTCCGAGGTGCGAGAACGGACGAGAGGCTGTTACCCTTGCGCGTGGTAAGGAGGCCATTACTTGGGATGCTGGCGTGGCGCGGTGGCGGGCACAGGTCATACACCTCCACAGCACCTTCCGAACGAGCTCGCGGGCTCCTAGTGGCCAGTACGTCCTCCTTAGCACGCTCAAGGTGAGTTGCGGTCCTCCGTGAAGGGTGGTCAAGTGCACGGAGTCGACAAGGAGCTCCACCAGCGGATGTTTCGGTAGGATGACCGGGTGCATTTCGTCGTAGGAAAGAGATGACTGCGTGAGTCTTCCCCCCACCCGAAGCAATCCCGTTGCGTCGACAAACGGGTTCAGACGCCTCAGGGGTGAGTCTTGCCCGATTAATTGGTGCTTCTCGACGCGGTTCAGTTCGGAGTTGAACGCCGTCTGTTGTAACCACCGGAGCCACAACGTCCTTGCCCGGCGTATCGTCGCGGGAGGGTCGTAGGGAGCCGAAGTGCCCAATTTCCGCCGAAGGGCCGCGACGAACCTGTAGCAATACGCGGTGACCCGAAGCAATTTTGGCCACGAAGAGACGCTGTAGGGGAGGGGGGCCAAGGAGCTCTCCTCCTCGTCTCGCACGCGTGCGGTGTGTACCCGGACTTCGAGGACCGGTGCCTCGAGGGTTTCGGGACGAACCTGCGGCCAGCCGGACCGCGGGCCCGAAAGCCACGATGGGCCCCTCCACCACAGGGTGTGGAGGAGCAGTTCGTCGGCAAGGAGCCCACGGGAGGCACAGTCTGCGGGATTGTCAGCAGTTCCGACGTGCAGGCCAGGGCGTGCCAGGTAGTGCTTCGTGGATAAGGGCCACGCGGTTCGCCACGAACACCGTCCACGTGGAGGGTGTCTGGGCCAACCACGCGAGCACTACCTGCGAGTCTGACCACGCGAAAAGGTCCAGGTGGCCCGCGGGGGTTTCGTCGGCGATACGGCGTAGCAATTTGGCCAGTAGCGCGGCCGCGCAGAGCTCCAACCGAGGGATGCTGACGGTTTTCAGTGGGGCGACCTTGGTGCGCGAGGCAACGAGAGTTACTCGAGTCTCCCCGGAGTCGCCCGGTGGCGATCGCGAGACCAGATACACCACGGCTCCGTAAGCGCGAGATGACGCGTCCGCGAATCCGTGCAGCTCGTACCGATCACCGTCTCGCGGTATTTGTCGCACGCCGAACCACCGGGGAATGCGCACGCTGCGCAGAGTGGGCAACTTGTCGACGATTGCGCTCCAGGTTGGGATGAGTTCGGACGGGATAGGGTCGTCCCACTCGGACCCTCTCAGCCACAGCTCCTGGAGCATAATTTTAGCCTTGACCACTACCGGAGCCGCCCAGCCCAATGGGTCGTACAAACGAGCGATAGTGGACAGTACGTCCCTCTTCGTGACCGACGACCCGCGGTCGGGTTCCACTGAGAACCCGAAAGTGTCTGATGCGGGGCTCCAGTCCACCCCCAACACGGGGTGGTTGGAGGGAGCGCCCTGGGTCAAGCCCACAGCTCGTGAATCAGGCCCCTCGGCCAGCACCAGAGGGGTGCTGGCCGCCCATTTCCCGAGTTCAAACCCCCCTCGTAGCATGAGTTGCCTAAGCTCGTCTCTACATAATACCGCATCGTCCACGGTGTCGGCCCCGAAGAGGGCATCGTCCACGTAAAAATTTTTTCGAAGGACGGTGCATGCTCGTGGGAACGCGTTTCCCTCGTCTTTTGCGAGTTCATGTAAAACCCGTTGAGCTAGGAACGGGGCACACGCGGTTCCATAGGTCACCGTGGTGAGTCGGAACGCCGTTGGTTCGAGGTGAGGCTCGCGGCGCCACACGATCCGTTGCAGGTCAACGTCGTCGTCGTGCACGCGAATCTGCCTGAACCTTTTTGGCGATGTCGGCCTTAAGGGCGATTCGAGGGAGTCGCCACCGGAGTAGGACCGCGAAAATGTCCAGCTGCAGCTTGGGCCCCGGTAGTAGGAGGTCATTGAGTGACTTCCCGTTGGAGGTGGGGCTCGACGCGTTGAAAACGACGCGAACCTTCGGAGTTCCGTCGTCTGCCCGTTTCACCACCGGGTGGTGGGGCAGATACACGGCGAGGGTCTGACCTGAGGGGTCTGGCGCCTCCTCCATGTGGTCCAGACTCTCGTACTCCTCTAAAAATTCACGGTACGCCGCCTCCAACGGGGGGTCGCAGCGGAGTCGACGCTCGACTCCTCGGAGGATCGAGAGGGCTCGATTCCGAGACGCACCGAGGGGGAGGGGACCATCCTCGCGAAAGGGGAGGCGGACGATGTATCGGCCATCCGCCCGCCGTGCCACGGTGGCCTTAAAGTGCTCCTCGCACCTCGTCTCATCGGGAGAGAGGGTGGAGCTGGGAATCGCTTCCTCGATTTCCCAGAATCCCCGCAGCTGCTGCTTCAAGTCGTCGTCTGCGCAGCAGTGCAGAGACGTCGCGACGGCGCGGGTGGAGTCGGACCGTGAGTGTGTGGGGCCCGAGATAACCCATCCAAAAACGGTCTCCTGCGCGATTGGGCCTCCTACCTTTCCGCGACGCATACCGGAACGCAGTAATGCACCGTAGTGGTCAGCGCCGATGAGGAGGTCCACCGGAAGTGGCCGTCTCGGGTCTGGGTCCGCGAGGGTGAGGTTGCGTAGATGCGGGAACGCGCTGATGTTCGTCTCGAGGCGTGGGGCGTAGGACGTGATCCGTGGGAGGACCAAGGCCGTCATCGCGAGCGTGGGTGACGCCGGACCTGCTCCTCGAATCGCGATGTCCACGCTCGCATTCACTCTGCCCACCGGAGCGTCTCCGGCACCCTTCACCGTAGTCGCCGCGGGTCGCTTGGGCAGCCGTAAGGCCTGGACGAGGGCCTCAGAGACGAAGGTCGCCTCCGACCCTTGGTCCAGAAGGGCCCGCACCGCGCGCGTCCCCCCGTCGCGTGTCTCGACCCATACAATCGCGGTGGCGAGGAGTACGGAGTTGGACGAGCTCTGCGGAAAGTGAGCCGTGCAATTGAAGACCGCGGCGGGGTCGTCATCGCGAGCTACGTCTCCCGTCGCTCTGTTCGTGACCGTTTCGGAGGGTGAGGGGGTCGACGAGGCCTGGTGCAACATCGTATGGTGAGGCCTGCTGCATTGCGAGCATCGGGAAGCGGAGGGACAACTGGTTGCGGAATGATTCGTCCGGAGGCAGTTGAAGCAGCACCCGCGGCTTCTCACGATCTCCCTCCTTTGCGCGGTCGGCATGTCCCGGAACACCGGACAGCGGAACAGCAGGTGGTTCTTGCTGCATTTGGGGCACCGGACCGCAGGTTTTGCGGCTGTGACCGTGTGCGATCGGACGGGGGAGTTTTCGATTGCGCTCGCGTGCTCTCCCGCAACGGTGAGGCGCTCTTCGGCGGCGATGTGAATTGCCTCCAGCGCTCGAACACGCGCCTCGAGAAACTCGTCGAGCTCGCGGTGGGAGGAGGGCTCGCGAGACGCCCAAGGGAGAGTTCCCATTCCTCCCGGGACTTCTCGTCGAGGTTTCGGACGACCAGCTGGACGAGCAGATCGTCCCATTGGTCGGTGGGGCAGCCCAAATTGGCCAGATGGGCCAACGTTTCCGCGATTCGGTCGCGCAGGCATGCAAGCCCTTCCCCGCTTGCGTCGGTCAACGGCGCGTAGCGTAACAGCTCCCCCACCAAGGCCCCTATGATCATCCTCTTATTTTTGAAGCGCGACTGGACCGCTTTCCACGCGGGGGCGAAATTCGCGGCGGTCACCTTGACATGGGAGATCACGGACGCCGCTTTTCCCTCCAACGCGCCCTTGAGGTGATACAACCGCTGCACGTCGTCGAGGGTGCCGTTCTTCACGACTAGGGACGTGAACAGGTCGCAAAAGGTCGGCCACGCGGAGTAACGGCCGTCGAATTTGGGGACTTCGATCCGCGTCAGTTTCGTTCCGCTCGACACGCACGCGGCTGTTTTGTTAGCGGAGGACGCACCTAACGAGGTCTCTGTCGCGACTTTTTTGGTCTCTATGAACTCACAGAAAAAGTCGCTAGCCTGCTCAAACGCTTCCTCTGCTCGGTCGAAGTGCCCCTCCTTGAAGTAGGGCCTGGTAGAACGGTCCTCAGCGGTGGCCTTGAGCTCCAGCTGAAGGTGGATCTGCTGGCAGCGCTCCCACTCGACCCACAGACGCCGCAGACGTTCCTCCGCTGTTGCCTTGGAGAAGTTGGTCTTCCCCATCTTCTTGTAGTTCGGCACGACCCTGCCGATGCTGCGAGCAATGATCTCCTGCTCCTTGAGCAGTTCCTCCATCTCGGCGAAGTCTGGTACAGGAACTGGCAGCGGGTGCAGTTAACCGGGACTCTCGATCCGGTGGAGGTTGGAGAAATTGGTCAGGTGACCCACGAAACGCAAGGCGACGATCGACTGCGTGATCGACGTGCGGGGGAAACAGGGTTCCCTTCTCTCGATCGTCTTCGTGATCCGGCTCGAAGGACCAAATGTTCCGTCGATTACGTGACGGGAAATTGCCGGTGAGGACGACGAGATTACGAGAGACTTTAGACAAATTTCACACACGACTCTTGACACGTATATTTACAACACATAAATATATTCACGAAAGTATTTACAATATATACACTCGACGCGTGGGCGAGGTATGAATATTCCCGCAGGGCGTGAATTCGTATTTCGTGATAATCGCGGTGAGGTATCGCGATTCGTGAACAAAGATTGCCGCCTTGTAATGCTCAATCGTCTAATCAATGTATGCTTCGATTTCTCCTTACAACTCGCCGCGCATCGGTGCGCGGTTTGTATATATCACCGCCTTCCTGACGCGGGGAAGGGGTGTCGCAGTGAACGCGTTGCCGAGCGGTTCGGCAACGATCGGCGTGTTTGAATCGAAAACGCCCGGTGCGTGCGACCGTTTTTGTCGACCGCGCGAGTTTGTTTGGAACTGTGGCGGTCCTTTCGGTCGCTCGGTCGATGCTCCCGCTTGTTGTCGGGCGCAGCCGACGGTTGAGCCCGAACAAAGTTAATCTCGTTTTGATCAGCAGATACCGCAGACAGAGCGGTAAAAAGTTTAGTTCATTCTCGTTCTTTCTGTTTTTTTTTGTTCCCGACTCCAGGATTATTCCGTTCATGTGAAAACTTACTTCCGTTTTAAAGAAATTGTAATTCCGCAGAAGCGGAAACGTAGGAATCCCGACCTAAGGGCGGGAGAAATAAAAATAATATATATTCTTTTGGTTAATACAATAGCGGCGTCAAGTATAGTCATTGTGCGAACCTTCCCCTCCCTCGTAGTATTAGAGTAGACAGGTCTCGTCCGAAATACTGGGAAAATGCACGAAAGGAGCGGTAGCAGTTAACAGTACGGTAAGAATTGAGTACGTGTTTGTCCACATGTGAAGGCTCCAACTGTAAAGGTTGACTTCCGAAGGGAATGCTCTTATCATCGCGAGCCACTTGTCACAGGGTCGACAAGCCACGGGCCAGTCCGGTCCATTTTTTTGGGGGGGGGGAGTTGTGACGTTGCAAGCGTGCGACGTCACCTCGCCGTTTGAAAACGGCCAAAAAGCCGAGTCGCGTATGGACCGGACTGACCTCTAGCGGTTAGAAAAACCACCCGCAGACAATGAGAGCGTTCCGTGAGGAAAATCTTCCGATTCGGTAATAGGCCTAATGCCATCTGTTGTGCGTACGGAGTACGACAAATTATAGGAGCGTGCCGAAGGCACCGAGGAAGCGAAGGAAACCGAGAAGGATGCCGAAAGATCAACTACCAATATCGCGAATGGCCAACGAAATCACGGAGCGGCGCCGCAAGCAGCAAAGAGTCACCGCACACACGGGCGAATAAACCCGGAGAAGCCAGCGAAGGACGAAGAGATCCTTTTGCGAACATCGATATTTTCAAATAGTCCCGCCGCCGTCTCATCCCGCTCAACGAGGATCTCAGCGTGGGTGGTGTGACTGACCGGCTGACGAAAATGATATAATCCGCTCGCCAGGGGCAAGCGGAAATTATTTAGTCGCGTATAGTCCGGGGTCCTAGGACATTTGGGTAGTTGCGATCCTGCGTCATCTAGTTACGTTACGCGCGGCACCAATCGGAAATTCGGCAGTTCAGCAAGGGAGGGGGGAACTAGGATCGATGCGTTCCGTCGATGCGGATCGAAGAATCACTGTCGCACGAAGTCCGGTCTCGAACAGACGTTTCGAAAATTTCGCCAATCTCGAGAAGTTTCGATAAGTCGCGCGTCGCGGGTGGTTCACGGATTGCAGGAGCGAGGCTTATCCCAGGGAAAAGCGGGAGGACCAGCTCGTACAGATCTCGAAGGGAGGCAAAAGCGGCGCCGAAACATTAATACCGAGGCCAAATCCGAGTATCGACCACGGTAAGTCGACCTTGTGATCCTTCGATTTCGTAATCGTGGTGGCTCGTAGAATTCGCGCGAGGACGACACGTGTTCGTCTCGTCCTCGAGGAATTAGCAAGTGCCGAGGCGCGGGGCGCCTCGTGCCATCGTTCGCGTCCAATTCGAGGACGCTGTGAACGTTCACGAAAATAGTTTCCCTAATCTCGGAAATCAGAAGTCTTCCTCAGGAGTCGCGTCGGATTGAGATAGCTTAACGTTCGAGTGTCGGTTGCGCGAGAAACGATTCGGTCGAGCGGCGGAAATTACGCGTGAACCGCGGAGGTCTACTCGTCTCGTCGAACGCGTACGGCCGCGGATTGTTCGCCGCACGTAGTAAATTTCGTCTGTTCTTCGACTCTTGCGGCAGTCTCAGGATTTACGCCGTTCATCCGCGTCTCGCGGAATCTAGTTTCGAGACGAAGCGAAGATTGTACCGTAATACCGTACTTCCGCGATAAAATTAGGATCGACTAACGCGCTCCGCGAGCGACCATCTTTCGCACAAGTGTACAAGGAGCGCGGGCTCCCGGTTCGCGGCCTCGTGGCCGCTCACCTGTAACTTTTATTTGACGACCATTAAATGAATAGAGCCGATTCCGTTTAGTTGGTTCTTAACCTGCGAGATCCGTCCTGCCGTGAGGGCTGTCCCCGTCACCTCCTGTGCTCGAACCATCTGGCCATTCGCGTCATTATTTCACCTCGCGTTTCGAGGAGGCTCGATGCTCGGGCTCGGCTTCACCGAGCACGAGAAGTTTATCGTGTTTCGCGTGGTATTTTCTAATACCTGGCGCCCGAACTCGTGTCGCGTAGTTAATTCAAGCCTCCTACGAAATTGCCTTTGCACCGGGAGGACCGTGTCCGCACGGCCGCGCACGGCCCGGCCTCAGAGCCTGTAAAATCCCGGGGTTGACCATTTTTCGTCGGCTATAAAACCGTTCGAAAAAGGGACAACGTCGCAAAGCATAGTCTTAAGTTAGTCTGTAAGTTAGAATAAGCTTAGATTAAGTTGTTAAACAGAATGGCGGTAGAAAAAATGCGGAGGAATTTGTTAAAATTATTGTAACCCCAAGGGGAACCAATAAAGTTTACATACATACATACATACATACATACATTAGCTTTTTGTCACAAAAATGGATTTTTTGAAAAATCCTGAAGTCGTAGACAAATTTTGAGACCAGATTTGAATTCAGCGTGAAAAAATCTACAGGAAATGATGTATGGCATATTACAAAACAATTGTTTTCTACCCGTGGTATTGCAAAAACCACAATTTTCGTGACATTGTGCAAGTTTGACGATTTTTTCAAGGTTAAAAAATGTTCGTACCATAATCTCCCTATTTTCCCATATTCTGTGAAGTCTCAGCTATAATTAAAAAAAATTTCAGCTCTCTATCACATTTCTATCGGAAGTTCTTTGATTTTGTCTCCGAAATGGACGAAAAGTTCCACTGTGCGGCGGTTCGTTCCGAGAAATGATCGCCGGTTGATCTCGGTCTCGTTCGGTTCTTTCCGGTTTGATCCGGTTTGTGTTATTGTTAGTAACAGGCCTGCGAGGTACAAGTCTGTTACAAATTCATATTGATGATTTTTGAATGGATATTTAGTGTGCATGCAAGGACGGAAAAGGAAATAGTAAGAAAAAAAGATGTGTTTGGTATTCGAACTTCCCGCTAACTGTAATTCCACGAAAGGCGTTACACAATTCGGCGTCGCGGGAGCGCTACGCGACTGTATGACGAAAAACTGTGTGTCGACCGCTCATCTTCATAACATTTTGGACTATTGTCTTCGACACAGCGGGACACGACATTATATTGATAAAATCGTACGAAACACACGCGCCTATCGCTCCTACGTTCTATTGTCGATATATCATTAAACGCGTACTCCTCGAGTTCCGGAATCTGCACCAGTTCTAACGCACGCTTATTCATTCTAAGTTACTGTTTCCGGAGTGTTAAACCAGTTGTGCTGTTTATAATAAACTCAAACTCTGATTAATTCGAAAGTTAGTCTACACGTGGTTTTCTTTGTGCTCGTCGCTCACTGTATATCCTCGTCAGGATAGTTCCAGTTATCCTCCTGAAAATCTCTACGCAAACAAGATGAAATTAAAAATAAGTATCGTAGAAGGGAAAAGAAAATTTATATTTTTTGTATGGCTACATTTAACATATTTATATTTCTCAGACTTTGTTAAAATCATTATCGCGAGTGAAAATACAACAATTTTGAATTTCATCGATACAATTTTACTTAGCACTAAATTAATTTTGTTACGCCGCAGGGGGTTGGTGAAGGGATAATATACAGGGTGAATTCGATAAAGCAGGACACCTAAATATCTCCGTTACTTTTCGTTGTACAAAAAAACTTCGTAGGACAAAGTTACACTGTTTGAAGGGCCACATATAACGGTGTAAGGGAAAAAAAATTTCAATGTCATTTTTATGAGATTTCAAGGTTATCGTTGTTTTTTTAAATGGAATGATATATTTTCGTTAACGTAATGTTGTATCTGACAAAATAACGAATTCATGCATGTAACACAATATGACCTTCAAATGACCTTCAACCCAGAAAAATGGTATAAATAAAATTCAACGTGTAAGATTCATTTGATGTATTTCTGTTACGCCAAATGTTCAAAAATATTCCTTTGAGCTGCTATACATTCATTCAGCCAAGTTACAGAACGTACTGCTGCGTAATTCATTTCTGAGGAAATCGACGCACAAGCCTGGACGATTCTTTCTTTCATGTCGTCTATAGTCGTTGGTGGTTCACTATAAACATCGTCTTTCAGTTTTCCCCATAGATAAAAATCAAGGAGTGTAAGGTCTGGTGAGCAAGCTGGCCATAATACGGGTCCGTTACGTCCAATCCAACGATTTGGAAACTTGTTATTTAAGAATTGTGTTACGACACGGGAAGAATGGGCCGGACATCCGTCATGTTGATACCACATATTTTCACGAATGTTCAAGGGTGTATTTTCCAGGAGAATTGGTAACGATTCTCGTAAAAATGCACTGTATTTTTCTGCATTTAATGTTCCAGTAATAAAGTGAGGCCCAATCTGGTTATCTAAAATTCCGCACCAAACATTGACGAACCATGGTCTTTGTTTGTCGACTGTCCATAACCACCGCGGATTTTTAGATGACCAATAATGCAGGTTTTTTAAATTTATTTGCCCGTGATTTGTAAACGAAGCTTCATCGGTAAATAATACCTGATTAAAAAATGCTCTATCTCTCTACCATGAAGTTCTTGATGAATTGATAGGTGAAAGGGGTGAAATTTGTGTTCCTGGAGTATTTGCACTACACATTTTTGACTAATGCCACTTCCTCGTGCGATTTGCCTCGTACTAGCATGAGGGTTTGTATCAGGGACTGAAAACTGTTATGATATCGGTTCCGGTTCTCGAAACAGTTATGATTATAACTGTTACGAGAATATCGGTTCTGGCTTATATCGGTTACGGTTACGGTTCTGGAGAACCGATATTATTTCGGTTCTGTAACTGTTATTTTTCGGTTCTGGATTTCGGTTCTGGATTTCGGTTCCGGATTTCGGTGCTATCATTCTGTATTCTGTATTGTGTTCGGTCAGTTCGGTTTTATATATTTATTATGCAAATAGTTATTTTTCGTTATTTATAATTTAAACAATCTTTAAATAAATAAATTTTTATAATTTGTTCTATATTCGTTATTTAAATTGTTATACCAATCATTTATTGTTAAAATAATTGTTTAAACAAATTTTTATAATTTGTTTCTATATTCGATATTTGAATTGTTATTTCAATAATTTGTTTCTATATTCGATATTTGAATTGTTATTTCAATAAGTTGTTATTAAAATAATTGTTTAAACAAATTTTTATAATTTGTACAAATTTTTGTAATTTGTTTCTATATTCGATATTTGAATTGTTATTTCAATAATCGTTTAAACAAATTTTTAGAATTTGTACAAATTTTTATAATTTGTTTCTATATTCGATATTTGAATTGTAATTTCCATAATTTGTTGTTAAAATAATTGTTTAAACAAATTTTTATAATTTGTACAAATTTTTATAATTAGTTTCCATATTCGTTATTTGAATTGTTATTTCAATAATTTGTTGTTAAAATAATTGTTTAAACAAATTTTTATAATTTTTTTTTATATTCGTTATTTGAATTGTTACTTCAATAATTTATTGTTAAAATAATTGTTTAAACAAATTTTTATAATTTGTTTCTGTATTCAGTATTTGAAGTATTATTCTGTTACGAGCCGAGGGCTGGCGGATAGACGTGGCCGAGGGTTGTTCTTATGAACAGGATGGTCGTGAACTAGCCGGTGCCTGTTTCATCACCGGGTGTCACAGGATAGGTTTTCGTGGACTAGCCGATGCCTGTTTCATCACCGGGTCGCCACTAGGTTAGGAAAGACAGAGGGTGTCGTGGACTAGCCGATGTCTGTTTCACCACCGTGTCGCCACTAGATGGAAGGTTGTGAACTAGCCGATGCCTGTTTCATCACCGGGTGTCACAGGATGGGTTTTCGTGGACTAGCCGATGCCTGTTTCATCACCGGGTCGCCACTAGGTTAGGAGAAAGGGGTAGTCGTGGACTAGCCGATGTCTGTTTCACCACCGGGTCGCCACTAGATAGGAAATGGGTTTTCGTGGACTAGCCTATGTCTGTTTCACCACAGGGTCGCCACTAGATAGGAATTTGTGAACTAGCCGATGCCTGTTTCATCACCGGGTGTCACAGGATTTCGGAAAAAGGTAAGGTATTGGGAAGTTCAGCTATCGTAACTCTATATAGAATAGTTGATAAACCTCGAGCGGTAAAGGCTTATCAAAATGGGTGAAATGCTAGTTACTGGAGTTTACAGGATGTATTAAAGAATATTGGAAACTCTCAATTGTGTAAAATGTAAAGAGTACAATATATTTTTTGGCAAAGGGAAATACAAATGTTTTGTGTTATATGGTTTCGCGGAAGCTAATTCCCGAACTCTCGTTTTTCACGCACTGAGATATGCGGGGGTAAATGAATTTGACTTGCCTTTTCTTAAACGCGTTTCTAAACTTCTTGTAAGTTATAACGATCGAGAGGGAATGAAACCCAATCTCACTATAGTCGCGTGCAGGTTCTCTTTCAAACTTCAACTAAGCCCGTGGAGGCCAAGCTCGAGCCCATTATATATCAGTCAGATTGTTCAAAAAATGGTAGTGGGGGTAAACAGAAAATCTGGAGGCTTGTCTATGTTTCCCCAGATGCATGCACTTCCCATAAGGGGAAAAAACTGTTTATTTGGGCATGCGAGCTGGACCTCCTGCATGGACACGTGATTTCAAGAAGGGAGCAAAAGTCACGTAGGCAAAGCCTCCGTACGTAACAATTCCAATAATAATTTATTGTTAAAATAATTGTTTAAATAAATAAATTTTTACAATCTATGGAAATTTGTTTCGATATTTATTATTTAAATACGTGTACATTGTTGAAACAATTATTTAAATGAATACATTTTTGTGTTTCTTATATGTCAGCCAGTCCGTTGCGGCAATTTTTGAAAATATGTCGGTAACTGAAGGCAAATGTCGGTATATTTTGTCACGCCGTTCACCGTTTCGCGAACGAATCGGTCAACGGGCTCGTGAAATTATGGCTTGGAGACCGGGCCACGCTCGGTCGCGCGAAACTTGGTCCTCCCGGGAGAAACAATCACTCGCAGATTCGAAAATTGGTCATTCTTAATCGATCGAAGATCGGAAATCGGGCGCCAGGCACGTTGCCGTGCCACTCGAAAACTATTGACCTTTGACGGAATCTCTTTCGAATCCACGAGGATTGCGCGAGAGCCGAGGATAGCGACGAAACGGGTCAGGGTTCCACGTGGGAAAAAGGACGGGGCATTCCCCGCGACAGGAACGTTTCTCACAGGTGAAATAATTAGAGATGATTAGGCAAAATGACACCGTTTATTACGGTCGAGATCTTAGGTTACAAGCCACCGGCGTGAGCCAGCGGCAGTCCAAATATTTGCCGGCGCGTCGTCGATAATATTCGGCGGTTGTTCGGCCGATCGCGCGTCAATTATTTCTCTTCGCGTCGAGCTCGGCAGTCACAGGACTTCGCGGAAATGATACAAGCCCAGAAGGGCACGAAATCTGCCGAGCTCCGGTAGAATACGCGGTGTTGTACGAATTGACTAGGCGAGGACGGAAATGAACGCGACGAAGAACGAAACGGGCGCGTCGCGTCGTCCCACCGTGGAACGTCTCGAGGATCTCCTATAAAATATCGAAAACGAAAGATCGTACGCCCCGCAACACGCAGCACTCGGGGACGCTACGATACACGGCCTGGCGTTCCTCTCTGGAGAGCTCTTCCCGGTCGCTGGACACGCCGAAAGCACGTGGCACACGACACGAGGTTATTATAACCGTCAAATTACGCTCCGAGCCAACACGAGCACTCACAGATTTTCTAATTACGAAACTGACCGGCACTTACCAATTCGTGGACTCCTCTCACGCAGCAATGGAGTCACACGATACTACTTATTAATTCGCGAATTCAAATCGGTACTTGGGTGTTAGTTATTCGCAGTCCTTCGGCCTAGTGACCTACTTCGCGTCGGCTCGGAACGCGGAAGCGAGGCATCCCCTCTACTTCCTTATTCATCTTCGCTGTGGCGACACTCGGGCCTATCGCTCGGCTCCTCGCTGTCGGGCCGAATCTAAAGGATTCGGACCCGGGCCTTCGAAAATTGGTTGCATTTTCGAGGTTGCGTCCGATAACGCTGCGAGGGCGGCAAGGGTGGACGCGAGCCATTCCGGGTGGACTCTCATGGCCCTGCCCGGGCGAGAATCGACAAGGTTGGGCCGTTGGTCGTCCCTTAAACGTAATAGCCTCGTCGATGTCTCCGGGTTGACGAATCCGGGCTCGGTCCAATCCCCGTTGTCTTCCCCGTGCTCGCCGACTTGCGATAGGTTCTCCGGGTGACTCTTCTTGAGATATCTCGCCAATTAGCAGCGGACGATGGGCCTCGAATTCTCCTAAGGAGCGTAATTGGACCTGAAACCTCGTGTCGCGCCCAGCGGCGCGACATTCAAACGCGATAATACCATTCCGCTGGGACTCGGCCGTCTCCAGGGAGATCGATCGCAACGCCCGTTTCGGTTCCGATGGTCGAAAAAGTGACCCGGTCTCTGGTAGAAGGTTCGGAAAGACGTCATCAAAACCTGCCACGTCACAATTTATTAGAGATCCCCGTTTCACATGTATGTAAATACACGTGGTACGTGAACCGTGTAGTACGAATTTAAGGATCCGTGAATACGAACACGTGAATACGGATCCGTGTACACGGGTCCATGTTACATGGGTCCGTGTTACACGCGTCCATGTTACACGGGGCTGCGAACACGAATCCGACAACTGAGGCGTTATTGTTTTCCGATCGAATTCTTATCGACTGTTGATGTTAGAAGTGAGACAATAATAAAGTTGCGGTAAATTGTTAGAAGTTTAATCATCGTATATTAAAATGCAAATGTAAAATAAATACACGAATATTTGTCAAATTAAAATACACGAGTACCCGTGTACTTAGTATTAATCATATTAATTATATAAATATAATTAATTATATAAATTAATTATATTCATTGTATATAGGGTGTTTACCTACAGGTGGGAGAAAATTTAAGGCGTGGTTCTCGACGATAATCTAAGACGAAAATGAAGAATAAAAAAATTGCGATTCCGGATTCGTTATTTAGTTATTAACAATTAAAAATCCGCCTAAAATGCTGCAACACTTGTAACAAAAGTGTACGTTGCGTACGTCACACAGGCGCGCGACAGCCTCGTATCAAGTGACAAACGCATGCATACCTTGGTTCTCATTTGGGGCCCCAGAGAGGTGAAAATGTTTAAAAAATCGTTGGACGACATTGGATCTACCTACTCGTTAAAATCCACAAGGGCATTTCTAATATCCGCCCTATGGAATTATCGAGTAAAAGGGGTCAATGCCCTTTCACTTTTACATTTATTTCACACATATCCACAAATCCTTATCCTGCACTATAATTGTTCCTAACACCGTACTTAATATACTGGAGGAAAGGTTCTATCACTATTTACAATATCATACACACGCACTACGAGTTTCTGCGAACGGAAATCTTCAACGCGTGCGAGAAGAATCGTCCGAACAAGCTAGCATCCGTATGCACACTGATTCAAGACAGCTGATGTGGTCAATGCACACACATGAAATATTTCGCGGTCATAGACAGAATGAGAAGGAATCACGAAATTCATGAAAACAGGATAGACAATGTATTGGTATAGCAACGCGCGACGTTTGGGCGGTAGTTTGCTGTAGATCTTCATTTCTTTTATTGATCTGGCATCGACCTCATCAGCTGTCTTGAATCAGTATGCATACGGATGCTAGCTTGTACGAACGATTTCCGTTCGCAGAAATCACACACGACCTCAAGATGTCCGTTCCGTCTGTGAACGAGTCTCGCGACGCAAACAGGTTCCATAAAGTGCGGTGTTTCAACATTAAAGGATTACCAGTTCTTTACATTCTCCTCATTTCCCTCAGTAAACTTGTACTCTCTGTAAACTCGTAGTGCGTGTGTATAATATCGTAAATAGTGCTAGAGCGTTTATTCCAGTATATTAAGTACGATGTTATGAACAATTATAGTGCAGAATAAGGATTTGTGGATATGTGTGAGAAGAATTTAAAAGTGAAAGTGCATTGCCCCTTCTACTCGATAATTCCATAGGGCGGATATTAGAAATGCCCTTGTGGATTTTAACGAGTAGGTAGGTCCAATGTCGTCCAACGATTTTTTAAACATTTTCACCTCGCTGGGGCCCCAAATGAGAACCAAGGTATGCATGCGTTTGTCACTTGATACGAGGTTGTCGCGCGCCAGTGTGACGTACGCAACGTACACTTTTGTTACAAGTGTTGCAGCATTTTAGGCGGATTTTTAATTGTTAATAACTAAATAACGAACCGAAATCGCAATTTTTTATTCTTCATTTTCGTCTTAGATTATCGTCGAGAACCACCCCTTAAATTTTCTCCCACCTGTAGGTAAACACCCTGTATACAAACAATTTGCTGTAACTTCATTATTGTCTCACTCCTAACGTCAACAGTCGAAAAGAATTCGATCGGAAAACAATAACGCCTCAGTTGTCGGATTCGTGTGCGCAGCCCCGTGTAACATGGACGCGTGTAAAACGGACCCATGTAACATGGACGCGTGTAACACGGACCCATGTAACATGAACGCGTGTAACACGGACCCATGTAACAGGGACCCGTGTACACGGATCCGTATTCACATGTTCGTATTCACGGATCCTTAAATTCGTACTACACGGTTCACGTACCACGTGTATTTACATACACGTCAAACGGGGATCTCTAATTGTTCGAGATTGGCGCGCTCGAGCGCCATATTGTCTCAGCGGCACCGCGCAACGCACTGAGCAGACGACGCGATCCGCTAGAATCACCGTTCGATTCAAGCATCCGGATATTGCGTAACGCGCGATCGCTTACGCTATTGGGTCGAATTCTCTCTCGATCCTTCTGGAAGGTTCTCGAACTCTGCCACGGAAGCATGACGCGTGACGAACACTCCAGAAGGATCGAGGCCATAAAAGAGAGAGACGACCGTCGTCTCTCCCCTTTTTCAAATTGCTCTAAGACCAAACAGCTGCGAAACGTCAAGTGTCATTTTCATAAATCTTGTTCAGTTCTCTTTATTCACAACTTCTCTTGTACATATTTCACACATCTTTTGTTCATTACCGACATTATTGTATATTTTAACAGTGCAAAATACAGTTATTTATTTGTAAATCCGGATTCTTTCCCATTCACTCTCCTACATTCATTCCAGTTCAAAATTAACCGTTCACTCAACCCTTTCATTCTCTCATAACTCATCCAGCGATCCAGTCTCGCATTCATACATTCAAACAGTCGAATCCTCGTACACTAATAAATATACCGACATTTGCCTTCAGTTACCGACATATTTTCAAAAATTGCCGCAACGGACTGGCTGACATATAAGAAACACAAAAATTTATTCATTTAAATAATTGTTTCAACAATGTACACGTATTTAAATAATAAATATCGAAACAAATTTCCATAGATTGTAAAAATTTATTTATTTAAACAATTATTTTAACAACAAATTATTATTGGAATAATACTTCAAATACTGAATACAGATACAAATTATACAAATTTATTTGTTTAAACAATTATTTTAACAATAAATTATTGAAGTAACAATTCAAATATCGAATATAGAAACAAATTATATAAATTTGTTTAAACAATTATGTAACCAAACTATTTGTTCACTTTTGCTTTACTGGGTGAGAGAATCAATTTGGACAATACAGCGCACAGTGGGGTATTTGGCCTGAAAAAGTGGAAAAAACTATTGTAGCGTTATTTATAGGCTCAAGGTTATAATATTATATATCGTTGGATTCGCCTTAAGATCAGCTACAACACTATGAAATCCAAAATACATTTTAGCATTTGAAAAATCAAATTTACCTCAATTTTTTGAAAAAAATTTTTTTTTTAACTTTTATATATTGAAATTTGTAGACGTCTGTATACTGTTCCTCTTTTGTTCGAAACATTTTTTCCTCAGATTATCGAGAACCCCTGAAAAAGCAAGGCGATAGTGGAATATTTGCACTATTATAACTTGAAAAATATTTAAGAAAAAAATATTTTAATATAGTGTTTTGAAAAGCTGTCTGTGATAGATCGGTCCTTGATTGACCAGAAGAATAATTTTGGAGGGAACGAATGTGTGATTGAGAGAGGAAGGATGGTTGAGTGAACGGAATGTACGTGTGAATGTAACGGATGAATTTGAATGTGAGGCAAGTGGACTGTATAAGGGATTAAACTGTTGAGAGAATCGGATCTACAATAAATAAATGTATTTTGCACTTGTACTATACAAATTGTCGGTGAAATGTAAATGAAAGATGTCGAAATAAATTATGTGAACGTAAAAGACTATTTGATTGTAGACAGCTGATCGCTTGACAAACGGTATCGAATGAGAGTGAGTCGACGGTTGTCTCTCTCTTTTGTTGTCTCGATCCTTCTGGAAGTTCGTCATGCATCGGTGGTTCCGGTTAAGCATTCGAGAACGTTCCAGAAGGATCCAGAATGGGTTTCAACCAATCACACGCTCAGTCTACTGCCCGCGTAAGCCTCGACGACATACGCGTAGCGCTTGCTTGGTTGGAATCGCAGCTGTCTCGTCGGGATCGCGTCATCGGCGAGACAACATGGCGCTCGGACGCGCCAGTCTTGAACACTGTCAAAACAAGCTACGAGAATATTTAACAAAAAATAGGGAGTTCTATTTAAGAAATGGAAGATGATCTTCACGTGATTTTCAAACGACTATCCAAGGTCAAATCAATGACACCATTTTATGCCCCCCTCTAAACCATACAACTTTTGTCTGAAACATTTTTCTCCAAAATAGCTTCATTTCCCAGATATACGTCTGTTTCACGTTAAATGACTCACCCGCTATATTATAAGAATATTTTTAAATGATTACCATTAATTTTTATCGGAAAATACATAAGAAACTTCTTCCTCGGATAATGTTTCTTCTTCATTTGAGGCCAAGCGTAGCCGAACGTACGCGTACGCGAAACGCTGCTAAACACTTAATTCTAAATTAGCTATAAAATTTGAATCCGGACATATCCGGAATCAAACTATGTTGGCTTATAATCACAAATCTTTACCGAATGTAATGACACCAAAAAGACCACTCAATACGGCTTTATACTATAACAAAATTGTCAATAAAGTTTTGTAATTTTTAAAAAGCTTACAGAATGATTGGTAATATTCAAATATTAATAACTATACTAATTTAGATGATAACAAAATAAAATCTATGCGAAAGTGCTCTGTATACCTACCTGAACAACTTTTGTAATACAAGAATTTACAGAATTTCCCTTCAAACACATGAAAATCGCCAATGAACAGACGCTGTCTTAGAGACTGTTTAAGAACGCCAAGCGCGCCTTAAAATCTCTCGACTTTCGATGAAGTTTTCTACTTCACGAGTGTACAAATAGAAAAAATAATATTGCAGCCTTATTCTTCAGACCTTTAACTACAACGAACAACAAAAATTTTATGCCATACGCAAAAATTTAGAAATTGAATTTTTTCCACTTTTTCGGGCTAAATACCCCACTGTGCAGCGTCTCGATCGGCACCGCTGGAAAATCACAGGAGTGGCGATCGATCCCGTATGTCAGTAAAACGTCCACAGTTACACGCAGATCTACTTATTCAGAATCGGCAGAGCACGATAACGTGGTCGTGGCAATTCTGCAGTAATCTGGATGCCTCTGCTATTTGTATGCTTGAATATTTTACGCTTTTGCTGGAAACTCTCACGTCTACGCGCAGACCTACTTACTCAGAATCAGCAGGGCACGATCACGTGGCCGTAGTGATGCTGCAGTAGTCTGGAGGTACCCGTGATTTTATTCTAAATCCCTTGAATTGGGAGAATCTTTAATCCAACACCGGGTTGGCTACAAAACCCGATGTCCCTATTGTAATGGATTCGTGCCTCCAGGCACTGGACAGCGGAAAGGTGATAGCGAACATAAATAATTGTTGGAAATTTATATCGGGTAGAATGAAAATATATTCTGTCAATTTAAGGTGTACAATAATGAGCTCCACTGGAACTCTGTCACAGCGGATTATACCGCGACAACGCCGCGTCTATCGTCGTACGCAACGACCACACGCGAGTGACTCGCGATGTAAACACCCAAACAAAAGGGCCGACCACGATACGGTGTTACGTCGCAGTGTGGTGGGATTAGGGAATTTACTGGGTTCGGGTGCCCGTGGAGCGTTGAAGCACTCTGCTCGTGGAAGGTTTTCAGAACAAACTCTTAACAATAAGATGTAACGAAAAATAGACTTTATTTAATAGTGAACTCGTTGTTGCCTCTAAGATCTCAGAAATGTATCTGCCTTGTATTTTCCTCGTCCTGAAGTTTTGTCTTCTTCCAGTTTCCTTTCCTTAGCCAATAGGAAAATTCGGATCTTCCCGCTGGACGTTGATTCGTCGGGTGGCTCATCTTTGGTTGCAGCTCGATGGTGATTGGTGGTGGAGATGTCTCAATAGCGCGCGCACGAGAGTGGGGTACACGCGAGGGTGAAGGCCCGCCAAAACAAGGGTCGTGAGACCGAGCGAGAGAGAGGTCCGAGGGAGTTCCAAGAGGTCCTTGACAGAGAATTTACGACTTCCTGTTCTTGACCGATTCTAGACTTCGATTGTCTATTTATGCGAAATTGGAGAAGCTCCTCAAAGAGGTTACGTGACTTTACCCAAATTCCTCGATTAGTCTCGCTCATCTGGTTTCGTCAAGGATCTCTGTGGAAACCTCTCGTTTCCCTACTTATTCTAAGCCTAAGCTATCGTGCCCGAATAAAATATATGTATATGAAATATACGGCTTTGAAACATTACGTTTTATATTCAAATTTCCCTCTCAGTCGTCATTAACCGAACATACAGAGCAGTAGCGCTATTCGTAGCTATGTTCGCGTGATCAACGGGTCACGCTACACCTCCCCCCTTATTGAAAAGGTGTTTCCTATGGGAACAGCTTTTACTACTCTATTCTATGTGTATAAATAGTTAATTACACGGCGTGTGATTTGAGTCTACTGTAAAATTTCCAAGAGCCTACGTTTGAAAACTGCATATATACGTGTGTGTGAGCGCATGTGTACCGACTCGGAATTCCTGGTGTACATATATGTATGTTTACATTACAATTATTTAGGCGAGGTTAAGTTTATTTGTAATACAATCGTTTTACTAATCTAATCGTATGCAAGCTAATTTTAATTTATTCGCATGTACGGTTTTAAATTTATTATTACCTATTTCTATCTCTATTGTTAGATCGTTGTATACATTAACTACGCGGTATGGCCCTGTCCAGTCGGAGTCAAATTTTGATGTTTTTGGTTCCCTAACTAGATAAACATAATCTCCTACATTAAACTTACGAGGGTTAACATTTTTATCATACAATTGTTTACTTTTCTCTTTTGCTCGGTTTAAATTGGTTGCCGCCATCGCTTGAGTAATAGTAACCTTTGTAAATAATTCGTTCAAATAATGGAAGAATGTCCGCGGGATTTCTTGTTTGCTGAATTCAGAAGGGATCAAGGCCTTGACGCCAAAGACTAATTCGTGTGGAGTAAAATCTGTAGCTTCATGCACCGAAGTATTATATGCGAACATCCCAAATCTAATCCAATCATCCCAATCTGTTTTCGTGCAATAGTGTTTTAAATATTCTACGAAGTTATTAGTCGATTGTGGATGAAATGCCGTAGAGGTGATCCTTTGGATCTTGAAGATTTTGCAAAAGGTCTTCATAACTTCACTTGTGAAGTTTCGTCCCTGATCCGTATGAATAGTCCTGGGACATCCGAATCTACTAATAAATTGTTCTGCCAGGGCAGTGGCAACGGTTATTGAATCTATACTGGCTAATGGAATGGCATCCGAATACTTCGTCAAATTGTCTTGTAGAGTAAGCAAATATTTATTGCCTTTGTTGGTAATGGGCAGCGGACCTACGATATCCATTTGTTCCTTTTGCGAAAGCTCTACTTGGGGTATCAGTGATGCGCATGGGTTGTCTAGTCTTGGCGGAAAGTACTTTGTTTTGTTGACAAGAAGGGCAAGACCTCACAAAATCTTCGATTTCCTTTCCCATCCCAGGCCAATAGAAGTTTTCTCTAATACTGTCACGTACCTTGGCCATGCCATGATGACCACCGATGGTAGAATTATGGTGTTCCTCAATGATTTTTGATCTATCTGATATTGCAGGGATGATTATTTCTCCGGAACAAATAGTTATAAGATATTGGGGATCAGTGAATTTGGATTTTATTGACTGTTCAAGAAGGTCCCAGCCAATAGGTTCTAGTCCATTGTGTATTCTAGGAATGTTAAGGGTTTTTGTGTTTGTTCTATCCACGAGCCATTTGAGGGATTTCAATGAGGCTACGATGTTCTGAAGGTCAGGTCTTTCCTCAGAGGTAGTTTTTATGAACAAGTGTGTAACGAGTCCGGTTTCTCGTCACAACGGTGTTTTCACCCTCGTGCCGAATGGCTCGCCGAGCCAGGGTTCGCGGCGAGGGGAGCGGTCGGGAAACGGTGGTTCGGGCGAGGTAGTAAATAAAACTCGGACACTCGATGTAACTTTTTACATCTCACTAGGCCGCGGATCGCGGAGATGCCGGTCGCGGTATTCGCGGGCGCGCGTACGGGTTCGCGGTTCGCGGATCCAGGGTCGGCGGCGGTCACCGGCTCGTCGAGGTACGCGGCGATCTGTCCGCGACGGCTCGTCGACTCTACGGAGATATCGGAATCGGCGGCTCGCGGTCGGGGTTATCGGGGACGGTCCGGGTCGGGGGCAACGGTGTGGTTCGCTTGGCGGCTCGCGAAGCGGGCGAGGAGGCAACGGCCCGTTGCACCGGGTGTTCCGACGGCTCGAGGGAACGGCGACGGGAACTTCGGCGCGAAGCTGGTGCGGGATTCGTTCAACGGCACGTTGAACGGGCGAGGATACAACGGCACGTTGCAGAACGGGGTTCCGACGGCTCGTGGAACGGCGACGGGAACTTCAACGGCGCGTGAAGTGTAGGTTAGAATCGTCCGACGGCGCGTGGGACGGGCGAGGATACAACGGCGCGTTGCAAAAGGTGTTCCGACGGCTCGTGGGAACGGCGACGGGAACTTCGGCACGAAGCTGTACGGAGGATTCGTTCGACGGCTCGTTGAACGGGCGAGGATGCAACGGCACGTTGCAGAAGATGTTCCGACGGCTCGTGGGAACGGCGACAGGAACTTCGGCGCGAAACGGTTACGGTGGAAGGTTCGGACACAACGGCGCGTTGCTCGGGTAGCGGGAACGGTCGGGGTCGGGAGATTGACGGCTCGTCAAGGTAAGGCGCTTACCAATGGTCCGTTTAGGCGGCTCGCCTGCCGGACGCGGAAAGAGACTGAGTCTTCTCCCGTGCTGCCTTTTATAGGCAAATTCGGTGGTAATTGCGGGGTACGCGGGTTGCGGTGTGTGCGATCAGTGCCTGTTTCGAGGCGCGAAAACGCGGGAAGATGTGTGGCCATGTGTCGCGCCTGGTTACGAGGCGTGAAATCGCGCGGTACGGATTCGGATTCGGTCGGGATTGTTCGGCGCGTTTCGGTGACACGCGAGTCTTCGCGTTCGTAACAGAGCTGTACTGAGCCCGGTGTACAGGTTTGTTCCACCCCTCTCCTCCTTCGGGGTGGCGAACGAGCGGCAGTGAGACCTTTTATTTAAAGAAAATCAAAATTACATATTTTTTACTTATGAACTAGCGTAGTCTTAACCTAAGGTACGGGGGTCGGATCAGGCAAAACACAGGAGATCTGGAAAAACGGCACATTTTATTCGACAATAGACTTTGGTAGAAAAATAGTTATTGCTTTATTATAAAATAGTTATTGCTATAAATATCACTCTCTGTGCGTATGTGTTAGTCGTGCTCGGGCGTAGCTGTCAGTCTTATGACACCAGAGAAGAAAAGAAGAAAAAAAAATAACCCTCTTTGCGGTAACAAAAAAAGAAAATCAAAATAGTTATCGCTATTTTACATTTATAAATATGTCGGTCTCCGCGGGTATTTCGCTAGCCCGGCTCGGGCGTAGCCGTCAGTCTTATGACCATAACAAAAAACGATAATAATGATCTTTTTTTTTTTTGTTTGTTATTTAACGTCGCTTTTTGAACTCCTTTTCGGAATTATTTTACGACGGGACCTACAGTTTTTATAAGGTGGGTTCCGAACCACCTTGGGCACCACAGTCTACAGAGCACATGGAGTATTCCAGAGGTGCCGGCGTCGGGGATCGAACCCGCGACCACGGAGTCCGTAGGCACGCGTTCTACCCACTGAGCCACTGCGTGCCCCATAATAATGATCTTTGCGGCAAACAAAACAATTCGAAGTGGTTAACGCTTTTCTACCTCTATACGTACACCGGTCCCTGCGGTTATTCGTTAGCCCGGCTCGGGCGTAGCCGTCAGTCTTAAAAAAAAACAAAAAAAATAATACTGTTTGCAGCAAGTGCGCGTATCAAAAGAAAATCAAATTCACAATGATTACGTGACATCTGGCGTATGACATATAAATATATATCTATCTATATAAACTATGGACTATATCTATAATACTCGGAAGTACGCAATCTCTATATGCAGGTAGTTTTTTTCGTACCCTCGGCACGAGGGTCGGTCGCGGCGCGTGATTCTTGGCCTAGTTTATGGCCTGGGCTCTCCGTTTGCATCGGCGGAGGTGGCCATCCCTTTTGAAAAAGAGAATCCATCTTTCCCCGGGGATAGATACCCTGTACTGTCCCGTCTTTACATAATAGGAGGGGACCTCCACCCGACGGCCCGTCGGTGGTTGGTACCAGGCGGTAGGACCTGGTACAGATTTGCCGTCGTACGGCAGTGACGGAGGGGCTCCGGGGAGGCGGGTTCCGGACGGTGTCGGGCGACCCCCGTTGCCGGGTTGCTCGGTCCAGGCCTGTTTCGGGACCGGTTCCGCTGGTGTTGCTGGCTGTTGAGCCGGAGTGGCGGCTGCCACGCTGAGTGCCCTCGCAGGTGTCGCGGTTTCCGTTGTTCCCCGTCCGTCCGGGGTCATTTTTGGCGGTGGCGGTGGTGTGCTGTGTTGGTGCCCCTTGGCCTGGCGGTGCTTTGGCCTTGTTGGCGGGGCCACCACTCCGTCCCACCAGGTGGGTGGCTCGGGCTTTGTCCCCGAGCTCGGTACCGGGTCGAACGGGCCGACCTGGCTGCCCGTTGCTTTCGATGGTCCGGGTTCCGCGGCTGTCCCGGGTATGACGGCGGGTGGCCGTTTTCTGGCGGCTTCCTCGAGTTCGGAATTTCTCTTTAGTAGGCCGGGTAGCCAGAAAACTGGTCGTATGGCCCGGATCCGAGGGCCGCAGCGGCGGTGTGGCGATGGTCCCGGTGGTGGGAGGAGTGGTGGCCTGGTCACGAGGCGTGGTGTGGCCAGCGCGACCTGCGGCCCGGCAGCCGTAGCTGGCAGCGTGGTCCTTCCGGTCGGCTCGTCGGGTCCGCGGCCTAGTGCGATCCCTCCGGTCGGCTCGACCGGGGTGGCCTCTAGTAGTAGTAGTAGTAGTAGTAGTAGTAGTAGTCGTGTTTACTGCCGGGGAAGAGCGGTTCGGCCGCCCCTCGCTTCCTTAAGGCACACCGGTTTTTAAACACCAGTTTCACAATTGGCGCTGCCGGCACTCGGCCCTTTAACGGGTTGCAATTATCCTCGTTTTTCAGTCGTCCCCTCTGTTTTATTCGGCCCGGGCCATTTTCAGAGTCGTCGACTTACTAGACGGGTCGGTCGTCATTGATGAGCGGGCCATGCTACCTAATTTTTTGAGTTTTTGAGCTGTTTTACGGCTCGGTGTGAACGTCGGGCCCCCTCACCTTCGGACCTGCAGGGTGTCTCGCCTGCCCTTTTAGACTCCCCCCCTCTTCACCATATTTTCATGTCGAATGTGTCAAGTGTTGAGCCCGTCCCTACACTGTTTCCGGATAGTCCAGAAACTTACCCATACCCACCCCTAGGGCTATTCCCTTTGCCTGTGCTATGAGTCTACTGGGAGTACAAAATGCAAAGGACCGCGAATTTGTTTTTTGACCATTGGGAAGAAGTTATTGTTACTTGGGATCCGATCCGACTTTATCGAAATCTCGACTAGGCCGAGATATCAATTCCATTCGGTCTTCACTTGCCGACCTACTTCGCGAGGGGGTTGAGAGGGAAGGGTTCACCAACTTCACCGAAATCTGTCTCTTATGAGATTTGATATCAGGTTCATCGGGATCTTCTCTCTTGGGTGGGCTTGACACATCCTAGAAAATATGGCTGATTGTTCGGATGTGACCATTATCCTCGGTTGTTGTCGGTGTTCAGCAATTAGCTCCGTCCACTCGACAATTTCCCTTTAAGGTTTGTTTTATCTTTTGCTTATTTTTTATTGCATACTTCTGTGCAGGCCGTTTTCTTTCGTAGAGATGTTAGGTTGTATGTGTTTATCCCCAACTGTCTCTTTTTCCTATGTCTCTTCGCTTGCCTTTTTTGAGAAGGCTTTTCTGTGGCTTCAGTCTCCTCTTCAGGGTGGTCAGTCTACGGTCGTGCGAGTTCCAGCCATTATTCCGGCTGTTTTGCCAGGGCGGCCTTCTCGTTGCCCGAACTAGATTCTCAGCCTTTCGGAGCCTGATGTATATTCCATTACTGTTGGTTTTTCTGAGTTTTTCTTTTCAGGTTGTTGCCGTTCCATTTTCCGTAACTGAGTTTCTGCTGGTTTAGTTACCTCGTTGTTGGTGCGTGATTCCTTGAGGTTTTAAGTTCCGCTTTTTCTCATACTGGGGATGAGAAGACGTTTTCCCTTCTTTGTATTTTTCTTTTGTTATGTGGGAGTCCACAGTATTGTGTAGAGATGTTTGATTATATTTAGGTCTTCTAATCAATTACTGTCTCTATTTCCTTTGTCTTTTCGGTTGCCTTTTGTGGAAGGCGCTTTCTGCACTTCCTGTCACCTCTTCCGGGTGGTCCGCCTACGGTCATACTGTTTCTGTCGTGTGCGTGGCCGTTGACCAAGCTGACTTTCACAAGCATGAGCTAGGTTCGCAGCCGTTCGGAGACTGGTGTGTATCTCTTTGGTGGATTTGGTGTTGGTCTCTTTGACTCTCTTTCCTTTCCTATTTCTATTGATTCGACGGCGTCTGCCTTCTTCTTCTCTCTCTTTTTTTTTTTCCTTTTTCATTGCACCGTTTTGTGTTCCATGTCTGAGATGTAGGAGAGCTTAGTCTCTCCCGTCTTCAGACATAGAGGATCACCAGTGTCTTTTTAATTTTCTTCAGTAGCTTTGTTTTTAGAGATGTTTGATCCTTGTGATCGTTACTGTCTCTATTTCCTGTGTCTTTTCGGTTGCCTTTTGTGGAAGGCGCTTTCTGCACTTCCTGTCACCTCTTCCGGGTGGTCAGCCTACGGTCATGCTGTTTCGGTCGTGTGCATGGTCGTTGACCAAGCTGACTTTCTCAAGCATGAGCTAGGTTCGCAGCCGTTCGGAGACAGTTGTGTATATCTCTTTGGTGGATTTGGTGTTGGTCCCTTTGACTCTCTTTCCTTTCCTATTTCTGTTGATTCGACGGTGTCTGCCTTCTTCTTCTCTTTTTTCTTTTTTTTTTTTTTTTTCTCATTGCACCGTTCTGTGTTCCATGTCTGAGATGTAGGAGAGCTTAGTCTCTCCCGTCTTCAGACATAGAGGATCACCAGTGTCTTTCTTCAGTAGCTTTGTTTTTAGAGGTGTTTGATCCTTGTGATCGTTCCTGTCTCTATTTCCTATGTCTTTTCGGTTACCTTTTGTGGAAGGCGCATTCCGCACTTTCTGTCACCTCTTCCGGGTGGTCAGCCTACGATCATGCTGTTCCGGTCGTGTGCATGGTCGTTGACCAAGCTGACTTTCTCAAGCATGAGCTAGGTTCGCAGCCGTTCGGAGACTGGTGTGTATCTCTTTGGTGGATTTGGTGTTGGTCCCTTTGACTCTCTTTCCTTTCCTGTTTCTATTGATTCGACGGTGTCTGCCTTCTTCTCTTTTTTTTTTTTTTTTTTTTTCTTCCTTTCTCATTGCACCGTTCTGTGTTCCATGTCTGAGATGTAGGAGAGCTTAGTCTCTCCCGTCTTCAGACATAGAAGATCACCAGTGTCTTTTTGGTTTTCTTCAGTAGAGATGTTTGATCCTTGTGATCGTTACTGTCTCTATTTCCTATGTCTTTTCGGTTGCCTTTTGTGGCAGGCGCTTTCTGCACTTCCTGTCACCTCTTCCGGGTGGTCAGCCTACGGTCATGCTGTTTCGGTCGTGTGCATGGTCGTTGACCAAGCTGACTTTCTCAAGCATGAGCTAGGTTCGCAGCCGTTCGGAGACTGGTGTGTATATCCTTGATGGATTTGGTGTTGGTCTCTTTGACTCTCTTTCCTTTCCTATTTCAATTGATTCGAAGGTATCTGCCTTCTTCATCTTCCTTCCTTTTTCTCTTTTTTTTTTTTTTTTTTTTTTTCCTTATTGCACCGTTCTGTGTTCCATGTCTGAGATGTAGGAGAGCTTAGTCTCCCTCGTCGTGAGACAGAGAACATCACTATTGTCTTTTTATTTTATTTATGTTTGTCAATTTACTACTTTATGGTGTTACCAGACTATACCTTGTAGATATTCCAACATTCATATTTGTACCGTGTTAAACATCCGTAGTACGAATGCAGTGTATTGAATATTCAGTTTCTGCTAATACGCGTGCATCGGTAATACTGAGCACGAATCGGCTAGGTTCCCCGGGGCTCTAAGAGTTTGCCTCTTCCCTTTGCAGATGTCGCTGGCCGAGCAGCGAAATTAATTTGAATTTTATTGCGAAGGGTGTATTATTTCTGTCACAAAATTTTCCGGAAGATGAAAATTGTTGTAGTGTATAGTGATTGCGTGTTCGCTGATATTTGCATAATAATTATGACATTAGGGACTGAGACCAACTTTTTCCTGAATAGATCTTGTGTAACTTTTTACTTGGTATATTAAACATACGTGAGAATGTTTATGTTTGTCAATTTACTTCTTTATGCTGTTACCAGACTGTACCTTGTAGGTATTTTATTACGTACTTATTACTTATTTCATTCATATTTGTAAGTTGTCAAACATCCGTAGTACGAATGCAGTATATTGAATATTCAGTTTCTGCTAACACGCGAACATCGGTAATATTGCGCACGGACCGTTTAAGTTCCACGGGATTTTAAGAGTTTGCATTTTCCCTTTGCAGATGGCACTGGCCGAGTTGTGGAGGATACATGTTTAACATGGCAACGGAATTAATTTGAATTTTATTGCGAAGAGTGTCTTATTACTGTCACAAATTATTCAGTGTTTGGGATTGGCTGAGCGTGTCGGCAGCGTGAACGCGCCGATTTACTGCGCCGCCTCGCTATTGGCGGATTCACGCGTAACCGCGAGATCGAGAGTCGATAAGCAGCTCGCAGTAGCTTAGACCAGCACCGTCGGACATCGATTACGATCGATTATCGACCCCGAAATTGGGATTACTATTGGCGGATCGCTCTATCGATCCGCCAATCAATAGTTTGACGGTGACGGTGAGCTGCCAGCTGTTCGACTCCGATCTCAACGTTCGTCAATCGCTCTAGCTCGTTCTTCAGAAAACGTCGCGCGTCTTGTTGACCGGTTTTCGCGAGTAATTCGATTCAACATCGGGATTCACTGGTACTACAAGTGAATGTATCTAACTAACAAGTGAACTACTCTTGTTAGCACCGAAATCTCTTTATTATCCGTTTAGCCAAAACAAGCTGGTGTTTTGGCCACCTAAAACATTTCTTTTGTACATAGTTTCTGTTACAAGTTTGAACGAACCTAGTTGGGGAAAAATAAAGTTTGTTTTAAGTGAAGTGACTTTTCTACCCCTTCTAATCCGAAACATTTGGTCCTTCGAGCCGGATCCAGTGCTGCAGTCCTGAAAAAGCGAACAGTTAATTTTTGAACCGACTAGTGCTTCGACCTTGTCCGCAAAACAATGGCTGACCTGATTGAAGACCAACGGTCGATCGCGTTCCGACTCAACCGCGTTCTTACACATCTAAAGAAGAGGGGAAAGGCAAACCAAACTTTGGGTCATCTTCGCGCGGGATATGATTCGACCGAACGGTGGTGGTCGGCATACTGCGACGGTGACGCTGAACTCCGAGCCGCCGCAAGGAAAGATCCCGAGCTGAAAGGAAGCTCATATTTTGAAAATGACGAATTCGAGGACGTTCACGCTGCGTACATGGAGCAGTCCGGAACAATACGCAACATGATCGCCGAATTCGAAGGTTCGAAAAACGTTAATGTGCCTTCAAATTCAACCGCAACGGTCGTCGAGACTCACTCTCAGAGGTCACGCGCCACGTTACCAACCTTGTCTCTCCCAACGTTCGATGGCAATGACAAGGACTGGCCGTTCTTTCGGGACTTGTTTACTGACCTCGTCGTCAACGACCCGACTCTGTCCTCACTGGAACGCTTTCATTACTTGAAGGATTGTTTGAAAGGCGAGGCCGTCGACCTCTTCAAGAACGTTGCTACAAACACGACTGACTTCCAAGTTGTTTGGGAGAGACTGGACAACACCTACAACAATCTCCGGTTTTGGGCGGAAGCCCAATCTAACCCACTGGCCGACAGGATGCACAAGCCGATACTCGGCCATCCTGATGGGCAAAACTGGCAACCAATCGAAGGGAGACCTGAGGAAAAGGGGAAGTTACGAGAGGACGAGCTGAGCACCGTCACTTGCGGTCCAGCCGGTGCATCCTACCTCGCACCCAGATGCCAACTCGCCAAGGTGGAGGAGCATCACGACACCTTGGGCTCACACATCAGGGGAGTCAGCTACTCTGCTGACCATCATCCAAGAGTGGACGCACATCCTGAGGCGGGATCTAGATCACAGGAACTCCGAGAACTCCTCACGGCGGGCGGGTTTCCACGTCGCACTTGGAAATCCAACTCCACGAGTCTGCTGAACGACCTCTACACCTCCGAGCTGAAGGGAGTCAGAGGAGGGGACACTCTCATCCTTCACTGCGGCTTCTTCGGCATCAACTGGGTCTCTCTCTCTGACCTCTGTCAGAACATCTCTGCATCTTCTCTCCGGAACTCTGGGTTCCCCGAGCTCTCTGTGCTCGGTGGAACAAACCTACTCGGTCGCTCATTGGGATGCTGGATCCTGATGGCGGGCGGCTTTTCACGTGGCACGTGGACATCCGAATCCAGGCACCTACTGGATTTTCAGTCTACCTCGGAGCGAAAAGGAGTCGGCGAGTGGGACCTGCCCATGCTTCGCTGCGTCGTCGACAACCACTGGCTCTCTTTATCTGACTGCTGTCAGAGCATCGCTTCTGCCAATCGCTGGAACTCTGGGTTCCCCGAGCTCATTATGCTCGGCGGAGCATATCTACTGTATGTATACCCTCTGGCTACGTTGTGGGTCGAAGCTGCCCACAACCGATGCCTGCACGGGGGAACACAACTTCTCTTGGCAGTGCTACGCCATAATTGCTGGGTCCTCAGCGGTCTTCAGTCGGTAAAATCTTGTACTGACGGTAGCACCGTCTATCTAATCTGGGAAGGGCAAACTGCTCAACCTAAAATTGAAAAATATCCAGTTAGCTCTAATCACGGCTCATATTACAGATCTGGAGGCTACTATCATGCACCTACGCACCTTCGATCCAGGCAGGATCGTGGTCAGCGGAACTCCAAGGAAGGCAACTCTTGGAAATTTAATCTACCTTCCTCCCTACACTTGAAAGAAATCTGGGAAGCTGCGCTGGACTCTTCTAAGCAGCACCTACGCAGGATCTTCAGAGAGCAGCTACGGCCTTTCGAGGAGCTGACCACGCTCCTGACTGGTATCGAAGCTTGCCTTCTCTCTAAAATTAGACATACCTTGACAGACGACCCTGAGGATCCTGCAGCCCTGACGCAGAGGCACATCTCAATCGGAGAATCTCGCTCCACTGTTTCAGAACCCAACCTCGAGGAGCCACCAGTATCCAGGGTTTCTCAATGGCATCGGGTTCTCGTCGCAACTTTGCGCATCTTGTCGTCGCCATTTCTTCGATCAGTGGTCAAATCTATCGCTCGGGTGTCGCCTGAAGACGAGGAGAAGGATACTGGTGGAACTCCTGAGGCTGGATTCACACGCGGTTCTCCTGATCCGTACCTAAAAGCGTAATTTAGGTTAATCCATTCTCCTGTCGGATCACCTACATGGTTCACTATTCTGTCGAATTCATCTAACGAAGTTCATTCACTCACCTCGGAATCACTTCGTTCATCTAGATTGTAATCTCGCTGATCATCTCTTCATTTCACCATCACTGCATTCACTCTACCACTATCACGTATAGTTTTCTTTCAGGTACTACGCAGCACGTTGTCGACTCATTCAGCAATTCCTCACATCACGTACGTTATCGCCCACCTGATTGGCTATTCATTTCGTACAATTTCGTCAATGACTGACGAGGCGGGCGGAATGTTTGGGATTGGCTGAGCGTGTCGGCAGCGTGAACGCGCCGATTTACTGCGCCGCCTCGCTATTGGCGGATTCACGCGTAACCGCGAGATCGAGAGTCGATAAGCAGCTCGCAGTAGCTTAGACCAGCACCGTCGGACATCGATTACGATCGATTATCGACCCCGAAATTGGGATTACTATTGGCGGATCGCTCTATCGATCCGCCAATCAATAGTTTGACGGTGACGGTGAGCTGCCAGCTGTTCGACTCCGATCTCAACGTTCGTCAATCGCTCTAGCTCGTTCTTCAGAAAACGTCGCGCGTCTTGTTGACCGGTTTTCGCGAGTAATTCGATTCAACATCGGGATTCACTGGTACTACAAGTGAATGTATCTAACTAACAAGTGAACTACTCTTGTTAGCACCGAAATCTCTTTATTATCCGTTTAGCCAAAACAAGCTGGTGTTTTGGCCACCTAAAACATTTCTTTTGTACATAGTTTCTGTTACAAGTTTGAACGAACCTAGTTGGGGAAAAATAAAGTTTGTTTTAAGTGAAGTGACTTTTCTACCCCTTCTAATCCGAAACATTCAGGAAGATGAAAAATTTGTTGTAATGTATAATGAGTGCGTGTTCGCTGATATTTGTATATTAGTTATTACATTAGGGACTGAGGCAAGCTTTTTCCTAAATAGATCTTGTATATCTTTGTAATTAATAAATTAAACATACGTGAGAATATTTGTGTTTGTCAGTTTGCTACTTTATGCTGTTACCAGACTATGCTTTGCAAATGTTTCATTACTTATTTCATTTCCCTCATTCATATTTGTAACGTGTCAAACACCCGTAGTACGAATGCAGTATATTGAATATTCAGTTTCTGCTAATACGCGAGCGTCGGTAATATTGGGCACGAACCGTCTAGGTTCCTTACCAGACTGTACCTTGTAGGTATTTTATTACGTACTTATTACTTATTTCATTCATATTTGTAAGTTGTCAGACATCCGTAGTACGAATGCAGTATATTGAATATTCAGTTTCTGCTCACACGCGAACATCGGTAATATTGAGCACGGACCGTTTAAGTTCCACGGGATTCTAAGAGTTTGCCTTTTCCCTTTGCAGATGGCACTGGCCGAGTTGTGGAAGATACATGTTTAACATGGCAACGGAATTAATTTGAATTTTATTGCGAAGAGTGTCTTATTACTGTCACAAATTATTCAGGAAGATGAAAAGTTTGTTGTAATGTATAATGAGTGCGTGTTCGCTGATATTTGTATATTAGTTATTACATTAGGGACTGAAGCAAGCTTTTTTCCTAAATAGATCTTGTGTAACTTTGTAATTAATAAATTAAACATACGTGAGGATATTTGTGTTTGTCAGTTTACTATTTTATGCTGTTACCAGACTATGCCTTGCAGATGTTTCATTACTTATTTCATTTCCCTCATTCACATTTGTAGCTTGTCAAAACACCCGTAGTACGAATGCAGTATATTGAATATTCAGTTTCTGCTACCACTCGACCATCGGTAATACTGAGCACGAACCGTTTAGGTTCCACGGGGCTCTAAGAGTTTGTCTCTTCCCTTTGCAGATGGCGCTGGCCGAGTTGTGAGCCGAGAGTATGTACATTGGTCCTTCTCATTGCGGTTCATGATGCGAGTTTATTTGCTTCCGAGATTATTTGTTTTTTGCTATATGGTATGATTTCAAGCTTGTTTGTGGCTTTTTGTCGTTTGTTTAACGATTGAATTTTATTGGATACCAATTGGTTGTTGTTTTTGTCTCCGAGCATTCCTTTTTTCGTGGCGCCACCTGCTCCGGGCCCTTACTGTTGTGTTCGCAACTCCTTCTCAGTGTTTGTATTTTTCTCACATTATTCTTTGTTTTTAATGGCATGTACAGACGTGTCTTCCAGAGTTAAGTATATTTCTCTTATTGTTTTGTCTTTTGTCAATTTCGCTTATAATTTTCCTGTAATATTATATTTCTCTTTTTGCTTCTCGATGTGTTTTGGCATTTTCCTCTTTTTATATCGGTTGTGTCAGACAGATATTGATGGTCGGTGTTGTAACCGTACCAGTGACATATCGAGTGAGAGCGAGAGGGACGTTCGCGGATTCCCACTACAGCGAGCCGCGACAAGATCTGCTATCCTTGTCAAAGTAAAGGACCGCAGATCATCCCCGCTAATTAGGATGCGCGCGCACTGATCCCCACTCGATACAGATCGAAGGAGGTCGATGCGCGAAGCAAACAGATCACTCTACGTCTGGAAGCGGGTCTGATAACACGCGACTCTAATAGATCCGGCGAAAACCGGTACATGTTCGAGAAGTCAAACCGACTTCGCATTTCTAGTCAATCCGCCTAGATTGCCTTCGTCTTGTACGCGCCTCAAACCGAGGAGTCACAAGTACAAACCGTACTGTGGCACAGCCGAGATTAACATCTATTGACGTGTGTAACGATCATATCGGCGTAGAGTCAAGTGTAAAGGTAGCATACGAGAAGACGGCAATCTAATTGACAGTTTCTATAGTTAGAGTCGTGTGAGTATAATTAAAATCATAAATGAACGACAGAAAGATTAAGTACGACTCGTTTTTGTGAATCTAGAACCGGAGTGAAATCTGACTCGCTGAAAAGCGCCGAAGAGGACGCTCTTTGGGTGAAGCCTAGCAAAGGGAGTTTTGTACGTGTCGTCATTCGTGTACTTCTCCGAGAAATCGGCAGAGTACATGCATGCTACGACGATCGCCCTCTGTCGGGATTTAAGCGCTTAAATGCAAAGGTGATTATGTGCCGTGTTTCTTTACTATCCTAGAACCGGAGTGGAATCTGGCTCGCTTGATAGCGCCGAAGAGGACACTCTTTTGGTATTGCATAGTGAAGAGACGCGTTAGTACGTGTTGGCATACGGCATACCTCTCCGAGCAATCGGCAGGGTATCTGTATGTTTCGATGGTCACTTATTGTTCGGGTATAAAGAAACTGAAGAATCGATTAGCACAATACGAGTTACCAGACCCTGAACCGGAGTATATCCGAGCTCACCGTAAGGTGCAGGAGGGTAGACTCTTTTGGCAAAGCGAAAGTGACACGTATTGTGTGTGTTATCAGGGGCGATACCTCTCCGAGAAATCGGCAGGGTACGCTCGTGTTATAACGATCGAATGCATCAGTCCAATGAGCATTAACATCTAAATCCGGCTCACTTACGATTCTTGAAACGAATCCAGACGTAGCGTCTTTCGGGTATACTGGGTAGCGTGTTTTTCACAATAGAAGTATCGCATTTGGCGACCGTATTTGTAGAAGGAGTTTTCGGTTAAAAATATATTATCTTGCCCGCGTGCAAGTTCTTGACAATAGCGCTTAGCGAGCGCATGTATCAAAGTTCATGGTAATAAACTTTGATTGGGTTACGTATCCCAATTAAGAGTATCGCGTTTGGCGACCGTATTTGAAGTAGGAGTTTTCGGTTAAGAATATATTATCTTGCCCACGTGCAAGTTCTTTAACAATAGCGTTTAGCGTGCGTAGGTATCAAAGTTTCTAGTAATAAACTTTGATTGGGCTGTGCATCCCAATTTGGAGTATCGCATTTGGCGACCGTATTTGAAGTAGGAGTTTTCGGTAAAAATTATTAATATCTTGCCTGTGAGCAAGATCCTTTTTTTTTGAATCGCGTTCGAGACCGTATTCGTCACGGTTTATACATTTCATTAGAAACTTGTTAGAGCGGTAACTCTGCGAAATTACGGTATTTCTGGGAAGTAGGGTTTTCTCACGGTTTTTGATTTACGACGTCGAGTATATTGTCGGGACATGAAAGTGTGAAGCGTACAAGCGTGTTGACGCCGAGACTCAATAATCCGGACGGATTATCTCTATGTAGAAAAACTTTGTATACAAAGACTGGTACAATATACCCTACTTTTACCTCCTAACTGGTTCTCAACTTATTTATCAGATAGTCCAAACCTCTCCGCTTCCAGTGCCTGGAGGCACGAATTCGTAATATCATATCTCAATCAATAATAAACATTAATTATTGAAGAAGGTAAGCTCTATATAATTCTCGTAACAACGATTAGGAGAAGAGTAACATAAGTACGGTTATAAATTGGCGCCCAACGTGGGGCGGTGAGGTTTTGATTAGATAGACGAGTGAGATCAGATAAAAGGGTAAAATGTCGACCGAAAATCGCGTTAAGACCAGAAGAAATCAGAATAATCCTCCGGCAGTAGACAACCCGGGAATACCTGATATTCCTCCGTTCCGCCCAGGAACAAGCTCGTCTCCAGATGACCCCTCGGGATCCAACATAGTTGCGTCACAAGATTCATATTTGAACATCGCGGCAACCCGTACAGAACTGCTCGACAAAATCAGAGTATTAGAAGCGAAGATTTCGTCACAAGACGATAAGATCCTTCAGTTGGAAGTCAAGTTAGCCGCATGTATGGGAATGCAGATTGATAACACTGAGGCTCAGAAAAACTTTACCAGGTTGCAACAAGATCTAGCAGCACGTTTAGACGTGGAGAGCCAGCGGTGGCAGGCAGGCGAGAAAGACCTTCGGGAAGAGCTCGAGGGCCAGTTGTCAAGCCAATCAGGATCCAGAATTACCAACGAGGAACTATATGAAAGAATATCTGATCACAAATGTGAAATGAGAAATTGGAGACGCGATTTAGAGTCACGTTTTGAACGCCTTCGACAATTGACCGTAGAGAGGAGCATGCCTGAGGAAACAAATCCAGTCGGTCCGCGTACAAACACAACCCGAGATGCTGTTGATAGTGAAACAGCAGCTATCAGGTCACGCTCGAGAGATCAACGTATCGAGACAAACGACGATCGTACTCGACGTACACAGAGATTTTCCACCAATCCCCGATGGCAGGACAATGAGTCAACGAGACTTGAGTCGTCGATGGCAGCCTTATCGAGACCGTTCGCCGTGAAACCTAAACTCCCTACATTCGAGGGAAAGGTGACAGAAAAACCACCAAAGTTTATACGGGAAATGCGACAGTTTATTCAGGCTGCGCGAGTCCCGGAGGAAGAGGTAAAATTCATCATTACCCAAGCCCTAAAAGGAGTAGCAAGCGAATGGTGGGACATAATAACTGACCAAGTAGACACGTGGAACCAATTTTCTAGAGCATTTTTGGACAGATTCTGGAGCGCCGCCATACAGCGGAAAATAAGAGATAATCTTGATACCGGTACACATCGGCCTGAATCCGGCCTGACGCGGGTGGCTTACGCAATGCGCTTGATTGGAAGTGCGCGCGATTTAGTACCGAGTCCATCTGACGAAGAAATTGTACTGATCCTCGCACGACACTTCACGCAAGCAGTCGACGATTGCGTACTCGGACAAAATATAACGGAGATCAATGCTTTTCTGGCTCTTCTGGAGCGATTTGATAATGGCGGTACAGTTAATCGACAACGAACCAACGAGGCCCCCACATACAAAAAGGCGTGGGCAAATCGTCCAAATTATGAACAGATGCCAAGGGGCAACCCGTATGCGGGAGGTGCCACCCGAGGTCAGCCGAACGAACAAGTTCAACAGCAAAGGGAATACCAACATCCCACGGCAGAACACCCGCGCGAATACTCGCGGGAATATCCGCGGAGAGCGCAAGATGCACCGCGAAGGGACGTATATCCAAACCAGGCCTATCAACACCCGGAACGTAGACAAGATAGAGGAGAAAAAGGCGACAAACGGTGGTCGACTCGCCCAAGTCACATAAGAACGGCTCAGATACAGGAAGAGTTACCAGCAGAGGATGAGGAGGAGGAGGAAATATGCCCAGAAGAAACCCTGTCGGAAAACGAATAAGGAGGAGCTCTAAAAAAGGGCTGAGCGACTTCCCTGCTCAGGTGAGAGCCACCTCCAAGCATAATCACAGAGGGGAAGAAATCGGTCCGAGGGTTGGAACAATATTTGAAAATCCGCGACAAGACCTAATGGAGGAAGAAACCACAGTCTCACGAACTAGCGTTGACGTTAACCGTTGCCCAGAAATCCTCATAAAAGTTGAGGGAATTCCTGTAAGAGCACTGCTTGATACGGGAAGTGCAATTACAGCAGCCTCAGAAAATTGGTATCAACAATACCAGGTCAAGCTGCTAAAAAGCCCCATGTTACCCGCCGTAGGGGCGTTCATTATCGGAGCCACGGGAAACAAATCAGCTCGGATAAAGAAACAAATTTGGATAACAATTGTCCACGATGAATTCACGGTGGAAGCACCGGTAGTGATTGTTCCTGGCTTGATATGTGACTTTATTCTGGGAATTGATACGTTAAGACGTACGAAAGCTATCATCGACTTCGACAAAGACATCCTCCAAATGTCTACAGAACACGGAAACACCTCCATTAGAATGGGTCAAGAAGAATCGACAAAGGAAAATGTACGAACGATAAAAGATACACGCTCGCAATTGGATATAAAACAGGAAATAACCACCGAAATTCCACCAACCGTGTTCCAATCTGAAAATATAACGGACGCACAAGACAAACAACTACGAAAGGTAATTCTGGCATATCCCCGGCTATGGAGAAAGGACGTGGGACGCCTGACGTGTTACGAACACCATTTACATGTAAAGGCAGACACCCCGTACTTTCGCCGAACTTATCCAACACCACTAAAGTATCTGGATGCAGCAGATGCGGAAATAGAACGAATGTTAACAAATGACATAATACGACCAAGTAAAAGTCCGTATATCAACCCGGTCGTACCGGTACTCAAAAAGAATGGATCACTCCGCTTATGCTTGGATGCAAGAATGCTCAACCAAGTACTCGTTGACGACCATGAAATGTCCGAGACGCCAGATGCGATTTTCCAACGCTTTAAGAAAGTAGAATTTCTCTCAAGCCTCGATTTAACAAGTAGCTTCTGGCAGGTTCCTTTAACCGAAGAATCGCGAAAATACACTGCTTTCTCATACCGCGGCAAGTGTTATGAATACGTGGTCACTCCATTCGGTCTCAAAACGAGCAGTGCGAGCTTAGTCAGAGCACTGCGACAAGTGTTGCACGGCATGGAAGGATTCGTCACCAACTTTATCGATGATATCCTATGCTTTTCAAATACGTTCGAAGAACATATACAACACTTACACGCATTGTTAGAAAGATTGCAACAGCATAACTTAACGATCAATCTAGAAAAATGTCGTTTCATGAGGCGAGAATTGAAATTCTTGGGACACGTGTTATCCACGGAAGGATTGAAACAAGATCCAGAAAAATTAACAGCTATCCGAGAGTTCCCTGCTCCACGCAACCTGAAGCAGCTGCGGGGTTTCCTAGGCCTAATCAATTATTATAGTAAATTCACGGATAAACATGCCGAAGTAACAACACCTTTACTCACCCTGATGAAGAAGGGAACGCGCTGGACATGGAATGAAGAGCTACAAACAGCATTTGAGAATACAAAACAAACATTTTGTAAAGAAGTCGTGCTGCAATACCCGGATGCAACTAAGGAATTTTTCTTGGCTACTGATGCGAGCTTCGCGGCGATCGGAGCAGTAATCGAGCAAAAAGATGCACAAGGAAAACTGCGTCCAATTGCATTCGCGAGTAGAACACTGAAGGGTCCAGAACTGGCGTACTTTACAACAGAAAAAGAGTTGTTAGCAGTTGTATGGGCACTAGGGAAATTTAGAACGTATTTATACGGAGCCAGAACAATTCTCCTAACAGATCACAAGGCTATCACATTCCTTGTGAATAGCAGATTGCTAAACCAGCGACTTACCCGTTGGATTTTATCAATTCAAGATTATCGCGTTGAGATCCAATACAGACCGGGAAAGGAAAACATACCGGCAGATGTAATGAGTCGATCGTTCCCCGAAAGGGACAAAGGTACCACAAACCGCGAAACACGAATTCCCATCCTCACAGCGGTAGCGCGCGCGATGTCAACAACACTATTGAAGGCGCTTAAAAACTTGTCCGAATGGCAACAAAAGGACGAGAAGACGCGTGATCTGATCGAAAAATGCCAACGACAAGACAAAAGGACCGAGGGTAAATACTGCATTCGAGAAAACATGCTGTACAAAATAGACCGAAAGGGTAAAGTAAGAACGGTGATTCCTTCTCAATTACACGAAGAGATAATCAGAGAGGTGCACGAGATGTATGCGCATCTTGGCAGCGATAAAACAAGCGCTTTGATCGCGGAAAGTTTCTATATAACGAAGCTGAGCCGACGTGTACGTAAAATAATAGCCACTTGCGATACGTGTCAAAGGGTCAAGGTGTCAACGCACGCGCTCCACTTTGATCTACAAACGATTCTGCCAAAAGGCCCATTAGAAATCGTATCAATTGACTATTATGGCCCTCTGCCAACTTCAAGGGGGGGCGTGAAACACATCCTGGTCATGGAAGATGTGTTCACAAAATTTGTAAAATTATACCCGGTAAAGAATGCAACTACAGCGATAACCATAGGTCGAATATTCAAGAACTACATACCAGCATATGGAAAGCCAAGAAAATTGCTAACAGACCATGGGACACAATTTACATCGAAGATGTGGACTCAAAAACTGCAAGAGGAGGGTATTCAGCATGTCCTGTCGTCCGTCAGACACCCCCAGAGCAACCCAGTCGAGCGAGTGAATCGCGAAATCGGAAGAATCTTCCGCACACTCGCAGCAAATACACATACGTCGTGGGCAACATGGGTAGGAGTAGTAGAAACATGTTGTAACGAGGTAATACATGAAAGCACGGGATTTACGCCCGTTGAACTATTCCTTAAAAGGACTCCGACACGACCGTGGACGAAGTGGCTCGACAAAAGTATAATGGACAAATCAACAAGTAACTTGGACCATAATGACAAGTTACAACTGGCCTTTCGCAGCATGACAGGCAAAGCACAGAAGAGATGCAAAAGAGCTAATGCAGGAAAAACACACACACATTACAACATTGGTGAGCGTGTGTTACTTAGAACAAATCCTGTGTCAAATGCGGCAGAGCGAGAAATCGCCAAATTTTTCCATCTATACGAAGGTCCATATGAATTGGTAGAAAAAAAGGGTCCAGCAACGTACGTCTTGCGAAGACCTCAGTCGAACGAAATCCGGGGTATGTTTCACGCAACAAGCCTTCGCCGATACCATCAACAGGAAGAAAAACACCATGAAATGTAAATAAGACGCAGAAATGTAAGAGAACACGCAGTAGTATACCATAGAGAGGGATAATTCGAAGAATACCCCATCCGTCCCTGACAGTATAAATACATGGTGCCCCGGACGAAAATTCACAGTTCACCATGCAAAGTGAAACCGAAACCATGCCAATGGAAAAGACGACGTGTGACAGGGCTACGCAAGCATACGCTACCTGGGCCATGATGTCAAAGGCGACGCAGACCGGAATGGACCTGCGGTACCATGAAGTCCAAAATTGCCTAAATGAGAATAAAAAATTAAAACATTTAATTAACAAACTTGAATCAAATCACAGGTATTACGATGCTCCGACCAAGGAGTTAACAACACGAACAGCGCGTCCATGGAGCTGCAACAGGGATCGGCGATTCCGGGCAGGCGTGGCAACACAAGCCACCTCGAGCAAGAGAAGCGCACACACGCAAACTCCGCAAAAGGGTCCGGCAGAAGGCGGCGGCAAAAAAAAAAAATATCATACACATCTCCGCAGAAGCTAATCCACCCGCAGCAGAGGCAGCGGACCTGTCATGGGAAGTAATCCCAGAATTCGTTGAGGCCGCGGACAGGAGGACGCGCGAAGACACACCTCCGCACCCCTACAGACCAGCGAAGGACGAAATGGAATGCTCATGGGAGGTCATACCCACAGAACGCGATCCTCCGGTAGACATTCCATGCGTCAACCCGAGAGATCCGTTGGGGCTACTGTCACTGACGGAAGAATTGATCAGCCAGCTACTGGAGGGGCCAGAACAGCCAAGGAACGGCGCTGGAGTACAGTGAGGGCCAATTCGGTCAAAACGGATCGAAAACGGGAAATGATACTCCCGCGTGAACAGCTGGTTGCACAATTGTGTATGCGTTTTCGCGGCATAGGGATGAGCACAGATAAAGTGAATTTATTTTTTAAAGTGTTATGAGAGCCAAGAGTAAGAGTCTCATTTGCTTTATATTTCTTTTTGTTATCCGTTGCAACGCCAAGTAGGCAGCACGGAAAGATCCAAACGCAAAGGTTAATGGTTAATTTCCGGTAGAAGCCGTTATATTATTTTGAGTACAGAATCATTAGCCAAAGTAGATATTTTTTTTTTGTTCTCATAATCTTTCCTTTTGCTCATCTCTCCTGACGTCACACGTACAAGGTCGTGCAATGGGTGTGTATATATCGCGCCATCGTGGGTGAACGGTCTGTGCGATGCGTGTGTGTGTGGTCGTAGTGCTAATGCAGCGCAAGTTTACTGCGTACTTGCATCTGCATCAGCAATTTACGGTGGGGGGCATATGTAACCGTACCAGTGACATATCGAGTGAGAGCGAGAGGGACGTTCGCGGATTCCCACTACAGCGAGCCGCGACAAGATCTGCTATCCTTGTCAAAGTAAAGGACCGCAGATCATCCCCGCTAATTAGGATGCGCGCGCACTGATCCCCACTCGATACAGATCGAAGGAGGTCGATGCGCGAAGCAAACAGATCACTCTACGTCTGGAAGCGGGTCTGATAACACGCGACTCTAATAGATCCGGCGAAAACCGGTACATGTTCGAGAAGTCAAACCGACTTCGCATTTCTAGTCAATCCGCCTAGATTGCCTTCGTCTTGTACGCGCCTCAAACCGAGGAGTCACAAGTACAAACCGTACTGTGGCACAGCCGAGATTAACATCTATTGACGTGTGTAACGATCATATCGGCGTAGAGTCAAGTGTAAAGGTAGCATACGAGAAGACGGCAATCTAATTGACAGTTTCTATAGTTAGAGTCGTGTGAGTATAATTAAAATCATAAATGAACGACAGAAAGATTAAGTACGACTCGTTTTTGTGAATCTAGAACCGGAGTGAAATCTGACTCGCTGAAAAGCGCCGAAGAGGACGCTCTTTGGGTGAAGCCTAGCAAAGGGAGTTTTGTACGTGTCGTCATTCGTGTACTTCTCCGAGAAATCGGCAGAGTACATGCATGCTACGACGATCGCCCTCTGTCGGGATTTAAGCGCTTAAATGCAAAGGTGATTATGTGCCGTGTTTCTTTACTATCCTAGAACCGGAGTGGAATCTGGCTCGCTTGATAGCGCCGAAGAGGACACTCTTTTGGTATTGCATAGTGAAGAGACGCGTTAGTACGTGTTGGCATACGGCATACCTCTCCGAGCAATCGGCAGGGTATCTGTATGTTTCGATGGTCACTTATTGTTCGGGTATAAAGAAACTGAAGAATCGATTAGCACAATACGAGTTACCAGACCCTGAACCGGAGTATATCCGAGCTCACCGTAAGGTGCAGGAGGGTAGACTCTTTTGGCAAAGCGAAAGTGACACGTATTGTGTGTGTTATCAGGGGCGATACCTCTCCGAGAAATCGGCAGGGTACGCTCGTGTTATAACGATCGAATGCATCAGTCCAATGAGCATTAACATCTAAATCCGGCTCACTTACGATTCTTGAAACGAATCCAGACGTAGCGTCTTTCGGGTATACTGGGTAGCGTGTTTTTCACAATAGAAGTATCGCATTTGGCGACCGTATTTGTAGAAGGAGTTTTCGGTTAAAAATATATTATCTTGCCCGCGTGCAAGTTCTTGACAATAGCGCTTAGCGAGCGCATGTATCAAAGTTCATGGTAATAAACTTTGATTGGGTTACGTATCCCAATTAAGAGTATCGCGTTTGGCGACCGTATTTGAAGTAGGAGTTTTCGGTTAAGAATATATTATCTTGCCCACGTGCAAGTTCTTTAACAATAGCGTTTAGCGTGCGTAGGTATCAAAGTTTCTAGTAATAAACTTTGATTGGGCTGTGCATCCCAATTTGGAGTATCGCATTTGGCGACCGTATTTGAAGTAGGAGTTTTCGGTAAAAATTATTAATATCTTGCCTGTGAGCAAGATCCTTTTTTTTTGAATCGCGTTCGAGACCGTATTCGTCACGGTTTATACATTTCATTAGAAACTTGTTAGAGCGGTAACTCTGCGAAATTACGGTATTTCTGGGAAGTAGGGTTTTCTCACGGTTTTTGATTTACGACGTCGAGTATATTGTCGGGACATGAAAGTGTGAAGCGTACAAGCGTGTTGACGCCGAGACTCAATAATCCGGACGGATTATCTCTATGTAGAAAAACTTTGTATACAAAGACTGGTACAATATACCCTACTTTTACCTCCTAACTGGTTCTCAACTTATTTATCAGATAGTCCAAACCTCTCCGCTTCCAGTGCCTGGAGGCACGAATTCGTAATATCATATCTCAATCAATAATAAACATTAATTATTGAAGAAGGTAAGCTCTATATAATTCTCGTAACAACGATTAGGAGAAGAGTAACATAAGTACGGTTATAGTGTCAACGTAACCTTGTTGTTGTTTTTATATATATATTTCTTTTCATATATTCTTCGTTGTTGTTCAATTATCCAAGTTATTTGTTAACTTGTTTGTTTGTTAGTTGTATTTCTTATTTCTTGTCCAGGTGAATTTCTGCTTTTTCCCTGTGTGTGTTTATTGATACATTTCTTTGATTTTCATGTTCCTTTTTATAATTAGTTTGTTATTTCTCAGTTTCCCATGGTTTGCTGTCGCTGATGGACAAGACGTGTTTGCTGTGGCTGCACCTTTGTTGAGGGACATGCGCATCGTTCTGGTATTATGATCGTTATCATTTCTTCGTTTCTTATACGAGAGCTTATGTCTCTTCCGTCTTGTGTTTTGATTCTTATGCTTGTAAAAGGCAGTTTTAATCTTTTGGTTATGTGTGGGTACGCAGTGTAGTGTTATCTTATTATCATGATAAATTAAGTTCGTTATTGAGGGTTTTAGTCTGGGTCTTTCGCCCTTTCGTTATTCTTGGTCATGAGCGTGTTTGCTTGTGCGATGTTCTCGTTTAGTACCCGTTCTTTAGGGCTTGATTGTATTCTGATTTGTTTGTTTTATGTGTTTATTTATGTTTTTTCTCTTTCTCATTTTCGTGAAGCACCGGATTACGTCCCAGTGTCACCTATGTGCAAGGTGCGCACCTCCGTCTCATCCTTATTATGGGAACGAACCAGTGATCGGTCCTGCATCCATTCACAGTCGAGGGAGGTGTACCTTTTGAGAAGTTATCTCGTAAGTGTTACTTTATTCTCTCTCTTATTTCTTTTTGCGTAGGAGCTTCTGGCCGTCTTGTTTTTGTTTTGTGCTTATCGGTTATGGTCCCCTTGTTGCTGACGGGTAGTGATGTTGCTATCGTGTCTTTATTCTGTGATCTTTCCGTGTTGTTGTATCCCTTTTTAAGATAGTTTACCTTACTTTTTCTCTCTCTCTCTCTCTTTTTTTTTTTTTGTTTTCTCTTTTCCTTTTATCATTTGTGTTTCATTCCGTTTTTGGGTTTTTCAGTGTGGTAGATCTCTACTCAGATGATTTTAATTGTTTTTGTTGTGTTTATAGATGAGCTTCCGGACTTCGTTTATTCCCTTGGATCATCGGCTTTCCCAAGGATGGGGTCATGCCACTGTCATCCCTGGTCTTTTGTGCATTTCATGTGTTCTGCTCTGGGAGAGAAAGGACTGACTTTGGCGGGTGATAATCATCATTGACTCTTCAGGTCTCAGTGCCCCCCTGCAGTTCTCTTTCTTCCTTGTACCAGTACATGTTTCTTTTCCATTTCGTTTGCTTGGTATGTTCCATTTTAGTTTTTCCATGGATTAATTTCCTCCATGTACCGTTTTATTTTCCTCCATCCCACTTCTTCTAGGATGTTTCCTTCTATAGAGTGTTTGCCCAGATACGTCAACCTTTTCTGTATGGTTGCTGGACAGTTTCTTACCAGATGTTCTGGTGTTTCGCTTTCCTCTTCGCACAGCGTACACTTGTTTGTTGTTGCTCTGCCAATTTTCTCGAGATACTTGTTTAGCGGCGCAAAGCCTGTTATGGTTTCCACCATTCTTCTGGTTTCTTTCCTTTCAAGGCCGGTAATGCCTTTTACCCTTTTCGCTGGCCAGCAATCATCGCCTAGGAAGCTTTTGCTGTGTTTTAGTCCTTTAGATTCGATCCATTTGGTATCTCTTTTTCCTCTTGACCATTTTTCTACTTGCAATTCGTAGATCGTGGTAGGAATTCCAATCATTGGTTGTGGACCTACTGGTTGGGAGTCGGAGCCCTTGTTTGCCAGTTTGTCTGCTTTCTCGTTGCCCGTATGGCCCGAATGACCTGGTATCCACGTGAGTCTCACGACTTTACCCGTTTTGCCCAGGTCATTTAGAGCTTCGTGCGTTTCCCATAGTAGTTTTGATCTACTTTCCATTTTTTGTAGGCTTTTTATCACCGCCTGGCTATCTGAGCAGATGGTGATCATTTCCTGGTTACAATCTCGGTTTTTTATTTCCCTGGCGCACATTTGCACGGCCAGTAGCTCCGCTTGATATACCGTTGGGTATTCTCCAAGCTTGATGTAGCAGTCTGTTCCGGCAAACCGTCACCGAGTCGCGCCGTCTCGCCGGGATCGCGATGATGACGTCACCCCGTGTAAGAGTCCCCCACCTGAGCTCACCAGAATCGGCTCAGCTGTTCGACTCCTACGGGTGATCGTGTTTAGTTGATCGTTTTTGTCTTGTATCACCGCTATCGTCTATCGTACACACCGCTCTCGTCGCCCCGCTAACGGTTTACCCGCAAAGTGTACGATAGTTCTTTGTTTGTGTAATAAAGTTTTATTGTTACCAAATTTGTGTTAATACAATTCGGTGCGCTGTTATTCATCACCCACGAGCTATCTCCGCTACGAGCACCCGATATCCGAACATTTTGGTCCTTCGAGCCGGATCTATCGGCCGCTCTCTATATCTCAGCTGGAGATAAATCGTGAGTGAGTACACTCGTGAAGCCGCATTAGTGTTCGCGTTATTACACTAAAATACGTGCAGTGCTCTCAACAATTCATGAATGCTGAGACTGTTCAGTAAACGTTGACGACCGTTAATTCAAACTCATTGTGTTCGTTACGCTGTCCTGTCGCGTGACCTCTCGGTCTCTACCAAACGGCAAAATCGCCTCAAACGCACAACCGCCTCAGCGACCGTTAACGCTCGCCAGTTCGCACAGAAATTTAAATCGTCGCCGCGACCGGTGGGGCCCGCTCGCGTGTTTGTTGGTGCCGCGCTCGCGTGTTTCGTGACCTCGCGCTCGTTACAGCAACGGCCTTCAAAATGACAACGGCCAACACGCTTTTCGACATACAATACGAACTGTACGAGACCATCGGCAAACTCTTCACCAACACACCGACGAAGGGTGCAGCCAACCTTACAGACGCTGACATACAGATCCAGTTTGATGCACTCTTCCGCACCTGGGATCAATTCCGTGCGAACCATGTAAAGCTCCACGAGCTATGCACGGAGCAACATCTCCGCACGCACGAGTATTTCGCCCGGAATCTGCGTGAAGAGTGCGAGGAATTGGTCATCGACACTGACGCCGCCCTTCGCACCCTACGCAAGGAGCTCTCAACCTGCGCCTCCGAATCGAACGATAAGCTCAGCTCCCACGCAAATCATCACGAGGCTTCCAACGTCACTTCCGCAACAACGTCAGTGGAGTCTGCATCGACAGGCGAGTCGTCATCCACCGCCGCGCATCAGGACACTCCAGCCTCTCCCAAATGCATCGCTCCGCCGTCCGATGCTCCTGGCCACCACACTCTTCAAGGTCATCGCTGCAACCGGGGACCACCTCCAGGCTCACGTCCTGGCTCGAACCGCTTGCGCGCCCGCACTCAAGGTCTCGCATCTCCAATCTCGCGAGTGCGTGCCTCCGCTCGTGCGCTCTCGCGCTCCTCCGCTCTCGTGTCTCCGCTCTCGTGCTCTTGCACTCTCCGGCCTCCGCGCTTATACCCTTGAGCCGTCGCTCGTGCGCTTTCGTGCCTCCGCATGCGCGCGCGTACGCCTTCACTCTGACACTCTTGCGCTGTCGCACTGTCCCAGCTCCGTACTTGCACTCTCGAGTCTCCGCACTTGCACTCTCAGGCTTCCGCGCGTGCATTCTCGGACCTCCGCGCTTGCATTCTCTGGCCTCAGCGTTAACTCTCTCGCGCATTCGCTTTCGGGCTCTCACACATCCGCTTGTGGGCTCTTGCGCCTTCGCTCGTGCGCTCTCGCGCCTCCGCTTTCGCGCCCTCGCACGTCCGGTTGCGCGCTCCTGCGCCTCCGCTCGAGCGCTCTCGCGCCGTCACTCTCGCGCTCGTGCGCCTCCGTTCGTGCGCTGTCGCGCCTTCGCTATCGCGCCGCCGCTCTTGCACCTGCACTTTCGCTCCCTTGCGCTATAACCACTCCGCTCTGGTGCTCTCGCAGCACCGCTTATGCTCGTGCGCTTTCGCGCCTCCGCTCGTGCGCATTCGTGTTCCCACTAGTGCACTATCGCGCCCCCGCTCGTGCACACTCGCGCCTCCACTCTCGCGCGTTCGCGCGCCCGCTCATGCGCTCTCGCTCCTCCGCTTGCGTACTCTCACACCCCCGCTGGTGTGCTCTAGCGACTCCCCGTGCGATTCGTCAAGCTTCCGTGATCACTCGCTTATGCCGTCATTCTCTTGCCTCCGTTCGTGCGCTCTCTTGCTCGTGCGTTATCGTGCCTCCGCGTTCGTGCCTTCGCTCGTGCGCTCTCGCACCTCCACTCGTGAACGTTCACGCCTGCGCGCGTGCGCTCTCGCGCCTCCGTTCTTGCGCTCTCGCGCTCTTGCGTGCTCGTGCGTTCTCGCGCCTCCACCTCGTACCTCCGCTTTCGCTCCTCCGCTCTCGTATGCCGTCGCTCCCGCGCCTCCGCTCTTGCGCTCTCGCGCTCTTGCGTTATCGTGCGCTCTCGCGCCTCCACGTTGTACCTCCGCTTTTGCTCCTCCGCTCTCGTATGCCGTCGCTCTCGCGCCTCCGCTCTTGCGCTCTCGCCCTCTTGCGTTATCGTGCGCTCTCGCGCCTCCACGTTGTATCTCCGCTTTCGCTCCTCCGCTCTCGTATGCCGTCGCTCTCGCGCCTCCGCTCTTGCGCTCTCGCGCTCCTGCGTTATCGTGCGCTCTCGCGCCTCCACGTCGTACCTCCGCTTTCGCTCCTCCGCTCTCGTATGCCGTCGCTCCCGCGCCTCCGCTCTTGCGCTCTCGCGCTCTTGCGTTATCGTGCGCTCTCGCGCCTCCACGTTGTACCTCCGCTTTTGCTCCTCCGCTCTCGTATGCCGTCGCTCTCGCGCCTCCGCTCTTGCGCTCTCGCGCTCCTGCGTTATCGTGCGCTCTCGCGCCTCCACGTTGTACCTCCGCTTTTGCTCCTCCGCTCTCGTATGCCGTCGCTCTCGCGCCTCCGCTCTTGCGCTCTCGCGCTCTTGCGTTATCGTGCGCTCTCGCGCCTCCACGTTGTACCTCCGCTTTTGCTCCTCCGCTCTCGTATGCCGTCGCTCTCGCGCCTCCGCTCTTGCGCTCTCGCCCTCTTGCGTTATCGTGCGCTCTCGCGCCTCCACGTTGTATCTCCGCTTTCGCTCCTCCGCTCTCGTATGCCGTCGCTCTCGCGCCTCCGCTCTTGCGCTCTCGCGCTCCTGCGTTATCGTGCGCTCTCGCGCCTCCACGTCGTACCTCCGCTTTCGCTCCTCCGCTCTCGTATGCCGTCGCTCCCGCGCCTCCGCTCTTGCGCTCTCGCGCTCTTGCGTTATCGTGCGCTCTCGCGCCTCCACGTTGTACCTCCGCTTTTGCTCCTCCGCTCTCGTATGCCGTCGCTCTCGCGCCTCCGCTCTTGCGCTCTCGCGCTCCTGCGTTATCGTGCGCTCTCGCGCCTCCACGTTGTACCTCCGCTTTTGCTCCTCCGCTCTCGTATGCCGTCGCTCTCGCGCCTCCGCTCTTGCGCTCTCGCGCTCTTGCGTTATCGTGCGCTCTCGCGCCTCCACGTTGTACCTCCGCTTTTGCTCCTCCGCTCTCGTATGCCGTCGCTCTCGCGCCTCCGCTCTTGCGCTCTCGCCCTCTTGCGTTATCGTGCGCTCTCGCGCCTCCACGTTGTATCTCCGCTTTCGCTCCTCCGCTCTCGTATGCCGTCGCTCTCGCGCCTCCGCTCTTGCGCTCTCGCGCTCCTGCGTTATCGTGCGCTCTCGCGCCTCCACGTTGTACCTCCGCTTTCGCTCCTCCGCTCTCGTATGCCGTCGCTCTCTCGTCTTCGTTCGTGCGCTCTCGTGGTATTGCGTTATCGTGCCTCCGTTTTCGTGCATTCGTTCGTGCGCTCTCGCGCCTCCGCTCTTGCGCGTTCACGCCTGCGCGCGTGCCCTCTCGCGTTTCCGCTCTGGCCCTCTCGTGCCTCCACCTCGTACCTCCATCTTCGCACCTACGTTTTTGACAGTTGACGATCCCGCGTCTATTGCCGAGACTGCGTCTCGGCAAGGGGGGGAAAATGTTCCGGCAAACCGTCACCGAGTCGCGCCGTCTCGCCGGGATCGCGATGATGACGTCACCCCGTGTAAGAGTCCCCCACCTGAGCTCACCAGAATCGGCTCAGCTGTTCGACTCCTACGGGTGATCGTGTTTAGTTGATCGTTTCTGTCTTGTATCACCGCTATCGTCTATCGTACACACCGCTCTCGTCGCCCCGCTAACGGTTTACCCGCAAAGTGTACGATAGTTCTTTGTTTGTGTAATAAAGTTTTATTGTTACCAAATTTGTGTTAATACAATTCGGTGCGCTGTTATTCATCACCCACGAGCTGTCTCCGCTACGAGCACCCGATATCCGAACACAGTCTGTTCCTTTATTATTCGTCCAGGCTGCGCCCGTGAGGTTTTCTTTTCTGGAGCCGTCCGTGTACCAGAGTTCCGTGTTTTTTAGTTCGTTCGGTGTTCCTTTTTCCCATTCTTTCCTTAGTCTGATCTCTGTTTTATATAGTTTTTGATCCATGTATCTTCGTTGATCGTTATCTTTAGGCATTTGAGCCAGATTCTTTATTGTTTCGTTACCTTCGCTTTCTATTATGTTGGAGTGGCCAAAGTCAAGTTCGTTCCATTGACCCCAACTCTTTAGTCTGTATGCTGTTTTCAGCGCCAGTTCTTTTATCCTTATATCCAATGGGTTGGTATTGGTTAGGACTTCCATTGTTCTTAAGGGTATGTTCCTCGCACATCCCAAGATTTTTCTATTTGCTGCGCCTTGTAGGCTGTCCAGCTGAGTTTTTATTGTAACTAGGTTGGTTGCTTGCCACCATATTATGGCTCCGTATGTGACTCTAGGTACCACGATTGCCTCGTATATCCATTTCATTGTTTTCGGAGTCAGACCCCATGTTGACCCAACTGCTCTGTTCAGCATGATCAGGTTTCTCTTTGCTAAGTTTATTTTACTAAAGACATGTTGTCTCCATTTTAGTTTCCTGTTTATTGTTATACCAAGATATTTGACACTCAGTTTGAGCGGGAGTGACGCTCCCATGTACGTTAGTCCGCTGTCCTCGGGGTATTTTGTTGCCCCAGTGAACTCTATTACTTCCATTTTTTCCGGATTTACCGACAGTTCTACCGAGTCACACCATATCTCGGTGATGTTCAAGGCTGTTTGTATGACGTCTAAGCATTTTTGCTTGTTCTTGTGTCTGTATATTATCGCCGCGTCGTCTGCGTATGCGATTATCTCTGCTCCGCAATTCTTTAGTTCCCATAGTAGCGAGTCTCGGGCTAGGCATCATAGAAGGGGGATAGTATTCCTCCTTGTGGGGTGCCTCTTTTCACCTGTCCTGTTACTGTTGCATTTCCTCTATGCGCCTGTATTTTTCTGTTGCTGGGCATGTTTATGATCCACCTTTTGATATTCTCTTCCACACCAAAGTCTTCTAGTGCTTGTTTTATTGTTTCTATGGGCGTCATATTGAATGCGCCTTCTATGTCCATGAAGCATGCTATTACATGTTCCTTCTTTCTTTTGGCTGTTTCGACTTCGCAGACTACTCTGTGGAGTGCTACTTCTGTCGAGTGGCCTGTTCTGTAGGCATGTTGCCCAGGGAATAGGTCTTTGTTCCTCAGAGTTACCGTTTTTATGTGCCGGTCGATTAATCTCTCGGCCGTTTTTAGCAGAAAGGATGTTAGACAGATTGGTCTGTATGCCTTTGCTTCCGTATAATCTTTCTTGCCTGGTTTAGGTAGAAACACCACTTTTGTATTTGTCCATGCATTTGGTATGTGACCTAGTGCGATGCTTGCTTTGATCAGGTTCGTTATTGCCTGTCCGTATTGTTTTTGGGCTACCTTTAGGATCTTTAGACTTAGTTCGTCCATTCCTGGTGCCTTATTGGATTTAAATGAGTTGATTGCCCATTTTACTTTTGCCGGGTTGGCTATTTGATTTGCTAATTTCCAGTCTGGTGTAAGTCTGTCTTCGGTTATTACTGGCATTTCTGGGTTTTTATTAAAGCCCGGGAAGTGCGTTGTCAGTAATTGTTCCATTATTTCGTTATTCTCGTGTAGCATTCTATTATCCTTTTTTATGGCTCCCATTGTTGTACCTCCGCATCTCAGAAGTACTTCCGTTATTCTAGCCGCTACCGGCATGCTTGTTATTGATTTTGTGAATTTCCTCCAGTTGTCTGTTTTGCTTTTCATTATTTCCTTTCTCAGTTTCGTTCTTTCCTTCGTATAACTATTCCATTTGTGCGTGTTGTTTTGTTTGCCAGCTCTCTTGGCTTTGTTTCTTTTTTCTTTTGTTTTTCTTAGTCTCGTTTCGAGCCGTTTATTCCACCAAGTGATTTTCTTGTTTGTATTTATTTCCCTTGTCTGGGTCGAGTCCTCCCAGCTTTCCCTGATGTTCTTGGCTAGTTCTTCCGCGTATGTGTCTATTTCCTCTGGGTTTCCGTAGCTGCCTTTCAGGAGTTTTATCTTTGTCTCGTTTAGTTTATCGAACTTTTGCCAGTCCGTGTCTTTTGCGTATCTTTTTTCTTGTGTTTCTGTCAGATTGTCCCATGTTACATAGAAACTGATGTATTTATGGTCTGATAGGCTTTCCTTTTTTAGTATTTCCCATTCCTGGATATTGTTGGTTATGTTCGAAGAACATAATGTTATATCCAGTACTTCCCTTCTGTCTCTTGTGATGAAGGTGGGAGTGTTTCCAATGTTCAGGATACTCAGTCCTTCCTCGTTGATGAAGTTTAGTAGATTTTTTCCCCTTATGTTTGTGTCAGTACTGCCCCATGCAGTGTTCCTTGCATTTGCGTCTGCCCCCAAGATTATGGGTGTGTCTTTATTTTGGGTCCAGTCCAGTATGTCTATACATGTCTGACCTGGTATTTCTTTTCCTGCATGTGGGAGGTATAGCGAAGCTACAATTACTTCTCTGTGCTCTGTCCCCTGTCCAGTTTGTAGGGATATTGTTGTGATATTGTTGTCGCTAAATTGAGGCATGATTGTCCCCGTTATTCCTTTTCTTGTTATGATACATGTTCTGGTTTCGTTGTTTACATTGTTTGCGTGTATGTTGCCAGCTTGGTTCAGTCCTTTTATTCCCCCATGGGTTATCCAGGGTTCTTGTACGAGTGCTATGTCGTAGTTTCCTTCGATAAAGTTTTTAGTCAGGAGAGCTGATGCTCCTGCTGCGTGGTGCAGATTTATCTGGATTATTCTCATTTTGAGAGATAATCCTGTTTCAGTTTTCCTTTTTTGGTTATATAGGTTCCCTTGTAGGTTCCTGTTTCCGTTTTCAGTTATATTCCTTTTCCGGTTGTATTCCGTTTTCAGTTATATTCCGTTTTCGGTTGTGCTCCGTTTTTGATTGTATTCCGTTTTCATTTATATTCCGTTTGCAGTTTTATTCCGTTTCTTCTTGTTCTTCCGTTTTGCCGTTTCTTGTTCTTTTCCTGTGCACCTGTTGACTCTCGCGTTCTTTCTTATCCTGTTGTGTGTTGTCGCTTGTTTCTTTAACCTGGTCAATTTAATTACTTGATGGTGGCCTGTAGGCTGAATGAATGAATGATTATGATTATTATTATTTTACATATTGTTTCTTTTTCTTTTTAGGGTTGTCAGGGGAGAAGAGGGAGAGAGGATGGGGGACCAATCCGCCCGCAGTGGAGTGAGACCAACCCGTCCACTTGTTGCTACATACATGTGCACACGCTTCCGGTATGGTCGCTTTCCACGACTTGTATGCCCTACCATCAATCCATATTACTTATATTATAATTGTACTTGTATTACTTGTTACTGATATAAACAAGAAATGTATTAATCATCTAAGTTGTATTGCTTCTTTATCCGATATTCTACTTAATCTAATACCCTGAACTAGATTGATATTTTGTAGCTGTGGTATTACCCGGTGGATTGCGAGGTTGGGGTTTAGGATGGGTGGAGCATCGTTTCTTTATTTTATTTATTACATTTTACATTTTGGTTCCGGATCTGTTCAGACCGGTCCTTCGCCTTACTATTACTACTTTTACTACTACTAGATTTTGTTTATTACTAACTCAGTTTATATTTTTGGGATTAGCTAAGGGGCTCTGCCTCCTGTTCGCTTCGCCCCCCGTTCCCTGCTACAGCGGCAGCCTTTCTTACTCTCTTTCTTTTTCCTCGCTCTCTCTTTTTTGTACTCTCTCCCGTTCTCTCATCCTTTTTCCATTTTTCTCCCTCTCATTCGCTCCTTCCCACGCTCTATCTCTCCCGCCCCCTCTCTCTCTCCTTCTCTTTCTCTTAGAATTAGGGCAGAGCTACGGTGTAGCGCCGAGCGTCAATGATAGCAGCATGGTGAAGATCAACCAGCATTCGTGACAGCCTTTCGGCACATGCCACCGTTTCCACCGCTCGCCGCTTCCACCGCAACTCTACTCTTACCCATTGTTGTTGTGCTGGATTTTGCAGTTCTTCGCCAGCGGTCTGCATCTTAGTTTTCGATATCCCTTTTACTATAGGAAAAAAAAAAAAGAGAGAGAGAGAGAAAGAAGTTTAAATTAAGCTAGCTTAAATTTAGATTATATTTATAAGTATACTAAATTATGTTAGAGGTGGGTAGGGTAGAAATGTGAGTACACACTATATACATGTTACAACTCGCAATTTATTTAGATTCAGTAAAAATGTGAACGTCTAAAGAATTTTCGTTAATATTATGTTTAATTAGTATAACTTAATGTACCGCTTTACAATATTAATTCTACGTACGCTTGTCATTATAAAGGCTTATGTACTAATACGCAATGCTTACAACTTCTGTACACCTATGTTAACTTATGCACTATCTTAATTCTATCACTTAAACTTAAATTAACACACTTGTACACTTATGCTAATCTTATATATTATCTTATCTCTAATTATCATTAAACTTAACTTAGCACGATTCACTTGGAGTCTCTGTTTATGAATGTCACTGTCACCCTAATCGCTCCTCCCATTATTCCCAGTTTGGGTCCCGTCTTCTTAAGATAGGCCGCGTCCCTCGCTCCAATTTCCATTGTAAACTCCTTTCCTCGTTCGCCGGATGTCCTGCTGCGTATTTCCGTCCATCTTCTTGTTGTGAGCTGTTTATGCTCCCTCCCCAGCAGTCCCAGTATGGTTGTAAGCTTAAGCTCCTTGTTGCTCACATATAGAGCTATCAACGTCGCTTTGTTCAATTTTCCGGCCTCTACGGTGGAAAATTTCAACCCTTTGATCTCAATCTTATCCAGGGCCTTGTCCACATCTTTTCTAGTGGTGAGTCGGCCCAAGGTCATTATCAACCCTCCTCTTTTGAGCCCCCATCTGGGTAGCTCTAGGGGAGCTCTTGTTCCAAAGCCTGCTCTGCCAGCAAGGCGATTAAGCAATTTGCTTGCTCCCTTCCAATTTCCTCTTCAGGGAAGCCTTTTGCTATTATCGCGATTGTTTTCTCCTCTTTCCTCGTCTTCTCCATTTCTTTTCCACCAGTTTGTCTCTTCTCGTCTGCTGGGCGGATGGGTAGGATCAATTTCTCCTCCTCCGTTGGTGTTGGCGATGGTGATCGTGCCTCGTTTATTAACTCCATCTCTTCCTGGTTCCGTGTACTCGCACTCTTTTTTGACTCGGAGAGATTTACAAAAACTTGTCTTGCTGTTGCTCTTGGACGATTTCTGAGCGACTGTGCTTCTGCAGTGCTTGCTGCCCCTATTTATACTGGGTCTTCTACCCCCTTGTTGTCGCCCCACCCCTGGTGGTCCCACTCCTTGCGATGCAGCTGCTGGGTTTTTTCTCCCTTCTCTCTCTTACGCTTGGCTATACGCTTCTCTTTTTCTTTCTGCATGTTCGGGCGCTCCTAGCCTTTCATTTGGGTAGTTTCCACCCTCTTGTTGATTTTAGTTAATTTGTTAGAAGTTGAGTTTTTTAATGTGTTCTCTCACTTGTACTCGTTTCTTTTTGTGCAGTTTCCTTGCCCAGCAACGCATATCTGCTGCTTCCATTGTTCAACCGGAAAAAACGACACATTGGCCGTGGTCGCTAAAGCGGTCGTAGGGTGGTGGGTGGGCGAAATATTCCGCGATCGAGTCTCGGGAAAGCCTGTTGTGAGCTGTTTATGCTCCCTCCCCAGCAGTCCCAGTATGGTTGTAAGCTTAAGCTCCTTGTTGCTCACATATAGAGCTATCAACGTCGCTTTGTTCAATTTTCCGGCCTCTACGGTGGAAAATTTCAACCCTTTGATCTCAATCTTATCCAGGGCCTTGTCCACATCTTTTCTAGTGGTGAGTCGGCCCAAGGTCATTATCAACCCTCCTCTTTTGAGCCCCCATCTGGGTAGCTCTAGGGGGAGCTCTTGTTCCAAAGCCTGCTCTGCCAGCAAGGCGATTAAGCAATTTGCTTGCTCCCTTCCAATTTCCTCTTCAGGGAAGCCTTTTGCTATTATCGCGATTGTTTTCTCCTCTTTCCTCGTCTTCTCCATTTCTTTTCCACCAGTTTGTCTCTTCTCGTCTGCTGGGCGGATGGGTAGGATCAATTTCTCCTCCTCCGTTGGTGTTGGCGATGGTGATCGTGCCTCGTTTATTAACTCCATCTCTTCCTGGTTCCGTGTACTCGCACTCTTTTTTGACTCGGAGAGATTTACAAAAACTTGTCTTGCTGTTGCTCTTGGACGATTTCTGAGCGACTGTGCTTCTGCAGTGCTTGCTGCCCCTATTTATACTGGGTCTTCTACCCCCTTGTTGTCGCCCCACCCCTGGTGGTCCCACTCCTTGCGATGCAGCTGCTGGGTTTTTTCTCCCTTCTCTCTCTTACGCTTGGCTATACGCTTCTCTTTTTCTTTCTGCATGTTCGGGCGCTCCTAGCCTTTCATTTGGGTAGTTTCCACCCTCTTGTTGATTTTAGTTAATTTGTTAGAAGTTGAGTTTTTTAATGTGTTCTCTCACTTGTACTCGTTTCTTTTTGTGCAGTTTCCTTGCCCAGCAACGCATATCTGCTGCTTCCATTGTTCAACCGGAAAAAACGACACATTGGCCGTGGTCGCTAAAGCGGTCGTAGGGTGGTGGGTGGGCGAAATATTCCGCGATCGAGTCTCGGGAAAGCCTGTTGTGAGCTGTTTATGCTCCCTCCCCAGCAGTCCCAGTATGGTTGTAAGCTTAAGCTCCTTGTTGCTCACATATAGAGCTATCAACGTCGCTTTGTTCAATTTTCCGGCCTCTACGGTGGAAAATTTCAACCCTTTGATCTCAATCTTATCCAGGGCCTTGTCCACATCTTTTCTAGTGGTGAGTCGGCCCAAGGTCATTATCAACCCTCCTCTTTTGAGCCCCCATCTGGGTAGCTCTAGGGGAGCTCTTGTTCCAAAGCCTGCTCTGCCAGCAAGGCGATTAAGCAATTTGCTTGCTCCCTTCCAATTTCCTCTTCAGGGAAGCCTTTTGCTATTATCGCGATTGTTTTCTCCTCTTTCCTCGTCTTCTCCATTTCTTTTCCACCAGTTTGTCTCTTCTCGTCTGCTGGGCGGATGGGTAGGATCAATTTCTCCTCCTCCGTTGGTGTTGGCGATGGTGATCGTGCCTCGTTTATTAACTCCATCTCTTCCTGGTTCCGTGTACTCGCACTCTTTTTTGACTCGGAGAGATTTACAAAAACTTGTCTTGCTGTTGCTCTTGGACGATTTCTGAGCGACTGTGCTTCTGCAGTGCTTGCTGCCCCTATTTATACTGGGTCTTCTACCCCCTTGTTGTCGCCCCACCCCTGGTGGTCCCACTCCTTGCGATGCAGCTGCTGGGTTTTTTCTCCCTTCTCTCTCTTACGCTTGGCTATACGCTTCTCTTTTTCTTTCTGCATGTTCGGGCGCTCCTAGCCTTTCATTTGGGTAGTTTCCACCCTCTTGTTGATTTTAGTTAATTTGTTAGAAGTTGAGTTTTTTAATGTGTTCTCTCACTTGTACTCGTTTCTTTTTGTGCAGTTTCCTTGCCCAGCAACGCATATCTGCTGCTTCCATTGTTCAACCGGAAAAAACGACACATTGGCCGTGGTCGCTAAAGCGGTCGTAGGGTGGTGGGTGGGCGAAATATTCCGCGATCGAGTCTCGGGAAAGCCTGTTGTGAGCTGTTTATGCTCCCTCCCCAGCAGTCCCAGTATGGTTGTAAGCTTAAGCTCCTTGTTGCTCACATATAGAGCTATCAACGTCGCTTTGTTCAATTTTCCGGCCTCTACGGTGGAAAATTTCAACCCTTTGATCTCAATCTTATCCAGGGCCTTGTCCACATCTTTTCTAGTGGTGAGTCGGCCCAAGGTCATTATCAACCCTCCTCTTTTGAGCCCCCATCTGGGTAGCTCTAGGGGGAGCTCTTGTTCCAAAGCCTGCTCTGCCAGCAAGGCGATTAAGCAATTTGCTTGCTCCCTTCCAATTTCCTCTTCAGGGAAGCCTTTTGCTATTATCGCGATTGTTTTCTCCTCTTTCCTCGTCTTCTCCATTTCTTTTCCACCAGTTTGTCTCTTCTCGTCTGCTGGGCGGATGGGTAGGATCAATTTCTCCTCCTCCGTTGGTGTTGGCGATGGTGATCGTGCCTCGTTTATTAACTCCATCTCTTCCTGGTTCCGTGTACTCGCACTCTTTTTTGACTCGGAGAGATTTACAAAAACTTGTCTTGCTGTTGCTCTTGGACGATTTCTGAGCGACTGTGCTTCTGCAGTGCTTGCTGCCCCTATTTATACTGGGTCTTCTACCCCCTTGTTGTCGCCCCACCCCTGGTGGTCCCACTCCTTGCGATGCAGCTGCTGGGTTTTTTCTCCCTTCTCTCTCTTACGCTTGGCTATACGCTTCTCTTTTTCTTTCTGCATGTTCGGGCGCTCCTAGCCTTTCATTTGGGTAGTTTCCACCCTCTTGTTGATTTTAGTTAATTTGTTAGAAGTTGAGTTTTTTAATGTGTTCTCTCACTTGTACTCGTTTCTTTTTGTGCAGTTTCCTTGCCCAGCAACGCATATCTGCTGCTTCCATTGTTCAACCGGAAAAAACGACACATTGGCCGTGGTCGCTAAAGCGGTCGTAGGGTGGTGGGTGGGCGAAATATTCCGCGATCGAGTCTCGGGAAAGCCTGTTGTGAGCTGTTTATGCTCCCTCCCCAGCAGTCCCAGTATGGTTGTAAGCTTAAGCTCCTTGTTGCTCACATATAGAGCTATCAACGTCGCTTTGTTCAATTTTCCGGCCTCTACGGTGGAAAATTTCAACCCTTTGATCTCAATCTTATCCAGGGCCTTGTCCACATCTTTTCTAGTGGTGAGTCGGCCCAAGGTCATTATCAACCCTCCTCTTTTGAGCCCCCATCTGGGTAGCTCTAGGGGGAGCTCTTGTTCCAAAGCCTGCTCTGCCAGCAAGGCGATTAAGCAATTTGCTTGCTCCCTTCCAATTTCCTCTTCAGGGAAGCCTTTTGCTATTATCGCGATTGTTTTCTCCTCTTTCCTCGTCTTCTCCATTTCTTTTCCACCAGTTTGTCTCTTCTCGTCTGCTGGGCGGATGGGTAGGATCAATTTCTCCTCCTCCGTTGGTGTTGGCGATGGTGATCGTGCCTCGTTTATTAACTCCATCTCTTCCTGGTTCCGTGTACTCGCACTCTTTTTTGACTCGGAGAGATTTACAAAAACTTGTCTTGCTGTTGCTCTTGGACGATTTCTGAGCGACTGTGCTTCTGCAGTGCTTGCTGCCCCTATTTATACTGGGTCTTCTACCCCCTTGTTGTCGCCCCACCCCTGGTGGTCCCACTCCTTGCGATGCAGCTGCTGGGTTTTTTCTCCCTTCTCTCTCTTACGCTTGGCTATACGCTTCTCTTTTTCTTTCTGCATGTTCGGGCGCTCCTAGCCTTTCATTTGGGTAGTTTCCACCCTCTTGTTGATTTTAGTTAATTTGTTAGAAGTTGAGTTTTTTAATGTGTTCTCTCACTTGTACTCGTTTCTTTTTGTGCAGTTTCCTTGCCCAGCAACGCATATCTGCTGCTTCCATTGTTCAACCGGAAAAAACGACACATTGGCCGTGGTCGCTAAAGCGGTCGTAGGGTGGTGGGTGGGCGAAATATTCCGCGATCGAGTCTCGGGAAAGCCTGTTGTGAGCTGTTTATGCTCCCTCCCCAGCAGTCCCAGTATGGTTGTAAGCTTAAGCTCCTTGTTGCTCACATATAGAGCTATCAACGTCGCTTTGTTCAATTTTCCGGCCTCTACGGTGGAAAATTTCAACCCTTTGATCTCAATCTTATCCAGGGCCTTGTCCACATCTTTTCTAGTGGTGAGTCGGCCCAAGGTCATTATCAACCCTCCTCTTTTGAGCCCCCATCTGGGTAGCTCTAGGGGGAGCTCTTGTTCCAAAGCCTGCTCTGCCAGCAAGGCGATTAAGCAATTTGCTTGCTCCCTTCCAATTTCCTCTTCAGGGAAGCCTTTTGCTATTATCGCGATTGTTTTCTCCTCTTTCCTCGTCTTCTCCATTTCTTTTCCACCAGTTTGTCTCTTCTCGTCTGCTGGGCGGATGGGTAGGATCAATTTCTCCTCCTCCGTTGGTGTTGGCGATGGTGATCGTGCCTCGTTTATTAACTCCATCTCTTCCTGGTTCCGTGTACTCGCACTCTTTTTTGACTCGGAGAGATTTACAAAAACTTGTCTTGCTGTTGCTCTTGGACGATTTCTGAGCGACTGTGCTTCTGCAGTGCTTGCTGCCCCTATTTATACTGGGTCTTCTACCCCCTTGTTGTCGCCCCACCCCTGGTGGTCCCACTCCTTGCGATGCAGCTGCTGGGTTTTTTCTCCCTTCTCTCTCTTACGCTTGGCTATACGCTTCTCTTTTTCTTTCTGCATGTTCGGGCGCTCCTAGCCTTTCATTTGGGTAGTTTCCACCCTCTTGTTGATTTTAGTTAATTTGTTAGAAGTTGAGTTTTTTAATGTGTTCTCTCACTTGTACTCGTTTCTTTTTGTGCAGTTTCCTTGCCCAGCAACGCATATCTGCTGCTTCCATTGTTCAACCGGAAAAAACGACACATTGGCCGTGGTCGCTAAAGCGGTCGTAGGGTGGTGGGTGGGCGAAATATTCCGCGATCGAGTCTCGGGAAAGCCTGTTGTGAGCTGTTTATGCTCCCTCCCCAGCAGTCCCAGTATGGTTGTAAGCTTAAGCTCCTTGTTGCTCACATATAGAGCTATCAACGTCGCTTTGTTCAATTTTCCGGCCTCTACGGTGGAAAATTTCAACCCTTTGATCTCAATCTTATCCAGGGCCTTGTCCACATCTTTTCTAGTGGTGAGTCGGCCCAAGGTCATTATCAACCCTCCTCTTTTGAGCCCCCATCTGGGTAGCTCTAGGGGGAGCTCTTGTTCCAAAGCCTGCTCTGCCAGCAAGGCGATTAAGCAATTTGCTTGCTCCCTTCCAATTTCCTCTTCAGGGAAGCCTTTTGCTATTATCGCGATTGTTTTCTCCTCTTTCCTCGTCTTCTCCATTTCTTTTCCACCAGTTTGTCTCTTCTCGTCTGCTGGGCGGATGGGTAGGATCAATTTCTCCTCCTCCGTTGGTGTTGGCGATGGTGATCGTGCCTCGTTTATTAACTCCATCTCTTCCTGGTTCCGTGTACTCGCACTCTTTTTTGACTCGGAGAGATTTACAAAAACTTGTCTTGCTGTTGCTCTTGGACGATTTCTGAGCGACTGTGCTTCTGCAGTGCTTGCTGCCCCTATTTATACTGGGTCTTCTACCCCCTTGTTGTCGCCCCACCCCTGGTGGTCCCACTCCTTGCGATGCAGCTGCTGGGTTTTTTCTCCCTTCTCTCTCTTACGCTTGGCTATACGCTTCTCTTTTTCTTTCTGCATGTTCGGGCGCTCCTAGCCTTTCATTTGGGTAGTTTCCACCCTCTTGTTGATTTTAGTTAATTTGTTAGAAGTTGAGTTTTTTAATGTGTTCTCTCACTTGTACTCGTTTCTTTTTGTGCAGTTTCCTTGCCCAGCAACGCATATCTGCTGCTTCCATTGTTCAACCGGAAAAAACGACACATTGGCCGTGGTCGCTAAAGCGGTCGTAGGGTGGTGGGTGGGCGAAATATTCCGCGATCGAGTCTCGGGAAAGCCTGTTGTGAGCTGTTTATGCTCCCTCCCCAGCAGTCCCAGTATGGTTGTAAGCTTAAGCTCCTTGTTGCTCACATATAGAGCTATCAACGTCGCTTTGTTCAATTTTCCGGCCTCTACGGTGGAAAATTTCAACCCTTTGATCTCAATCTTATCCAGGGCCTTGTCCACATCTTTTCTAGTGGTGAGTCGGCCCAAGGTCATTATCAACCCTCCTCTTTTGAGCCCCCATCTGGGTAGCTCTAGGGGGAGCTCTTGTTCCAAAGCCTGCTCTGCCAGCAAGGCGATTAAGCAATTTGCTTGCTCCCTTCCAATTTCCTCTTCAGGGAAGCCTTTTGCTATTATCGCGATTGTTTTCTCCTCTTTCCTCGTCTTCTCCATTTCTTTTCCACCAGTTTGTCTCTTCTCGTCTGCTGGGCGGATGGGTAGGATCAATTTCTCCTCCTCCGTTGGTGTTGGCGATGGTGATCGTGCCTCGTTTATTAACTCCATCTCTTCCTGGTTCCGTGTACTCGCACTCTTTTTTGACTCGGAGAGATTTACAAAAACTTGTCTTGCTGTTGCTCTTGGACGATTTCTGAGCGACTGTGCTTCTGCAGTGCTTGCTGCCCCTATTTATACTGGGTCTTCTACCCCCTTGTTGTCGCCCCACCCCTGGTGGTCCCACTCCTTGCGATGCAGCTGCTGGGTTTTTTCTCCCTTCTCTCTCTTACGCTTGGCTATACGCTTCTCTTTTTCTTTCTGCATGTTCGGGCGCTCCTAGCCTTTCATTTGGGTAGTTTCCACCCTCTTGTTGATTTTAGTTAATTTGTTAGAAGTTGAGTTTTTTAATGTGTTCTCTCACTTGTACTCGTTTCTTTTTGTGCAGTTTCCTTGCCCGGCAACGCATATCTGCTGCTTCCATTGTTCAACCGGAAAAAACGACACATTGGCCGTGGTCGCTAAAGCGGTCGTAGGGTGGTGGGTGGGCGAAATATTCCGCGATCGAGTCTCGGGAAAGCCTGTTGTGAGCTGTTTATGCTCCCTCCCCAGCAGTCCCAGTATGGTTGTAAGCTTAAGCTCCTTGTTGCTCACATATAGAGCTATCAACGTCGCTTTGTTCAATTTTCCGGCCTCTACGGTGGAAAATTTCAACCCTTTGATCTCAATCTTATCCAGGGCCTTGTCCACATCTTTTCTAGTGGTGAGTCGGCCCAAGGTCATTATCAACCCTCCTCTTTTGAGCCCCCATCTGGGTAGCTCTAGGGGGAGCTCTTGTTCCAAAGCCTGCTCTGCCAGCAAGGCGATTAAGCAATTTGCTTGCTCCCTTCCAATTTCCTCTTCAGGGAAGCCTTTTGCTATTATCGCGATTGTTTTCTCCTCTTTCCTCGTCTTCTCCATTTCTTTTCCACCAGTTTGTCTCTTCTCGTCTGCTGGGCGGATGGGTAGGATCAATTTCTCCTCCTCCGTTGGTGTTGGCGATGGTGATCGTGCCTCGTTTATTAACTCCATCTCTTCCTGGTTCCGTGTACTCGCACTCTTTTTTGACTCGGAGAGATTTACAAAAACTTGTCTTGCTGTTGCTCTTGGACGATTTCTGAGCGACTGTGCTTCTGCAGTGCTTGCTGCCCCTATTTATACTGGGTCTTCTACCCCCTTGTTGTCGCCCCACCCCTGGTGGTCCCACTCCTTGCGATGCAGCTGCTGGGTTTTTTCTCCCTTCTCTCTCTTACGCTTGGCTATACGCTTCTCTTTTTCTTTCTGCATGTTCGGGCGCTCCTAGCCTTTCATTTGGGTAGTTTCCACCCTCTTGTTGATTTTAGTTAATTTGTTAGAAGTTGAGTTTTTTAATGTGTTCTCTCACTTGTACTCGTTTCTTTTTGTGCAGTTTCCTTGCCCACCAACGCATATCTGCTGCTTCCATTGTTCAACCGGAAAAAACGACACATTGGCCGTGGTCGCTAAAGCGGTCGTAGGGTGGTGGGTGGGCGAAATATTCCGCGATCGAGTCTCGGGAAAGCCTGTTGTGAGCTGTTTATGCTCCCTCCCCAGCAGTCCCAGTATGGTTGTAAGCTTAAGCTCCTTGTTGCTCACATATAGAGCTATCAACGTCGCTTTGTTCAATTTTCCGGCCTCTACGGTGGAAAATTTCAACCCTTTGATCTCAATCTTATCCAGGGCCTTGTCCACATCTTTTCTAGTGGTGAGTCGGCCCAAGGTCATTATCAACCCTCCTCTTTTGAGCCCCCATCTGGGTAGCTCTAGGGGGAGCTCTTGTTCCAAAGCCTGCTCTGCCAGCAAGGCGATTAAGCAATTTGCTTGCTCCCTTCCAATTTCCTCTTCAGGGAAGCCTTTTGCTATTATCGCGATTGTTTTCTCCTCTTTCCTCGTCTTCTCCATTTCTTTTCCACCAGTTTGTCTCTTCTCGTCTGCTGGGCGGATGGGTAGGATCAATTTCTCCTCCTCCGTTGCTGTTGGCGATGGTGATCGTGCCTCGTTTATTAACTCCATCTCTTCCTGGTTCCGTGTACTCGCACTCTTTTTTGACTCGGAGAGATTTACAAAAACTTGTCTTGCTGTTGCTCTTGGACGATTTCTGAGCGACTGTGCTTCTGCAGTGCTTGCTGCCCCTATTTATACTGGGTCTTCTACCCCCTTGTTGTCGCCCCACCCCTGGTGGTCCCACTCCTTGCGATGCAGCTGCTGGGTTTTTTCTCCCTTCTCTCTCTTACGCTTGGCTATACGCTTCTCTTTTTCTTTCTGCATGTTCGGGCGCTCCTAGCCTTTCATTTGGGTAGTTTCCACCCTCTTGTTGATTTTAGTTAATTTGTTAGAAGTTGAGTTTTTTAATGTGTTCTCTCACTTGTACTCGTTTCTTTTTGTGCAGTTTCCTTGCCCGGCAACGCATATCTGCTGCTTCCATTGTTCAACCGGAAAAAACGACACATTGGCCGTGGTCGCTAAAGCGGTCGTAGGGTGGTGGGTGGGCGAAATATTCCGCGATCGAGTCTCGGGAAAGCCTGTTGTGAGCTGTTTATGCTCCCTCCCCAGCAGTCCCAGTATGGTTGTAAGCTTAAGCTCCTTGTTGCTCACATATAGAGCTATCAACGTCGCTTTGTTCAATTTTCCAGCCTCTACGGTGGAAAATTTCAACCCTTTGATCTCAATCTTATCCAGGGCCTTGTCCACATCTTTTCTAGTGGTGAGTCGGCCCAAGGTCATTATCAACCCTCCTCTTTTGAGCCCCCATCTGGGTAGCTCTAGGGGGAGCTCTTGTTCCAAAGCCTGCTCTGCCAGCAAGGCGATTAAGCAATTTGCTTGCTCCCTTCCAATTTCCTCTTCAGGGAAGCCTTTTGCTATTATCGCGATTGTTTTCTCCTCTTTCCTCGTCTTCTCCATTTCTTTTCCACCAGTTTGTCTCTTCTCGTCTGCTGGGCGGATGGGTAGGATCAATTTCTCCTCCTCCGTTGGTGTTGGCGATGGTGATCGTGCCTCGTTTATTAACTCCATCTCTTCCTGGTTCCGTGTACTCGCACTCTTTTTTGACTCGGAGAGATTTACAAAAACTTGTCTTGCTGTTGCTCTTGGACGATTTCTGAGCGACTGTGCTTCTGCAGTGCTTGCTGCCCCTATTTATACTGGGTCTTCTACCCCCTTGTTGTCGCCCCACCCCTGGTGGTCCCACTCCTTGCGATGCAGCTGCTGGGTTTTTTCTCCCTTCTCTCTCTTACGCTTGGCTATACGCTTCTCTTTTTCTTTCTGCATGTTCGGGCGCTCCTAGCCTTTCATTTGGGTAGTTTCCACCCTCTTGTTGATTTTAGTTAATTTGTTAGAAGTTGAGTTTTTTAATGTGTTCTCTCACTTGTACTCGTTTCTTTTTGTGCAGTTTCCTTGCCCAGCAACGCATATCTGCTGCTTCCATTGTTCAACCGGAAAAAACGACACATTGGCCGTGGTCGCTAAAGCGGTCGTAGGGTGGTGGGTGGGCGAAATATTCCGCGATCGAGTCTCGGGAAAGCCTGTTGTGAGCTGTTTATGCTCCCTCCCCAGCAGTCCCAGTATGGTTGTAAGCTTAAGCTCCTTGTTGCTCACATATAGAGCTATCAACGTCGCTTTGTTCAATTTTCCGGCCTCTACGGTGGAAAATTTCAACCCTTTGATCTCAATCTTATCCAGGGCCTTGTCCACATCTTTTCTAGTGGTGAGTCGGCCCAAGGTCATTATCAACCCTCCTCTTTTGAGCCCCCATCTGGGTAGCTCTAGGGGGAGCTCTTGTTCCAAAGCCTGCTCTGCCAGCAAGGCGATTAAGCAATTTGCTTGCTCCCTTCCAATTTCCTCTTCAGGGAAGCCTTTTGCTATTATCGCGATTGTTTTCTCCTCTTTCCTCGTCTTCTCCATTTCTTTTCCACCAGTTTGTCTCTTCTCGTCTGCTGGGCGGATGGGTAGGATCAATTTCTCCTCCTCCGTTGGTGTTGGCGATGGTGATCGTGCCTCGTTTATTAACTCCATCTCTTCCTGGTTCCGTGTACTCGCACTCTTTTTTGACTCGGAGAGATTTACAAAAACTTGTCTTGCTGTTGCTCTTGGACGATTTCTGAGCGACTGTGCTTCTGCAGTGCTTGCTGCCCCTATTTATACTGGGTCTTCTACCCCCTTGTTGTCGCCCCACCCCTGGTGGTCCCACTCCTTGCGATGCAGCTGCTGGGTTTTTTCTCCCTTCTCTCTCTTACGCTTGGCTATACGCTTCTCTTTTTCTTTCTGCATGTTCGGGCGCTCCTAGCCTTTCATTTGGGTAGTTTCCACCCTCTTGTTGATTTTAGTTAATTTGTTAGAAGTTGAGTTTTTTAATGTGTTCTCTCACTTGTACTCGTTTCTTTTTGTGCAGTTTCCTTGCCCACCAACGCATATCTGCTGCTTCCATTGTTCAACCGGAAAAAACGACACATTGGCCGTGGTCGCTAAAGCGGTCGTAGGGTGGTGGGTGGGCGAAATATTCCGCGATCGAGTCTCGGGAAAGCCTGTTGTGAGCTGTTTATGCTCCCTCCCCAGCAGTCCCAGTATGGTTGTAAGCTTAAGCTCCTTGTTGCTCACATATAGAGCTATCAACGTCGCTTTGTTCAATTTTCCAGCCTCTACGGTGGAAAATTTCAACCCTTTGATCTCAATCTTATCCAGGGCCTTGTCCACATCTTTTCTAGTGGTGAGTCGGCCCAAGGTCATTATCAACCCTCCTCTTTTGAGCCCCCATCTGGGTAGCTCTAGGGGGAGCTCTTGTTCCAAAGCCTGCTCTGCCAGCAAGGCGATTAAGCAATTTGCTTGCTCCCTTCCAATTTCCTCTTCAGGGAAGCCTTTTGCTATTATCGCGATTGTTTTCTCCTCTTTCCTCGTCTTCTCCATTTCTTTTCCACCAGTTTGTCTCTTCTCGTCTGCTGGGCGGATGGGTAGGATCAATTTCTCCTCCTCCGTTGCTGTTGGCGATGGTGATCGTGCCTCGTTTATTAACTCCATCTCTTCCTGGTTCCGTGTACTCGCACTCTTTTTTGACTCGGAGAGATTTACAAAAACTTGTCTTGCTGTTGCTCTTGGACGATTTCTGAGCGACTGTGCTTCTGCAGTGCTTGCTGCCCCTATTTATACTGGGTCTTCTACCCCCTTGTTGTCGCCCCACCCCTGGTGGTCCCACTCCTTGCGATGCAGCTGCTGGGTTTTTTCTCCCTTCTCTCTCTTACGCTTGGCTATACGCTTCTCTTTTTCTTTCTGCATGTTCGGGCGCTCCTAGCCTTTCATTTGGGTAGTTTCCACCCTCTTGTTGATTTTAGTTAATTTGTTAGAAGTTGAGTTTTTTAATGTGTTCTCTCACTTGTACTCGTTTCTTTTTGTGCAGTTTCCTTGCCCGGCAACGCATATCTGCTGCTTCCATTGTTCAACCGGAAAAAACGACACATTGGCCGTGGTCGCTAAAGCGGTCGTAGGGTGGTGGGTGGGCGAAATATTCCGCGATCGAGTCTCGGGAAAGCCTGTTGTGAGCTGTTTATGCTCCCTCCCCAGCAGTCCCAGTATGGTTGTAAGCTTAAGCTCCTTGTTGCTCACATATAGAGCTATCAACGTCGCTTTGTTCAATTTTCCAGCCTCTACGGTGGAAAATTTCAACCCTTTGATCTCAATCTTATCCAGGGCCTTGTCCACATCTTTTCTAGTGGTGAGTCGGCCCAAGGTCATTATCAACCCTCCTCTTTTGAGCCCCCATCTGGGTAGCTCTAGGGGGAGCTCTTGTTCCAAAGCCTGCTCTGCCAGCAAGGCGATTAAGCAATTTGCTTGCTCCCTTCCAATTTCCTCTTCAGGGAAGCCTTTTGCTATTATCGCGATTGTTTTCTCCTCTTTCCTCGTCTTCTCCATTTCTTTTCCACCAGTTTGTCTCTTCTCGTCTGCTGGGCGGATGGGTAGGATCAATTTCTCCTCCTCCGTTGGTGTTGGCGATGGTGATCGTGCCTCGTTTATTAACTCCATCTCTTCCTGGTTCCGTGTACTCGCACTCTTTTTTGACTCGGAGAGATTTACAAAAACTTGTCTTGCTGTTGCTCTTGGACGATTTCTGAGCGACTGTGCTTCTGCAGTGCTTGCTGCCCCTATTTATACTGGGTCTTCTACCCCCTTGTTGTCGCCCCACCCCTGGTGGTCCCACTCCTTGCGATGCAGCTGCTGGGTTTTTTCTCCCTTCTCTCTCTTACGCTTGGCTATACGCTTCTCTTTTTCTTTCTGCATGTTCGGGCGCTCCTAGCCTTTCATTTGGGTAGTTTCCACCCTCTTGTTGATTTTAGTTAATTTGTTAGAAGTTGAGTTTTTTAATGTGTTCTCTCACTTGTACTCGTTTCTTTTTGTGCAGTTTCCTTGCCCAGCAACGCATATCTGCTGCTTCCATTGTTCAACCGGAAAAAACGACACATTGGCCGTGGTCGCTAAAGCGGTCGTAGGGTGGTGGGTGGGCGAAATATTCCGCGATCGAGTCTCGGGAAAGCCTGTTGTGAGCTGTTTATGCTCCCTCCCCAGCAGTCCCAGTATGGTTGTAAGCTTAAGCTCCTTGTTGCTCACATATAGAGCTATCAACGTCGCTTTGTTCAATTTTCCGGCCTCTACGGTGGAAAATTTCAACCCTTTGATCTCAATCTTATCCAGGGCCTTGTCCACATCTTTTCTAGTGGTGAGTCGGCCCAAGGTCATTATCAACCCTCCTCTTTTGAGCCCCCATCTGGGTAGCTCTAGGGGGAGCTCTTGTTCCAAAGCCTGCTCTGCCAGCAAGGCGATTAAGCAATTTGCTTGCTCCCTTCCAATTTCCTCTTCAGGGAAGCCTTTTGCTATTATCGCGATTGTTTTCTCCTCTTTCCTCGTCTTCTCCATTTCTTTTCCACCAGTTTGTCTCTTCTCGTCTGCTGGGCGGATGGGTAGGATCAATTTCTCCTCCTCCGTTGGTGTTGGCGATGGTGATCGTGCCTCGTTTATTAACTCCATCTCTTCCTGGTTCCGTGTACTCGCACTCTTTTTTGACTCGGAGAGATTTACAAAAACTTGTCTTGCTGTTGCTCTTGGACGATTTCTGAGCGACTGTGCTTCTGCAGTGCTTGCTGCCCCTATTTATACTGGGTCTTCTACCCCCTTGTTGTCGCCCCACCCCTGGTGGTCCCACTCCTTGCGATGCAGCTGCTGGGTTTTTTCTCCCTTCTCTCTCTTACGCTTGGCTATACGCTTCTCTTTTTCTTTCTGCATGTTCGGGCGCTCCTAGCCTTTCATTTGGGTAGTTTCCACCCTCTTGTTGATTTTAGTTAATTTGTTAGAAGTTGAGTTTTTTAATGTGTTCTCTCACTTGTACTCGTTTCTTTTTGTGCAGTTTCCTTGCCCAGCAACGCATATCTGCTGCTTCCATTGTTCAACCGGAAAAAACGACACATTGGCCGTGGTCGCTAAAGCGGTCGTAGGGTGGTGGGTGGGCGAAATATTCCGCGATCGAGTCTCGGGAAAGCCGATTTTGATCAATTTTTCTTTTTTCGGGCTTTCCCCAGCCTCCTCGATCGGTGCTCGCGGCTCGATCGACGTCGTGATCTTCGACGCGATTGATAGCTTACGCTGAAAGTGGTGGCCTCTAGGTCGGGCAACTGTATGGTTGGTGTGCGGGGCCTCTCCTCCAGGCTTGGCTCCGCCAGGAGTTCCTCCAGCTCCTTCACCCAAGGCTCCATGCTCCGGCTTTTGCTGTTGTTGTATACCCTGCGGTTACAGAAAGAAACGCTCGGAATTAGTTTACGGGGTCGGCCTCGGCGACGAGGGGCGGTTGCGGTGGGAGGGTCAGGGGGTGGTGGAGGCGTGCCGTCCGGTTCCGTATTCTCCCGAGTCGGGGTCGCGTCTCGCGTTTCGGTGTCCGATTCTACCGCCGATTTTAGATCCTGGACGTGGATGTGGCGGAGCCACTTGTTTCGGCCGTCGCGAAGGTCGACGATGACCGGTGATACTATTTTCCCGACGGTGAACGGGCCACTGTACTTTGGCGCGAGCTTCGCGTTGACTCCGGCCGCTTTATCGGATAGCGTATGCTCGCGCTTCCATACGCGGTCCCCGACGGTTGGTCGCCAGTCGCGGTGTCGGAGATCGTAGTACTTGGCTTGTCGACCGCAGGCCCGAGCCAAGTGCAATTTCGCGAGCTCCTGCGCTTCCCGGAGATTCTTCCAGCGTTGTTTTGTCGGTTCGGTTGAATTCTCCGTTGACGGTTGGCCCGGTATTCGGAGTTCCCTTCCTTGGTTGAGATACGCGGGGCTGTATCCCGTAGATTCATGCCAGGCGGTGTTGACGGCGAAGCGTGCTTCCTCTATCTTCTCGTCCCACTGGTTGTGCCGGGCGCCGGTATATTGAGCGAGCATCGTTTTCACTACCTTGTTGGCTCGTTCAACCGGGTTGCAGTGGGGCGAGTACGGCGGTGTTTTCCGGTGCATGGTCCCGGCGGCTGCAAGCAGGTCGGTGAACGGTCCGCCGATGAACTGGCGGCCGTTATCGGTGATGACCACGTCAGGTGCCCCGTGACGGAGGATAACCTCTCTCTGGATCGCGGCGGCAACGGCGGAGCTGGTGGCCTTTCGAAGCGGTACAAGTTCTACCCATTTTGTAAACCGGTCAAGGGCAACCAACAGCCAGATGTTCCCTTGGCGTGACCGTGGCAATGGTCCGACGAGGTCGATGGACACTGTATGCCATGGTCGCGTCCCTGGGTTCGCGTGGAGGTGCCCCGCGGGTTGTTGCGGCGGCGACTTGTACCGTTGGCAGCTGGCGCAGCTGCGGACGTATCGGGCGGTCTCCCGAAACATTCCAGGCCAGTAAAATCGTTGTGCCAGACGAACGATGGTCTTCGCGACCCCCAGATGTCCAGCGGTGGGGTCGTCGTGATACTTTCGGAGTATTTCTTCTCGCTCGTTGGTGGGCACGCAGATCTTCCAGGCGTCTCCCGGCGCGGGCTCGTTATAATCGAGCTGGTGCAGTACGTGGCGTTGTAGCTTCCCTTCATGAATTCGGAAGTCGGTGACGGACAACGGATTGCTCTGGACAGCCTCGAATTTCTTCTGATACCATGTGTCGGGGCGCTGTTTCGGTCGGAGCAGGTTAACGCCCATCGTGGGTGCGTTACGGGACAGCGCATCCGCCACATGGTTCAACTTTCCGGGCCGGTATCGGACGTCAAAGTCGTACTGCTGCAGCTCAAGTGCCCATCTTGCAAGTCGGCCGGTCGGGTTTTCAATCTGGCGTAGCCAACGGAGCGCCTGGTGGTCGGTGACCACGGTGAAGTGGTAGCCCTCGAGGTACGGCTTCATCTTGCGGATTCCCCATACGACGGCGAGGCACTCCTTTTCGGTGGCACTGTATTTCCGCTCGGTGGTGCTCAATGTGTGACTGGCGTAGGCAATGACATGCTCCTCGTTGTCCGGGCCTTGCGTGAGCACGATTCCCAGGCCGCTGTCACTGGCGTCTGTTTGGAGCGTGAACGGCTGCGTGAAGTCTGGACAAGCTAGAACCGGCGCGGCCACTAGCTTCTCTTTCATCGTCCGGAAAGCGGTTTCTTCGTCCGCGGTCCACCTCCACTTGGCGTTCTTTCTGGTGAGCCGTGTCAGGGGTTCCATGATCTCGGCAAAATTCGGCACGAATCGCCGATACCATGAAGCCATGCCGTGGAAACGTCGGACGTCCCGAATTGTTTTCGGAGCCGCCAGCTGTGCGATCGCGCTCGTCTTATCTGGATCAGTCCGGATCCCTTGCTGATCCACGATATGACCGAGGTATCGGAGGCTGTCGACGCAGAATCGGCATTTCTTGGGGTTGAGTCGCAGGCCGGCGGCGCGGAGGCGGCGGAAAACTTCACGCAGGTGGCGGCGGTGCTCTTCGAGGGTCCGGCTGACGATAATAATATCGTCGAGGTACGCAAAGGCGTTCGGCTCCATCTCTGGTCCGATGATCCTGTCAAGCAGCCGCTGGAACGTGGCGGGAGCCGAGTGGAGTCCGAACGGCATTACGGTAAACTGGAACAGCCCTCGGCCGGGCACGGTGAATGCGGTGAGCGGTCGGCTTGAAGCGTCTAACGGGACCTGCCAGTATCCGTTCTTCAGATCCAACGTCGTCAAGAACTTGGCCCCTCGTAATTTGTCGAGGGTGGCCTGGATGTGAGGCAGCGGGTATGCGTCCTTTTCGGAACGGTCATTCAGCCGGCGGAAGTCGACGCAGAAGCGTGGTTTCCCGTCTTTTTTTTTCACGACGACCACCGGTGAGCTCCACGGGCTGCTGGATCGCTCGATGACTCCGTCTCGTAGCATCTTATCGACCTCTTCGTCGATTACGGCCTGCATGGCCGGGTTGCGTGGCCGGTACCGTTGCTTGAGTGGCGTCTCGTTGAGCAGCTTGATTCGGTGGTGTACCAGCGTGGTACGCCCGGCCACGGAGGAGAACTGGGCCAGTTCGTGCTCCAAAAATTTTTGGAACGACTCCCGTTCGGTCTCCTTCATTTTCCGGAGGCCCATCTGGAGGCAGGGTTCGGCCAGACAGTTTGCGGCCCAGTTGGCCACCTCCGGGGGCGGTCGGACGGTCAAACGGAGTGCGGCGATAGCCTGAATCCCGAGTAGCACGGGCGGGCCCATCTTCGGTAGTACAGTGAACTCTTCGGTATGCTCGCGATCTCCCACTCGGAAGGATAACCGGACGGTGCCGGACGGACGCATGTCTGATCCATCGGCGAGGCAGATGCGTTGATATCCCTCGGTGGGCCGGACTCCCTGTTCCTGGGCCCATTCCATCGCTTCTGCATTGATGCATGAGAGCTGGGCTCCTGTGTCCAGCATGGCGTCAATTTCTCGTCCCAGCATGACGATTGGCAGAAGTGGTCGCGGGGTGTATCGGATTGACGGGCCCGGACTCACTGGCGCTGGCTCGGCGACGTCGGGCCCCGCGGTCCGTTTCCCGGCGGGTGACAGTCGCGGGTCAACACATCGTCGCGACCGCATCGGGAGCAAAACTTGCGATACACGTTCCGGCACTCGAACCGTTGGTGCCCGCGTTGCTTGCATCGCCAGCAGTGCGTTGACGGGTGGTACGGTTCGTCTGGTTTTACGGAGCAGTCGACTCCGGGTGGCATGCTGAGCCGAGTGAGTCGTGCTTCAAGGGGCTCGGTGGCAGCGGCACTCCGTTCGGTGGTCTCTGCCCAGCTGACCGGCACGGCTCGTGGTACGGCCCTCAGTCCCGTAGAGTCTTCCTAGGCGCCTTCAATGGCCTGCTCTATTTGCTGAACGCGTGCTAGAAGGTCTCGAGCATTTTCCACCTCGGGCCGGTAGATGAGCTTCCGGTATTCTGGCCGCATATTTTCGAACAGCATGTCCAGGCGGTGACTGTTGTCCATGTTTGCGCGTCGCATGAGCATGATTACGGAGGTCATGAACTCGTGGAAGGGCTCGTTGGGCCGTTGGCGGCGCGCGCGAGCCTCGGTCTCTCGCTGAAAACGCGAGCGATTTGATGCGAACACTTGCACAAATTCTTCCGAGAATTGCTCCCACGTCTCGATCTCTGCCCGACTGTTTCGGTACCAGATCTGGGCTTGCCCTCGGAGTAATTCGGGGACCCCGCGAAGCAGGTCGTCATCGCTGAGGTCGTAGGTGAATCGGAGCTCGGTCATGCGTTCCAGGAATGATAACGGGTCCTTCCCGTCGGTGGTATTACCGGACTTCCGGATGCGGTCGATGTTCTGGTACGGGTCCTTCTTTTCGATTACAGTTCTCTCGATGACGGTTTTCCCGGGGCCAGTTGCTTCGGTGACGGCCTTTCCGGTGGCACCTGTCACTTTCTCGCTGGCGGCCGCCATGTTTCTGGTGCTCACTCCGTCTTTCTGCTCAGCCATTTCGGTGGGGTCGTCGGTCTGCTGTCGTATGTAGTCGGTTAGTCGCTGGCGCAGCTCCTCAGCGGTTCCGATCGTAGACAATTTACTACGTTGCAGCTCGGCGATCAGCTGATCCTTCGTCAGACGGATCCATTTCATTCGGCCGTCTCGTCTCCTCTTTCGGTGGCTGTAGTTCCATCGATCGCCGCTAGATGGCGGCGTAGGTCCTCGTCATGCCCCGTGAGTGCGGTGTACGATCCCGTCACCACTTCTCGCCACTAGGTGTCCGGCACTGTCGTTTCGAGTCACTTCGTGCAATTGCTAGTCTCGCCTCGTGGCGCTAGATGGCGTGTGCGGCACTGTTCGCACTCTTCACTTTTCACTCGCGATCGCGAGATCTTCCGGTGTTGACACGAGAGGGCGTGCGGCTCGCGCGTGTTCCGCGGCGTGTTACCCTCAAGACCACGTGGGAGGTTAACCTCAAAACTTCGCGACGCGCCACGTGGTTGACACTTTCAATGTCCCTGTTCGGGCGCCATGTAACGAGTCCGGTTTCTCGTCACAACGGTGTTTTCACCCTCGTGCCGAATGGCTCGCCGAGCCAGGGTTCGCGGCGAGGGGAGCGGTCGGGAAACGGTGGTTCGGGCGAGGTAGTAAATAAAACTCGGACACTCGATGTAACTTTTTACATCTCACTAGGCCGCGGATCGCGGAGATGCCGGTCGCGGTATTCGCGGGCGCGCGTACGGGTTCGCGGTTCGCGGATCCAGGGTCGGCGGCGGTCACCGGCTCGTCGAGGTACGCGGCGATCTGTCCGCGACGGCTCGTCGACTCTACGGAGATATCGGAATCGGCGGCTCGCGGTCGGGGTTATCGGGGACGGTCCGGGTCGGGGGCAACGGTGTGGTTCGCTTGGCGGCTCGCGAAGCGGGCGAGGAGGCAACGGCCCGTTGCACCGGGTGTTCCGACGGCTCGAGGGAACGGCGACGGGAACTTCGGCGCGAAGCTGGTGCGGGATTCGTTCAACGGCACGTTGAACGGGCGAGGATACAACGGCACGTTGCAGAACGGGGTTCCGACGGCTCGTGGAACGGCGACGGGAACTTCAACGGCGCGTGAAGTGTAGGTTAGAATCGTCCGACGGCGCGTGGGACGGGCGAGGATACAACGGCGCGTTGCAAAAGGTGTTCCGACGGCTCGTGGGAACGGCGACAGGAACTTCGGCGCGAAGCGGTTACGGTGGAAGGTTCGGACACAACGGCGCGTTGCTCGGGTAGCGGGAACGGTCGGGGTCGGGAGATTGACGGCTCGTCAAGGTAAGGCGCTTACCAATGGTCCGTTTAGGCGGCTCGCCTGCCGGACGCGGAAAGAGACTGAGTCTTCTCCCGTGCTGCCTTTTATAGGCAAATTCGGTGGTAATTGCGGGGTACGCGGGTTGCGGTGTGTGCGATCAGTGCCTGTTTCGAGGCGCGAAAACGCGGGAAGATGTGTGGCCATGTGTCGCGCCTGGTTACGAGGCGTGAAATCGCGCGGTACGGATTCGGATTCGGTCGGGATTGTTCGGCGCGTTTCGGTGACACGCGAGTCTTCGCGTTCGTAATAGAGCTGTACTGAGCCCGGTGTACAGGTTTGTTACAAGTGAAATATGTAAAATCTATCTCCGGGTATGGTTAAGGCATCTCCAACATTGACATTGTATTGTTTTAAACTGTGGATGAGGGACTTCTCCCGTTTCATGATATCTTTGGTAGTTTCTGTAGCACATGAATAATCTGTGGGGATGAAGTGTATAAGGTTGTCCTTACGCATGTAGAGGTAATCCTTAGAATATTTAAAAGTTGGGAGAGGAGTGGAATGATGGTTGAGTATACTGTCCGTGATTCTAACAGGTACTACTTTATTCGCCTTCGGCGTCGTATCATAAAGATTCTCCATTTCTATTTCAGGTTCTAATGAGGTTGGCCCTATCCCGGATTGCGTCCCTATTACAACCGGCTCGTCAGCCCAATAAACCAGCGCTTTACCACGCAACACACCATCAACGATAGTTCCCTGAGACGGAGTCAGGGGGTTTCTCGGAGAGCCGATATTCTCAGGGTAACCAGAGCATTGACCAGAAAGCATCGGACTTGTCCCTAACGGGTCCTGGAACGGAGTCAGGGGGTTTCCCGGAGAGCCGATTTTCCAGACGCCCGAGTCGCGGCAAGCGAACGATGCCCGAGACAGAATCCGAATATCTACACTCTCTTCACGGTTGCCGTGTCTTTCAACGACCTCGTCCAGATCAGAGAGTGGTTCCTTCCCTCCTACGTGAAATTTCATTGAGGGTAAAGGCGTCTCGTCTTCGTCAGCAGTATGGCAATCGTCACTGTCGTCATTATCACTGTCTTTACTATTGAATTTATCGCAACTGTCTTCGACCTCATTTCTAACTACTGCTTCCCCGCGCGTAAGGAAAACAGAAGCAACCTGTTCTTCACTGTACCACTCTAAACTTTCGTCTGGGTTTGGATTTGTCTGGAGGTTCGTGAGCAGCACCTCGCCGGCGCCTGCGAGGGCCACCCCCGAATTCTCCGAACAAGGGTCGGTTGAGTTTGTTTGGAGAGTTGGATTTTTTTGTAAGTCTACAGGGTTTCGGGACAGTGCATCAGCGTTGGAGTTTACCTTACCGTATACGATGTCATAATCGTATTCATTTAACTTGATTCGCCATCTCATAATCTTTGAAGTGGGGTCTTTAACATTGTGTAACCAAACCAACGGGCGATGGTCAGTTACCAAGGTGAATTGATGACCGTAGAGGTAAGGTCGAAAATGATCTACTGCGAAAAAACTGCTAATAATTCTTTTTCTATGGTAGAGTAATTGCATTCTGCTTCATTTAGGGTTCTAGATGCATACGCAATGAGGAGGTCTTTCCCTATAGGCCCTTGGCTCAATACAGCTCCTAGCGCGAAATTTGAAGCGTCTGTGGTAACTACGAAGGGTTGTGAAAAATTTGGGAATTGGAGGAGTGGCTCAGAACAGATAATATCTCGGAGGGTTGCAAAGGCAGTCTGAGCTTTACTGTCCCATACCAGATGAACATCTTTCTTTAATAGCTGAGTAAGAGGTTTGGCAATTTTCGCCATATCTGGAATGAATCGCCTATAATAACCTACGAGGCCTAAAAACTGTTTGATATTCTTCTTAGTTTTAGGTATGGGGAACCGTTTAACAGCATCGATTTTTATTGGATCCGGTTTCACACCGTTACTAGTAATGATATGGCCTAAATAGGTAACTTCTTTACGGACGAACCAACATTTATCCGGTTGAAGAGTTAAACCGGCGTTTTGTAGTCGGGCTAGCAAGTTTCGTAATTTCCGGGCATGTGTCTCGAGGGAATCAGCATAGATAACAATGTCATCCATGTATACGAAAAGTTCTACCCCTTGCAGACCGGACAATACTAAATCCATCATTCTTTGAAATGTGGCTGGCGCGTTTTTTAATCCAAATGGCATTCTATTGAATTCATAATGACCGTAGGGAGTTGAAAATGCAGTCTTTGCTTTAGCCTTTTTGTCAATTGGAATTTGGTGGAACCCAGAAGCTAAATCTAATGTACTGAAATATTTTGCTCCACCAAGTTGATCTAATATATCGGTAATGTTAGGGAGCGGGTACGCATCACTGATAGTTTCCTCGTTTAGTTTACGGTAATCAATTACCATGCGCCAACGAGCTTTGCCGGAAGAATCAGGCTTTTTGGGTACGATCCAGACCGGCGAATTATATGGAGACATTGAGGGTTGAATTATTTGGTCTTGAAGTAGACAAGAAAGAAAGAAGCAGTTCCTTCGTTAAAAGATTCGTGCTTCAACGTAATGACGGGTGACTGGACAATCTCGTTGGTGTCTAGGTTTAGGCAGATTCGGGAAGACCGGCGCGTGAAATAAGGGCTTCGTTCCGCGGTGCGCCTCGACGCGGTGGCCCTTGCCCGTTTAAAGACTGCGAGTTTCTGTTAACCCCGGATGTTGAGGGTTGATTATATTTATTCGCACGACACTGGGACTCGACATGACCGGTCTTCCTACATATGCGGCATCTAATTTCCCGGGAATTCCGTGGGTGGTTAGGAAGGTTAGTAGTGCAATGAGCACGGTCATGCCCCGGTTGATCGCATCTAAAACACCTTCTGTCGGATCGCGTATTTGTCACGTACAATCCGGCGTCGCGCACGGTGAGTTTCGAAGAGGTATATCGACGTTCCTCAGAAATTTCGCTTTCTAATCGAATTGCGGTTTTTATAGCGGATTGCAAGGTCTTTGCATTATCTTTCAAAATGATCATTCGCGCCACGCGGTCTCTTAAGCCTTTGGTGAAACCCGTTATAGCGGCTTGACTGAGGACAACTTTTGCGCCTATAAATTCTTCCGCGGTATATTTCTCTTTCGCCGCCACGATTCCCCTATTTAAAATTTCGCTAACCCGGGCTCCATAAACTTCGACTTTTTCATTATCTACTTGTCGTATGTCTCTTAGTTCATTGTGAATCAAATCTACCTTGAAAAATCGCGCGAATGTTTCCTTTAAGAGGTTGATTAAGTCATCTAAACTATTGACTTCGCGGTGATCTGAAACTAGGAAGTCAGCATGGCCTACGATTTTATTCCTAATCAGGGCAAGGAGATTAGATTTATCGGCGGGTTTGACTCTATCGTTGGCAAGTTTGCATTGCCTTATAAATTTCATCACCGAGCAAGATTGTCCATCAAAATGGGGTACAAGGTCAATAGCAAGTTTCAGTGGCATAAAAGAATGTTCGGGTAAATTAACAGAGGAACTTATTCCGATAGCTGCGGGGCTGTTAATATTGGAGGAGGCGCTTATACCGTAAAAGGTAGGAGAATTAATCGGGGTACTCTGTATTGGGAAACTATTATCGGATGGCGGAATGCTCATTTGAGGAAGAGCAACTGTAGATACTATCGGGGGTGACACAGGAGCTATGTCGTCAACAATAAATGAACTACCACTACTACTCAAGCTGATCTTACGTACTTTCCTACCTCTACGCGACATTTTGAAGCTACGCGACATTCTACGAGGGGTGAAAATAATGTAATTTTATATTATTGACTTACAGGGACTGCGCTGCGCGGATTACACTAATATGGTCCACCACCAATCGTGATTTCCTGGTTCCTCGCCGTTGAATTCTCCCGGCTGGATTCTCCTGGTTGTTGGTTGGATTTTCCTCGTCGTCGGCTGGATTTTCCTCGTCGGCTGGATTTTCCTCGTCGTCAGCTGGATTTTTCTCGTCGTCGGCTGGATTGTCCTCGTCGTCGGCTGGATTCTCCTCGCTGATGATGATTATTCAGGGGTGCGTGTGACAGGCAGGGTATCTTGCACGGCCGCTGACGTCACTCGCTCTCTGGTATTTACCCAAGCTCCTGGGGAAACCGTGCGAAAACTCAGGAGAGAGAGATGCACCTTTCCAGAGCCTTCCACAAGCCGGCAGTATCGTCTGGTTGTTGATGGTCCGGTTGATCTCCAAAATTTTCTTCATATCCCACCGCTGTCACCAAAAACTGCTATGTTACGTCGCAGTGTGGTGGGATTAGGGAATTTACTGGGTTCGGGTGCCCGTGGAGCGCTGAAGCACTCTGCTTGTGGAAGGTTTTCAGAACAAACTCTTAACAATAAGATGTAACGAAAAATAGACTTTATTTAATAGTGAACTCGTTGTTGCCTCTAAGATCTCAGAAATGTATCTGCCTTGTATTTTCCTCGTCCTGAAGTTTTGTCTTCTTCCAGTTTCCTTTCCTTAGCCAATAGGAAAATTCGGATCTTCCCGCTGGACGTTGATTCGTCGGGTGGCTCATCTTTGGTTGCAGCTCGATGGTGATTGGTGGTGGAGATGTCTCAATAGCGCGCGCACGAGAGTGGGGTACACGCGAGGGTGAAGGCCCGCCAAAACAAGGGTCGTGAGACCGAGCGAGAGAGAGGTCCGAGGGAGTTCCAAGAGGTCCTTGACAGAGAATTTACGACTTCCTGTTCTTGACCGATTCTAGACTTCGATTGTCTATTTATGCGAAATTGGAGAAGCTCCTCAAAGAGGTTACGTGACTTTACCCAAATTCCTCGATTAGTCTCGCTCATCTGGTTTCGTCAAGGATCTCTGTGGAAACCTCTCGTTTCCCTACTTATTCTAAGCCTAAGCTATCGTGCCCGAATAAAATATATGTATATGAAATATACGGCTTTGAAACATTACGTTTTATATTCAAATTTCCCTCTCAGTCGTCATTAACCGAACATACAGAGCAGTAGCGCTATTCGTAGCTATGTTCGCGTGATCAACGGGTCACGCTACAACGGATATACGTGATTCCCCGAATTGGAATGCTTATAAGAACCTGTGTCGCCTGTACGCGGATCTGAGGTTCTCAACTGTTCGCGGGAGATTTCCGGACTGTCGAGTCGGCTATGCAATCGTCTCAAGAATACAATGTTTAAAGAATTGTTCCAAATTAAACAGGTAAACGCAGACAGACAATCGGCCTTGCCGGATATCACCGGGAAGGGCAATCGGCTTCTGCTCACTAGATAATTGTAATCTGAACGAAAATGCAATATATAAGAACTTGTTACAGATCAAATAAGTGAACGCAGACAAACGATCGGTCTTGCCGAATAATTTCGGGAAGGGCAATCGGCTTCTGCTCACTAGATAATTATAATCTGGGGGGCACGCAGTGGCTCAGTGGGTAGAACGCGTGCCTACGGACTCCGTGGTCGCGGGTTCGATCCCCGACGCCGGCACCTCTGGGGAATACTCCATGTGCTCTGTAGACTGTGGTGCCCAAGGTGGTTCGGAACCCACCTTATAAAAACTGTAGGTCCCGTCGTGAAATAATTCCGAAAAGGAGTTCAAAAAGCGACGTTAAATAACAAACAAAAAAAAATTATAATCTGAACGAAAATGCGATATATAAGAACTAGTTACAGATCAAATAAGTGAACGCAGACAAACGATCGGTCTTGCCGAATAATTTCGGGAACGGCAATCGGCTTCTGCTCACTAGATAATTATAATCTGAACGAAAATGCGATATATAAGAACTCGTTACAGATCAAATAATTGAACGCAGACAAACGATCGGTCTTGCCGAATAATTTCGGGAAGGGCAATCGGCTTCTGCTCACTAGATAATTATAATCTGAACGAAAATGCGATATATAAGAACTCGTTACAGATCAAATAATTGAACGCAGACAAACGATCGGTCTTGCCGAATAATTTCAGGAAGGGCAATCGGCTTCTGCTCACTAAGTGATCGTGGTCCGAATGAAGACAGACAGAGAGTCTAGGCAGGGCACATGATCGTGGCCGTGACTCTCCCTATCCAAACGAATGTGCTCTTAGCAGGAACGGTTGGAATAAACCTCGTTGAGATTCAGGCTAGCCAACTCCGTTGTCTATCCGTTCTGAGCAGAGTTCAATATAAATATTTTAAATGTGAATCAATATTTATATCTATAAATATCGTTTACACGGGAACCACGAACAATTCAATACAGCTTTACTGATTCAATATAACACAATCCGTTGTGTCTTTTACAAACTTGATGCGCTCTCACGCTTTCTCCCGACGAACAAAATATTGATCTTCGCTATACGCGATACGTATTGCCTTTTACACAGGCACGGAACACAATTATTCAATGTAATTCGTATAAATGTAACGGTTCTGCTTCCGACCGAAAGTGTGTCGATCGCGACGTCGTGTCCTCCCGTGCTGAATAGCTCGCCGAGCCAGGATCATACGGCAGCGAGAAGACCGGCTGAAGCTGAAAATGTGAACGAGGTGCGCGGGACGTGAAATAACGACAACGTGTTTACCTTTTACACGCCTCGCAGCTTGCCCGTTCGCGGTCGCGTGATTTCCCGGAGACGGTTACCGATGTTTCGTTACCCGGAGACGGTTACGCGATTGTCATTCGTGACGACGCGACGCGGTTTCGCGGACCTGGTGCACGACGGTTACTGGGGTTCAGGAACAGACGGGTAACCCTACCATGGTAAAGGAAAAAATTCTTTTCGATCGGAAATTGAAATATAAATTATAAATATGATATCGGCGCCAAGTTCGATCAATTATAGAAAGCAGCAAATATGCAAAATTAACTAAAGCTTCTCAACGTTTCGATCCCAATGTGGATCATTGTCAAGAGACAACAATTTTTGCGTCTAAAAAGAAAAAGGAGAAATTGAAGGTAAATTTTTGATCCAAAAAAATATATAAAACGTTTTACTTATAGCACAGCCAAAAAGATTATCAACATTATACGTACTTGCTGTGAAAAAGGACAAAATTGTGTAACACATAATACTGAGTTACAATATCGACTCTACCTCATGCTGGCAATAATGTAACTGAGGCACTGAAACGTGCTAACTCAGTCCAAAAACAAAACAAAACATGTCTGTGTGTGTGTATGAAGGACTCGGCTAGATTGGTCGATCGTTATCGATCAATGGTGGCAATCTACAAGTATTGGCGGCAATATTTGAAAACAGCATAACATGAACGATCAATTATTGAAAAAGAAAAAATAATAATTTTTTTTTTTTTTTTTTTTTTTTTTAAACTGAACAAAACTGCATCTCATTGTAACAAGAGAAATACAAAGAAAATATTTTATAAATGTTGAAAAATAAAATATATATACTTATAATAAAGAAATTAGAAATTTTTAAAGGTAGAATCTAATGTAATATTGGAAAAAACCATCATAACACTTTACTAGCTCAGTAAAGTCGCGTAATAGTCATGAATCTTAGGGTTCTCATACCTGAGATTTACGCTTTGGTTCTTAATCATATGGATAGTTTCCAATATTAACCTAGTGTACCAATTAGATTCCCTGTAAATAATTTTGACATTATCAAAGTCAAAACGATGGTCTTGTTCTAATGAGTGCTTTGTTAAGGCAGTGTGCTGAGAAGGAGAACGAAAAACATTTCGTTTATGTTCAGTTATACGTGTGTCCAAATGCCTACTTGTTTGTCCAATATAAGTTGTGTCACAACCCAAACAAGGTATCTTATAAACAACGTTACAGTTTTTTGTTAACGGAATCTTATCCTTGATGGGAGGGAACAATTGTTTTAAATAGAATGGTATGTTAAAAATCGTGTGGATGCCAACTTTCCTGAAAATCCTTTGGATGTCAAAAGAAATGTTGTTAACAAACGGTATAACAACTGTATTTCTAAAATTGATACGACCTGTTTTTAAGATTTTTTCCTCTTTTAGTTAAGCAACTAAATAAGGGTTGTAAATTTGAAAAATCCTTTCTTTAATGATATTATCAACAAAAGAAGTAGGGAAGTTGTTAACTCTTAGTACTTTTTTTATAAGTTCTAAATTTTTAGAACGGAAATCAGGATTAGCCAGTAAAATTGCACGATCTACCAAACCTTTGACCAGACCTGCTTTGTGTTGTAAAGGGTGAGCGGAATAGAAGTTTATATATCTGTCAGACCATGTAGGTTTGTGATACCAATTTGTAACGAGGGCTGTACCTGCTCTAATTATTTTAATGTCCAGAAAACTTATGCATGAGTCGGCTTCTAGTTCTGATGTGAACTGAAGCCTATTGTGGAAATTGTTGAAAGTGTTCAGCAAAGTATCAATTTGATCAGTTTTGATGCAAGTTAGAATGTCATCAACATACCGTTTGTAAAATACTAAATTGAAAGGTAATCTAGCAATGGATGTGTTTTTCTAACTCTTCCATTACCAGATTAGCAATTACAGGTGATATAGGGGAACCCATCGCTGTACCAAAAACCTGTTTATAACAATTACCATTGAAAGAGAATACGTTAGCTTCCAACACAAACTTTATAGCTTCAATAAATTCAGTTTTTGGAATAGCTGTATGTTCCTTAATTTCCTCCCATCTATGGTCAATCACTTGTAAGGCCAGTTCAATCGGAACATTAGTGAATAAAGCAGTGACATCTAATGAAATCAGCTGCGTGTCAATAGGAATAGATAGAGTTCTAAGTTCCTTGACTAACTGCCAACTATCAACAGTGTGATATCTTGTTTTACCAACAATCTTGGCTAGGACCGTTGAAAAAAACTTTGAAAGTTTGTAGGTGGGTCCACCAATAGATGAGACTATAATCCTCCACGCTAGTTGCTGTTTGTGTGTTTTTGGCAAAGTGTACGCTCTAGGTATATTAGAATTGTATGTTTTTAATCTTTTCCCTATGTTTTCATCTAACTGCTTTTTTTTAACTAAATTAGAGATGATGGAATTTGCTTTTTTTTCCAAAAGTACTGGTATATTGATACTTACTAACTTTGTAAGTATTTACATCTTTCAACATTTCACTAACTTCAGAGATATAAAAATTTTTCTCAACAAGAACTGTCGTATTTCCCTTGTCTGATTTGAGTAATAGTAAGTTTTCATTATTTTTTAAGAATTGTCGTGTGTCTTTTAAATCTTTTTTAGAAAAAGTTGAGGAACTAGATTTGTAAGTGTGATTTCTACTAGGAATATGTGTAGTGTGATTTAAAATTTTGTTAACTATGCGCAGTCTAGTTTCAGACTGACAATTATCCCTTTCAGTAATTTTTTCTAAACCTGCTTCGATTGAGGCAATGAATTTGGGTGAAGTAATAAATTTACTAGAAGTTTCTAGTGCAAACCTAGGACCTAATTCAAGAACTTTTTTAACATTCTGTGGTATTTCAATGTTTGTTAAATTTTTAAACCAAGAAGTGTTTTCTGAATCCAATGTGTCAATATTAGAATATCCATCACCATTAGATTCATCAACACAAACTACAAAAACGTTCATTCGTGACAAATTATTGAATTTTCTTAAGTTTTGTTTTTTGCATTCAAAAAATAATTTCTTAAATTTTTTGTGTTCAAATTTATGAAACTTATCTAAAATGTGATCGGGAATGTGGAAATCCAAAATTTCGTTCAATTCATCAATTTCCTTTAAACGATTAATATGTAATAAATGTGTATCTTTGATGACTATGTTTAATAATTTCCTCATGTATCTATTTTGCAAATGTGTTAAATTATCACGTGTGAATCCAGAATTAGTAGGGAAAATACTTTTCTTTTTCATAACATTCTTAAAAATAAATGATGGAATAATGTTGTTGGTTCTACATTTTAAAAGAAACAATTTCTTATTACTTATCTTAGCTATAGACAGGTTAATACGTGACCAGCTCTTGAGTAAATTGGCTATTTCCTTGCCAAATCTCCTTCACATCGACGCAAAAAAGTTTTTTTCTTCAGTGTTTGTAAATGTTTCGCCATCCATGATAAAGGAAAAAATTCTTTTCGATCGGAAATTGAAATATAAATTATAAATATGATATCGGCGCCAAGTTCGATCAATTATAGAAAGCAGCAAATATGCAAAATTAACTACAGTCTATCTCAGCCAAGAACATAGTTGGATAATGACCGATTTGCGCTGTTTACTGCGCAGCTTCGCCTTGATTGGTAGAACTCTCACTGCACAACGCATGCGCGCAGTGGCACTGAAGTGACGCCACGCGCTGCAGCGGTGCAAACCGCCTCATTTGCTGTCTATCGGGTGAACTTTTCCGACGCTATCGATCGCTGCTTTGTATTCTCGTTTTCGTTATTTATTATTCTTGTTTTATTTACTTGTTATTCTTGTTATTCTTGTTATTTTTGTTTTCGCGTTACTTGTTATTCTTGTTTTCGTTATTTGTTATCCTGTTTTCTCGTTATTTTTATCTTCGCGTTGCTTTTTATTGTTTCCGCGTTGTTTCGACTGCGTGAAATGAATCCAGAAGGGCCGTTGTCTCCAGTGAAGCGGAATCCGCAAGGAAAGGTACGTTCATATTGTACATATAAATAATATTCATTATATACAGTGACTCTTACTAATATTCGGACACTATTAAAAAGACGATAATATTGTTAATATTGTACTATACGATTTTAATTTTTTTGGGAAGCTAGAATCCTTAGATTTACTGCAGTTGAAGGCCGAAAATCGTGAAAATCTGCAGTTTTTAACATTTTTAAACGTCTGGAGCTCACTGCAACGTCGACCGCTTTTGACGAAATTTTCAGAATATGTTTAATTGACACAGGTCTATAAAACGTATTTTTAAAATTTTCAATGTAGGCCCACATAAAAAAGTTGTCAAATGCAACTTTTAATATTTTTGCTACAATTCCGATCAATTGCAATTTTTGACAAAATTTTTTTTCGCATCCTGGGGCAAACTAATTGCTCTAGCTTTCCAAAAAAATTCAAATCGGATAGAACAATGTTAAAAATATTATCGTCTTTTTAAGAGTGTCCGAATAGTAGTAAGTGTTACTGTATTTGGGCTGTTATTTGCCTTTCAGGATCGGAGATTTCGAATCTTCGATATCGCTCATTTTGTGAAATCTTTATTTCAATTTTTATTCTGTTTTTAGTACGTTTTGGCTGGGCAAAAGGAGATGATTATCAACTTGTACAAACAACTCAAGCAGAGAAGCCCCGACCTGACATACGTGGCAACGATAGATTCCCTGTCGGAGAGTACGGGAATTGGGAAGACAACAATCATGAAGACGATTGCCGAAAATAGAAGAACAGGCACTGTTGCGTCGCCAAACATGAAGAGGCGTTGTATGAACATTTTAGAAAAAACCTCAGATGCACACATATTGGCAATTCGCCGAAAAGTTCACGAATTTTGGATTCGGCGCGAGGTGCCAAACCTAGATAAGGTGCTAGTGGCAATTAATGCGGACGAGAATCTGCCGACGTTCAGTCGAGCAAGTTTGCATCGGCTGCTGACGCGGATGGAGTTCCGCTATATGCGGCGAAAGCGCAGCAGCGCTATGATCGAAAAAGACAGTATTATTGCCTGGAGGCAACAATATATCAGGTCTGTAAGGAAGCTACGCGAGGAAGGACGGAAAATCTATTACCTGGATGAGACCTGGTACAATTGCGGGGATGCCGGAGAAAGGGCATGGGTTGATACGTCCGTCGGCAGTTCGAAGGACGCCCAACAAAGGAATCTGTCGACAGGTATACCGGTCCCAACGGGCAAAGGGAAACGTTTAATAATCGGGCATATTGGATCCGAGGACGGATTTTTGCCTGAAGGCCTATTATGCTTCGAGTCGAAGAAGGGCACTGCAGACTACCACGAGGAGATGAACGGGGACACGTTTTTTAAATGGGTGGAGACGATTTCTGAAACGCTACCAGCTGGAGCTGTGATGGTCATGGATAACGCACCATACCACAGTGTGTTGAAAGAGCGTTATCCAACAAAGGCCTGGAAGAAGGCGGACATCCTGGAGTGGCTCGTGGGTAAGGGGGAGGATAGGGTTGAACTCGAGGATCGCATGAAATGCGAATTATTGACTATTTCCGAGAAATACAAAGACCCGAATAATAAGTATTTCATCGACGATTACCTAAAAAGAAAAGGGTTTATTGTGTTGCGGCTTCCCCCTTACCACTGCGAGCTAAATCCTATAGAGCTCGTTTGGTCCCAAATAAAAAGGTATATAAGGCAGCGGAACACAACGTTCAAATTGCCGGATGTCCGCCGACTGGTACAAGAAGCCGTCGAAAACGTGTCCCCGGCGAACTGGGCCAATTATGTCGACCACATTAAAAAGGAGGAAGACAGATTCTACCAGTTAGATAGAACAGTGGACACCATTGTGGAGGAGGATGGCTGGGTGTCTGGCTCCGAAAACTCGGACGCAGAATAATAATTGTGTTTGTAAATTTTGTAAATGTGTTTGTAAGTTTGTAAATAGTTTTAAGATGTAATTTTGTAAATAGTTTGTAAATAGTTTTAACATATAATTGTGTAAATAGATTTAAGATGTAATTTTGTAAATAATTTGTAAATAGTTTTAAGATATAATTGTGTAAATAGTTTGTAAATAGTTTTAAGTTAGAATTTATAATAATATATAAATGTATAATAATATCTTTGAAATATGTATGTTTGTAAATATATATGTGTATGTCTTCATAAATTTTGTTTAAAAATAAATATTTTATCAATAGAAATTTATACCAGCAAATAAGTAGTCGCGATTTTCTATCCCATACAATTCCATGCTAATCCTTTTCATTCCAGTACACCGCGTACTTCTATCCCATACAATTCCATGCTAATCCTTTTCATTCCAGTACACCGCGTACGTGAAGATACGCGTCGAGACAGTGGGCAGTGGGTAGTGGAGTGGGAGTTGAGAGGCGCTCGCTGCGCCGTACGCGATCAGTCAAGCTGCGCGAAACAACTATGTTCTTGGCTGAGATAGACTGTAAAGGTAAATTCTTCTCGATCGTACTTTTAGATAATTAAATTTTAAATGTTATCGGCGCCAGGTTCGATCAACCTGGTCGAACCTTGATCGAACCTTGATCGAACCTGGCGCCGATAACATTTAAAATTTAATTATTTAAAAATTAACTAAAGCTTCTCAACGTTTCGATCCCAATGTGGATCATTGTCAAGAGACAACAATTTTTGCGTCTAAAAAGAAAAAGGAGAAATTGAAGGTAAATTTTTGATCCAAAAAAATATATAAAACGTTTTACTTATAGCACAGCCAAAAAGATTATCAACATTATACGTACTTGCTGTGAAAAAGGACAAAACTGTGTAACACATAATACTGAGTTACAATATCGACTCTACCTCATGCTGGCAATAATGTAACTGAGGCACTGAAACGTGCTAACTCAGTCCAAAAACAAAACAAAACATGTCTGTGTGTGTGTATGAAGGACTCGGCTAGATTGGTCGATCGTTATCGATCAATGGTGGCAATCTACAAGTATTGGCGGCAATATTTGAAAACAGCATAACATGAACGATCAATTATTGAAAAAGAAAAAATAATATTTTTTTTTTTTTTTTTTTTTTTTTTAAACTGAACAAAACTGCATCTCATTGTAACAAGAGAAATACAAAGAAAATATTTTATAAATGTTGAAAAATAAAATATATATACTTATAATAAAGAAATTAGAAATTTTTAAAGGTAGAATCTAATGTAATATTGGAAAAAACCATCATAACACTTTACTAGCTCAGTAAAGTCGCGTAATAGTCATGAATCTTAGGGTTCTCATACCTGAGATTTACGCTTTGGTTCTTAATCATATGGATAGTTTCCAATATTAACCTAGTGTACCAATTAGATTCCCTGTAAATAATTTTGACATTATCAAAGTCAAAACGATGGTCTTGTTCTAATGAGTGCTTTGTTAAGGCAGTGTGCTGAGAAGGAGAACGAAAAACATTTCGTTTATGTTCAGTTATACGTGTGTCCAAATGCCTACTTGTTTGTCCAATATAAGTTGTGTCACAACCCAAACAAGGTATCTTATAAACAACGTTACAGTTTTTTGTTAACGGAATCTTATCCTTGATGGGAGGGAACAATTGTTTTAAATAGAATGGTATGTTAAAAATCGTGTGGATGCCAACTTTCCTGAAAATCCTTTGGATGTCAAAAGAAATGTTGTTAACAAACGGTATAACAACTGTATTTCTAAAATTGATACGACCTGTTTTTAAGATTTTTTCCTCTTTTAGTTAAGCAACTAAATAAGGGTTGTAAATTTGAAAAATCCTTTCTTTAATGATATTATCAACAAAAGAAGTAGGGAAGTTGTTAACTCTTAGTACTTTTTTTATAAGTTCTAAATTTTCAGAACGGAAATCAGGATTAGCCAGTAAAATTGCACGATCTACCAAACCTTTGACCAGACCTGCTTTGTGTTGTAAAGGGTGAGCGGAATAGAAGTTTATATATCTGTCAGACCATGTAGGTTTGTGATACCAATTTGTAACGAGGGCTGTACCTGCTCTAATTATTTTAATGTCCAGAAAACTTATGCATGAGTCGGCTTCTAGTTCTGATGTGAACTGAAGCCTATTGTGGAAATTGTTGAAAGTGTTCAGCAAAGTATCAATTTGATCAGTTTTGATGCAAGTTAGAATGTCATCAACATACCGTTTGTAAAATACTAAATTGAAACCAACCAATCTAGCCGAGTCCTTCATACACACACACAGACATGTTTTGTTTTGTTTTTGGACTGAGTTAGCACGTTTCAGTGCCTCAGTTACATTATTGCCAGCATGAGGTAGAGTCGATATTGTAACTCAGTATTATGTGTTACACAGTTTTGTCCTTTTTCACAGCAAGTACGTATAATGTTGATAATCTTTTTGGCTGTGCTATAAGTAAAACGTTTTATATATTTTTTTGGATCAAAAATTTACCTTCAATTTCTCCTTTTTCTTTTTAGACGCAAAAATTGTTGTCTCTTGACAATGATCCACATTGGGATCGAAACGTTGAGAAGCTTTAGTTAATTTTGCATATTTGCTGCTTTCTATAATTGATCGAACTTGGCGCCGATATCATATTTATAATTTATAACCCTACCATGGGACGGGAAAATCCCATGGCGGTTCTCCAGTGCCCGAGGAGGATGCTGCCCCCTCGTTTACCGGCTCCGGATGCTGTCGGAGCTCTCGGGATGCTGCCCGAGAAAGGTGTCCAGGATGCTGCCTGGACGAACAGAGAAGGATGCTGCCCTCTCTGCTTGGTGTGGATGCTGCCACACCGGTGGGAACCGGATTGCCAACGGTGTCGAGGAGGCCGATGCTGCGGACAACTCGACGTCGAGAGCGTGGGAAAATATGCTAGTTTGTGAGAACTAATTGAATCAGGAAGTGTGAATACTTACAAGGAGATTGGCTGGGGAGGTGCTCCTGGGATGCTGCCCAGGCTGGAAAAGAGACCCGTGCCTCATTTGCATCGCCTTTTATAGGCACAGGTTGGTGGTAGAGGGGAGTGGTGTAGGAACGTGGATGTGTGACGTCGAGTTTCCGTATCCGGCCGTAATGCCCGAATCTCGACATCGGGTTCCCGCCAAATGCAGTTTCTAGGTGCGGGGTAGCGCGGTGGGGTGTGTAGACACGCGTAGACGGATCGCGGCGGGTTCGCTTCGCGGCTAGTTACCGACGCGTTCGGCGATTCTCGGCGGTGATCGACGGGGTTTGACGCGTGTCTAATAGTAACAGGGCTGCTCGATACAGGTCTGTTACACCCCCCTCCCCCTTCGGGACAGCAAAACGTGCGAGAGCGAGGCGCTGTTTATTAAAGAGAAAGAAAACTGGAACGTGGGTTTACATTCTGCCTCTTACCACTAAAACATATACCGGTCTTATACTAGGGGTAGGTGACGAGTAAGACGGTACTGGGATAGACAAAAACAATTATATTTTGTACACTCGTACGCGGTTTGTACACAGGTATCTTTGTTGTATCACAATAATACTTTTGTATTGCTAATACTGGAGCCGTCCCGCCGCGGTGACCGGTGTGCAGTCTCGTGTTACGCTCTCCTATTATAGCTAGTCTATCTATATATCTAATCTATCTAATCTATATAACCACGTCATCACTGGTCCGTGTCGTGAACGTTCGGCGCCGGTTCGCTGCTTCGCGTCGCACGACTAAAAAAAAATAAGAACGCGCGGATTGCGCGGCGCTTGCTTTCGAATAACAAAATAAAATGCACGGGTATCATACGTAACAAAATATGGCCCCTGCCGTGATTGGTCGGCGCGGGTTCGGTGCCTTGTGTCGCGCCTTATTTTCGCGCAGCGACCGTTTTCGAACAAAAATAGAGCAATAGAAAAATGCGCGGATATACTGGCAACTACTTACATACTACCTTATAGACTAATGCCCGGACATACTGGCAACCACTTACGTACTACCTTATAGTCTAATGCCCTCCCCCGGCGCGGGGAGGAGGGGACCGCGGCGCGCGAGTCCCTTGGGTCGGTCCTGGACACGGTGGCACCGCTGTGTTCCGGCTCTTACACCGGTGGGGGCGCCCACTCCGATCGAAGAGGAGCATCCACCGCTCCTCTACGAGGGATGCTCGGTATTCCCTCCTCTCGACAAAACGAGTGGGTACCTCCACTCGGCGGCCGTTCGGCAGCTGGTACCACGCCGTGTCGCAGGGGGCGTGTCGTCCGGTGTATCGGACCGGCGGCAGGGCTCCCGGGGCGTCTCGCCACGGTACCACCGGTCGGCCCTCGTTCCCGGGCTGTTCATCGGCCAGGATTTCTGGCGCCTGGACGGACTGGGCCGGTGCGGCTGTTTCCTGGCGGCTCCTCCTGGCCGTCGTCTCCGCCGGAGCCGCTGGTGGTGGCAGGCCGGTCATCCGGCGGACCGCATATACCGGCCATGCCGAATGGTTGGGCCGGTATAGTTGGCGGGTGGCCTTCCCCGTGTACCGCTCCTGTGGGGCCCGTGGCGATAGCGATAGGGCCTCCAGGTCCCGCCAAATGGGCACCGGCAGGTCGAGCGGCTTCGGCAATGCCAGTCGGCGCGGGTCGACCGGTGCGGCGGTGTTCGGGCCGGCCTTAGATGGGCCCGGCTCGAAGCCCTCAGGTGCTGGCGTTGCCGATGCCTTCTGCCTGCTCGTTCGCTCCTTTCCAGGAGCTGCGGTGGATTCGGCCACCCAGGCGGTGGCTCGGCCCGGTTGCTGGCGGTGGGACGGTGGACGGGCCTCTAGGGGTGGTCGGTCCCTCCTTGGTGTCGTCCCCTCCTTCCTTGTAGTGGCCTTCCGTGACGGTCGGCGTGATTTGGGAGGCGCCTCCAGCGGTGTGTCGTCCCACCACTGCATGGGTTCCGGGGAACCTGTGCGCCCCACGGACGACGAGCGGCCGAGGCAGGCTCGGTGTCCGTCGATCGTGGTCGGCGGGATTGTAAGGGTGGTCGATGTGCTGGCGTCCGACCCTGCCCGGGGTCGCATGCTGGTTGCGGCCAGCACCTCGGGCAACCATGTAACCGCCCTTATTCGTCGGATTGTTGGCTTTGTACCGACGTCCTGGCCGACGTCCTCGTCCGCTTGCGCTCGGTCATCGCCATGGTCGCATCCTCCCCTTCGCCGGTGGTCGCCGTGCTCCCGCACGCCGCTGGTGTCGGGGGTGGCCCCCTCTCAGGGGCTGGCGCCGTCCCATCTCGCGGTTCCGGCTGTTCTCGGGTCTCTGGTTCCGCCGGGGCCGTTGCTGCGGCCGTCGTTTGTCCGATCGCCCACTCCGGGATGGTCGGTGTACGCGGTCTCTGCACCTCGTTCGGCGGCTCATCGAACAGAGGCCAGAGCTCCGCGTAAAACTCGTCCATCGGCTCTCCCATGGTCCTGGTCCAGCTGGGCTGCAGTTGCTGTTGCAGCGATCCGGATGCCCCTGGCTGCGTCTGCTGCCGTTGCTGCGGCCTATGACAAATGTGAACAGAACACGTTACTTTCCTGGGCCGCCCACGTCTTCGTGGTCGGGAGGCAGTGGCCGGGTTGCTTGCCGGCATTCCGGTCCCTTCCGTCTCGTCCGCGTCCGCACGTTCTCCACTTTCCGCGGCCTCCTCGTCGGGCCCCATATCCGGTTTTAAATCCTGGACATAGATATGGCGGGACCACCGTCCCTTCACGTCGTGGAGGTCGACGATAACCGGCGACACAATACGGCCAACCGTGTACGGACCGCTATATTTCGGCGCGAGCTTCGCGGCGATGCCCGCTCCCTTATCTGACAGCGTATGCTCCTTCTTCCAGACGCGGTCCCCTACGGCGGGCCTCCAGACGCGGCGTCGGAGGTTGTAGTACTTCGCTTGTCGACCGAAGGCTTGAGCCAGGTGCAACTTGGCCAACTCCTGGGCCTCGCGGAGGTTCTTCCATCGTTGCTGCGGTGGTTCGGCGGCTTGTCTGGTTACGGGTTGTCCTGGTGGTCGCAGTTCCCTTCCTTGGTTGAGGTAGGCCGGGCTGTATCCTGTTGACTCGTGCCAGGCGGTGTTAATGGCGAACCGTGCTTCGTCTAATTTTTCGTCCCATCGTTCATGATGTGCCCCGGTGTACTGGGCCAGCATTGTCTTGACGACTTTGTTGGCCCTCTCGACCGGATTACATTGGGGCGAATACGGTGGCGTGCGTCGGTGTTCAGTGCCGGTGGCCCTTAGCAGCTTCGTGAATGACTCGCCGATAAACTGGCGGCCGTTGTCGGTGATTACAATCTGGGGAGCCCCATGTCGCAGGATTACGTCCTTCTGAATTGCTGCGGCGACGGCATCGCTGGTCGCTTTCCGAAGTGGTATGAGCTCGACCCATTTCGAGAAACGGTCGAGTGCCACGAGGAGCCATATGTGACCTCGACGCGATCGTGGCAGTGGTCCGACAAGGTCAACTGAAACCGTATGCCAAGGTTGCGTTCCTGGATTGGCATGCAGGTGTCCCGATGGTTGTTGCGGAGGCGTCTTGTATCGCTGGCAGCTCGTACAACGACGTACGTGACGGGCGGCTTCGCGAAACATCCCTGGCCAATAATATTTCTGGGCGAGCCGGACGATCGTTTTCGCTATCCCTAGATGCCCGGCGATGGGGTCATCGTGATGTTGTCGAAGGAGGGCCTCTCTCTCTCTCTCCCGGGGGCACACAGATCTTCCAAGCGTCGCTGGCTGTCGGTTCGTCGTAGTCGAGCTGGTGTAACAGGTATCGATGCAGTTTTCCCTCGCGTATCTGGTAGTCAGGAACGGACGCGGGGCTTTCTCTCACTGCGTCGATCTTTTTCTGGTACCACGAATCGGTGCGCTGTTTGGTTCGGAGCAGGCTTCCGCCTGGTACTGGCGGGGTTCTGGACAGCGCATCCGCGACGTGGTTCATTTTTCCTGGTCGATATTTAATATCGAAATCATACTGCTGCAGTTCGAGGGCCCATCTCGCGAGCCGTCCCGTCGGGTTGTCGATCTGCTGCAGCCAACGAAGCGTCTGGTGGTCGGTGACGACGGTGAATCGGTATCCCTCGATCTAGGGCTTCATCTTTCGAATTCCCCATACCACGGCGAGGCACTCCTTCTCCGTCGCACTGTAATTCCTTTCGTTCGTGCTGAGCGTGTGGCTCGCGTAGGCGATGACTCGTTCGTCGTCTTCGGGGCCCTGGGTCAGTACAATTCCCAGCCCGTGGTCACTGGCGTCCGTTTGGAATGTGAATTTCTCCTGGAAGTTTGGGCACGCCAGTATCGGTGCGGCGACGAGTTTCTCTTTCATTGCCCGGAATGCCTCCTCTTCGACCTCGGTCCACTTCCATTTCGCGTTCTTCCGCGTGAGCCGTGTCAGTGGTTCCATCAACTAGGCGAAGTTTGGCACGAAACGACGGTACCACGAGGCCATCCCGTGAAATCTTCGTACGTCCCGGATGTTCTTCGGCGTCGCAATTTTGGTGATGGCGCTCGTTTTATCCGGGTCGGTGCGTATCCCGTGTTGATCGACCACGTGTCCGAGATACCGAAGGCTGTCCACGCAAAATCGGCACTTTTCCGGATTCAGTCGGAGGCCTGCAGCTCGTAGGCGTTTGAAAACTTCACTCAGATGCTGCTGGTGGGCCTCGATGATCGGGCTGACAGTAATAATGTCGTCCAGGTACGCAAATGCGTATGGCTCCAGTTCCGGGCCGATGATCCTATCAAGCAGTCGCTGGAACGTGGCGGGTGCTGAATGTAAACCGAATGGCATCACCGTAAATTGAAATAATCCTTTCCCTGGCACTGTGAAGGCCGTGAGGGGTCGGCTGCTGGCTTCGAGCGGTATCTGCCAGTATCCACTCTTCAAATCGAGTGTTGTGAGAAATCTGGCACCGCGTAGCTTGTCGAGCGTGGCCTGGATATGCGGCAACGGTTACGCATCTTTTTCGGATCTTTCATTCAGCTTTCGGAAGTCGACACAGAACCGAGGTTTCCCGTCCTTTTTCTTTACTACGACGACCGGCGAGCTCCAGGGGCTGCTGGAGGGTTCGATTACTCCGTCTCGGAGCATGGCCTCCACCTCGGTGTCAATGATGGCCTGCATCGCCGGGTTCCGGGGACGGTACCGTTGATTAATTGGCGTCTCGCCTTTTAATTTGATTCGGTGTTGAACTAGGTCGGTTCGTCCGGGCACGGTGTCGAACAACTTCATCTCGGCGGCAATGAACTTTTTCAATCGATCCTGGTCGACGTCCCGAGGCGTGCAAAGGCCTGCCGATTGTCGAGGTTCGGTGAGGTAGGCGGCCGGCCATGAAGCGACGTTGGCCGGTGGTTGTATCTGGAGCTGCAGGGCGGCGATCGATTGTATTCCCAGTAGCACTTGGGGACCCATTCTTGGCAGCACGGTGAACTCTTGGTCCCATTCTGCTCCGAGGGCGATGAATGGCAATCGAAGTATGCCGTCGGGGCGGGTGTTGGACCCGTCGGCCAGGCCGATAAGGCCTGTTGGTGTTGACGGTTCGATACCTCGCTCACGGGCCCAGTCTCGCATCTCTTCGTTGACACACGATAATTGTGCTCCGGTGTCGAGGAGAGCGTCAATCTGCCGGCCGAGGATGCAGATGGTCAGCAGCGGGCGAGGCGTATACTTTATTGCGGGGGCCGGCGGTCGCCCGTCGGTGGCGGGCCCCGTGGATCGTTTCCCGGAAATGGAGCCGCTGGCGGGTGGCATTCGCGGGTGAGCACCCCGTCGCAGCCGCACCGTGCTCAGAATCGGCGATATATCCCTCGGCACTCGAATCGATTATGGCCCCGCTGCTTGCACCGCCAGCAATGGGTGATCGGGCTGTATGTATGGTTCACCGGGGTTCCTCGTGACTGTTCCGTGCCGTCCGGCTCACTCCTTGCTGCAGCCAGTTCTGGTGTGTAATGCTCTGGGCCTGCTTCGAAGGCGGTGCTCCGGACAGTCGTTCTCTGCGCCCGGTTTTTTCTTTCGAGGGCTCTTTCTATCCGTTGTACCTGGTGCAGTAGGTCATCCAAGTCCGTGACGTGATCCGGGTAGATCACCACCGCGTGTTCGGGCAGCATGTTCTCGTACACGGTCTCTAGATACTCAGAGGTGGGGATCATTGCCCGTCTCATCAGGGTGAGGAGGGCGTTCATATATTTATGAAATGGCTCTCCCGGTTTCTGCACCCTTTCCCGGGCCTCCCGTTCCCGTTGGACGCGCGTCTGGTTTGCCGCAAAGTGACCGATCAATTTCTCGGTGAACTCCGTCCACGTCCTGATTTGGTATCGAGTATTTCGATACCATAATTGGGCTTCCCCTCGCAACAGTTCTGGGGCTCCTCGTAGGAACTCCTCGTCGGCGAGGCGATACGTCTCTTGTAATTCCGTGAGACGCTCCACGAACGCGAACGGGTCCTTCCCGTCGCTTGTCACCCCCACTTCCGCATGCGGTCCATATTTTTACAGGGGTCATCTGGGGGAGCGACGGCAATGATGCTCGGCGCGGATGACCCGCTTGCCGCTGGTTTCGGGTCGCTCATGTTGAACAATTCTTCGGTCTGCGCACTGATACACTCAGCCCACCGTTGGCGGAGTTCTTCTGGTGTCCCGGTTGTCGGTAAACGTCGGCGACGGAGTTCCGCGATGATCCTTTCCTTGGTGATTCGTAGAGAGCCCGGCGGCATGCCCTGACGCGTGTTTCAATCGGACCGCGCGATCGAGGTCCCGCGGTTTGCCGCGAGATGGCGTGCGCGTGCGACCGGTTCGCTGTCTATCGGCACTGCCGCGGCTCGTTGCCACTGGGTGTCACTAGGTGTCGCGGAACTGTCACTGATTGCCCGGTTCACTGGTTCTGGTTGCGGTTCGGTGTCACTAGGTGTCGCGGAACTGTCACTGAAAGCCCGGTTCACTGGCTCCGGTCCGGTCGCGGTTCGGTGTCTAGATGTCGCGCAACAGAACAATTGCAGAGCTGCCGACGAAGAAAGAAATTCCAGCGCTGCCGATGAACAGAAGGACCCCAGAGTTGCCGTCACGAAGAACTCCAGAACCACCGACGGAGAGAAAAGAAAAAGAAGTGGAACTAATAGACAGGCAAAGAGGCTGTTGGAGGTGTGGCAGACGTGGGCACAGCCACCGATACTGCACCGCTCCACCCACGGAGTACTGCTTCAGATGTGGCCGTAGCGGCTGCACACTTAAAACGTGCCCTAAATGCGGACAAGAGTGGAAATCTGGTGGTCCACACCATCCATGGGGTTATCGAGCCGCACCCCGAAAATAAACATCGCTGCCGTATCTCAAAAGATACAAAAATTTACTGTTGCCGTATCTCAAAAAGAAAGAAAAAAAAATAATTTTTTTTTACTGTTGCCGTATCATAAAGTATTATTTCTGTTAGAATAGACACTCGCTAAAAAGAGAAGCGAGCAGAACTGATAGGCTAGTTTATTTTTTATATAAATCGTAAGAAAAGATGGTTCCTAATAATAATACTCATTTTGTATCGCCAAATATACCAAAGGGTTAAATATAAATAATCGTTGACGAAAAAGTGATAACATTTATTGTAGAAACCTAATAGATATCCAAACAGTAACGCACAGTGGTCGGTCGCGTAGGGGAATTTGCGAATCGGTTAATTAGAAATGCTGCCGGTCGACGACGGATCCTCGCCCGCGATATTGTCCAACTTACAGTAAGTATTAGTGGTGATAGCCAAGGTAGCGAATACATGTTGGGGTAAGGTTTATTGGTAATTTGGTGTAATTAGCTGGAACGAGTCAAGGGAGAACGTCCGCTACCCAGCCCACGAATGCCTGATTGGTAGCTGCCACCGGTAGGGCCCGGTCTCTCCTGGGGGGGAGGAGTTGTGACGTGAATTTTTAAATTTGTCACGTCGTTTTTCTAATTTTTCGAAAAATTGTAATTCGATTTTTAACGACACCGAGAATTTATGGGCGGAAGACCGGGCCACGCTCGGCCGCACGACGCGTGGTCCTCTCGGGACAAAACACGTCCGCGGGCTCGTGATTCTTTCTTCGAACAAACGTAAATTTCGGGCGCCAGACACTGGAGAGTGTCACGCGAAATGATTTACTTAACCACGAATTATCACCGTCGAACTCGCGAGCCTGCGACGCGGAAAACTAGGCCTGAATAGCGAAGGAAAGAATCCACGGTCTACGCCGAGAGAGCACGAGACATTCCTGCGGCGGAAAGGTTTCACGCAAGAAATCGAGAACGTTTCGGCTAACAAATCGTTTATTGACGACGATGGTGTGCTACCGACGAGATCGGCATCGGTTACAAAGGTAGCCGGCGCGTCACCGTGAATATTGCGACGGATGTAAGTCGTACGCGCGGTGTGTCTCGTATTTTACTTTTCCGCGTCGAATTTGGCAGCGATATGGTCTTCGCGACGCGGAAGGCCTCGAAGGCCGCTTCCCGACCGAACCCGGATGGAATACGCGGTTCTACTCTGACTTGCACCGCTCAAACGAAATTTACGAACACGAATCGAACACGCGACGGCGTCACACCGTGGAACGAGAGAAGGTTAACTTGGAATTAACGGCGACAGCGATTTTAACACAAATCCGCGACTTCGCGTTTATCCCGGCGTCGTACAACCGCCACGAGGCGGCCACGCGGCCCCCGCTATCCGACCGGATTTGTAACACCAAAAACGATACCCTTCACAATACGGAAAGTTCGTACTTTGACACGACACGTGTCCACTAATATCGTCTACCTTTTCGGCCGTTAATTCCCGCGACGCGAATACCTAACCTCGCCGCGTTACCCGAGCCAACACGATATTTCCGGGAGAACATCTGCGTGGAAGATGTCTAAGACAAGGATCACGCGTGACGTCACGGCTGTCTCGTCGGGAGCCAATACTGTAACGTGTTGGTGTGTAACCAGAGTGGTTACAATTATTTTAACAACAAATTATTGAAATAACAATTCAAATAACGAATATAAACAAATTATAAAAATTTGTTTAAACAATTATTTTAACAACAAATTATTGAAATTACAATTCAAATATCCAATATAGAAACAAATTATAAAAATTTGTTTGAACAATTATTTTAACAACAAATTATTGAAATAACAATTCAAATATCGAATATAGAAACAAATTATAAAAATTTGTTTAAACAATTATTTTAACAAAATTATTGAAATAACAATTCAAATATCGAATATAGAAACAAATTATAAAAATTTGTGTTTTGAATGTAGCGGTCTTGGTTGACCAGGAATTTTCCTTGCCTTGGTTAGGAATTTGCGAGACAGGATCGCTTAATGTGAGAGTGAGTAAATGAGTGATTGAACGAATGGAAGGTAACGGAGGATTTGAATTAGGATGTGTGAATGTGAATAAATGGGTAGATATCCGGATTTACAATAAATTAACTGTATATTTTGCACTTAAACTGTACAGTCTGTCGGTGATGAAAACTTGTAAATGATAATGTATGAAAGGAGTGAAATAAAGAGTACAAAGTAATTGAAACAAGTCAGCTGAGCGCCTTTCGAAAGAATGATAATGACGGTTCTCTCTGTCTTTTATTATCTCGATCCTTCTGGAAGTTCGTCTCGCTTCGGTAATTCCGGTTGAGCGTTTTCGAACATTCCAGAAGGATCGAGACTGCATCTAACCAATCATGTGATTGGGATGTTACCCGCGTGAGCCTCGCATGCATACGCCACGCACGTGTTTTCGGGCGGGGTCGCGTGATACACGCAATGACGTCACGCGGTGCTGCTAAGCTAACATGGCGCTCGGGCGCGCCAGTCTTGAACAATTTGTTTAAACAATTATTCTAACAATAAATGATTGGTATAACAGTTTAAATAACGATTATATAACAAATTATAAAAATTTATTTATTTAAAGATTGTTTAAATTATAAATAACGAAAAATAACTACTTGCATAATAAATATATAAGACCGAACTGACCGAACACAATGCAGAATACAGAATGATAGAACCGAAATCCGGAACCGAAATGCAGAACTGTTCGGGATTCAAAGAGAGGAATTTACCGGTCGGTACGAGACACGGACAAACACCGCGCGATGTGTTTGTGTCCTCAACCTGTTATTGTATCGAAGTCGCGTTCGCACCTTCTCGTAATCAGCAACACCACGTTCGCCGAATCGATATTTATCCTAAGGAGCCTCGGTCGTCGGATCGAGCTCGCGCAGTCGGATCCTAGCGCTCATCGATGTTCGATCACAGCATCGCTGTGATTTTTCAATAATCGTGACCAGTAGTCAAAGGTGTGAACCCGAAAATGCAGCGTGTTTCATAAAACCTCGTCCTCGCCATTTCCTCGCGCGCTCATGCTGAGCGGTCCCGGCATCAGGCGCTTCTGACCGTCGGGCGACGCCGAACAAGAACCGAAATTCAGAACCGAAAAATAACAGGTACAGAACCGAAATAATATCGGTTCTCCAGAACCGTAACCGTAACGGATATAAGCCAGAACCGATATTCTCGTAACAGTTATAACATCATTTCGGTTCTTCATAACTGTTTCGATCAGAACCGATATATAACAGTTTGAAACAGTTATTTCCAGAACCGTTTCAGTCCCTGGTTTGTATTAACTGCTGCGAGAACATTAATTGTGTTTGCTTCATTCCTTACAGTCCTCACCTTTGTACGTTTTTTATTTTCGACACTACCAGTTTCACGGAATTTATTTAACAAATTGGAGTAAACGGGAACTGATGGAATATTACGATTAGGAAATCTGTCCTTGTACAACTGCACGGCTTCTCTTAAACACTGTCGACTTTCTCCATAAATGAAAATCATATCAATCTTATCTTCCTTCGAGTAACGCATTGTGAAACATTCATCGATAAACTGATCGAGAAATCTTAGAAACTGTGGAAATCTGATAGCAAGAAGGTCTTCTGAGTAATTAGTAGTGGATAAACACGATTCACGTACATCATAATTGTCCTCCTGTCAACACCGAATCTGTTATTATGTTATGTATTGCGATACATTTGAATAGCAGCTCAAGGGAATATTTTTGAACATTTGGCGTAACAGAAATACATCAAATGAATCTTACACGTTGAATTTTATTTATACCATTTTTCTGGGTTGAAGGTCATTTGAAGGTCATATTGTGTTACATGCATGAATTCGTTATTTTGTCAGATACAACATTACGTTAACGAAAATATATCATTCCATTTAAAAAAACAACGATAACCTTGAAATCTCATAAAAATGACCTTGATATTTTTTTTTCCTTACACCGTTATATGTGGCCCTTCAAACAGTGTAACTTTGTCCTACGAAGTTTTTTTGTACAACGAAAAGTAACGGAGTGTTAGAGATTTTCTGTTACGTTGACCACATGTACTGTATTTAAATAAACTTTGACATCGACCTATCGATCAGTTCGGCGCGCCGCACAGTGGTCCGGATCGAGAAATTCAGTGACATTTTGTCGAAAAATGAACTTTCTCATATTGACATGTACAAAGTTTGTATTGCTTCATAAATATCCATCTACCTCGAAAATAAAGAAATTAATTGTTACGTCCGATGACGTATGTATAGGTTAAGACCGTATAATTATAAACATATATATATATCGTTAGCAATAAGTACACAACCATTATAACACAAACACAATAGTTATAAGTGCATATTCACCGTCGTGCGTAAGCGTTCCACGCACCATCTATTCTCTATTCTATCTTTCATTTTCTTTCCCATTCTACTCCCAAAACCTATCCCAAGTACAACCTCTCAACTGTCCCCGTTGCCACGCGACGCTCGAAGTACGTCATCGCGTCCAGCGATCCCTACCCCTCGCGTTAGCATCTCCCAACCTGCCGCCACTCCCACTCCTAATTACCCTACTCCACTGACACCTCCAAAATGAAGGAGCTCAATGGAACATCGGTTGCATTCAGTTCCTTCTCTGACTCCACCTGGAGTCATCCCCTCACCTTCTGCTCGCGTCTCATTAACATAGCATTTTATATCTCTCGCGTTAGTATTAATAAGTCTTCAGTGTAGCCGTTCAACGGCATATTCCTTTCGTATTATTATTATTAAAGTTCCATTTTTCTACAATTAAATCGATCCCCGATCATTCCGACTCCTTTACATTCATCGCATGTAATATTGGGCTAATTGTCTCAGTGCTCATATGAATTCCCTGTATTGTACGCCTGAGCCCACCAGGTAGCTCGGTACGATAGACGGATTCTGCACCAAACTAGTTGTTGTTTCTATTAGCGTAGATTCACTATTGTAATTGCACAATATCACATGCCACGCCGCGCCGACCGCAAGTCATGTAATATTGAACTAGTTATCGCATTGCTCATACGGATTCCCTGTATTGTACGTCTGAGCCCACCAGGTAGCTCGGTACGATAGACGGATTCTGCACCAAGCCAGCTGTTGCTCCTATTAACGTAAATTCACTGTTGTAGTTGTACAATATCACATGCCACGCCGCGCCGGCCGCAAGTATCAATTACGGAAGCTTCTACGCGACTACTTTCGTGAGGAGGCCGCTAAAGACGAATTTACTAGAGTCATCGGTGCGCGTGGAATTCCGATAATCATTCGCGACGTGGTATTCACGGGGAAGATTCGCATCGTTTCGATTCAGAAGGAGCAGATTCCTTGGAGGACGCCTGCCCGACTCTCGTTACAGAGCGTCGACCTTGTTCGAGACCGATCTTCTTATCGGTCAGCTGAGCACGCGGCATACCCGGCTCCCGGGACGAGCCCGGCCTAAAGGAGTCATCTTACGTAAACGAAGGCCCATATCGCTATTGCCTAGGTCAAGATCCGGTGAGTGCTATCTGTAAACCGTAGAGAACCGTTGCGTCGTGACCCGAGTTAGACACGGTTAGACTCGCCGTGTGGACTCAAAAGCTGGATTATTTATTAGCGTCTCGATCCGCGAATTCTTAAATTGCCTTCAGCGACAAATCCGAATCGCGGGACGTAACAATTTGGTGGCAGCGGTGGGGTAGACAGCTATCGCGATGGCAAGCGGTCCCGCAAGCAATACGCGCGGTAAGGATAAGCCTACGGAGACTGACGAATCAAAATTGACCGCGGATGAGCTGGCAGCACTCCGGAGTCAATTGCTAATGAAAGAACGTAGAATCCGCGACAAAAATGAAGCGGTAGAGCAGAATCGTGCGTTGTTCAAGGAACAAATAGCCAAAATCCAAGCCGAAATCGACGCAGAACGCGCCGAATTAGACCGATACCGAGAAGACTTGAACCGCGAGCGTGACGAGTTAGCAGATCAAAGAAAGGAAATAGAGATAGCACGAGACGAAGCAAAGTTATTACCAGACGCGCAAGAAATCGAGACCGGTCGAAGCATACCAGTACCGACGAGGCACCTTCCGCAATTAGAACATTCGGTTAACCTGCCGTTGCACCCGTCAGCGACACCTCGCCGAAACAATTCGAGACTGCCTCGTAGAGATCGCTCGACCGAGCGAGAAGATTCAGGATTAGTCATAAAAGCCGCGATAGATTCGATCCCTTTGTTTGACGGCACGAACATTCCCGTCTCACAATTCACGCGAGCCTGTCAACGCGCCCGCGACCTCGTCCCCCGACATGCGGAAAAAACGCTGTCAAAATTAATCATCAATAAGCTCCGCGGAAGCGCATACACCTCGGTCGAGGACGAAAGAATAGATAAAGTCTCGGATATTACGAACCGTTTGAAAGAAGATTTTGGGCCGCACCATACGATCGACCACTACCGCGGAGAAATGGACAACATATACATGCGCGCGAATGAACACATTTTGCAATACATTAGCCGCGTGAAGGATGTACGTGCCGCGATCATAGACTGTCACAGCGACGGCCTGGACCTGGCAGAAATCGACGTGTTAACGAAAAATTGTTTTATCCGCGGATTAATTTCGAAATTGCGCCCGGAAGCACGCCAAAACAGGCATCGGCCATTACGCTTCGTGTTCAGTGAAGCCGTAAAATGTTATAAGGATATCGAGCTCGATAAACAAAGAAATGAGCGACATGGACGCGAGGAGAAACAGGTCCGGTTCTCGGGACACGATTCCCATAACAGTTCGCGAGGTGATTCACGATTTTCGAGATCACCATCGCCTTATCGTAACGACACATATCGGGTAGACCCTGTCTCTAGTCGCCAACGTGATAACTCACCTTATCAAGCGCGTACCGACACTCATGTAAACAAATCTCGCGAGAATCGCTACTTCGAGCCACCGCGCGACGTAACCCGATCATCGAGCCGAGACAGCGACTCGCGTTACACGCACCGCGACACGTACACTCCTCCTCAACGCCGCGAAAATAATTACGCGGCCCCTCGCGCACCGGCGAAATTCTGCAGCTACTGCAAGATACCCGGACACGACATTCATGAATGTCGTAAGCGCGAATATGTTAATCGCATGAGGGAACAATCGGGAAACGGGCCGACCCTCCCGTCCGCCGCGAACCTACGACGGGAGGCACCGACCAAGCAATCCGTACAGACGATCGCGACCGAGCCGATTACAGAAGAGGCCAGAGAGTAACAAGAGTAACTCTTAGCGATAATACCGCAATTCCGCACATAATTGTTACGATCCCCGAATTAACAAAAGACGTCAAAATTATGGTAGATACAGGCTCGGAGCCGAATTTGATTAAAGCTTCGTTGTTGAAACCGGACGTGGTAATCAACACGAACAACCAAATCTTTATCTCTGGCATTACAGACGAGGTAATATCCACTTTAGGGTCCACCGACTTGACTATATCCGATGCACCGATAGAGTTCCAAGTCGTGCCGGACTCACTTGCGATTCCTTCCGACGGAATCTTAGGATCGGCCTTCCTTATTAAAGGCGCCGACATTTCTTATAGCAATCGAAGCATGACTTGGCAAGGGAACGAGTTCCCATTTACTTCTCGAGAGAATTGTCACATCGAGTCACGAGCTTCGGTTTGCATTGCGGTAAACGCCACCGGACCCGAGATAGGTTACCTACGAAAGTGCGAAATCGCACCCGGTGTATTACTTCCGAATTGTCTAACGCGCATCTCCGGCGGTAGAGCGTACGTACGGTGCGTCAACACCACGAGCGAGCCAATCGAACTCCCCATGCCGAACGTAGAGCTAGAGGAGGTGGAAAGCATCGTGGAAGTCACCGACCCGGAATTTAAATCTCTATACTCCATTTCGAATTTAAATCCAAATTTCAAATCCAAGGTCTTAAACCTTTATACAAATTCCGCGAGTTCGAGCTCTAGTTCTCAGCCGCTCGTGCCTCGCTGTAATGAGATATGGGACATAATGAATACCAATCATTTAAGCGAGGATGAGGCAAATCATGTTCAAAATCTGGTGTACGAACACCACGATCTATTCCACCTCCCTGGAGACCGTCTGGGAATGACAAATAAGGTCACACACAAAATTATCACGACGGACGAAGCGCCGGTCCATGTGAAACAGTATCGCTATCCACCGATCCACAGGGAAGAAATTAATAAGCAGATGAAAGAACTGCTTGAGCAAGACATTGTCGCTCCTTCGACTTCACCGTATAATAGTCCCCTGTGGATCGTGCCTAAGAAAGCCGATGAACACGGTAATAAGAAATGGCGAATGGTAATTGACTTCCGCGCTCTTAACGAAAAGTCCATCCCAGATGCGTACCCGCTCCCGAGTATTCTGGAAATACTGGACCAGCTCGGCAGCGCCAAATATTTTAGCGTCTTCGATTTGGCAAACGGGTTTCATCAAATCGGTATGGAACCAGACGACGCACCGAAAACTGCGTTCCCCACGCCTTACGGGCATTACGAGTACAAACGCATGCCGTTCGGATTACGCAACGCACCAGCAACCTTTCAACGGCTCATGGATAATATCCTAACAGGCCTGCAAGGTATAGAATTGTTTGTCTACTTAGACGATATAGTAATTTACTCACGAAACCTTGCAGAACACGGGTCAAAATTCAATAAATTAGCACGAAGGTTGCGCGAAGCGAATCTGAAACTGCAGCCGTCGAAATGCGGATTTCTACACCGCGAAGTAGCGTACCTAGGACACATTATAGGCGAAGATGGTGTAAGACCATGTCCCAAAAAGGTGTCCGCAGTACGAGATTTTCCAAGGCCAAAATCGGTAAAATCAGTAAGAGAGTTCCTGGGCCTGGCAGGTTATTATAGGAGATTCATCCCGAAATTTTCACAAATTTCGAAACCTCTTACGCTGCTACTAAAAAAGGATAAGAAGTTCGAATGGGAGCTCGAGCAGGAAAACGCCTTCTGCACGCTACGGGAAATCTTAACCACCGAACCGCTCTTACAGTACCCCGATTTTACGAAAGAATTCAATGTCACCACGGACGCCTCAGGCTACGCGATCGGCGGCGTCCTAAGCCAGGACGAACCGGGAAAGGATCGCCCTATCGCCTACGCTTCTCGGTTACTTAGTGGGGCTGAATTGAACTATTCGACGATAGAGAAAGAATGCCTCGCGATTATCTACTGCACACAGTATTTTCGACCATACATATACGGTCACAAATTCAATCTGATCACGGATCACCAGCCTCTCGTCTGGATGAATTCGGTAAAAGATCCGACTTCGCGATTACTGAGATGGCGATTGAAACTGGCCGAATTCGATTATAGGATTACATATAAGACGGGTAAAACAAATTTGAATGCCGACGCCTTATCCCGCAATCCTGTACCGGCTCTTCCTATTTCTTCCACGCAGGATCCCGACTCATTCAACACGGTCAACGATGGTACAGATACCAAGACGCCATTTCCTAAATCGGCGGCTGCGCCCACTCAACTGATTCAAACGCGGAGTTCCTCGCGTAGAATCCGTCCCCCTCCTCCACTTATCCCGAGCCCTCCTTCACTCCTAGCAGCAGCGGGGCCCGCCTCTCCCAAATCTCCTATGTCTATAACTCCATCATCGTCTCGTGAGGGAACGCCCATACGAAACGATGACCGTGTTGAATCTCCTAACACCTCAGACTCTGACGCGCTACACGATTCGTATAGCGAACCGACTCTACAAAACGGACGTACGATGGTTCACACCCGGGACCGTCTCAGTATGAGAAACGATAACCTAGTAATATTTGTAACTATGAGTCTCCAGCCGCTCGACACGGGAGCGACAGATCTGATCTCGCGTAATAAGATTCCTCCGGTGACCGATCTCACGTTGTGTAGAGCCAAAGTCCTAGAGCTGGCATATCACAAACTCATAATACTTCCAGTTAAACCCTCTCCCCTCCATACCGCTCCCTACGAAGACGTGACCGAGTGTCTAAGATCCCTACTCGATGTCACCACCGAACTCCAGCTTGAATCCTTCAGCATCTCCAAAACCTACATCGACGATACACCTTGGCACGAAATTCAAAGGGTTTTACTCGATCTGTTCGAACCATCACCAGTTCAAATATTCGCTTGCTCGAACGAAATTATAGTTCCCTCAGAGGAACGACGCACAGATATCCTAACTGAAAATCATTGCTCAGCATACGCGGGTCATAAGGGCATCACGAAAACTTATCGTCGTATTCGAGAAAAGTATTTTTGGCCTACCTTAAAAAGGGATGTACAAAATTTCGTTAATTCATGCATCTCCTGTCAAACGAAGAAGTTGGTTAGGGTAAAAACTAGACAGCCCATGATAATTACAGATACGCCAGGGAGATCGTTCGACAAAGTTTCCATGGACATCGTAGGTCCACTCCCGGTATCATCTAATGGATTCAAAAACATATTAACGATTCAGGACCTTCTGACAAAATATTCCTTAGCAATTCCTTTAGAATCAACGACCGCCGTCGAAGTCGCAAATGCATTCGTCCAACACTTGTAGCCAAGAAATTTAGAATAGCTCAATTCAGAACCACCGCGTTCAGACCCCAAAGCAATGGGTCGATAGAGCGATCACATCACGTATTAACCGAATATCTCAAACAATACGTAAATCAGGACGATTGGGACGAATGGTTGCCGATGGCCATGTTCTCCTACAACACGAGCGTGCATGAAGGTTCCCTGTTCACGCCACACGAACTTATCTTTGGCACTCTAGCGCGAACGCCTTCAGCGAACGTTAACATGAACGACGTGACTAACGAATCCTATAACAGCTACCTAGAAGGCCTCCAAACGAAAATAGATGGAACGTTAGCTAAGGCTAAGGAAAATCTCGAATCCGCGAAACAGAAATCAAAAAAATATTACGATCGAAAAGTCAACGTACAAACCTTCGCCGTCGGAGATGACGTGTTCCTCCTAAAGGAACCTCACAGAGGGAAATTTGATAACGAATATATCGGACCATTTAAGATATCCGAATGTTTAGGCGATAACAACGTGCGTATAAATTTTAAGAGAGGCTCTCGGATAGTTCACACTAATAAGATTAAGCATGCAAGGGAATCGAGTTCGGTATCAACAACTGCGGCGGTTAAGAAACCCGAATCATTTAGGCTAGGCGCGATAATCGTGAAAACCGATATGCTTCCCACGAATCCAACGCCGACTGAGCCGAATGGGCCTGTAACCCAAGTGACAAACAGAGAGCAAAAATTGCTCTGGATAAGGGCTAAGGCACGCTACTCCCCCTCTACCACTATTCCCAAACCTACAAAAAGGACCAAGCATGGCCCACTCAAAGATCAGTTAGACCGAGATACCGTTGAAACAGCATCACCGACCCGTCACAACGATCCCGAAAATGTGCCGCAAGCTCTGGACCACACCTCAGCGAAGATCGATCGCCCAGAAACGTTGGGACACCACCACGTATTTGGACAGCATGACTTGCTACGAGGGGATAGCCTACTCTGCGGGGGGCAAAGACCTGCTCTGCGATGCATGCAGCTCCGCATACTCGGAACGCTACATCCTCGAATTCCACGGCTACGGGAATATACTGGACAACTTTTGCCAGTTGTGCGGGGTGCAGTTGTGCAGCGCACGACCCGCGATGGAGTGTTGGCAATGCTTCCTCGAAGCCGAGGACGAGTTAGCAGCATGGAGGGCTCAAAAGAGGACCACCCTGGAAGAGGAGGAAGGGGACTCAGAGAACGAGTAATACGTCACTCTCCCCCCCACTTCCTCGCAAGAGGAAAATGATAAGACCAGGCACAACAGCGATAAAAACGAGCATAAGAAGACGCTCGAATCACGACAGGTGCAGTCACCGCGCGACGTCCACGACATGAAGACCTCAGCTCTCTTCATCCTTGCTCTCTTCGTCTTCGCATTCGTGCGACCAACATTCGCCCTCGTTGGATACGACTGCGGGGGCAGCACCCTCAACATTACCACGTTTTCTACGATCGACCAACCAAGATGCGACTACACGAGCGAGTCCCTGATACATCAGGATCTACAGATCCAACTATTGCAAATGGTGGACTACAACGACGCGAACGTCCTGCAGTGCAAGGTTGAAGTCGACCGTACCATCTACTATTGCGGGATGCACTCGCATACCTCAGTGGTTAGCAACGGACGACAAGAATACATCCTAGCTACGCCCCGAGAAGTGTGCAAGACGATGCACGAGTACGGTATTCTGTTTCTGTCACCATCAACGCAAATTTCAGGCCTCCTCAGCAACACGACGACTTCAAGAAGCGTAACATTGGCCGGTTCTATCCAGCAAGACGGTACGTGTGGAGGTACCACTTACAGCGACCCGTTCGGAACCTGGGACAACGTGGTAGTCCAAGCTATCATTCGGATTACGCTAAAAGAGCGCCAAGGATTAGTGAAACTGGCGAACAACGAGATCATTCTGCCCTCCGGACAACGCTGTGCATTGAGCAGGGAATACTGCCTGGACACTGAAGATGGATATTCCTACTGGACTTCTATCCCCAGCAGCCAATGCAAATTCAACGAATTCGACGTCTTGTATGAGGGTAAGGGCGTCAAGACAACGACCAGAAACGGTTCAACGCCCGTCTATACAGTTACCTCTGGTGACACAGCTTTTGCCCTTACAAGCACAGGACACACCGTAGTCTGCGGCTATACGTTAAGCAAAACGGAACATCCGAAATTACTGATAGTTGAGACGGACAAGGAAGGAAAATTCAAGACAGAAAAGAAGACTCGCCTCACCAACATTGATATATTTTCGTACATCAACACGAAATTCGTTTACACTGAGAAGCACATCAAGGGCCAGATAGTGAGCATGTACAGGGATATCATGCGACAAAAATGCGAGTTGGAGAGACAAGTCCTCAAGAACGCACTCGCACTAATTAACACTTCACCCGCCGAGGTCGCCACGACATTAGCGAAGGAGCCGGGATACATGGCCATTCAATCTGGAGAGGTAATACATATAATTAAGTGTATTCCAATTCAGGTGACTGTGAGGAAGACAGCAGACTGCTACGACGAGCTCCCGGTCCTCCACAGAAACGAGTCGTATTTCATTACGCCTCGACACCGGATTCTGACGCGAATCGGAACAAAGAAGGACTGTAATGAGCTGATCGCACCAACGTACCGGATCCATGGGACATGGTACCGGATGACGCCACGCCCGGTAGAAACAGTGCCACCAATACCTCTTCGACCGCTGACTGAGTCCGCATGGCATTATACTAATCCCGCCAATCTTGCAAACGGCGGAATTTATTCACAGGACGAGATTCGTCGCTTGGCAGAACATATAATGTTCCCCGTGGAAAAAGCTGTCGTCATCAACTCAATGGCCCAGGGAGCATCAGGACGGACATACGCCAGTGAATCGGTAAAAATGTACAACCTACTGGACGAGGATACCCTGACGAAAAAAGCCGAAACAACGGGAGGAAAACTGTGGGAAGGCTTCGTTGAATTCGGCTCAGCCATGGCTGGCATCATCGGCATCTACACGGCGGTCAAGGTCATCAAGATGTGCATCAATACCATCCTCAACGGTCTCGCACTGCGCAACGCCTACGGATGTGGTATCCAGTTACTAGCAGCATCGTGGAGTGCGCTTACCCATTTCTGCTTGTTCTTAAAAGACAAAAGTGCCGCGAGTGAATCCCCAGTGTCCCCTCGCGAGTGCGTCCTCGATTCCGCTATGGACACCGAAGTGACTAGCGAAACCGGGAGAGAACTAAGTGAATTAGTAGTCGATAAGCAAAAACAATTTGTTAGTTATAGAAGAATGCCTGGTATTAGTAATGAGGAAAAATAATTTTTCTTTTGAAAAAAAAAATTATTTTTCTCCCGTGGGGGGGAGGTGTTACGTCCGATGACGTATTGTATAGGTTAAGACCGTATAATTATAAACATATATAGATATCGTTAGCAATAAGTACACAACCATTATAACACAAACACAATAGTTATAAGTGCATATTCACCGTCGTGCGTAAGCGTTCCACGCACCATCTATTCTCTATTCTATCTTTCATTTTCTTTCCCATTCTACTCCCAAAACCTATCCCAAGTACAACCTCTCAACTGTCCCCGTTGCCACGCGACGCTCGAAGTACGTCATCGCGTCCAGCGATCCCTACCCCTCGCGTTAGCATCTCCCAACCTGCCGCCACTCCCACTCCTAATTACCCTACTCCACTGACACCTCCAAAATGAAGGAGCTCAATGGAACATCGGTTGCATTCAGTTCCTTCTCTGACTCCACCTGGAGTCATCCCCTCACCTTCTGCTCGCGTCTCATTAACATTTTTTGTCAAGTTCCATTTTTCTACAATTAAATCGATCCCCGATCATTCCGACTCCTTTACATTCATCGCATGTAATATTGGGCTAATTGTCTCAGTGCTCATATGAATTCCCTGTATTGTACGCCTGAGCCCACCAGGTAGCTCGGTACGATAGACGGATTCTGCACCAAACTAGTTGTTGTTTCTATTAGCGTAGATTCACTATTGTAATTGCACAATATCACATGCCACGCCGCGCCGACCGCAATTCATGTAATATTGAACTAGTTATCGCATTGCTCATACGGATTCCCTTTATTGTACGTCTGAGCCCACCAGGTAGCTCGGTACGATAGACGGATTCTGCACCAAGCCAGCTGTTGCTCCTATTAACGTAAATTCACTGTTGTAGTTGTACAATATCACATGCCACGCCGCGCCGGCCGCAAGTATCAATTACGGAAGCTTCTACGCGACTACTTTCGTGAGGAGGCCGCTAAAGACGAATTTACTAGAGTCATCGGTGCGCGTGGAATTCCGATAATCATTCGCGACGTGGTATTCACGGGGAAGATTCGCATCGTTTCGATTCAGAAGGAGCAGATTCCTTGGAGGACGCCTGCCCGACTCTCGTTACAGAGCGTCGACCTTGTTCGAGACCGATCTTCTTATCGGTCAGCTGAGCACGCGGCATACCCGGCTCCCGGGACGAGCCCGGCCTAAAGGAGTCATCTTACGTAAACGAAGGCCCATATCGCTATTGCCTAGGTCAAGATCCGGTGAGTGCTATCTGTAAACCGTAGAGAACCGTTGCGTCGTGACCCGAGTTAGACACGGTTAGACTCGCCGTGTGGACTCAAAAGCTGGATTATTTATTAGCGTCTCGATCCGCGAATTCTTAAATTGCCTTCAGCGACAAATCCGAATCGCGGGACGTAACATTAATAAAATATAATTCAAATTGTAATCGCGACGAACACTTAAAGTTGGGCATTTTGAAAATAGCCTGTTTCGCAGAAAAAAGATACTTATCTTTATCTGGATGCCCTGACACACCTGTTTAATATTTTTCCTCTGTTCTTCTTTTAAAATGAAGAGAATTCCATTACGATAAAAATTTACACTGACAATTTAAAATTAATTTAAATAATGTATTAAAAAAATAATGTACAGTGAAGGCTCGGAAATTGTCAAAATTCTTCATCTTTGATACGGAATATCTTTTGAGTTCCAATTAGTACCGCATGTTTACAAATTGTACAATGTTCAGTACACTTTTCCCTATATAGTTATGCACGATTTACTACCAACATCGTCCATCGACGCAAGTTATTAGTGATTCAAGTGTATCCATCGCTGCGTCGAGCGCCAGGATTGTGCGAGACGCGAAGAACCTCGCGCGCGTGCGAGCGGACAGTTTTGATTGTAGCCTACAGTCAATTGTTTATTATATGCTGCTATAAGAGTAAAATCACAAAATAAAAAGAAAAGGCCGCTAGATCAAGAAGCTGCAGAATTGATACTTGCATAGATTTAAGTAAATCAGCCAGTAAAGTAAGTAAAATGTTATTAAAAATAATTAAACAAACACTAAACGTATTAAATTATTTATCATTAAAAAGTGATTATTTTTTCATATTTTTCAGTGAAAGTTTCATCAGAATAACTTTTACGATTCAAAAGCTGTGGCAGTATCACAGAACTTCTCGGTATGGACGAAAAAATTTTTATTATAAATTATTACAAAAAATTTATTATCAATAACAAAGTATGAATGAAAAGTAATTAATAAATATTGTTTAACAAATGCAAAAAATATTTAATTATCTATAATTAAAAATGACTATTTTTTAAATATTTTTAGTGAAAATTTCATTGCAATATCTCTAATGGTTCAAAAATTGTAACAAAATGTCACTGAATTTCTCGATCCGGACCACTGTGCGCCGTCGTCCCCGCACCGCCCCGACGCACAGTGGGACGAAACGGGCGATTCCCTGGACATGGCTTTTTCACCCAGTTATTCCTTTATAAAAATTTAAATGTGGGTCATACTCTATGTATTTTTTCGTGCTGAATCTAATAGTGAAGTCCGTTTGGCGATAGGAATGATGCGATAGAAGCTACAGCACATTCATAGAACAATGATCTTGGATTTTTGATTTTCATATAAAACATTTAATGGTTACTTAAATATGTACTACAGAATTAATAGAATTTATTTTTTGTTTGGTTTTTTAATTTTGTTAATTTTTTGTAAGTATGATTTGTTTAATTTTATAAATCAATTAAAAATACAAAACAAAAGCGCAAATAGGAACATATAAAAGAAAAGTAAAATAAAATCTCTACTTAGCAACTGAAAAACTTCAGAAATGATATAAGTAAAATGAGGTACCTTTAGTTAACTTCCATCTTATTATCGCATATCGGTTTCTTCTAGCAATTCAGTTTCTTCAACGAAGCCCAACATACAATCTTGTTCTCCTACCTCATCAAATCTTACAATAGCGAAGCGTCCAAAAAATCTAAACCTATGTCATCTTCTTCGGGGACATCATCAGCAACAAGAAGCAACGTTTGGGTTTCTGGGAATAACTTCTTTGTCATTGAATTTTGAAAAAAACCGCATGGCCTCAGTGTTGAAATCCTGGGATCAGAGCTGACGAGAAGATTATTCAGAATATCCTCATTTGTTGATTCTCGCGACATTTTTCTGGCTCTAAACTCTCTGCAGTGGCGAAATACTTTATGAAGAGCTTCTTGAGCCACTTCCGAGAATTTTCCGATTGGAAGAATAAAACTTTCAATTATTTTCTCCCCATGGATCAGCATTTTATGTACAGTTGGTGGCATGTGATACCACCCGTAGTGTTTGACGTAAATCTCTGCGGTTTCTCGGGCAAATAATACAAATTTTTTAGGGCAAACCGGTTTACCTGAAGAAATCGCTTGTAAAATTACTCCAAATCTTTTAATTATCTCCTCATTAAGTCCAGTGATGTTTGCTGTAGTTTTGGGATCGTCAAAAAACATTCGTGCCATATTACCATCGTTATAAATTCCAGCACCTTGCTTTACCCGATCAACGTGAAGACCCAGCTTATCTTTAAACTCCTTTTGTATTCTTATTTTTCTTTCTCGCTGTTGCTCCTTGTACGAATCTGTGTTTGCTGACCACTTTTTGAAGTCAAGGTTATACCAAACATGCAATAGGCACTCGAAAAATCGAATTTTGGCATGCAGAGGAGAAATGCCAAACCTGTAGTGTTCTGCATTAGGAGTTCTTGCGTCGATTTGTTGCAAATCGTTCGTCATTGATGGTGTTGCACCACATTTATTGTTTTTATTGATCAGTCACCACATTTATTGTTTTTCCATCAATCATTGTCATGTAAAATTGTAACGGTCCTGGTTCCTGGGGCGCGACTTTCTCGCGGTGGTGCTCCTCGTAGCCGGTATAGCTCGCCGCTCCAGGGTTCGTAACGGCGAGGAGAGTGTTCGGCGCGTGGAAAGGAGTCGGTACGGTGATAGAAAAATAACGAGACGAGGGTTTCGAAATATAACAGTGCTCGCTGCCTAGTGATTGATTACGTTCCGGTGTTTCGGCGTACGGTGCTCCCGGACGTGATATTCGATTTCGATGCTACGGTGCGCGGGTGACGATGTACTCGAGTGCGGTCGAACGCGGGGGTGCTACCTGGACCTGTAGGAGATTGAGGACGGACTCAGAGTAGGTGGGAGGATGGTAGACTGCGGCTATTGCCGAGGTCTCCCTACCCAGGCCGGTTCTACTGGATCTTGGAGGTCGGTGACGCACCGTCCCTCAAATCTCCTCCGGACAGTCCAGCGGGGAGTTCGACAAGGTGACGCACCTTGCCTTGCTCGTCCGACCTCGAAGACGACTCGTCTCCCGAGGATGCAGGTGACGCACCGTGCACTAGGACTTACTAGGCGGTTCTTAGGCGACGTGGAAGGGTGACGCACCACTTCTCGTTCTGCCGATTCTGCAGGCGACTCGCCTTGCTGAATTTTACCGGTGACGCACCGGGTGTTTGCGAGGTGGAACGCGGTTCTCACCAGCGGAAATGCAGGATGTCGGACAGGAGACGGGTTGGTGGAGTTGAAGGGTGACGCACCACTTCTAGTCCGACCGATGTCGTAGACGACGCGTCTCTCGACGTTACCGGTGACGCACCGGGGAATTGTCACGGCGGAACGCGGTTCGCGCCGGCGGGTATTCGGGGTGCGGACAGGAGGTTCCTCGACGCGATGAAAAGGTGACGCACCTCTTCGTGTTCGTCGGCTCTCGAAGACGACGCGTCTTGCGAGGTACTCGGCGACGCACCGGAGTATTACGGCGGCGGGACACGGTCCTTGCCGGAGTGAACCAGGATGTCGTTGACTGGAGGTTCGCACGGCAAACGGCTCGTAGTCGACGGCGGATACGTGGGGACCGGTTACAGGTAGGATACTCACAGAGCTGGATAATACTGCGTAATGATTCCTGGATAGCTACAGGTAGACTCAGGTGGTTTTGACGTTTTCCGGACGGCTTATATAGGAGTCGTTTGGTGGTGAGGGATGGTAGTGCGGGGAGGTGTTTTCTGTTTTGGGAATTTGATTTTGATTCCGTTGGAACAGGGAGGTCGGAGCAGGGGTAACTTGGTACGGCCGGTGCTGTTTTGTTGACGGGGGGTCGACGGTACGTTGCGCGCTTTGAATCTCGCGTATGACCGGTGGAGGTTTGACAGGGGTATTCTAGTAACAAACCTACGTTATTGTAGGTCTGTTACAAAGTTCGTGTTCTATTTTAACTTGATTAATCTGTGTAGGGATTAGTGACGCAATTTCTGATTCCATTCGTTCATTTTCTAGTTGGATTGTTTCTGGAGTTTCTTTGCAAAACACGAATTTCACAGGTCTGCAAAAGTGAATCGACGAGGGTCTAAGGTTCTCCCAAACAATTGATGAATCGTCTGTGTCGATTAACCTGATTGGAACTAGTGTAGTCAAATACAACGCTGAGTCATCCGCAGTTGTGCCACTGTTCGAAGAATAAGTTTGTTTGTAATTACTATGGGTAGTTGACCCGTCACATCCCCATTTTGAAATAAGTTTCAGGCATTTCCCGTTTGTTAGGCTCTTATCCATGGGGGTGATAGATAAAATTCTCGAGGCTGTATGGTTCAGAAGAGCTTGACGAGGTATCTTTGCTCCCAACTCAGTTACCTCACGTTCTTCTGGATAACATTCCTTCTTGGCTTTGTTGAGCTGGTAATACGAGGGAAATAATGTTGATCCTGCTTTCAAAGTAGCATCTCTCAAAATGAAGTACTTTGACTTGGACAGGTTGAGAGATGTATTTAGGGCAAGTGTACTCTCACTTGAGAACGAAATGTCAGATTTCTCACCATCCTCGCACATTTTTATTAATTCCTCCGAATCGTCTGAATAGTCCAGCACTTTTTTAACAATTTTTGCCTTAACACAATGACCTTCCTGCCTCAAATTCATTTTCGCGGCAAAAAGTAATTCCTCCCCCGAATAGCTTGCCCTCAACTCTTCAACCCTGCGCATTTTTTGCCTCTCAGAGAGTTCACCAAAGGGCTTGAGCGAATTGTTGATATCATCAGGGGGCTGAAGAAATCCCTCGGGATACTGAAAGACTCTGTTCAGCCAATGTTCATTTCTTGAAAGAAAAAATGCTTTCCTATGACTACATTGCACCCACTTTTTTTTAAATGTGCACAAAATATTTTTAGTTTATTTTCTAGGAGTATTATATTACGCCTAGAAACATTCGCAGGAACGGTGATGGTGCGTAAAATCTCCTCTTTTAAAATTACACAATTTTGTGAATCACAAGGATGTTCCAATAAATTATATAAGTCACGGTTTGTCACGAACATGGTGGTGAACCAGGACCGAAAATTGTTCGATGTAAAAGCGATAAGTGAAACGCGTCTTATTTCAAATCTCAAATCCAGACTTAAGCAGGAGGACTCAGTAATTAGTGCCGCGGTACCTGTAGCTACTGATGATTTTCGACCGCGTCTCTCGTTCGATCGCCTTTTGGCGTTTATCAACTTTTCCGTTCATCAACTTTTCCGTTCATCGTTTTTTTGCGTTTTTCAATTCTTTGCGCTCGTCGGTTTGCTCGCTCATCGCATACACACCCACATGCTCGTAATCTGATATCATTAATTTTTTTATAGGTGGGGACGTCAAGGAGATATGGAGGTCAACTTCATTTTTTTAAATGGAATGAGGTATTTTTTGATACATCAATCGACGCAGCTGGACATTCGTTATAAAAAAATAGTAACCTGTGTATGTCGGAAAATTAGTAGTTCAGGAGATATTTCAATTTAAATGACTTTAAAACACCATTACTGTCGTACTAAGCGCGCGTTAGCGTTTACTTACTAGTGTAACGTCTTAGTACCACAGTAATGGCGTTTTGGAGTTATTTAAATTGAAATATTTCCTGAACTACTAACTTTTCGATATACATAGGTTACTATTTTTTTATAACGAATGTCCAGCTACGTCGATTGGTGTATTAAAAAAGACTTCATTCCGTTTAAAAAAATGAAGTTGACCTTCATATCTCCTTGACGTCTCCACCTATAAAAAAATTAATGACATCAGATTACGAGCGCCTCGATATCAAGTAAGTTTGGTCTGATGAATTTTCTTCTATCTTCAAAAGCAAGCGAGTTATTCAGGTGACCTGTTTATAGTGCCCCACCCTGTATATTGTTTCGTTGTCTTCCTTATTTATATTATTTTGTTATCTTTGTTGTTAAGCATTCTACACAGAACACTACAATTGTATGTAAAACTTGTAACAAGTCATAGAAATATGGAATAAATACCCTCCTTTTATAATTTACAATCTTTATTCGTTTGCATGCATGCAATGAAAATCCACAATTCCAACAGTTTCAAACACTGTTCGCTGTACACGGATACGGAAAGCTAAGAACTGATACTGAACGATAAGAGCAGAATCAAGAATACATAGTCAACAAATACTGCGTTTTGCTGGACTTTGACACTAGAAACCACTTGTTCAAACATGATTTCCGGGAAGAATCGGACGAAGTCGTGTATGATTTTTGCGTATTTCTCTCACTAAATACCAACGGTAAACACCTGTAAAGTCCGTTTTTCGGAACAAATCGGAACTTGTAACGCGACAAAATGTACGCAAAACGCCCACAACGTTACTAAACGTCAAGTGTTAAACATTAATACAGCCATTTTTTATTTCATTCATACTTTTCTCAGCTCAAATACACCTCATAAGCAGGAAAAAATTATACAACAACATTACCAAAAGATGGAAACTATTAGGAACAATTAAACAGAAAAATATGGTTTCATGAAAATCCAAGTCTCGAGCTATCGATTTTAGATACATATGCCGGAAATATGGCGGTATCACTGATATGTCATGGAATGTCCCTACATTTTACTTGTTCCAAAAAGCCTAGGAAACGATCCTATGAGCTCTCTTACTGGGAAAAAGAAGTTTTAATTTTTCCTCCATGTCGGGAATTTTACGTTTTCGTCCCACTGTGCGACGCTCCCCGCGAGCGTCACGGGTGGATCGAGCAGCCCGGGCCTCGCGGGCGCGGCAGGGGGAGCGGACGCGGTGGATCAACGTGCCCAGCTGATCGATCAGTTCGTCTATTGACACTACAACGCGACATTCGTTTTCGTTATTCCGATCACCTTCCGAATCGCCTTTCGTTAACGTCTTGTCGATCCACCCATAGTTTCATTCTGTTCTTTACCTTAGAGTCGTGGTATCGTTTCGCTTACGGAAATGACCGCGAATCTAAAACACGGAGATATTTAGGTGTCCTGCTTTATCGAATTCACCCTGTATAAATTACACAAAATTGAGAATTTAAAATTTACTAATATTGTTCTTTATTAAGGCATCAAGGTTACAATCTTTTCATAAACCTAAATCTACTATCTTCTGATTACGACGTTGTTGCATCTGCTTCCCCAAACTTGTGGCCAGTAGAGCAAGTTCAGACATAAACTGGATACCTAAAAAATACAAGGAAAATCATTAATATACAATGTATTCACACTCGTACAATGGCATAATTAGATATGCTTACCACACTAGAAATTGGAGATCCGCCTTTTCCCCGGTTGCCGTGGCTTCCTTTTCCTTCTCTTCCTTCGAGAAACGGATTAGATTTGAATAGATTTCCACATTACCCCGGAGGTACTATTAGCAATGCGTATTTTCACAGTGGTATCCCCGGTAGGCCTATTCCACTATGTTGCATGATAATTTCGGTGAATCTCCTGCAGACGACGCTGGCGCGTGAACACTCACACATCGCTAGAGTACACTCACACACCGCTAGACCACGTATACGTACGCGAGGATTGCAAGGGTCCGTGAATCCACTTCTGATTTCTCGATAATGCAAAGACGGGGTCTTTTAGTAGTCAAAATCGCTAGATGAAAGATCAATCTGGAGCGCTGTTTGCCTCAAAGGGCCTTCTTTTACGTTTCCGAGGAGTGGTTTTGCAAAATTTGACTGCATGTTGCCCGTCGGAGAGACTAGTACTCCGGCGTGACTGCAGCGCCATCTGACGGACAACGTGCAGTCAAATATTGCAGAACGATTGCTCGGAATCGTAAAAGGCCTTTTGAGGCAAACAGCGGACTAGACTAATCTTTCATTTAGCGATTTTGACTACTAAAAAACTCCGTCTTTGCATTATCGAGAAATCAGAAGTGGATTCCCGGACCCTTGCAATCCTCGAGTACGTATACGTGGTCTAGCGGTGTGTGAGTGCACTCTAGTGATGTGTGAGTGTTCACGCGCCAGCGTCGTCTGCTGGAAAACACACCCTTAATGCGACAGCAACTATGAAAAAAAATTACATATCTTCAGCGTGAGCAAGGACTGCGACAACTAATTCGGTGATTTCAATGTACTGTCGTAGTTCTGACTCTTAGGCCCTCCACACACGGGTCGATTGGCGATTCGGTCGACGCGATTCCAGTCGCATGCGATTTCTCCCTCCACGTGACTTCCAATGCAAATGAATGGAGAGCCACACACGGGTCGATTCGTGGTCGACTGAAATCGGCTCGACTGAAATCGCCGCGGTTGTAATCGCGTGCGATCGGAAGCGAAGTTCGTCCACACACGGGTCGATCGGCGATTCGGTCGACGCGATTCCAGTCGCATGCGATTTCTCCCTCCACGTGACTTCCAATGCAAATGAATGGAGAGCCACACACGGGTCGATTCGTGGTCGACTGAAATCGGCTCGACTGAAATCGCCGCGGTTGTAATCGCGTGCGATCGGAAGCGAAGTTGGAAAATCGCGTGGATCGTACGATTCGCGCGACTCCACAGGAGACGATTTTTCACTCTCTTAAATCGCATTTCTGAGGTAAAAAAATTGCTTAACTCGATGTAGTATCACTAATTAGAGCTTAATATACCCCCACGGTAAAACCTGCAAGTCTAGCGTTCCTTCTAGCAGCAAAAACGTCGAAGCAGTTTGGTTTTTATTGTTTTTGACAATGATCTCCCACAACAAAAAATCTGAAAAAAATCGAGGGCACCGCTTTTGATGGTAGCTTATTCGGGCACTATTAATAGCATGTTTTCATATTTTTGAGAAATCTTCATTTTTCCGACGTTAGAGGTTTTTTAATGGCTCTTGAACCATTCGAAAGCTGACCAATAAAAACCCATCCGAGTAAAATTTCAGCCCTCTAGCTTGCCCGTGAGGGTAGTTATAGGGTTTTACTCAGATAGGTTTTTATTGGTCAGCTTACGAATGGTTCAAGAGCCATTGAAAAACCTCTAAGGGCAGTTTTGACCACCTTAAAAGGCTAGGCCCTTTTACTCGTACCACTAAAAAGTGTGAAATAAAAAATTTTATATAATAAATAAAAATTATAAGTATTGTAACCGTACCGTTTACACATCGAAATATCGCGTGAATCTATGTCGATCCCTACTGCGACGGGTGTGACGTCATGTGTCATCTCCTCATAGACAAGGATCGCAGGAGCGATCGATATAGATAAAAAGCTGCGTGCGCATCGATCCCCTCTCGATTGCGATCGAAGGAGGTCGATGCGAGCAGCAGACTAATCACCCTGCGTCTGGACTTCATCCAGCCAACACGCATGAGTCTAATAGCGTTCCGCGTGAGTCGTAGAGTCGTATCATTGTTAAATATTCCATTTCGAGTCGCCAATAAGACTGAAAGTTCTTTACTTCATTGCTGGCCCGGCTAAAGGGCATTTCTAGTCGCGAAGTGTGCGAAACTTGTAATCGCATTTGCGAATATTAAAGTGTTAGATCGCGAGATTAATTCATTGATAATATTATTTGAGAATTGCCAATAAGGCAAAGTATTGATTTATGTTCAAAGCCTGGAAAAAGGGCACTTCTTGTCGTGTTGCGAGAATATCCATATAAATTGTTCTACTCCGAGTAAAGTCTCGTTCTACGACGTGTCATTTGAGCATTGAAGCTCCATTTGTTTTATTGTTTATATTGCGTGAAAGAGATAAACCATTGCATTGTATTCAATACTTGCAGTGAAATTGATCACTTTTGTGAGTTGCATATCAGCGACCAAGTTCATAAAGATTTGATTGAAATTTTGTTGCATTGTTTGTCGGCCGTCCGACGGGCGGTTCAAGCCGCGCGCATCTGAAAATAATAGCGAAGGCGATTTTCGTAGTGAGACGTTCTCTCACATCGGTACGCGGGATCGTAGAAATCTCATTTGCTTAGTAGCAGCAGTACGCGTTGTCTCTGCCGCGATTATTTCTTATAGCAGCAAGAAATTGTGTCCTTCGCGGTACTGTGTATATCCTGATTGCGTGATATACACAGTGAGTTTCGCTCAGAACGGACAGCAGGAAAAATTCGCATATCGCCATGACCACGCTTGCGTGCTCTGCGTAGATATCCGTAATTTTTCCCACCAAGTTTGTTGTCGCCCAGAGTGCAGGAGCCGATTACCCTTCCCGGATTGATCCGGCAAGACTGATCGTTTGCCTGAGTGTCACTGGCCTGACTTCGAACTAGGTTTATTCCTGTGTGTCCTGCTAAGAGCAACGAGGCGAATTCCGTGGCAGGTAGAGACCGATCGCCGCTCCCGTGGTATCCCGGCTGCACCGATCGGTGACGACTGCTTTTGCCCGAGAATTCGACCTAATTAATTAAAACGGACAATACTGCTATCTGAAATCATCAAACGCGTGTTGGACAAGCGGCAAGCGTTAAAAGTCCATTACGGGCGAGTGAGAACCGCGGTCGCGTAAGCCGTCTGAATTTCTTACACGCATTCCTAGCAAGGAAGATTTTGTTTACTGTCTACGGTCGTCGCGTCTCTCTCTCTCTCGACTGTATTGTGGTCGCACTAGCTACCGAAGCCGACCTTGCGTTTTTATACGTCTGAAAATTACATAACAGTATTAATACGGGTGTTCTCATATATACAAATTTAACAGAATATATCTCACTTTTACCAGATATCGTCTCACAACAATTATTCATATTTGTCGCAACCTTTCCGTCGTCCAGTGCCTGGAGGCACGAATCTTTCGTCAATTTGACATCGGGTATCGTAACCAGCCCGGTGTTGTAATTGTTATAGAAGTCCGTTCTGATTTTACAGGGTGAAAGATCCAATTTTCCAGATAGCGGGTGTGTCTGGACAACAGCAGAGTCACCCCGGCCACGTTATCGTGCCCCTGTCGACGCTGATCAGATTGCCTACGCCTACCCGTGATTCTTTACAATTTAGAGATCGCTCGCCGCTCCCGTGATTCTCCGGCAGTGCCGTTCGATTTTCTGAATTTTGTTAATTGATCCTGCATCCCGTTGTTGACAGTTCGAGATCGTTCACCGCTCCCGTGGTTCTCCGGCAGTGCTGTTCGATCTTCTGAATTTTGTCAATTGATCCTTCATCTCGTTATTGACAGTTCGAGATCGTTCGCCGCTCCCGTGATTCTCCAGCAGTGCCGTTCGATTTTCTGAATTTTGTTAATTGATCCTGCATCCCATTGTTGACAGTTCGAGATCGTTCACCGCTCCCGTGGTTCTCCGGCAGTGCTGTTCGATTTTCTGAATTTTGTCAATTGATCCTTCATCCCGTTATTGACAGTTCGAGATCGTTCGCCGCTCCTGTGATTCTCCAGCAGTGCCGTTCGATTTTCTGAATTTTGTTAATTGATCCTGCATCCCATTGTTGACAGTTCGAGATCGTTCACCGCTCCCGTGATTCTCCGGCAGTGCTGTTCGGTTTTCTGAATTTTGTTACAGTGATCCTATTGACAATTCGAGATCGTTCGCCGCTCCTGTGAGTTTCCAGCAGTTCCGTTCGGTTTTCGGATTTGATAATAGTCTACGACCCTATTACATTATTTAACCATCCAACCCTATTACGATCTTATATATATACATATATCAGAAGGCAAACAATAGTTTGGTTACAGTATAATTATAAGTATAAATAATTATGTGAATACACACACGAATTTAAATGCAATACAATCTTTTCGGAGGCGACGCAAAATTGAAAATTTTCCTTAAATTCCTTAAATCCTTCTACATGCTTTCACATATTAAATGTATATTCTCTTCCGACCTACTGATTTTCAGATTCACCGTATTCTAATGAAATCATAATCAGCAACATCTGTCATTTGGAAAATTTTCAATTTTGCGCCGCCTCCGAAAAGATTTTATTGTATTTAAGTTCGTGTGTATTCACATAATTATTTATACTTATAATTATTTCATATTTTTTAGTGCGTTTTTCGAAGTCGGTTTAATTTTTTTATAAAATTTTTTGAAAGTGAAAACGTGAAAACGCGATTATTGATGTTTGAAAAACACAAATTGACTACAATCGACCCGTGTGCAAATGGCAATCGCGTCCGTCACATGAATCGTATATGACGATCAAGACGTACGAACTTCACGACGCGATTACAATCGACTCGTGTGTGGACGGCAATCGCGTCTGTTACATGAATCGTACGACGATCAACACGTAAAAACTGCACGACGCGATTACAATCGACCCGTGTGTGGACGACAGTCGCGTCCGTCGCATGAATCGTATTTGACGAGCAAGACGTACGAACTTCACGACGCGATTTCAATCGACCCGTGTGTGGAGGGCCTTACTGATCAACGGCATTTTCCCCAAGCTAACGACTATTTCTGTGCTCAGAGATGCACATTTAAAAATTTCAAAACACGTAGATGGGAAATAAATATTGTAAAACTCGTTTACGTTTTGAAACCGTTTTACGCCTAATGTAAAAGTATCTCCGTAGGGACAAATTGATGAAACGAGGCAAATCGATCCGTCGTGTAACGTGCAGCAATTATCGCGATTATTTATTGAAAGCAATAAATTACGAAATTGAATTTTGCGGTAAAAAACCGCGCCACTATTGTTGCGAAACATCATAAAAGCACGGACAGTGGTGGAAGAATCACCAACTTCCTCACTGGTACCATGACGTTCTATTTCAGCAATTCTGTTGGAAAACTGTGACAAAGGTAGCCCGGGCTTTCTGAATCTTGTTTTGAAAAACAACATGTTGCTTTCATACGGGAAAGCTGAAAATGAATCCAATGTACCGAATTCTTCGACGTCATTCGCCAAATGCAGAAGGCCATGGACGTTGTACGAAGGGAATGTTGGGCCGTAGTGGTATTGGCAAGAGCGAACAAATTGTTTTAAAGCTATTCTTGCAAACTGAAGATGTGTCTTTACGAGGGAGGGTGAAACGAGTATGCGAATGGCACTGTGCAGAAGCAAGAAGTGGGTATACACGCGTTCATTATTCAGCAGTTAGTACTTTACAACGGGGCCGGTATATAAAAGAAATTGACGGAATTCAGTCGCTTTGAATTTTGCAAAAAGAGTTAAGAGTCTAACAAACGCCTCGTTTCAACAAACGTCTAACAAAATCAGAAGGGCAATACTTGTACATTAATTTCATCCTCTCGGAGATTTTACGGATTGTCCGCGAAGGTAATTTTACCGCTTTGGAATAAGTACCACACATCAAGGCGGATATCACCTTTTTCGTAACACCTTGCAATACCAGGTGCATGTAGTCAAATGGTACCTGCGAAACCATTCCCATGGGTAGTGAAGCTAACGGGCTGTGACCTTCCTTATGGTGATGATTATACAGAATTTGCGCATATTCATGGTCGGTTCGGAGGTCATGTTTAACCCCAGGGAAAACCGTACGGTTTTCTTCCCGTTTACCACGTACTTTGCATTTTAAGCAATTGATTAAGAATTAATGCAATTGATTAAGAATTAATGCTCGGGCTGGCGCATCAGCAATAAAACAACGCAAATTTACGGGAATTGTCCTACCTTCTAAAACAATGCCTCCACTCGACATGATCGAGTTGATGTCGGCGACAAATTTTTCAGGATAAGTTACGGGATCCGCGGGCTTGTGTTCGCCTTTATAAATCCCTACTATAATGGGCCTGCTGTTTTTAATATTAACGATTGTAATTTGAATTGGCCAAAGTTGTATCGTGTTGGCTTTGTCTAATGTGCAGCCATCTACATGAAAATGTACTTGTAAACGGTCGGGAATGGTCTTGGCAGATTTAAGTAAAAACTGTACTATTTTCGATTCTACATCGAAATGAATATATAGGCCCGGCGACACCACAGACGCGATGGCCCTGCCGCGTGGTGTGCCGATAAGTGTTCGGACATCGCTAGGTAAATCGCGGAGACACGAGTGAGTACGCAGAAGGCTTAGTAGGCTATTTCCCTGGCTGTGTGATATATTATTATCTACAAAACAAGACGCCAAACGATCGCGAAAAGATTGTTCTATAACAGCGTCATCAGAGTTCCGGGCTGTGTCATCGTGTAACGGAATTGAAAAAGAAGACGTGCTAGGCATGTCTTGTAAATTCTGAATGTTAAGATTATGGACAGATGAAGAAGATGAAGGTATGTCCTGCACAGTGCCAACATTCGCAGGGGCTGTTTTATTACGCGAGTAGTACAAATGCGCCCTTATTTCGTTGGAAATACGGCGTTTCTGACTATCACTTAGTTTCCGAAATTGTTTTCGCGAGACAGACGTTTTCAAGATTTTGGGAGTCATTAGGGCAAAGTGAAACCGAACAAACAATATAAATGTAGACACAAATACCTACCTTCCTTCCACACAGTGCACGTAATCCACGTAACTCACGTAATCCAAGGAGTCAATCGCTTATACCACAACGCAGATCGCACTCGCAAGTGTCCCCACAGAACGAAGCTATATCACGACCGAGCTAGTAGTAGTAGTCGTGTTTACTGCCGGGGAGGAGCGGTTCGGCCGCCCCTCGCTTCCTTAAGGCACACCGGTTTTTAAACACCAGTTTCACAATTGGCGCTGCCGGCACTCGGCCCTTTAACGGGTTGCAATTATCCTCGTTTTTCAGCCGTCCCCTCTGTTTTATTCGGCCCGGGCCATTTTCAGAGTCGTCGACTTACTAGACGGGTCGGTCGTCATTGATGAGCGGGCCATGCTACCTAATTTTTTGAGTTTTTGAGCTGTTTTACGGCTCGGTGTGAACGTCGGGCCCCCTCACCTTCGGACCTACAGGGTGTCTCGCCTGCCCTTTTAGACTCCCCCCTCTTCACCATATTTTCATGTCGAATGTGTCAAGTGTTGAGCCCGTCCCTACACTGTTTCCGGATAGTCCAGAAACTTACCCACACCCTCCCCTAGGGCTATTCCCTCTGCCTGTGCTATGAGTCTACTGGGAGTACAAAATGCAAAGGACCGCGAATTTGTTTTTGAGCATTGTTTTTGACCATTGGGAAGAAGTTATTGTTACTTGGGATCCAATCCGACTTTATCGAAATCTCGACTAGGCCTAGATATCAATTCCATTCGGTCTTCACTTGCCGACCTACTTCGCGAGGGGGTTGAGAGGGAAGGGTTCACCAACTTCACCGAAATCTGTCTCTTGTGAGATTTGATATCAGGTTCATCGGGATCTTCTCTCTTGGGTGGGCTTGACACATCCTAGAAAATATGGCTGATTGTTCGGATGTGACCATCATCCTCGGTTGTTGTCGGTGTTCAGCAATTAGCTCCGTCCACTCGACAATTCCCCTTTAAGGTTTGTTTACCTTTTGCTTATTTTATTGCATACTTTTATGCAGGCCGTTTTCTTTCGTAGAGATGTTAGGTTGTATGTGTTTATCCCCAACTGTCTCTTTTTCCTATGTCTCTTCGATTGCCTCTTTGAGAAGGCTTTTCTGTGGCTTCAGTCTCCTCTTCAGGGTGGTCAGTATACGGTCGTGCAAGTTCCAGCCATTATTCCGGCTGTTTTGCCAGGGCGGCCTTCTCGTTTCCCGAACTAGATTCTCAGCCTTTCGGAGCCTGATGTATGTTCCATTACTGTTGGCTTTTCTGAGTTTTCCTTTTCAGGTTGTTGCCGTTCCATTTTCCGTAACTGAGTTTCTGCTGGTTTAGTTACCTCGTTGTTGGTGCGTGATTCCTTGAGGTTTTAAGTTCCGCTTTTTCTCATACAGGAGGTGAGAAGACATTTTCCCTTTTTGTATGTTTCCTTTGGTATGTGGGAGTCCACAGTATTGTGTATACTTGGGTTTTTTTTTTGTGTGTTTTTCTGTTGTTAGTAGAGATGTTTGATTACATTTAGTTCTTCTAATCAATTACTGTCTCTATTTCCTTTGTCTTTTCGGTTGCCTTTTGTGGAAGGCGCTTTCTGCACTTCCTGTCACCTCTTCCGGGTGGTCCGCCTACGGTCATGCTGTTTCGGTCGTGTGCATGGTCGTTGACCAAGCTGACTTTCTCAAGCATGAGCTAGGTTCGCAGCCGTTCGGAGACTGGTGTGTATCTCTTTGGTGGATTTGGTGTTGGTCTCTTTGACTCTCTTTCCTTTCCTATTTCTATTGATTCGACGGTGTCTGCCTTCTTCTTCTTTTTTTTTCCTTTCTCATTGCGCCGTTCTGTGTTCCATGTCTGAGATGTAGGAGAGCTTAGTCTCTCCCGTCTTCAGACATAGAAGATCACCAGTGTCTTTTTAATTTTCTTCAGTAGCTTTGTTTTTAAAGATGTTTGATCCTTGTGATCGTTACTGTCTCTATTTCCTATGTCTTTTCGGTTGCCTTTTGTGGAAGGCGCTTTCTGCACTTCCTGTCACCTCTTCCGGGTGGTCCGCCTACGGTCATGCTGTTTCGGTCGTGTGCATGGTCGTTGACCAAACTGACTTTCTCAAGCATGAGCTAGGTTCGCAGCCGTTCGGAGACTGGTGTGTATCTCTTTGGTGGATTTGGTGTTGGTCTCTTTGACTCTCTTTCCTTTCCTATTTCTATTGATCCGAAGGTATCTGCCTTCTTCATCTTCCTTCCTTTTTTTTTTCTTTCTTATTGCACCGTTCTGTGTTCCATGTCTGAGATGTAGGAGAGCTTAGTCTCCCTCGTCGTCAGACAGAGAACATCACTAGTGTCTTTTTATTTTATTTATGTTTGTCAATTTACTACTTTATAGTGTTACCAGACTATACCTTGTAGATATTCCAACATTCATATTTGTAACGTGTCAAACATTCGTAGTATGAATGCAGTATATTGAATATTCAGTTTCTGCTAATACGCGAGCATCGGTAATATTGAGCACGAACCGTCTAGGTTCCACGGGGCTCTAAGAGTTTGCCTCTTCCCTTTGCAGATGGCGCTGGCCGAGTTGTGGAAGATTTGAGTAGCACATGGCAACGGAATTAATTTGAATTTTATTGCGAAGGGTGTATTATTTCTGTCACAAATTATTCAGGAAGATGAAAATTGTTGTAATGTATAATGAGTACGTGTTCGCTGATATTTGTACGTTAATTATCACTTTAGGGACTGAAACAAACTTTATCCTAAATAGGTCTTGTATAACTTTTATAATTAATAAATTAAACATACGTGAGAATATTTATGTTTGTCAATTTACTACTTTATGCTGTTACCAGACTGTACCTTGTAGATATTTTATTACGTATTTCATTTCCAACATTCATATTTGTAACGTGTCAACCGCCCGTAGTACGAATGCAGTATATTGAATATTCAGTTTCTGCTATTACGCGAACATCGGTAATATTGAGCACGAACCGTCTAGGTTCCACGGGGCTCTAAGAGTTTGTCTCTTCCCTTTGCAGATGGCGCTGGCCGAGTTGTGGAAGATTTGAGTAACACATGTTTAACATAGCAACGGAATTAATTTGAATTTTATTGCGAATGGTGTATTATTTCTGTCACAAACTATTCAGGAAGATGAAAATTGTTGTAATGTATAATGAGTGCGTGTTCGCTGATATTTGTATATTAACTAGAGGGCTATTGTTGCTCGCTCGCTTCGCTCGCTCGCGAATAGGGTTGTTGTTGCTCGCTCGCTTCGCGAGCTCGCGGGCAGGACTACTCTTGCGAGAATGTTAGTGGTACGCATGGCTAGTAGGGCCCACAGCTATTAATGTCTTTCATTTTGTGTGTGACTCTCCACGAGCCACACAAAGAACTTCCCGATTCGTTAGTTGCTGTATATTATTATTATTATTTATTAAGTGTACGTTTTAAGAAGATTATACGTTTTCAGGGAAATTCAATAGTTTTCTACTTATCAAAATGTTTGCTATATGGCATCGCATTAAACCAATATCGTATGCTCGTTGCTCGCTTGGTTCCTTGTTATAGCATACTAATGTTGCAAAATAAATTGTCTTAATTAGTTTTTCGCAAATGATACAACTCATCATTATCCGGGTTTGCAGTATTGATCTTGGTTTTCTTCGATACTATTAATTTAAATTTTCTCAAAATATATAAACCGCTCAATTTTGAAACTCTGCTCAGTGCTACATACAACATTTGTAAAGTTCGTATTTCTGATGTTTTAAAATTCATACATACTTTCTCGTATGTTTGTCCCTGACTTTTATGAATCGCAATCGCTTCAGCAGGAACCACTGGAAATTGACTACGTGTGATTTCTTATTTTTCTTCACTCGAAATATTTACTTGATTCGATATTTTTTTATTATTGGTGTTAAATTTTGATTTATATTTGCATTTTTCATATAATCACGATAACGAGTTCTTACTTTCACTCCTACTATGGCCAATTGAAAATCTAACCACAATATAGACGGAATTTTAGTATTTTCTTGAAAACTAATAAATTTTAATATTCCGCATGCTCCATTAACCAATTCGTCTTTAACGCCAATGTTATTAATTATCATATATTTTATATTAATTTTCAATTTAATCTCAGTTAACAATTCGTTTTGAACTGATTGTTTATTTAAAGATTGTAATATAAATGTTTTTGTACTTTCATCGATATTCTTTGAAAATGTATTCTCCGCGATGATTAACTCACTCTTGCATTGGAATAATTTTCGATTATTGTAAGCGGTTACATTAGCATTAGTTGCATAATTGGAAAAAAAATTTTTTTTAATTAAAAAAAAACAAGAAAAAATTTTTTTTTTAATTTTATAAAAAATTTTTTTTTAATTTAATAAAAAAAATTTTTTTTTAATATATATATATAGTTACGTTTACTTCTTCGGTGGATACGCCTTTCGTATAAATTGCAATGTTGAATCAACTCCTTTCGAAAAAAACTAAAAAACTACTTGACCAAAAGTGACCAAAATCTTATCAGCTCTAAGTTACAGCGGGGCACATCGATTGCATCATTCATCATTCTGATCGCGTTGTTACTTTTTCAGAAAACGTTAACGAAAAATTTGATTACATAGAAACGGCCATACGCACACACACACACACACACACATACCAACATTTTGCTGAAAATAGTCTAAAATGACTCCAATGACCATGAAACGTGAAGATCTGATAAAAAATCGATTTTCGATTTTCGGGGTAATTACAATAACTTCCCTATGAAATCGGGAAGTTAATTATCACATTAGGGACTGAAGCAAGCTTTTTCCTAAATAGATCTTGTATAACTTTATAATTAATAAATTAAACATACGTGAGAATATTTATGTTTGTCAATTTACTACTTTATGCTGTTACTAGACTGTACCTTGTGGATATTTTATTACGTATTTCATTTCCAACATTCATATTTGTAACGTGTCAACCGCCCGTAGTACGAATGCAGTATATTGAATATTCAGTTTCTGCTAGTACGCGAACATGTTGTGTCTCTTCCGTCTTGTGTTTTGATTCTTATGCTTGTAAAAGGCAGTTTTAATCTTTTGGTTATGTGTGGGTACGCAGTGCAATGTTATCTTATTATCATGATAAATTAAGTTCGTTATTGTGGGTTTTAGTCTGGGTCTTTCGCCCTTTCGTTATTCTTGGTCATGAGCGTGTTTGCTTGTGCGATGTTCTCGTTTAGTACCCGTTCTTTAGGGCTTAATTGTATTCTAATTTGTTTGTTTTATGTGTTTACTTATGTTTTTTCTCTTTCTCATTCTTCGTGAAGCACCGGATTACATCCCAGTGTCACCTATGTGCAAGGTGCGCACCTCCGTCTCATCCTTATTATGGGAACGAACCAGTAATCGGTCCTGCATCCATTCACAGTCGAGGGAGGTGTACCTTTTGAGAAATTATCTCGTAAGTGTTACTTTATTCTCTCTCTTATTTCTTTTTGCGTAAGAGCTTCTGGCCGTCTTGTTTTTGTTTTGTGCTTATCGGTTTTGGTCCACTTGTTGCTGACGGGTAGTGATGTTGCTATCGTGTCTTTATTCTGTGATCTTTCCATGTTGTTGTATCCCTTTTTAAGATAATTTACCTTACTTTTTCTCTCTCTTTTTTTTTTTTGAGGTGTTTTCTCTTTTCCTTTTATCATTTGTGTTTCATTCCGTTTTTGGGTTTTTCAGTGTGGTAGATTTCTACTCAGATGATTTTAATTGTTTTTGTTGTGTTTATAGATGAGTTTCCGGACTTCGTTTATTCCCTTGGATCATTGGCTTTCCCAAGGATGGGGCCATGCCAGTGTCATCCCTGGTCTTTTGTGCTTTTCATGTGTTCTGCTCTGGGAGAGAAAGGACTGACTTTGGCGGGTGATAATCATCATTGACTCTTCAGGTCTCAGTGCCCCCCTACAGTTCTCTTTCTTCCTTGTACCAGTACATGTTTCTTTTCTATTTCGTTTGCTTGGTATGTTCCATTTTAGTTTTTCCATGGATTAATTTCCTCCATGTACCGTTTTATTTTCCTCCATCCCACTTCTTCTAGAATGTTTCCTTCTATAGAGTGTTTGCCCAGATACGTCAACCTTTTCTGTATGGTTGCCGGACAGTTTCTTACCAGATGTTCTGGTGTTTCGCTTTCCTCTTCGCACAGCGTACACTTGTTTGTTGTTGCTCTACCAATTTTCTCGAGATACTTGTTTAGTGGCGCAAAGCCTGTTATGGTTTCCACCATTCTTCTGGTTTCTTTCCTTTCAAGACCGGTAATGCCTTTTACCCTTTTCGCTGGCCAGCAATCATCGCCTAGGAAGCTTTTGCTGTGTTTTAGTCCTTTAGATTCGATCCATTTGTTATCTCTTTTTTCTCTTGACCAGTTTTCTACTTGCAATTCGTAGATCGTGGTAGGAATTCCAATCATTGGTTGTGGACCTACTGGTTGGGAGTCAGAGCCCTTGTTTGCCAGTTTGTTTGCTTTCTCGTTGCCCGTATGACCCGAATGACCTGGTATCCACGTGAGTCTCACGACTTTACCCGTTTTGCCCAGGTCATTTAGAGCTTCGTGCGTTTCCCATAGTAGTTTTGATCTACTTTCCATTTTTTGTAGGCTTTTTATCACCGCCTGGCTATCTGAGCAGATGGTGATCATTTCCTGGTTACAATCTCGGTTTTTTATTTCCCTGGCGCACATTTGCACGGCCAGTAGCTCCGCTTGATATACCGTTGGGTATTCTCCAAGCTTGATGTAGCGGTCTGTTCCTTTATTATTCGTCCAGGCTGCGCCCGTGAGGTTTTCTTTTCTGGAGCCGTCCGTGTACCAGAGTTCCGTGTTTTTTAGTTCGTTCGGTGTTCCTTTTTACCATTCTTTCCTTAGTCTGATCTCTGTTTTATATAGTTTTTGATCCATGTATCTTCGTTGATCGTTATCTTTAGGCATTTGAGCCAGATTCTTTATTGTTTCGTTGCCTTCGCTTTCTATTATGTTGGAGTGGCCAAAGTCAAGTTCGTTCCATTGACCCCAACTCTTTAGTCTGTATGCTGTTTTTAGAGCCAGTTCTTACCACGTTTTTATTTTATCCTTATATCCAATGGGTTGGTATTGGTTAGGACTTCCATTGTTCTTAAGGGGGTAGTCACACGTCGGTTACAATTAGAAAATCAGTGTGAACAACCTGTATGCAAAAAAAAGAGTTTGGTAACAATGAGAAACACGCATTGCCTGATGAACACGAGATGGCGTTGCTTGCTATTTCCATATTATATAAAATGATTTCGAGTTATATTTGTTTGTTATTAAAAAAATAAATGTATAAAATTTAACATTTGCCAATTATTCTTCCCCTTTTACATTCCACGCCCTTGCAATTAAGGAAACGCGAAGTTATAATTAAACTGCGGATCTTTACGCATTGATCCTCCTGACTAGGCGCCATCTCGTCAAAACTGGCTGAACTAAATTTGGCTCTAGCTTGCTCTGCACTCTAACATCATGAGTGTAATATGGGGGAAATTTTGCTAATGTGAATGCAATTACGGGAAAACAAATGCTGACCTTATTTCAGCAAATTGTAAGCTGTGTGAGGGCTCATTCTAAAGAGGAAGGTTTGACGATAGTCGCTCTGGTCATTAGGGCAGTCAAAAAGTCTTTCAGAGACAGAAAAATGCATTGAAACCTGCGGGTTTTTTTCCAAGATTTTTTCTCTACTTTGGGCCTTCATATTATTAGATATAAATATAATCTCGTTAGCCTAATGACCAGAGCGACTATCGTCAAACCTTCCTCTTTAGAATGAGCCCTCAACCAGCCCACAATTTGCTGAAATAAGGACAGCATTTGTTTTCCCGCAAACCCATGTTTTCTAGTAAGATTCTAGTAAGATTCTAGTTGTAACCAAGGTGTAACTACCCCCTTAAGGGTGTGTTCCTCGCACATCCCAAGATTTTTCTATTTGCTGCGCCTTGTAGGCTGTCCAGCTGAGTTTTTATTGTAACTAGGTTGGTTGCTTGCCACCATATTATGGCTCCGTATGTGACTCTAGGTACCACGATTGCCTCGTATATCCATTTCATTGTTTTCGGAGTCAGACCCCATGTTGACCCAACTGCTCTGTTCAGCATGATCAGGTTTCTCTTTGCTAAGTTTATTTTACTAAAGACATGTTGTCTCCATTTTAGTTTCCTGTTTATTGTTATGCCAAGATATTTGCCACTCTGTTTGAGCGGGAGTGACGCTCCCATGTACGTTAGTCCGCTATCCTCGGGGTATTTTGTTGCCCCTGTGAACTCTATTACTTCCATTTTTTCCGGATTAACCGACAATCCTACCGAGTTACACCATATCTCGGTGATGTTCAAGGCTGTTTGTATGACGTCTAAGCATTTTTGCTTATTCTTGTGTCTGTATATTATCGCCGCGTCGCACAGTGTGTCCAAACGGCGAAATCGTGGTCAAAACCTCATAACTCACTTCAATCTGGACAAATTTGGACCAAAATTGGTATATGGGGGTTTTTGGGGTCGCTGATTACGAATCTGAACTTAAAAGTTTAAAAAACAAAATGGCGAATCCAATATGGCGGACATGTATAGCAAAAAATTGTTTTTTCCTCTAAAAAATTTGTACAGTAATGCTCTTAGGTCGCTAATTATTAGTCGAAATTCATTTTTTAATATAAAATTTAAAAAATTGTCACATTTAAAAATTTCAGTGTACAACTTGCAAATCATAAGTTTCTTTATTTACGGATAATAATATTATACAAACTATAATACATAATTACAAAGAAATAAATGTAAGAAAATAAAAAATAAGAAACTACGTTAATCTGATGAACTGTAACACGTATCATCATCTACAATATCCTCGGTTTCTTGAGGGTTTCTCGCTAGAAATACAAGCTTTAATGCGTCTGGTGTCAATTGTTTAATTTTTTTCTCTTGGTGATTTCCTAAATGTGAAATGTATGGGTCGGACGATACCAAGAGCCGCAAGAATACATCTTTCATCGTTTTTTCACGAGAAGATTTGCATGAAAAATCTTGACGATATATTTTTATGCATTTATTCGTATGCTCTTGAGCTTCTTCAGACAATTGTCCAATAGGTAATAATGCCGAATTTATTATCTGTGGACTATGAATTAAGATTTTGTGAACTGTAGTTGGCATGTAGTACCACGAATATAAACTTACGAACAGTTCAGCTGTTTCAACGGTGTATTTTTTAAATTCAAATAAATTAATTTCGTGACCACTTGAAATAGCTTGGAGAATGGCATAAAACCTTATAATTAAACGCTCGTCGACTCCAGTAATTAATGCCGATATCTTATGATTTTCAAAAAAACGACGAGCTGTATTCCCATCGTTCGTATTACCAAACCCAGGCTTTGGACGGTCCACTATTAGCCCTAACTGAGTCTGGAAACCCTTCTGGATTATTTCTTTTCGGTCTTTGACTAATCGTTTCTCTTCCGTGCTACGTGCTTGCCATTTTTGTATCTGTAACTTGTATGACAAATGCAAGCAACATTCAAAAAAACGTATCCACGCATGCAAAGTCGAGAGACCGAAACGTAGTAGATGGGTGTCTTTTATATTTTTGCTTCTTTGAAGCATTTCCATAATGTCGTTGAATTCTTTTGACGTTGCTCCGCACAAATAACAACGTTGAGTAGACAAAGTACTCGAAATTGCATTACAAATTTTGCCATCGATCATTGTTAACACGAGCTTATAAGCTATTGTAATTTCCTTCCCGTCTACAATTGTATTGAATGGTACAAGTCTTTCAATTTGTTTTTCGATATATTCTACCTCACTCAAAGATACTTCACTGGTCTCATGCAGGAATTGAATTTTAATGGGCCTACAATATCGAGGGGAAGATGGCTTTGTATTGCTCCACATTACAATTTTTTCCGCAGATGCAAGTTGGAGTGGCACCAATGACGTTAAAAATACATCAGTATCTGTTTTTGTTTGGTCCGAAAATTTCTGTTTGTACATGCTTTGGGAAGAACTTCCGTCACATCCCCATTTACATAGAAGCTCCATGTACCGTACCTCTGCCGGGGTCCTTCTTTTAATAGTATCTTGCTGTACCATTAAAATCCGTTGAACAGTGTGATCCAACAGAGATTGCAGCTTAACCTCTGCACATGACTCCGTAATTGTAATCGCCGAAGGATAACATCTATTCTTTGCCCGTAACAGTGATTTATATGGGGGTAACAAAGTACAATTGTTTTGTGTACCCAAGTTCCTCAATGCTATGTACACTCTCGCTGATAATCTATTATCAATTAATGCTGCGAGAGCAGCTTCATCGGATAGACTTCTTTCGGTAACAGTTTGCATAGCTTCTCTATAATCCTGAGCCCTTGATGTGCTCGCTGAAGTTACGTCTTTCACAATTTTAGATGCATTTATATTTCCTTCAGCCCGTAAACTCATATGCGTGGCATAATATAATTCTTCTGATGAAAAATTTGCTCGGAGTTCCTCAGTTTTCCTTCGTTTTGTCCTATCGCTTGATGAGGTAAATTCCGAAGAGGGTCGACCGCCTTTACCTTTTGATGTCTCCGGAATTACCCTAGGTATGCAGAACGCTACTGATACCTCAAGCCATTTCTCAAAATGTTTGAAGAACCTATTTTCCGTACGGTTTGCCTCTTTCCATTTTCGTCTCATTTTAAAAACCAAATTCGACAAGGACGATCTCATTTTCTTGTCAGTAATTCGCACAGAATAACCTGTCTTCTCAGTCAATACGTTCTCTAGGTTTTCAATAATGACAGGTAGGTTGCTTTGTAAATGGTCTTTGATCATGAGAAATACTTCTTTTCTAGTAAATCGATATTCACTATCACAAGATCCTGAAAGTGAACGAAATTATATTAATTACAATACAATTTAAAAAGGAGAGAGGGCGAGAGATTATTTTTGAACTACTGAGTTTGTCGTATGAACAGTTAAATATTTTCTTAGAAAAAAATAATATAATAGTTATATTAAAAATACTTGACTAAAAAAACTATGATTAATTGTAAAAAAAACAATCTGGTCTTTTAGATATTATTTATGTGGAAATGAAAACAGCGCAGTCTGGACAAATTTGGACAAAAATTGGACAACTTGCAAATCATGAGTTTATTTATTTACGGATAATAATAATTAATTAGATATAATATTACACTATAAAAAACTATAGAAAGTTGCGTAAACTTTGGCACAACCCCCAATCAAAGCAGAAGAATATCGCTTATAAGAGACCGTATGTTTATATTAAATACGCTAAAAGGAAATAAATATAAAAAAATCACAAATAACAAACTATGTTGAATCAGATGAACTATAATAATCATCATCATCTTCAATATCTTAGGTTTCTCTCGAGTGTTTCTTGCTAGAAAAAAAAGTTGTCTTACAAAAAATGTTCTTACAAAAAACGGGTTCAGTTGGGGCAGCTAATTTTTGCAAATACTGAAAGACGACAGTGTTAACTACAAGTTCCAACAAAAATTATATCCGAATATTGTGGAATATGCAACTTTTACTCTACATGTTCAAAATTTGTCCTTAAAACTTTTCTGTTCACGTCTTCTAATAAGGTTTATAATTATACAACGTAACCATTAAGTATTTCAGATGTACTAGTAGTCAGAGACATTCTACTTACTTCCAGGAGCAGCATCCATTTTATAGAATTGAAATTAAATGAACCGTTTTCAAATTATGCACTTTTCACTTTTTGCTTACACACAGTTCCTCACAGCAGGCTTACTGTACGACTAATGAACGAAAACTTCGAGCTCTCGCCAATTTTCAGGTATAAGTAATAAAACCTTCGCACCTCGGTTTTTCCGTAGGCACATTACTAAAGAATCTAAAATGGTACTTACCATATCTCCAACGAAAAGTTCATTTTTGAGGTTTTGGCCACGATTTCGCCGTTTGGACACACTGTGCGTCGTCTGCGTATGCGATTATTTCTGCTCCGCAATTCTTTAATTCCCATAGTAGCGAGTCTAGGGCTAGGCACCATAGAAGGGGGGATAGTATTCCTCCTTGTGGGGTGCCTCTTTTCACCTCTCCTGTTACTGTCGCATTTCCTCTATGCGCCTGTATTTTTCTGTTGCTGAGCATGTTTACGATCCACCTTTTAATATTCTCTTCCACACCAAAGTCTTCTAGTGCTTGTTTTATTGTTTCTATGGGCGTCATATTGAATGCGCCTTCTATGTCCATGAAGCATGCTATTACATGTTCCTTTTTTCTTTTGGCTGTTTCGACTTCGCAGACTACTCTGTGGAGTGCTACTTCTGTCGAGTGGCCTGTTCTGTAGGCATGTTGCCCAGGGAATAGGTCTTTGTTCCTCAGAGTTACCGTTTTTATGTGCCGGTCGATTAATCTCTCGGCCGTTTTTAGCAGAAAGGGATGTTAGACAGATTGGTCTGTATGCCTTTGCTTCCGTATAATCTTTCTTGCCTGGTTTAGGTAGAAACACCACTTTTGTATTTGTCCATGCATTTGGTATGTGACCTAGTGCGATGCTTGCTTTGATCAGGTTCGTTATTGCCTGTCCGTATTGTTTTTGGGCTACCTTTAGAATCTTTGGACTTAGTTCGTCCATTCCCGGTGCCTTATTGGATTTAAATGAGTTGATTGCCCATTTGACTTTTGCCGGGTTGGCTATTTGATTTGCTAATTTCCAGTCTGGTGTAAGTCTGTCTTCGGTTATTACTGGCATTTCTGGGTTTTTATTAAAGCCCGGGAAGTGCGTTGTCAGTAATTGTTCCATTATTTCGTTATTCTCGTGTAGAATTCGATTATCCTTTTTTATGGCTCCCATTGTTGTACCTTCGCATCTCAGAAGTACTTCCGTTATTCTAGCCGCTACCGGCATGCTTGTTATTGATTTTGTGAATTTCCTCCAGTTGTCTGTTTTGCTTTTCATTATTTCCTTTCTCAGTTTCGTTCTTTCCTTCGTATAACTGTTCCATTTGTGCGTGTTGTTTTGTTTGCCAGCTCTCTTGGCTTTGTTTCTTTTTTCTTTTGTTTTCCTTAGTCTCGTTTCAAGCCGTTTATTCCACCAAGTGATTTTCTTGTTTGTATTTATTTCCCTTGTCTGGGTCGAGTCCTCCCAGCTTTCCCTGATGTTCTTGGCTAGTTCTTCCGCGTATGTGTCTATTTCCTCTGGGTTTCCGTAGCTGCCTTTCAAGAGTTTTATCTTTGTCTCATTTAGTTTATCGAACTTTTGCCAGTCCGTGTCTTTTGCGTATCTTTTTTCTTGTGTTTCTGTCAGATTGTCCCATGCTACATAGAAACTGATGTATTTATGGTCTGATAGGCTTTCCTTTTTTAGTACTTCCCATTCCTGGATATTGTTGATTATGTTCGAAGAACATAATGTTATATCCAGTACTTCCCTTCTGTCTCTTGTGATGAAGGTGGGAGTGTTTCCGATGTTCAGGATATTCAGTCCTTCCTCGTTGATAAAGTTTAGTAGCTTTTTTCCCCTTATGTTTGTGTCAGTACTGCTCCATGCAGTGTTCCTTGCATTTGCGTCTGCCCCCAAGATTATGGGTGTGTCTTTATTTTGGGTCCAGTCCAGCATGTCTACACATGTCTGACCTGGTATTTCTTTTCCTGCATGTGGGAGGTATAGCGAAGCTACAATTACTTCTCTGTGCTCTGTCCCCTGTCTAGTTTGTAGGGATATTGTTGTGATATTGTTGTCGCTAAATTGAGGCATGATTGTCCCCGTTATTCCTTTTCTTGTTATGATACATGTTCTGGTTTCGTTGTTTACATTGTTTGCGTGTATGTTGCCAGCTTGGCTCAGTCCTTTTATTCCCCCATGGGTTATCCAGGGTTCTTGTACGAGTGCTATGTCGTAGTTTCCTTCGATAAAGTTTTTAGTCAGGAGAGCTGATGCTCCTGCTGCGTGGTGCAGATTTATCTGGATTATTCTCATTTTGCGAGATAATCCTGTTTCAGTTTTCCTTTTTTTTTGGTTGTATAGGTTCCCTTGTAGGTTCCTGTTTCCGTTTTCAGTTATATTCCTTTTTCGGTTGTATTCCGTTTTCAGTTATATTCCGTTTTCGGTTGTACTCCGTTTTTGATTGTATTCCGTTTTCATTTATATTCCGTTTACAGTTTTATTCCGTTTCTTCTCGTTCTTCCGTTTTGCCGTTTCTTGTTCTTTTCCTGTGCACCTGTTGACTCTCGCGTTCTTTCTTATCCTGTTGTGTGTTGTCGCTTGTTTCTTTAACCTGGTCAATTTAATTAATTGATGGTGACCTGTAGGCTGAATGAATGATTATGATTATTATTATTTTACATATTGTTTCTTTTTCTTTTTAGGGTTGTCAGGGGAGAAGAGGGAGAGAGGATGGGAGACCAATCCGCCCGCAGTGGAGTGAGACCAACCCGTCCACTTGTTGCTACATACACGTGCACACGCTTCCGGTATAGTCGCTTTCCACGACTTGTATGCCCTACCATCAATCCATATTACTTATATTATAATTGTTCTTGTATTACTTGTTACTGATATAAACGAGAAATGTGTTAATCATTTAAGTTGTATTGCTTCTTTATCCGATATTCTACTTAATCTAATACTCTGAACTAGATTGATATTTTGTAGTTGTGGCATTACCCGGTGGATTGCGAGGTTAGGGTTTAGGATGGGTGGAGCATCGTTTCTTTATTTTATTTATTTCATTTTACATTTTGGTTCCGGATCTGTTCAGACCGGTCCTTCACCTTACTATTACTACTTTTACTACTACTAGATTTTGCTTATTGCTAGCTTAGCCTATATTTTTGGAGTTAGCTAAAGGGCTCTACCTCCTGTTCGCTTCGCCCCCCGTCCCCTGCAACAGCAGCAGCCTTTCTTACTCTCTCTCTCTTTTTCTTTTTTCTCGCTCTCTCTCTTTTTTGTACTCCCTCCCGTTCTCTCATCCTTTTTCCCATTTTTCTCCCTCTCATTCACTCCTTCCCACGCTCTATCTCTCCCGCCCTCTCTCTCTCTCTTTCTCTTTCTCTTAGAATTAGGGCAGAGCTACAGTGGAGCGCCGAGCGTCGATGATAGCGGCATAGTGAAAACCAACCAGCATTCGTGACAGCATTTCGGCACATACATATGTATTTGGTTTTCTTTTTTTCACCTCACAGCTCACCTCGCTGCTGCCACCACAACTCTACCCTTACTCATTGTTGCTGTGCTGGATTTTGCAGTTCCTCTCCAGCGACCTGCATCTCAGTTTTCAATATCCCTTCTATTTGTATAAAAAAAAAAGAGAGAGAGAGAGAAGTTTAAATTAAGCTAGCTTCTATTTAAGTTATACTTATAAGTATACTAAACTATGTTAGAGGTGGGTAGGGTAGGAATGTGAGTACACACTATATTCATGTAACAACTAGCAATTTATTTAAATTTAGCAATAATGTAAACGACCGAAGAATAGTGATAGTTACGCCTATATTATGATTTCGTTAATATTATAATTAATATAATTATAACTATAATAAATAAATGTAACGCTTTATAATATTGAATCTACGTGCGCTGTTAGTATAAAAGGCTTATATACTAATACGCAATGCTTATTCATACGACTTCTGCACACTTATGCTAACTTATATACTATCTTAACTCTATGTATCACTAAACTTAAATTAACACAGTTTCACACTTATGCTAACTTAAATACTATCTTAACTCTATTTATCACTAAACTTAAATTAACACAGTTCACTTAGAGTCTTTATTTAGAAACGTCACGGTTACTCTTATTGATAATCCCATGATTCCCAGTTTGGGTCCCATCTTTTTGAAGTAGGCCGCGTCCCTCGCTCCAATCTCCATCACGAACTCCTTCCCTCTTTCGCCGGATATTCTGCTTCGTACTTCCGTCCATCTTTTTGTGCTGAGCTGCTTGTGTTTTCTCCCCATCAGTCCCAGGATGGTGGTTAGTTTGAGCTCCTTGTTGCTCACGTAGAGCGCTACCAACGTAGCTTTATTTAGTTTTCCAGCCTCCACTGTGGAAAATTTCACCCCTTTAATTTCGATTTTTTCCAGGGCCTTGTCCACATCTCCTCTGGTGGGGGGTCGGCCCAAGGTCATGATTAGTCCTCCTCTCTTTAGCCCCCATCTGGGTAGCTCCAGGGGGAGCTCCTGCTCCAGTGCCTGTTCCGCCAGCAAGGCGATTAGGCAATTTGCCTGTTCCCTTCCGATTTCCTCTTCGGGGAAGCCCTTTGCTATTACAGCAATTGTCCACGACCGAGCTAAGTGAACGAGAACTGAGAACTGAACCAGCGGCGGCGATGGTGCATTCGTGAACCCCATCCCCGTGGGCCGTTTCCCCCACCCCAACCGCTGGATACCCCTCTCTGGCGCACCATCGCGTCGTGTCGCACAGAGGTCCAGATTGGAAATCATGGCCACTTTTGCCAAAAATCAACTTTTATAAAAAAAAGACGATGACTTTGTAAATATTGTACTACACGATTTGAACTTCTTGGGGAAGCTGGAGCAATCAGTTCGCTACAGGAACACTAACAATTGCATTTTGCAACTTGTGTGTGTGTGTGTGTGTGTGTGTGTGTATGGGCGTATAATGAAAATTTAAAAAATACCCTGTGTCAATAAAACATATTCCGAAAATTTTGTCGAAACCGGTCGACGTTGCAAAGAGCTACAACCGTTTGAAGATGGTAAAAATTGCAGATTTTCACGATTTTTGGTCTGAAACGGCAGTAAATCTGAGGATTCTTACATTTTTCAATGCCTGCCGTTGTTTCCCGCATCAACCGCGATTTTGATGAAACTTTCACAGTGCATATGATTGGCACAGATCCGCAAAGCGTATTTTCCAAATTTTCAATATGGACACACAGCACACACATTTTGTATATTCACCGTCGCTTCGAGAAGGATGACCAATGCCAGAGAAAACCAGACGGCCTTGTGACTATGTGCCACACACTTTACACTTTGGACAAGGTCGCTGAGATACATACGATCGGTGATTATGAATGAAAGATCGGTGGATAGTGGTGGAAAATCTCTACCTCCCTCACTGATACCGCCATGACGTTCAATTTCAGCCATTCTACATTGTTACAGAGATTACGAACTGTTTGTGACGGACCGATTTCGCTATGCCCGAAGCTCAGGAGTTTACCAAGGTTCGTGAGAGGTAATCGAGTAAAGAAATAGCGAAATCGGGTAAACTAAAACATAAACTTTATTTTCGCTCGAGGCGATAGAAAAATAACAAAAGAAAATCTCCTTGCAGGCTCGCAAACGACGCCGCGTGCGTTATAATAATATTGACACCCTGATGTTCGCGTGAACGTCGGTCCTATAGTCGAGCGCTGTCGACCTTCGGTTGCGGCCCGGCCGTGTCGGAACTCCCGGTCTGTAATTAGACAAAATAAAGAAAACGTGTTCGCGGTGTTATCGTGAGATGAGAACGATCAATCGGTCGGTACTTATCAACTACGCGGTACGCGGCGGACCGATTAATCGGTCGGTACTTATCAACTACACGGTACACGGCGCGAATACTCAGTAAATTGGCATCGGACGGCGCGGACAGGTCGGCGGTGTGGAACACGGTGTGCGGCCGGATGAGTCCCCGCTGGATACGGGACAGTGACGGGATACGGTCGGAGGTCACGGTCCGGCGCAGTGTAGGCGCCGCGGCTTTCTCTCAGAAGCACCTAAAAGACAAGCCACGGTCCGTACGTATTTCAGAAGCGCCTGAGAGGTTCGTACTCGCCGCTACCGCTCCGAATCGCGAGGTCCCGCCGCGAGGAATTCGGTGCGGGGAGTAAGCCGGAGGCCGGTCGGTCCGTGCTGGACGGTCGGAGAATCGAGTAGTGCCGCAACTCTCTCACAGAAGCACCTCAGTGACGAGTTACGGTTGCACACGCCTCAGAAGCACCTGAGGGTATTCGTGCCCACCACAACGACACGACGGGTCCAACCCAGCCAAGGCGACGGCACGGAAATTCCGGACGCCGGGACAGTGTTCTGATTGAACCCACCGTTTTTCACGCATGCGCGGCAATTTCAGCCTCAGTAACGTAACCATTTCGATGAAATCGGGTAGCTTGAGCACCCCGCAGGCTTTTAAAAAATTGGTATGATTTGATTCTGAAAAATAAATGTATAACATGTGTATTTCTATATATTTAGTATCTCGTAGGACACGTCCTGGAGTCTTTTTGTTCGGAACAGATTGTTTCGGTACATTCCTGCCAATAAAACTGCCTCAAGGCGTCAGGGCCCTGGCCGCTCTGCTGCGTCATTGTAGATACACTACTGTCCTGGCCGCGCATGCGCGAAAAACGGTGGGTTCAATCGGAACACTGCGCCGGGAATCAGGTAGAGAGTCGCCTCCTGGAGCGCGTGATCCCAGCCTGCGTCCTGGTCGGATCGTTACCCAGCAATGCTGTTTGCTCTGAAAAGAGCTGGCACGATTCCGTGTTCACGAGAGCGGCTCCAGGCGGACTCCGTTCTCCCAGTGTTTCGGCGCGGCTTATACATGTATAGCGCGAGAAAGCGCGGACCATGGAGAGTGCCGCTCGTGATCGAGCGACAGCGGCGCTCCCTGATTGACGCACGCTTGGTCTCGGCGTTGATTGGCGCGCGCTCGTGTTGAGAACGTCTATAAATATAAGTCGCGAACGGTAGCTCTCATTCATGCGTTCGTTGCTCGCGACGAGGTGAGGCCTCGTCGCATGTTACAGAGGTTGACCCGGCTTTCTGCAATATTTTCTAAAAAATAACATGTTGCTCTCATATGGGAAATCAGAAAATGAGTTCAAGGTAGCTACAGGTCCACGTCATTCGTAAAATGGAGAAGACCTTGGACATTATAGGAATTAAAGGTTATGCCGTAGTGATTTGCGCAAGAAAGAACAAATTGAACAAATTGTCTCAATGCTGCTTTTACAAACGGGAAATGTGCCTTTACAAGGAAGGGCAGAGTTGTGCAAAATTTCTATTTAGATACAAATTTCGGATTACAAATAAGAGATACAACATTTTTGAAGTGATACTTCTCTGCTGAGGGGGCTACAATTTTCTAGCGTTACGGAAGTGACGAAATTTCGCGAATAACCTCGAATAGTTTGACAAGTAACATTTTCATAATTAATTTACTAATTTTAAAGACCTCATTGGTGAACTTTTAAGATTGTAGAATGTAAAATGAAGCCTTGGCTACATTCCCATTTCAGTTTTATGCAGGTTTGATGTTTAAATTGTTAGTTATTAACAAATTTTGGAGAAGTGGTATGTTATGTCTGTCTGTCCTTGTCGTACAGTTAGACCCTCCTTGTCTTACGCATTACGGGGACTTCCGAAACTTAACTTTAACTTTGGCCCACACAGATGAGCGTTCGGAAAGCATGTGCTGGTGTCTTTTCGGCCGATTTCGACCGAAAAGGTGTTCACAGTGGAGCCGACATCGGACAAAATGGTCAAGGTCAGCTGGAAGCCGAACCTTTTCGAGACCTTCAAGAAGGGTAACAATGGACAAACCCCATGGGGCCCGACGCCGGAAGAAAATCTAGTCTCTGACTGACCAGACTGATCTGATGGAATTTAATGGATTGATTGAAAGAGTGAGAGGATTGATGAGTGAGTGAATGAAAGACGGAATACAAAATTGAGCAGAATGGATATGTATGTTTGCAACGGATGAATTTGAATAAAGGAAAGGTATGCACGTGGACTGTATAACGGGTTAAATTGAGTGAATCGGATCTACAATAAATATATAATGTATTTGCACTTGTCCTGAATAAGTTAACAATGAAATGAACTGTGATATGTATGAAGATGACTAAAATAAACGTGATGAAAGTACTATATAATTTGACACTGGTTAACAGCTGATCGCTTGACTGAGATAGAGAGCAGATCGAGGTTCTCACTCAGTTTTATTGTCTCGATCCTCCTGGAAGTTCGTCACGCACCAGTGATTCCGGTTGAGCGTTCGAGAACATTCCAGAAGGATCGAGACTGGGTTTGGCCAATCACGGTATTGGCTCAACGCCTGCGCGAGCCTCGATGGCAGACGCCGATTTACCGTGTTCGGGTGAGGTTGCGCGTCACGTGCGCTGATTTGCTGTCGGATCGCCGGGATCGATGGGCATCATGGCGCTCGCGCGCGCCAATCTCGAACATAGATCAACGTTCACGGAAGTATGGATACTCGAGAATAATTAAAAACTGAAACAATTATAAGATACTGCGATTTAGATCAATCGTATGCAGAATTATTATCTTTAATTGTTGTTCATTTTAATTATCATTTCCTTGATCGTCTGATTTTCTTCAAAGTCGGTTTAATTTTTTTTATAACATTTTTAATTAGTCCTTTTCAGAGGGACACAGAAACTACAATCGACGAGATATCTTGTTTCCGCGATGTCGAAGAAACGATGCTGTGAATGGATAATATGTAGCACGTTATATCAGTAATAAAGGTACACGAGATATCTCGTCCATGGCATCGTTCGTTCGTCAAGAATCGATGTTTGCGAGAATCATATGATTCTCGAAAAATCAATACCATATGATTCTCGAAAAATCAATATTTCCTTGGGAACGATTTCATTTGTTTTAAACGACGCCTTCATCGAATACATTGTAGGCTGGGAGAGCATAGTTTCGCGCGGAATCGCGAAGAGCATGGAACTCTTTCCGCGTCGGAGTATGTAATTTCGTTCGCTATCGATACGAATTAGAAAAGTCTGTTAAGTGTTCAGCAATTATGTGAAATTGTGTGAAAATGTGGTGTTCCGTGTTTTGTGTTTCACCGGAGTAATAAGCAAATGGATTTACGGCTGAATAAGTGAGTTTTTAATTCGATAAATTTCTGCTTCTTCTCTCGTTCGAGTAAAGTTGCCGATGATGTGGGTCCTCACCGATTTCGATAACTTTGAAATATGTTATTTATTCGATGTTTTAAATATCTTTTTCCTATGGAATAAAGCTCATCGAAATCGGCGAGGAGGTCGATTTACAATTACAAGTCCTTACAATTATCTCGTAAACTAAAGCTGGCCGACAAAAACTGTAAAGGGAAATGTTGTTCAGAATCATGGTTTTGACAACATATCCAAAACTCATCGCGATTGGCCAAGAAATAATACATCGATCGATTTTAAATTACATGATTTTACAATTATCTCGTAAACTAAAGCCGATCGACAAAGACTGTAAAGAGAAATATTGTTCAGAATCACGGTATTGACAACATATCCAAAGCTTATCGCAATTGGCGAGGATTCACATCATCGAGAAACTGTTGTTCGTTGTGACATCGCGGCGTGCCACCGACACTCGGCTGCCGGCGCGCCGGGCTGCACGCGTCTAGCTCGCGCTCTCATTGGTCGGTGTTTTTCGTTAATAGCTCGTTAACGAAGCCGCGGGCGACATTTTTTCAAAGGAAAATGTCGCTTGAAATAATCTCAGGAACCTCCCATTTTCGGGTCCTGGAGGAATTTTGAGACACCCTGTATAAGACGTCGGGAAAACGTCAAAATCACCTGAGTCTGCCTGTAGTTCTCCAGGAACCATCACGCAGTATTATCCAGCTCTGTGAGTATCCTACCTGTAACCTGTCCCCACGTATCCGCCGTCGACTCCGAGGCGTTTGCCGTGCGAACCTCCAGTCAACGACATCCTGGTTCACTCCGGCAAGGACCGTGTCCCGCCGCCGTAACACCCGGTGCGTCACCGGTAAAGTCGAGAGACGCGTCGTCTACGGCATCGGTTGGACTCGAAGAGATGCGTCACCCTTCGACTCCACCAATCCATCGCCTGTCCGACATCCTGCATTTCGGCTGGTGAGAACCGCGTTCCACCTCGCAAACACCCGGTGCGTCACCGGTAAAAATTCAGCAAGGCGAGTCGCCTGCAGAATAGGCAGAACGAGAAGTGGTGCGTCACACTTCCACGTCGCCTCAGAACCGCCTAGTAAGTCCTAGAGCACGGTGCGTCACCTGCATCCTCGTGGGACGAGTCGTCCTCGAGGTCGGACGAGTAAGACAAGGTGCGTCACCTTTCGAACTCCCTGTTGGACTGTCCGAAGGAGATTTGAGGGACGGTGCGTCACCGACATCCAAGATCCAGTAAAAAACCGGCCTAGGTAGGGAGACCGCGGCAATAGCCGCAGTCTACCGCCCTCCCGCCTATTCCAAGCCCGTCCTCAATCTCCTACAGGCCCAGGTAGCACCCCCGCGTTCGACCGCACTCGAGTACATCGTCACACGCGCACCGTAGCATCGAAATCGAGTATCACGTCCGGGAGCACCGTACGCCGAAACACCGGAACGTAATAAATCTCTAGGCAGCGAGCACTATTGTATTTCAAAACAGTCGTCTCGTTATTTCTCTATCACCGTACCAACTCCTTTCCCCGCGCCGAACACTCTCCTCGCCGTTACGAACCCTGGAGCGGCGAGCTATACCGGCTACGAGGAGCACCACCGCGAGAAAGTCGCGCACCAGGAACCAGGACCGTTACAACGCAAGTCATAATCATTCGGTGTGAGAAAACGAGATCACTGCTGATCGACCGTTATTCATTCTCTCTTTTGAGTTCTTCTAACGTCGTGCGTCGTAAGACCGGTTAAGGAATAGAAAGTAGAATCTTATCTCACAGCTACGCTGCTCATTCTCACATTAAAGTTCAATTCTTTATTGTTATTTCTTCGTCGTTGGTTAAACGCGCGGTTTAACCAAGGGTTGTACATATTCGTGTAAAGTGTTCGTTCGACAATTCCGCTGATCGGTGAATAAAGTTGTTCGTCTAAATCGACTTCCAAGTTTTTCCCCGATTCACGTAACAGACGATTTTTTTCAAGGTTAAAAAAATGTTCGTACCATAATCTACCTATTTTTCCCATATTCTGTGAAGTCTCAGCTGTAATTTAAAAAAAATTCAGCTCTCTATCTCATTTCTATCGGAAGTTCTTTGATTTTGTCTCCGAAATGGACGAAAAGTTCCACTGTGCGCCGTATCCCCGTCGCCGCGCCGGGACGGACCGCACCGCGTCACCCCCCGCGCCTAGAAACCAGTCCGCGAATCACCGCATCGCGCCACCACCCCCACCACTAATTAAGAGCTATAAAAGCCGCAACGACCAGAACTCGAGACGTTATTCGATGTACAACTACGCTCCGGTAAGGATCACTCCTGTCATCGTTACCAGCGTAAGTACATGCACTACCATATTAGGGTTCCCACGCTGTCGACGACGAGATAACTTCGCCTAGCGAACACGTCGAAACCGGCCGTGAGAACTCGCCTCCTAGAGCACGGCGCGTCGCCACTCTTCCAGATATGGTATGTCATCTGTTGAATCCTGACTCCTGATCCGAGAGCACGGCGTGTCGCCACTCTCTACCGTAGCCACGGTGTGTCACCAGCTGAATCCTGAATCCTGAGAGCACGGCGGCGTGTCGTTACTCTCTTCCACAGCCACGGTGTGTCACCAGCTGAATCCTGAATCCTGAGAGCACGGCGTGTCGCGACTCTCTTCCGCAGCCACGGTGCGTCACCAGCTGAATCCTCACCACTTTCACATCAATTCACCACTCTCATGATTTCCGTAAACATTCATGCCACCGGGTATCCCGTGTACGAACAATTCCGTGACGCGTTTAATTACAACACCGCGAACCACCTTTACGAAGGAGAACCGCGAACTCCGTAACCATACTCCGCGTCCAGAACTCTCGCGACTGCGACTTTATGAAACTCGTTGGCAGCGAGCACACGTTAACTTAAATTCCACGTGTCTTTATTTATTTTCCAATACACCCCGTCCTTCCGGAAGCCGAACATTCTCTCTGACGCGTACGAATCCTGGCCGTTGCGAGCTAATCAGCAACAGAGGGACTCCGACGCGAAAAGACCGATACCGGGAACAAGACCCGTTACAAATTTAAACTAGAGGGCTATTGTTGCTCGCTCGCTTCGCTCGCTCGCGAGTAGGGTTGTTGTTGCTCGCTCGCTTCGCGAGCTTGCGGGTCGGACTGCTCTTGCGAGAATGTTAGTGGTATGCATGGCTAGTAGGGCCTACTGCTATTAATGTTTTTTATTTGGTGTGTGACTCTCCACGAGCCACACAAACAACTTCCCGATTCGTTAGTTGCTGTTGTGACGTTGCAACTAGTGCGACGTCACTTCTCTGTTGACAAACGGTGAAATAACCGTAGTACAGATGGACCGGACAGCCGTTTCAATATTGCAACCACTCGCAGGTTAAGAGCGTTCCTTGAGGAAGGAAAAATCGATCTAAGATCACTCCTAACGCCATCTATTGCACGCGCCGAGAGTGGCCAATTACAGGAACGTGCCTAGGGCGAGACGACTACCGTAAGGCGCCCCGCAACCGAGGATCGACGGAAAGACGAACGATTGGCCAAAATTATCCTTCAGCTGAAGGAGACAAAAGGAGTTACCTGCACACACGGGCCAACAAACCCGGAGGCGACGATGTGGGACGATGGGGTCATAAATGCGCTGAGTCCGAGCATGTTGGTGGTCCCACCGTCGTCTCACCCTCCCTACAATTGACCCCGGCGTGGGTGGTGCGCCGGAGCGCCTGGGAGGATTCCTCCTCCCCGGTCGTCAAGGACGGCCGTAACTTGGTGTCATGAAGGTCGGGGGCCCAACGACCTGTTCCGAAAGTCCGATCCTGCGGCTAGGGATAGTTGCGTTGCGGGTGCGCCCATAGGGAAATTCGGTAGGACGAAAGGAGTGGGGGGAACTAGAATCGATGCGTTCCGTCGATTCGAATTCGGGGATCACTGTCGCGCTGGTCCTGCAAGAGAGCGGTCGTTGCCTTGCCAGGCCTTATTCTCGACTTCCGACTATAGAAGTAGTAATTCCGCGCCGCGGGTGGTTGCAAATCCCGTGCTGTTCCCGACAAGTTCCGAGGGCAACAGAAGTACCGAGGAGGCCGAGTACCTGCCCCATTACCGTACCGAAGCGTGAATCTGAAGATCTACACGGTGAGTCGAACAGTGATCCCTGGTTTTCGCAATACTTCGCGGTGGCTCGTAATTTGGTGCGAGGACGAAACGTGTTCGTCTCGTCCTCGGAATTTTGGTGTGCCGAAGCCCTTCGGGCCTCGTGCTTAGTGCTCGCGTCAATCCGGAAGACGCTTTGAGTCACGTAGAGTAGCTCCCCATTCTAATTTCGGAAGACTTCCTCAAGGAGCCGCGTCGGAAAAGGATAAGCTCGTCGTAGTAAATTCGAGAACGCGAAACGAATCGAATTGATCGACCACGCGACGGTCCGTGCGGATCGCGCCGAACACCTGCGCTTGTAAATTCCCGTCTCTCGCGAGACGGGACAGTACCGTCGTACCGTACTTCCGAAAAACGATAACGATCCGAAATCGACTAACGCGTTCCGCGAACGAACATCCGTCGCTCAAGTGTATAAGGAGCGCGGGCTCCCGGGTTGCGGCCTCGTGGCCGCTCGCCTGTATCTTTCATCGTTGACAACGAATAAAATCATTCGAGCCCTACACTGTCGATTTATTTCCGACCTGCGAGATCCGCCCTGCCGCGAGGGCTTCCTCGAACACGACTTCTTGGTGTTAGTTAGTGTGATACATGAGTATCTGGCGCCCGAACAAGTAGTTTGTGTCATTTCCGATTCTTCTCGTCACTCATTTTGTCCCGAGAGGACCGTGCTCGTGCGGCCGCGCACGGCCCGTCCTCAGCGGCTGTAAATTCTCGGGTGTTGACCATTTCCGCCGGCCAGAAACCCGTGCGGAAAAGGGACAACGTTACACTGTATATTATTATTATTATTTATTAAGTGTACGTTTTAAGAAGATTATACGTTTTCAGGGAAATTCAATAGTTTTCTACTTATCAAAATGTTTGCTATATGGCGTCGCATTAAACCAATATCGTATGCTCGTTGCTCGCTTGGTTCCTTGTTATAGCATACTAATGTTGCAAAATAAATTGTCTTAATTAGTTTTTCGCAAACGATACAACTCATCATTATCCGGGTTTGCAGTATTGATCTTGGTTTTCTTCGATACTATTAATTTAAATTTTCTCAAAATATAGAAACCGCTCAATTTTGAAACTCTGCTCAGTGCTACATACAACATTTGCAAAGTTCGTATTTCTGATGTTCTAAAATCCATACATACTTTCTCTTTCTCGTATGTTTGTCCCTGACTTTTATGAATCGTAATCGCTTCAGCAGGAACCACTGGAAATTGACTACGTGTGATTTGTCATTTTTCTTCACTCGAAATATTTACTTGATTCGATATTTTTGTATTATTGGTGTAAAATTTTGATTTATATTTGCATTTTTCATATAATCACGATAACGAGTACTTACTTTCACTCCTACTATGGCCAATTGAAAATCTAACCACAATATAGACGGAATTTTAGTATTTTCTTGAAAAGTAATAAATTTTAATATTCCGCATGCTCCATTAACCAATCCGTCTTCAACATCAATGTTATTAATTATCATATATTTTATATTAATTTTCAATTTGATCTCAGTTAACAATTCGTTTTGAACTGATTGTTTATTTAAAGATTGTAATATAAATGTTTTTGTACTTTCATCGATATTCTTTGAAAATGTATTCTCGGCGATGATTAACTCACTCTTGCATTGGAATAATTTTCGATTATTGTAAGCGGTTACATTAGCATTAGTTGCATAATTGGAAAAAAAAATTTTTTTTTAATTTTAGAAAAAATTTTTTTTTTAATTTTACAAAAAAAATTTTTTTTTTTAAATATGTCTAAATATATATTATGACGTGGCAGTTTTGCCACGTCCTCCGGTACCGAGTATCGGAAGACCGGGTCACCCTCTGGCAGCGAAATATGCGAGATGGGCCGTGGCGAGCGCTCGCCCTGGGCACGAACGAGACCCATGGGCGAGTTCTTATATTTTTGAGCGTCGCGCCAATTTGCGTGTCGGCAGGACCATAACCGGGCTCCGAGGGGGGACCCGGAGCACCTCTCCCGCCGAGAAACGGAAAAAGGATCGGCGCCGGCGAAACGCCGACCCGGAGAAATGGAGGAATCGGCGGAGCCCAGGATAGACAACCTGGAGGCGCCGACGAGGACAGGCGATGCCAAGCCAGGAATCCCAACTGCCCCGCCGTCGCCTCAGCCGGAGAGAAGCCTGATCAGCTGCCGGATTGGCTCGCGTCGATCACCTCACCGGGAAACGGCGAATCAACAGACATCGCTGCCGGAGAACCGGCGAATCGCCGGAAGCCAGGAACCATCGCGCGGAGCGAGGCCCCGTCCGAAAATCTATTAGCGATGAGCCGAATCTTGCGCGGGGGATAGAGCGCGGAAAGGGGGGACGCTTCGCTTCCGCGTTCCCGAGTCACCGCGGAAATGATCACTTCTTCGTTGGCTCAACGACCGATCAGTCGCGAGATAACATTGTTAACTGTTGCGTAAAAATAAGAAGTACTGTTCGAATATTGTTAGCGAGCTGCCGGGAATAGAGGGACGTAAACCAGCAAGCGTTGCCCTGGGTAAGCTTCTGTCTTATTTCTTCGTGAAGTGATCTTTCGCGTGTTGGCTCGGTAAGCATGTCGTGTTCGCGATCGCGTCGCGGAAAGTTCGACGTGGCTTCGATGCTGCCGGGAGCAGAGTAGGTTTGCGGACGATACGAATCCGTCGAGCGACGGTCGCGCGGTGAAGATTAATTTGCGAGGGTTCAGCCCTATTTTTATTTTTGGCGAGGATCCGTGCGTCGTCGTATCTTTCACTCGAACCTCGTTTCGTTCCATGGTGCGGGGCTGCCACGTGCTCTCGTCGTATTTCCGCGACTTGTTACGCCGACGAGAAGTCATTTTTGTAACGCGTTTTCCATCTGAATTCGGGCGTAGAATGCCGGTAACGCGTACGCCAACGCCGTCATCGTGTTGCTGCCGGATTCGACGCGTATCGAGAAGGTCCAGCGAAGGAAAAATCGCGCGTACGACGATCTTTCGTTGCCGACCACCTGCCACGCGCCGGTTAACCTCAAAACGCTGCCGGTCACTGCCGGTTGCGTTCATGTAACATCGGAGGAATAAATCTTGGTTAACCGAAATTCTTAGAGTCGTTATTGTAGTGAGAAACCTTCCCGCCGCGGGGAACGCCTCGTGTTCGACCCGCGTAGTACCCTGTGCCCGTTAGCGAAAAATCCAGATCCATTTTCGATTGTCGCAGGCTCGGATGGTCGTTTCTAGAAGTACTCGTATTCGCGAAGCTTAACGTGGCACCTTCCGTGCCTGGCGCCCGAACTTGGTTTCGAAGATCTCGAGAAACGACGAGCCTGCGAACAATTTTTGTCCCGGGTGGACCGCGTTTCGTGCGGCCGAACGCGGCCCAGCCGAAAGGTCTGTAAATACCCGGTGCCGCTGGGATTTTCGCTCTTCTGGCGACCAGAAAATCCTGGACGACGTGACAATATATATATATATAATATGTGATTTAATTATTATAAATCTAGGGCAAGAATTATATAACAACAAACCGAAATGTTTCTCTGTAAAAATGAGATTTATTATATTATACAGCTATTTACAGTATTCCCCCCTTATTTATAAGATAGTTTACAAACCTGTAAAAATGAGAAACAACATTCAATGTTTATTAATTACAATCTTGTCCCTCACAGGTTATAAATTAGTTCCACTTTTATATTTCTCAAAGCGTGCTCATTACTCTCTAATCTGTTGAGTCCTATTTTATCCGTACTCTACTTTACCTACTCGATTAGCGCGGTAGAATTCGAATGTTTAAGAAGTATACTTCTTATATCTCCCCCCCTCGGAAAAGAGAAACGCCGTCAGCCACTTGTCCTGTATCATCTCTCATCGGAGTTAGCTTTGAGTAGTGAAAGATGTTAGACTCTTCTTTTTTATATCCCGTGTTTACTTTGAACATTGTCTCGGAGATCTTTTCTAATATTTTGTATGGTCCTATTCTTAACTTATCTAATTTTTTCCTGTTAAGACGGTTTCCATTTTCTACATATACCATTTCACCAGTTTGGAAAACATGATTTTTTCTATTTCTGTCATATACTTTTTTATTATACTCATGGTATGTTATGCTGTTTTGTAGTGCCTTGACCCTATCTTCTTTTAAATTTGTTAGTTGTTGATCTGTAGTTAGTTCTTTTGGTAAAAGGGTAGTTATAGTGCCCTCCATCAAATATTTCGGGCTAAATCTTGTCACTGTGTGTATCGTTTCATTGTACTTTTGTACACATTCCTGCGCTATGGTTGTCCAAGCTTTTTTTTCTTTGGTTTCATTCACTTTACATCTTATTTTATTTATTAAGGTTTGGTTCAACCGTTCATTCAAACCGTTAGAAAAGGGTGCATTCACAGCTGTGAAAATTAATTGGATATTTTTGTTCTTTAAATATTCCTTAAATTCATAAGAATTTAATCCTGGGTATTGGTCGGCTAAGATTTTTCCTATTTGTTCATTATCTGCTACTTTTTTTACCAATTTTATGAAATCACTAGCTGATTGAGTTTTTGAAGTTATAATTTGTGCAAATCTAGTAAAATGGTCTACTAGCAGATGCATATATTTCTTTGTCGATCTTGAGCCTCCGAAACCTCCTATCGTATCAATTGACATTATTTCATAGGGTTCTTTTGCTGGACCCAATTGTGATAACAATCCATATTTATATCGGCCTCTTGATTTATTTTGTATACAAGTCTCACATTTTCTACATGTATCTTTGGTGTTTTCTAAGAGATTTTTAGCTGTGTAATATTTTTTTATCATGTTGGTCATTTGGCTTACTCCAATGTGATTGAACTCTTTATGTACCTTTATTATTAGCGTCTTGCTTAAGTCTTCTGACAATATAATTTTACCTTTCTGTAAATATAAATTATATTCATTGCACATCGCTTTTTGAATTTTTAATTCTTTATTTTTGTCTTGGTCTTTCTTGATACTTTCTAGACTTATTATATTTACTGTTTTCAGAATATCATCTTCATTTTCCTCCGCTTCCAGTACCGGGTTCCTGCTTAAACAATCCGCTTCTATATTGAATTTTCCAGGATTATATATCACCTTAAAGTCGAATTGAGACATATAATAAGTCAAGTCACCCAGTTCTTCATCTGGTCTAGCTTTTAAGTTTAAGTCCTTTAAAGGCTTGTGATCCGAATACACTTCAAAAGATCTACCGATCAACCAGTATTGCCAAAATTTTATAGCTTCTTTAATAGCTAATGTTTCTAAGTATATTGCCTTCTTTTTACTTTGTGCACTTGTTATATTTTTCGAAAAATATGCTACTGGGTTTTCGTTGCCGTCTGATTGAGGTTGTTTTAACACTGCTCCCAATCCTACAATACTTCCATCAGTATAAATTTTAATTGGTAATTTAGGATCATAAATAGTTAAAATTGGCTTTTTGCATAGATAATCTTTTAAATAATTGAAGGTTTTTTGGCATTCTTGTGACCATATAAATTTTTGGTTTTTTCTAAGTAATTTGTGTAGTGGTTCTAAAATAGTTGCGATTCTCGGCACATACTCATGATAGAAATTAATTTTACCTAAGAATTGGCGAATGTTTTTTTGTGTCGTTGGTGTCGGGAAGTCCCTTATTGATTTTAGATTATCTGTCATAGGTCTTACTGTATTATGACCTATTATGTGACCTAAGTAATCTACTGTGTCTGTTGCAAAAAGACATTTTGATAATTTCAATTTGAAACCTTCTTTTGTTATAGCATCTAATAATCTTTCTAGATGATCTAAATGTTCTTCCAACGTTTTTGAAAATATCAAAATATCATCAATGAAGTTTACTGTGAAATTTGCCAATTTATATTTTCTGATTATATTATTTAGAATTCTTTGGAATATTGCTGGTGATGTTTTCATTCCAAAAGGTAAACATGTCCACTGGTAATGACCCTCCTGTGTCACGAAAGCTGTTTTACTTCTGTCTTCTATCCTTAATGGAATTGACCAGAAAGCCGAATTAATATCTAATTTTGAAAAAAATTGGCAATTTCTGGTTTTTGTTATTAAATCCTCAATTCTTGGAAATGGTTGTGACTGTGGTATTATTATTATGTTTAACTCTCTAAAATCTATACACAGTCTTGACCTCTTATTTTCATCCTTCTTAAATGCGAGTGTCACTGGCGCTGCAAAAGGGCTATAAGATTCTTCTATCAAGTTCCTCTTTAACAGTTCTGATATTTGTTGTTCTATTTCTTTCTTATCTTCCATTGTACACTTGTATGGTCGCTTGCTGCAATATTTGTCTATTATCAGATCAATTCTCGCTTCATATTCTTGTACAGTCCCAATATCAAATTTATCTTTAGCAAATATGTGTTTATATTTATTTACTAGGTTATTAATTGATTTTCTGTTTTTCTCATTTAAGTGATCTGTAATTGCTTTAAAATTACTGGTATCAATGCATTCATTAAAATTTATTTCATGGGTACTTTCTTTATTTTCATTTTTTGTTTTTTCTTTTTCATCTGTTATATTTGCTTCTTTAGGGTTGTCTTTTTTGCAATCTGTAATGGAAGCGGTCTTGATCGACCAAAGGATGAATGCGTGTAAATTTCGAATGGAAAGAAGAGTGAGATTTGACGGAAGAACGTATGGAATGAATGATGGATAGAACGAGAGGGTGAAAGTAACGTATGGATTTGAACTGGATGAGAGAAGGAAATGAAAGGTTGAATACTCGGAGTTTACAATAAATTATCTGTATTTGAAGCACTTGTGCACTGTACAACTTTGTCGGCAAAAGATTAAACGGAAAGAAAACTGTATTATGAACGATGAAATAAATGAGAATCTTTATAATTGTCAGAGGTGTGATTTGGAACAGCTGATTGTGCGTATTGATAAAGGGAGGACGAGCAGCTGTTTCCCTCTCCTTTTATTGGCTCGATCCTTCTGGAATGTTCGTCACGCGTCATGCTTCCGGGTGAGCATACGCGAGCATTCCAGAAGGATCGAGACTGGGCTTCGACCAATTGCGCGTTCGATCGTGTGTCTACGCAATTTCCGCGCGCCGCCGATTGGTGGATTGCCTGGCGGGATCGCGTCGCTCGCTCGGCGTGATCGCGGCGACATTTGGCGGGATCGCGCAGTCGTAGCGTAGCCAACATGGCGCTCGCACGCGCCAATCTCAAACATGCCGCCCGCCTCGACTGGTCGAATTTTCGCGAACGGAATGACGCAAGTGATAGTATTATACAGTGAAACGAAAGAGATCGTGCAATTGACTGGATGAAGAAGCCGAATAACTGAGATGGAATAATGGAGCGGATTGGACAGTGAACTGCAAGAAATTTCTGAATGAACGCGTGTGACGTCACAGAAGGCGTCGTCACTGAGCCGCGCCTGCGCGAGTGAGTGAAACGCGTACTACGCAGTTGTACGTGGCGCGAACACGTGGTGAGTGCATCGACGCGTTCATCGATCGTTCGCGTTGATCGGCAAGATGATGAGTTTGTGCACCGGCCTCACGAGTTCTGATGTGGAAGTGATCACCGTCACAACTCGAACTTTTCCGTCTGTTCCTGGATGAATTTCTTTGACTCGTCCGAGGGGCCATCGTGAGGGAGGAGTCTGCTCTCCGACCATGAGGCAGAGACAGCCAGGCGTGACGTCATCCTGCACCTTGCGCCATTTGGATCGAGATGTGAGCCCATGCAGGTATTCTCGTTTCCATCTCGCCCAGAATTGATCCCTCATCCTGGTCACCAGCTGCCATCGGGAGAGACGATTGGTCTCCTCATCGAGCAACGACGGTTCTGGAATAGCCTGCAATGCCGAACCTACAAGAAAATGGCCTGGGGTTAGTGCAGCCAAGTCTGTCGGATCGTCGGAGAGTGCAGCGAGTGGCCTTGAGTTGAGGCAGGCCTCCACTTGTGCTAACAACGTCGTCATCTCTTCGAAGGTGAGTCGTGCTTCTCCGATGGTTCTCCGCAGATGATACTTTGTTGATTTGACTGCCGCTTCCCACAGGCCGCCAAAATGAGGTGCAGCTGGAGGATTGAAATGCCATTCCGTCCTCAGATGGCTCATCTCGTTCCGAATACTGTTGTTTTCCGGGGTACTTGCAGTGAATAGGCGACGCAGCTCACGATCGGCGCCCTGGAAATTTGTACCACAATCGCTATATAGGTGAGCACACATACCACGTCGTGAGATGAATCGGCGGTATGCGGCTAGGAAGGCCTCTGTAGTGTAATGTGAAACCACTTCCAGATGTACCGCCTTAGTCACCATGCAGATGAACACCGAGAAGAAGCCCTTGTAAGCTTTGTGGCCTCGACCCGATGTTGTTCGCAGCCAGATTGGACCGGCATAGTCCACCCCGGTGGAAAGGAAAGGGCGAGCTGGAGTGACTCGATGCTCCGGCAGTTCTCCCATCAGCTGACCTGCTGGCTCCGCCCGCCATCGCAAGCATGTCACACATTTATGGATGGACCTTTTGACGACGGAGCGTCCCCTCGGAATCCAGAAGCGTTGTCGAATGGCTCCTAGAGTAGACTGGACTCCCCCATGCATGGTGTTCCTGTGTGAAAACTCAACAAAAATCAGGGTGAAGCGGGACTGAGGAGGTAGGATAATCGGGTGAGCTTCGTCTGGGTTTAGTGGTGCTTTGCCCAGTCGGCCCCCCACTCTCAACATGCTACATTTGTCCAGGGACGGAGCCAGCGGTGCGAGGCTGCTTCGGAGTGGAATGCTTTGCCGCAGTGACAGCATCTTGACTTCTTCAGAGTAGGCCGTCCTCTGAATCAGTCGGATCCAACCTCTCTCCGCTTCGTTGACTTCTGCTGTCGTCAAGACTGGTGACTGGGCGATCCGTGGAGACGTAGCGTCGGAACCACAATGTAGTGACGGGTCTCGACGTCTCCTGAGCCATCGCCGACACCAAGCTGTGACCCTCAACAGTCTGGTATAAGAAGAGAAGCGCTGCAGAATGTCGTTCTCTTCTTCATCCTTCCCAGCCCTGGTGACGACAGCAACGAGGCGTTCCTTCTGTTCCGGCAAGTGCTTCTGGTCGACGGGTCTTGGTGCAGGAAGGTCAACGTCCCGTTGCAGAAATTCTGGCCCTTGCCACCACATGTTCCACTGGAGCAGCTGCGAAGGGGAAATTCCACGCGAAGCACAATCAGCGGGATTCTCGATGCCGTTTACGTGACGCCAGTGTGCTTCGGGGACCCTTCGCTGGATGTCAGCCACCCTGTTGGCGACGTAGGTCTTCCACCTGGACGAATGACTCTGAATCCATCCCAGTGCCACAGTAGAATCTGACCAGAGGTGTGTTGCTACGTTGGTCATGCTGAGTGTTTTTATCGTGTGCTGCGTCAATCGTGCAAGGAGATGTGCCGCGCATAGCTCCAGGCGAGGCAGTGATACCTGTTGCAGCGGTGCCACCTTGCTCTTTGCAGTGATGAGTGACAGTGCCCATTGTTGATCCTCGGTTCTCGTTCTGAGGTATAGGACCGCTCCATAGGCTCGCTCTGAGGCGTCTGCGAATCCGTGGAGCTCCCTCTGTTCTGGATGTAAGTTCTGAAACAGAGGTCGAGGCACCTTTACCTTCTCCAACAGCTTCAGCTCAGCACAGAACGTGTCCCATTCTCTGGCCAAGGTCGATGGGAGTGGGTCGTCCCAGCCAAGTCCTAGCAGCCATGTTGTTTGAATGTAAATTTTGGACCGCACGACAACTGGAGTTAACCATCCCAAGGGGTCAAACAACTGTGCTGCTTTTGAGACCAGGCCCCTCTTGGTTGATGGTTGTGTGATGGTGGCGCTGATTAGGACCCTGAATGTGTCGTCGACTGGTGACCATTGAAGACCGAGAGCTGAATGGGTTATGTCCGTCCACACTTTTGACGGTCCCTGAGCGGCATGGTGCTCTGAGGGCTGGGTTGCTGAGTCTTGGCACAATTGTGTAGTGAAGTTGTGCAGCTCAGCAACATTGGATGCCCATTTTTGCAACGGGAAGCCGCCCGCCTTGCACAGCTGCTGAAGTTGGTTTGCTGCTTCCTTCAAGGCTGGGATGGACTCAGCTCCCGTCAAGATGTCGTCAACGTACGCATCGTTCTGAATTGCTCTCGCGCCTATGGGAAAGCGGCTGCCCTCATCCTCTGCCAGCTGACGCATCGTCCGGACTGCTAGATATGGGGCACACGACAGACCGTAAGTTACAGTATTTAGTCGATACTCAGTGACTTTTTGAGATTCGTCGTCTCTCCATAGAATCCGTTGGAAGTCACGGTCGTCAGGGTGCACCAGAATCTGCCGATACATCTTCGTCACATCGGCTGTCACTACGAACCGGTGCGTGCGCCACCGCAGCAGGACGTCGGCAAGGAGTGGCAGGAGGTTTGGTCCGACGTGAAGGCTATCGTTCAATGACTGCTGAAGTGGCTCGGACCATGAACCATTGAACACCACCCTTAACTTTGTAGTGGTGCTGCTGGGTTTCAAGACACCGTGATGAGGAAGGTAGTGAGTGGGTTGATCATCCGTCGGCTCGCTCGCCAAGGACATATGACCCAGCTTCCTGTACTCATCAATGAAGCTGCGATACAGTGTCTTGAACCCTTCATCCTTTTTGCAGCGTTGCTCCATTCTCCTGAGGGAATGCCAGGATGCTGTTCTTGACCCGGAAGTGATGGGTCCTGGGCCTCTGAACGGAAGTCGGACTTCGTATCGACCTTCAGGAGTGCGAGAATGCGTTGTAATGAAATGTTTCTCGCACTCCAATTCGTCTGCAGTCAACGCCGACTGGGGTTGGCTCAGCTCCTCCTGCTCCCAAAATCGTCGAACCAGCGTGTTTAGGGAGTCCTCGACTACCACCTGGTGCACTTAGTGTTGTTAAAATGAGCTCTGAGTCCTGAACTTTGGGGGCTCGAGTCGCGACATCAGTCGTAAACGCTGGAGCTTTCCAGATTTGAACCTTGAGCTGTGAGAACTGGAGTCCTCAACGCTTGAGCTTGAAACTAGAAAACTCGAGTCTTCTAACATTTATAAAAAATCAGAAATAAATAATTCCAATGAAATTGATACATATATAAATATGTCGCAAGAATCTGAAGATCCAGATCCACTCGTTTGGTGGAACACTCGAAAAACATCGTTTCCGAGTTTAAGTCAAATGGCATTAGATATTTTGTCAATTCCTGCTACAAGTGTTCCAAGCGAAGAATCTTTTTCAAAAGCAGGAAATTTAATTACGAAAAAGAGAAACAGGCTAAACCGATCCACAATTCAAGCTTTCATGTGTTTAAATTCATGGCTAAACTTTTTAGAAAATAAATAACATATACATAGAATTGTTGTCTATTTCTTTTTCCTATTGGTCAAGAACGCTGAGAGCTGAGCGTTGAAGCTTTGAGTCTCAAAGCTTTGAAAGCTTAAGCTTTATATAATTGTAGCCTTAGAAACTTAGTCTTTGAGACTGAGCTCTGGAGCTTCGATGACTCGAGCTTTATACAACACTAGGTGCACTTGGGCGTGTGATGATGAGGCAGTGGTTCCCGTGTTTCCGATCAGGATCCAGCCAAACATGGTAAGCTGGCCGACTGGCTCATTGGGAGCCCCCTTTCTGAGACCCTCCTTGATTATTGCTGGGTATACGTCCGCTCCCAGCAAGATTTCAATGGGCCTTGATTTTTCAGGAGAAGGATCAGCCAGCTTCAGCCCATTCAGATGACGCCAAGGTTGCTGTGGAATGGTATCGCCATGAGTGTAGCCTGTGAGTTTCTGGAGCACGACCCCCGAGACTTTGACTGTGTCGGAGCCCTGGCTTGTGGAGATGTCCAGATTTACTCGCCCACGAGCTCTGGCAAGCTGCTGCCCTCCGACACCGAAGATGTCAACCTTGGAGGCCATCCGAGGTAACTGGAGTTGTTGAGCCAACCCTTCGGTCACCATGGAAATCTCGGAGCCCTGGTCGATGAGGGCTCGAACCTCTTGTCGTCTGCCATGGCGATCTGCAACTTGAATTAGAGCAGTTGCAAGGAGCACCTTACCGCTTTGATTCCGACAGTCTAGAGTGAGGTGCGATGTCGTCATCCGCTTAGGGCCATCTCGAAAGGCATCATGGAGCGTGGAATGATGCCGCTCTCCGCAAGACATACAGTTCCTGGTGGATGGACAGGTTACAAGTTGGTGTCGTCCGAGGCAATTATGGCAAAGATGGTGCTTCTCCACTTGCCCGTGTCGTTCCGCTGGCGGGAGTGCCTTGTATTTCGGACACTGCATAAGGTAATGCTCTTCATGGCACAAGATGCAGTCAGGTTTTGGACCAGCGCTCGCGTGATTGATTCTAGCTGCACGTGCTGCCCCTTTGAAACGTGGCTGACTCTGGCTGGAGCGGGTTTCGGAGTTCTTGGTCTGACTGCTGCTGTTGTGAGCTGGAGGCGGTGACGAGGGTTTCCTTGAGGCCTCCAACTGCTGCCGTCTCTTTATCAGGAAGTTCTTCAACAACGCGAAGGATGGCGGATCCCTACTGCCTGCAATTCCTTCCTCCCACTTATCACGTGTGACGGGATCGAGGAGTTTGACTACAGAATAGACGAACCAATCTTCGGTGCTGGTAATTGGTCGTCCCAAGCCTTCCAACGTATTTACGACCGAGAGAACACCCTTATGGACGTTGGTGATCTCTTGAGCCGTGCTTTCTCTCATCCTGGGCAGAGAGGCGAGCTTATCCAGGCACGATCGAACAAGGATTCTCTTATTTTCATAATGCTCTTGCAGGATGGCCCATGCTCGTTCATAATTCTCGCTGGTCGTCGGAAGATCCTTGACGAGATCTGCGGCTTCTCCGTGGAGACAGCTCTTCAGGTAATGCAGTCTGTCTACGGCGCCTAAATTGTTATTCCGTTCGACTATCGATTTGAACAGGTCCTTGAACGCAGGCCATTCCACATATGCCCCATGGAAGTCAGGCAGCGGCACTCTGGGCAGCGGCGCCGATCCCGGGTCATTTCGACTTACAGCGACGGATTCCACCTTGGTTGGTGCTACTGCAGTCTTTGTAGAGGATTTGGAGCTGCCCTCGATGAGTTGTGCCGCCAGGTCGAGTAGACGTCCCCTCTGCTCCATGTACGCCTCCTCTACAACCTCGGCAAACTCTACCTTGACGTAGTCGCTGCCCTTTATTGCATCTTTGTGTCGGAATGTCAAGAGGTCGTGATTCTTCTGGAACAGCGACCAGTGCTCCTCGAGGCGTTGTAACCGGGATTGCACATCACCTCCTGTCATCTTGGCTTGCGAGATGGACTTTTTAAAGTTCTCAGTTATTCTACTGATCTTCCTTCCTACTTCGCTCTGCTTGGCGAGCAGTTCTTCTGCGGTAAACTCCATAATGATTCGAGACTGGGTCGATGGTTGGAGTTTCACTGAACAGCACTACTTCACCACGTGGTTCACTGATTATTGTAAATCCGGCTCGAAGGACCAAAAATGTAATGGAAGCGGTCTTGATCGACCAAAGGATGAATGCGTGTAAATTTCGAATGGAAAGAAGAGTGAGATTTGACGGAAGAACGTATGGAATGAATGATGGATAGAACGAGAGGGTGAAAGTAACGTATGGATTTGAACTGGATGAGAGAAGGAAATGAAAGGTTGAATACTCGGAGTTTACAATAAATTATCTGTATTTGAAGCACTTGTGCACTGTACAACTTTGTCGGCAAAAGATTAAACGGAAAGAAAACTGTATTATGAACGATGAAATAAATGAGAATCTTTATAATTGTCAGAGGTGTGATTTGGAACAGCTGATTGTGCGTATTGATAAAGGGAGGACGAGCAGCTGTTTCCCTCTCCTTTTATTGGCTCGATCCTTCTGGAATGTTCGTCACGCGTCATGCTTCCGGGTGAGCATACGCGAGCATTCCAGAAGGATCGAGACTGGGCTTCGACCAATTGCGCGTTCGATCGTGTGTCTACGCAATTTCCGCGCGCCGCCGATTGGTGGATTGCCTGGCGGGATCGCGTCGCTCGCTCGGCGTGATCGCGGCGACATTTGGCGGGATCGCGCAGTCGTAGCGTAGCCAACATGGCGCTCGCACGCGCCAATCTCAAACACAATCATTATTGTCAATATTAGATTCTTTCCCTTTTTGTGCTATACGCAGATTTTCATCTTGAGATAAATGAAATTGTTTTATTAGATCTAGTCCAATGAGAAAATCAAATTTGAAATTCTCGTTGTCTATTACAAAGACATCAACATCTTTTTCTATGTTGAAAATCCTAACTTTTAATTTTATTAAGTGCTTAGTGTCATTCACACCATTGATTGTTCTTAATTTTGCTTTATTATAATCAGATTTGTTTACTTTTAATTGTAGTGTTTTTGCATTAATGAGTGATACATTTGATCCTGTATCATATACTCCATTTATAACAAATTCTTTCTTTATTATAACTTTTAATTCAATCAATGGTGTGTGTACTAGTTTTTTGGATCTTGTTCATCTGTTTCTATGTCTATTAAAGCATTGTTTACTCTTTTCTCTTTCTTATCTTTTTCTTGTATGTCTTTATACCAACAACTTTCTACTGGATGAAACCGAACTTTGTTTAACTTTTCTTTACATAATGTACAAGGTGTTTTCACTATTTGTCCCTGTTCATTTAATTTTTTTGGAATATCTGTTTTTTTATAGGTTAGGTGTTCTAACTTACCCAATTCATTATATAGATCTTCTGTTTCAACTAAGGTATTTCTATCAATCTTATCACTTACATAGTTGGGTAGACCTACTGCAATTAAATCAATCAGTGTGCCAACATCAATATCTTTCCTTGTTTCTAACATTAACTTTTCTTTTTTTAATGCATATTCTATTAATGATCCTGTTTGATATTTAAAATTAATTGCATATCTGATGGGACTCCAACCTTTATTAGCAAAAGTGTCACAAAATTTTTTTTTTCCAGTCCAACCATTGTGAGTCAATAGTCAGTTTTATTAAGACACATTCATACCAGTCTACACCTGTTTTGTCTAGGAAAAGCTTCAATAGTTTAATTTTTTTTCTATCTTCTGTCACATCGAATCTGTTGCATTCCTCTTCAAATTCATTCAACCATTGACTAGCATTTTGTGTTCTATTGTTAAACTTATTTATAGTAAACTCTTTTGCAATTTTTCCAATAGGTTTTTCTGACTTTTTATTAGTTTCAATTAATGTTTCTATTAATCTTTCCAATGTTGTTGTTTGTGCAGACTCATTTGCTATTTCACTCTTTATTGTTGATTCTTCTAAGTAATAATCTTTAAATTGTAAGTTTTCCTCTCCATCTAGGTATTCCTTTCTAATCTGTTCAGTTAGTTTTATCCAGATTTTCCTAAATTGATTTCTTTTTGTTATACTTTTTTTCACCTTTGCAAACACTTCATGGTTTGATATCACTGTATGTAATGATGTTGGTTGTACTTCATCAGGGAGAATAAACCTCCTGTCATCTGGAGTTTCAATTGAGGTTATGCATATTATATTTGATTTTCCATCTGCACTACCTCTCACTTTAAATTCAAATTTCAATTTTTCCATTGTTTTTCTTTTTTTTTTCTTTAAACGAGAATGTTGTTTTATAATATGTGATTTAATTATTATAAATCTAGGGCAAGAATTATATAACAACAAACCGAAATGTTTCTCTGAAAAAATGAGATTTATTATATTATACAGCTATTTACAGTATTCCCCCCTTATTTATAAGATAGTTTACAAACCTGTAAAAATGAGAAACAACATTCAATGTTTATTAATTACAATCTTGTCCCTCACAGGTTATAAATTAGTTCCACTTTTATATTTCTCAAAGCGTGCTCATTACTCTCTAATCTGTTGAGTCCTATTTTATCCGTACTCTACTTTACCTACTCGATTAGCGCGGTAGAATTCGAATGTTTAAGAAGTATACTTCTTATATATATATATAGTTACGTTTAAAGAAAATCTCCTTGCAGGCTCGCAAACGACGCCGCGTGCGTTATAATAATATTGACACCCTGATGTTCGCGTGAACGTCGGTCCTATAGTCGAGCGCTGTCGACCTTCGGTTGCGGCCCGGCCGTGTCGGAACTCCCGGTCTGTAATTAGACAAAATAAAGAAAACGTGTTCGCGGTGTTATCGTGAGATGAGAACGATCAATCGGTCGGTACTTATCAACTACACGGTACACGGCGCGAATACTCAGTAAATTGGCATCGGACGGCGCGGACAGGTCGGCGGTGTGGAACACGGTGTGCGGCCGGATGAGTCCCCGCTGGATACGGGACAGTGACGGGATACGGTCGGAGGTCACGGTCCGGCGCAGTGTAGGCGCCGCGGCTTTCTCTCAGAAGCACCTAAAAGACAAGCCACGGTCCGTACGTATTTCAGAAGCGCCTGAGAGGTTCGTACTCGCCGCTACCGCTCCGAATCGCGAGGTCCCGCCGCGAGGAATTCGGTGCGGGGAGTAAGCCGGAGGCCGGTCGGTCCGTGCTGGACGGTCGGAGAATCGAGTAGTGCCGCAACTCTCTCACAGAAGCACCTCAGTGACGAGTTACGGTTGCACACGCCTCAGAAGCACCTGAGGGTATTCGTGCCCACCACAACGACACGACGGGTCCAACCCAGCCAAGGCGACGGCACGGAAATTCCGGACGCCGGGACAGTGTTCTGATTGAACCCACCGTTTTTCACGCATGCGCGGCAATTTCAGCCTCAGTAACGTAACCATTTCGATGAAATCGGGTAGCTTGAGCACCCCGCAGGCTTTTAAAAAATTGGTATGATTTGATTCTGAAAAATAAATGTATAACATGTGTATTTCTATATATTTAGTATCTCGTAGGACACGTCCTGGAGTCTTTTTGTTCGGAACAGATTGTTTCGGTACATTCCTGCCAATAAAACTGCCTCAAGGCGTCAGGGCCCTGGCCGCTCTGCTGCGTCATTGTAGATACACTACTGTCCTGGCCGCGCATGCGCGAAAAACGGTGGGTTCAATCGGAACACTGCGCCGGGAATCAGGTAGAGAGTCGCCTCCTGGAGCGCGTGATCCCAGCCTGCGTCCTGGTCGGATCGTTACCCAGCAATGCTGTTTGCTCTGAAAAGAGCTGGCACGATTCCGTGTTCACGAGAGCGGCTCCAGGCGGACTCCGTTCTCCCAGTGTTTCGGCGCGGCTTATACATGTATAGCGCGAGAAAGCGCGGACCATGGAGAGTGCCGCTCGTGATCGAGCGACAGCGGCGCTCCCTGATTGGCGCACGCTTGGTCTCGGCGTTGATTGGCGCGCGCTCGTGTTGAGAACGTCTATAAATATAAGTCGCGAACGGTAGCTCTCATTCATGCGTTCGTTGCTCGCGACGAGGTGAGGCCTCGTCGCATGTTACAGAGGTTGACCCGGCTTTCTGCAATATTTTCTAAAAAATAACATGTTGCTCTCATATGGGAAATCAGAAAATGAGTTCAAGGTAGCTACAGGTCCACGTCATTCGTAAAATGGAGAAGACCTTGGACATTATAGGAATTAAAGGTTATGCCGTAGTGCTTTGCGCAAGAAAGAACAAATTGAACAAATTGTCTCAATGCTGCTTCTACAAACGGGAAATGTGCCTTTACAAGGAAGGGCAGAGTTGTGCAAAATTTCTATTTAGATACAAATTTCGGATTACAAATAAGAGATACAACATTTTTGCAGTGATACTTCTCTGCTGAGGGGGCTACAATTTTCTAGCGTTACGGAAGTGACGAAATTTCGCGAATAACCTCGAATAGTTTGACAAGTAACATTTTCATAATTAATTTACTAATTTTAAAGACCTCATTGGTGAACTTTTAAGATTGTAGAATGTAAAATGAAGCCTTGGCTACATTCCCATTTCAGTTTTATGCAGGTTTGATGTTTAAATTGTTAGTTATTAACAAATTTTGGAGAAGTGGTATGTTATGTCTGTCTGTCCTTGTCGTACAGTTAGACCCTCCTTGTCTTACGCATTACGGGGACTTCCGAAACTTAACTTTAACTTTGGCCCACACAGATGAGCGTTCGGAAAGCATGTGCTGGTGTCTTTTCGGCCGATTTCGACCGAAAAGGTGTTCACAGTGGAGCCGACATCGGACAAAATGGTCAAGGTCAGCTGGAAGCCGAACCTTTTCGAGACCTTCAAGAAAGGTAACAATGGACAAACCCCATGGGGCCCGACGCCGGAAGAAAATCAAATCATTTTGATTTTCGTCCTACGTCGGACGGTGCAGCGTTCACTTTAAATAATTTTCATGTCGCCAATTTTGAAGTATCCGTATTTTTAAGAACGGGACCGCAAAGAGGACACTTGGGGCTACATTATCATTATTTTTATTTTTCCAATTTCCTGGCGGCATGATAGCAATGCGCCTGCTTAAAAAACAATTGCAAAATAAACTGTGAAAATAAATATTTTATCAACTGAAATAATTTTTATTAAATACTCTTATGGTTTCACTATGTGCACCCAAAACTAAAATTGTCATTGTTTTGTTAGTTTGGCCGTCATAATTTAATGAAAAAGTTGTGGCACCTCATATTCCACGTCCGTAGAACCATTAATTTTCAAGATTTCATAGAATTCTCTTTGAGATATCTTCATATTTTACTAAAGATTGCAACGTATCCAAATTTGAACAAAATTCGAAACAGTAGTCTTTTTTTGCATGGAATGATACATGTGCATTAATTGTATGTAGATTGTGACAGAAAATGTGAAGGATGGTCTCTGACTGACCAGACTGATCTGATGGAATTTAATGGATTGATTGAAAGAGTGAGAGGATTGATGAGTGAGTGAATGAAAGACGGAATACAAAATTGAGCAGAATGGATATGTATGTTTGCAACGGATGAATTTGAATAAAGGAAAGGTATGCACGTGGACTGTATAACGGGTTAAATTGAGTGAATCGGATCTACAATAAATATATGATGTATTTGCACTTGTCCTGAATAAGTTAACAATGAAATGAACTGTGATATGTATGAAGATGACTAAAATAAACGTGATGAAAGTACTATATAATTTGACACTGGTTAACAGCTGATCGCTTGACTGAGATAGAGAGCAGATCGAGGTTCTCACTCAGTTTTATTGTCTCGATCCTCCTGGAAGTTCGTCACGCACCAGTGATTCCGGTTGAGCGTTCGAGAACATTCCAGAAGGATCGAGACTGGGTTTGGCCAATCACGGTATTGGCTCAACGCCTGCGCGACCCTCGATGGCAGACGCCGATTTACCGTGTTCGGGTGAGGTTGCGCGGCACGTGCGCTGATTTGCTGTCGGATCGCCGGGATCGGTGGGCATCAGGGCGCTCGCGCGCGCCAATCTCGAACATAGATCAACGTTCACGGAAGTATGGATACTCGAGAATAATTAAAAACTGAAACAATTATAAGATACTGCGATTTAGATCAATCGTATGCAGAATTATTATCTTTAATTGTTGTTCATTTTAATTATCATTTCCTTGATCGTCTGATTTTTGAAAAAAACTGAAAGACGTCATCCGGATAGTGTTTTTATTTTCTTAGTTTTAAAAATGTTAAGCTTAATAAATATGGATTCGAAAAAATCGCGTTTATCTCGCTGTATTCAAAACGATAGTGACCTTATTTATTTATCAAAAAGTTAGAAATGTCGCAAACTTTTTTGGATTATAACGTTCATATTAACGCCCAGTTCTAAACGAAAAGAATTAATAATTAGTTTTGTATTTTTTATAATTTAAAACAACAAAGAAATGAGACAAAATTTTTTCCTTTAAATGGATGTCGCAGTTGTTTCCGATGTCAGCGTTTGTGCTTGGGTTCTATCTCTTATGATCTATGATCGATGTATTAATACTGTAATGTATTAATATTGTAATGTATTTCAGTACATAGATTTTTTAAAATGACGTTACCATAGTAAACGAATTATTGCCACGTCTTGGGGATTTTGCACCACTGTACGACGTACGATAGCGTAGCGGCTATCGGCACGTGCAATAAAACATTGGGGATGCAAATGATCGAGTCATTATTGATCGACAGCGAAGCTATTTTTCAGAAAGCTGTTTTTAGCGCGTCCTATTAATAATTTTTTACTGTAAAGCAGGGACTTATACCGGAACGTAAAATACCGGTATGATACCGGTATGATACCGGTATTTTTCGGTTATTTGGGAAGGGGAAACGGGACAAGAGAGATATTCCGCACGCTTCGCCCGATCCCCACTTTTCGACTCACGCGTAGCTCCTGCCGTTCATAGGAATAGGAACAGATGTCGCTACTACATACAATATTGTAGGTTTAATGGTTGATATATCTCGAGGAGATAATCAGAAGCTTCGGGGAAGGTACCGAAGAACGTAGCCTACTCTACGTATAGCGGGAACCACGTGGTTAGGACTTCAGATTAAATTCACTGCAGATATTTGTAGTTCAACGAGAACCATTAAATAATAACTTTATTCACACGGTAGTGACGTCCGTCGTAACCGTACGACGGAGAATATATATACAAAAGAGGTAAGCCTCAAAACTCAGTACAACTGGAAGTATGTGTTCAATACGTGCGAACTAAAGAGCTGACATTTTTGAACTCCTTTTGAACGCCAAGCGTAACGGTCTCTACGAGAGACGGTTGGGAGTAGGAGTGCCAACTCCCTATCGGTGATCTCCCTAGGCGCGACCTAGGGGAATGGCGACGCTAGCGCCATACTCCCTACAATGTGTAGGGGCAACATGCGTTTCCGCGCATTGCCACGGCGCTAGTGTCGCCTGGCAATAGCAGCATGCGAGCTGTATAGCGAGTCGCCCCTCTTGACGATCGTTCGTCCGCTACCAAGAGCGTTTTCCGCCTAGGCGCCATGCTAGTAGATTCTGCTCTGAGTCGTCTTACTAGGCAGACGTGCTCGTTCCTTAGCCGTTGCTAAGAGAGGCCTTCGATGGCGCACAATACGATGGCGCACGGCGAGATGGCGCACGCTAAATTGGACACAGCTCTTTTGCACACACGGCGGTTTGGCGCACGGCGGGATTGCACACCACAGAATACGAATTGCGCAATGTAGAATTGGACACAAAATGGACTGCGCACGGAACGAGAATTCAGCTGTAGTTCACCATCATGAGTTGTGCTGGGTGATTAGTTTATGGTTATATTTTCTAGTTATATTTTCTATATGTGCATAATATGTCTAAATTAGTATCAGAATTTTTAAGTGGTGTTAGTTTTACGGATTATTGTGTAAGATGTGATGAATATTATAAATTACAAGATATATACCGATAACTCTCTAAAAAAGTATGAGCGAAACAAATATTCAATTTTCAAATTGGGATATATTTTATGTGTTGCAGAAATGAAGACAGTGATTTTTGACGCTACCCATCATTATTGAAAAACTTGTAAGTACAAGGTGTATTATGTATCTAATAAAGTAAATGCTTTCTTGTATCACATATTACCCAGATAGCCAAAATGCTCGATTCTGGCCAGGGCAGTTATGACCATGTGGGCTCGTAACGTTCCCTCGGCACAAGCTGCCCGTCGGTCCTGATTTCTGCCAAAGTTTAAGTAGGTCCGAGATTGTAAGAGGGCAGCACGGTCGCATTAATTGTAGGTTTAATGGTTGATATATCTTTAGGAGATAATCAGAAGCTTCGGGGAAGGTACCGAAGAACGTAGCCTACTCTACGTATAGCGGGAACCACGTGGTTAGGACCTCAGAATAAATTCACTGCAGATATTTGTAGTTCAACGAGAACCATTAAATAATAACTTTATTCACACGGTAGTGACGTCCGTCGTAACCGTACGACGGAGAATATATATACAAAAGAGGTAAGCCTCAAAACTCAGTACAACTGGAAGTATGTGTTCAATACGTGCGAACTAAAGAGCTGACATTTTTGAACTCCTTTTGAACGCCAAGCGTAACGGTCTCTACGAGAGACGGTTGGGAGTAGGAGTGCCAACTCCCTATCGGTGATCTCCCTAGGCGCGACCTAGGGGAATGGCGACACTAGCGCCATACTCCCTACATAATGTGGCGAATGTCGTTATGCAAGACAGGTCGCACTAGTGTGGCAGATGCCGGTAAAGAAAATTTTTACTTATTTACTTATTTTACTATTTGACATGCAAGGAGAGAAAACGAAATAATAAACCTCATTGAATGATATACTTTTATAATTTTATTTTCTATATTAGTTTTTGTAGACTGCGGATCTATGTCGTAGAAGCGAAAAGAAAATTTATATTAATTGTATGGCTACACAAACATTTATTTCAAAATAAATAATAAATAGATCAAAATATAAAATGGTTAAATTAATTACTTTAAAAAATTAATTATGTTCAGAAACGCCAATCCGGGTAATGTGATAGTCGTATTTCGGTCCCGAGCAATTTTGGCGAAACTTCTGTTTATTCTTCTTACCCGCGACAAGAGGATAGCAAAAACCTGTCGAACGCGCGACCACGAGCGCGCGACCAATTCTAATGTATTGACTCCGATCAGCTGCGCGAGTTTGACAACAAGCGGCGAGGTGATCGACCGCACATGTAAACCTCGCCGCATCGAAAGTTTGTCGAACCCGTCAAATTGTGTCGTGGGCCATCGTCTCCTGTGTTTTCCTTGCAGTCATTCCGTTACCTAACTCCTTTGTTTCCCTCGCAGCTTCGCTTGTTAGGTCATTGCCCTAACGAACGTTGCTGCGATCCTAGAAGTTTAATTTCAAAGTCCCCACTCCTCAATCCTTCCGAAACCGATGGCCCACCAATGTATAAAAGAGAGCACCGTTTGCCTCTCGATAGTTATTGAATTCTCACAATTTCTACTTGTCATACTGACACAACATAGTTCAAGCTCACTACGCACGATTGCACTCGCGATACTCGCGCGTCACACCGACCGTATTCATCATCTCTCATTATCACAGCTTGTATTTCATTTTCCTTTTGTAATTTTCTGTTTTTCGTTACAATATATACTTTTGTTAACCATACTTTCTTGACCACTACTGGACTTCACCTTATATTCATTATCCTCCATTCACATCCTTTCACAGCTAGAGTTTACAACAAATTATTACATCGCAGCCGGTTGTTAAAGGGATAACAAATGGATGAATGGATGATAAATGAACATTGTAATTTTTCATTTAGTATTATTATTCACATTCTTTATTGTGAAATAAAAAATTACATCAATTACAAAATTACCATACTTTAACAATCTGTTTCAATTCTTCTTTCGATGTCATCATTAATGTTCCCTCTCCTCCTCGATCCCTGGACAGCACACATTGCGTAAACAGGACAAAAAAACAACAAAAACAAGCAAATTAATTAATGTGCAATATATACACCTGTATACATGTGTTAAATAGCATAATCGGATATACTTACCACACCAGAAACTGGGCGTGTTCCTCGTTCCCGGTTGCCACTGCCCTCTCCTCCTCGATCCCTTTACAGCACACATTACATCGTTGGCGCATCGTCCTCGTGCCCCCACTTGTGGCCGGCAGCACGCTCCCAATGTATTCTGGCGTAAACAGGACACCTAAAAAAAAACAAGCAAATTGATTAATGTACAATATATTGTTACGTCTCCCGACGTATTGTCGCCCTTCAGGCGCAGTTAATTGTAAGCCTATGTATGCCGTTAGTCATAAGTCGCGTATAGCGTTAATTATGAATATCGTATTATCCCGTTAGATTTAAGCACACTATTGTAACACAAAACATATTAGATTTAAGCCCTCGCATACTTTATACTTACCTATACTTACCTTGAATACTTACCTACATGTTAATCCAAGTAGCATAATTTTAACATAAAACCTGTAATTGTTATGATATTATAAAGAAAGCGTATTTGCTGATGTAAGAGCGCGCGAGCGCCCGGAACGCGCGAAGACGCTCGCCACTCCAGGCAACGCGTCAGCGAGCCCCCACTCTCGCGCAGTCGCGCGGCGACACGCCCCACCTCGGCGTTACCCCCACCATTGCGCCGCGCCAGTCGGACTCAGCGAGCGCGCTGAGCAGACCGACACAGTCGCTTCTCGACATCAGCCGTCACAGGTCTCCCTCTGAGCCTGTCGACTTTCATATTCGTATCTAGCTTATAGTCTTGTATTCTACATTTTATCTCTTGCATTAAATCTTGTTTTACCTCTTACATCTTGTTCAAATTCACTTACCTTTACTTTTCTCTTCGTAAATTCATTTATCGTCAAACTTTCGTCATCGAGTCTTCGTCGAGCTTCCGCTTCGTGTCTTCATCCAACTTCGAGTTCTTCCATCGGGATTTCGCTCTCGCAACGCTCTCAACCAGCAATTCTCATTGCTTACGCAGAAACAGCAATTATCATTGCTAACAACGCCCGGACGACCAGTCGTTCCAACGATCGAGCCAGGGTTGGCTACAACGAGGAAAGCTGTGCAACGTACGCTGGAAGCGAGCGTTGTCGTATGCAGTTTCAACAGCAGCTGAAAGTCATCGTACGCTCTGGCGAGCGTTAACGTATGCCGATTGGGTTGCTGAAATTCATCGTACGCTTTAGCGAGCGTTCTCGTATGCTGCTTCTCATAGAATCGCAGTGACACGCTCAGGGAAGCGTCTTCTCATCGTCAGGAGCTGGTGCCGTGCCGATCAGCCAAGCCGCCGTGTCGTTCCTTTGTATCTGTCTTCAGAAGCTACTACGAAGTCAATTGCCGTTATTATTGTACATCTTCGGTGAGTCCTTTATTCTCATACGTGCGTGATTGATAGGATCCGTGTTATCGTGATTACCGAGATAGACGCGGACGCAGCTTGCCGCGTGGTCTTAAAGCTGAGGTTCCTTTTATACGTCTTATTCCGTGGCGCGGGCGGGAAATTTATATATTTTTAACCTGTCGACGTCCCGGGACGTAACAATATACACCTGTATACCTGTGATAAATAGCATAATCGAATATACTTACCACACCATATAGGTACCGATAGGTTTCCACATTACCCTGGGGGTACTATCGGCAATGCATTTTTTTTTAAGTGGTTTCCCCAGTAGGTCTACTAATCCACTGTGCTAGATTAAAAAAATTTTACGCTTCTTCAGCATGTGCGAATACTATGACAACCCATTGAGAGGTTCCCAATGCGCTGTCATAGTTCTCACTCGAGAGCGGCATCCGATAGCATTTTGCCCTAACGTTCTCCAAGCTCACAGGGACCGTGTCGGTGCTCAAATTTGCGCACTTAAAAATCCCAAGATCCGATGATTTTACGGAAAGTTCGTAAAATGAATCTGCGTTACGAAAGAATGTAACGCCCAATAAAAAAGTATTATCGTGCGGATAAATAGAAGAAATAAGGCAAATTGAGCCGTCGCGTAGGATACAACATTTATCGCGAATATCTATCGACAGTAATAAATTGTTAAATTGAATTTTTTGATAAAAAACCGCGCCACGACTATCGCGGAACGGCATGGACGCAGAGATAGGAGTTGCAGAATTGCAACCTTCCTTTCTGCTGCCATGCTGTTCAAATTCAGCCATCCTATTGGCGATTTGTTGCAAGGGTTGATCTGGCTTTTGCCAATACATTTGAAAAATTTGCATTAAACTTTCAAAGGCAAACGCAGAAAATGTATCTAAATTACCGAAACGTTCCACGTCATCCGCCAAATGCAGAAGACCATGGACATTGTACGAATTAAAAAATGTACCGTAATATTTTACGCATAGGCAAACAAAGAACTTTAATGCTGTTTTCGCGAGCGCGTTATGTTTTTCCAAAAGGGATGGTGACACGAGTATTCTTATGGCACTGTGCAGAAGCAAAAAATGATTGTACACGAGTGGATTTAAAATTCCATGCATTACAACAGGGCCAGTACATAGAAGAAATTGTCGAAACTCGGTGGCTTTGAAACCTGAAAAGTTTGTAATCGGTGTGGGACGCCGTGCAAAATCGGAGGGACAATATTTGGTAATTACGTTTATTCTCGCGGTGGTTACTTTGAGTTGGGTCGCGGATAATTTCGCTTTTGGACAAAATTTACCGCACACCCAGACAGACAACAATTTCTTAACGACACCGAGACATACTAAATGCATGTACTCAAACGGCACTTGGGAAACCATTCCCATGGGTAAAGAAGTTAAAGGGTTTGTACTGTTTGTACGAAAGTGCTCATCTTCAGCCGAACGACTCGCGTATTCCTCATCGGTTCGGAGGGGGCTGTCGATAGCGTAGAAAACGGCACGACCCTCTACCGTTTTTCCCGTGATATGGCACTTTGAGCAGGGGTGGTGCGATGTATGATAGTGATGATTCAAAGCAAAAGCACGTGCTGGCGCGTCAGCAATAAAACAGCGCAAAGAAACCGCGATTCTTTTACCCTCGAGAAGAATACCTCCATTCGACATGATTGATTCAATGTCGGAGACAAATTTCTCGAGGTATTCTTCTGGATTAGTAGGCTTCTGCGGGCCTTTATAAATACCGACAACAATCGGTTTGCTATTTTTGATATTACTAATATGAATTTGGATCGGCCAGAGTTGAATTTTGTGGGATGCGTCTAAAGCGCATCCATCTATGTTGAAATCTAACTGTATTGGGTTGGGAATGGTTTCGCAAGTATTACATAAATAACTGGACAATTTCGACTCTACCCCGAAATGAACATATTCTCCCGGTTCCACCACAGACGTGATGACTTTAGTGCGTGGTGTGCCAACAAGCGTTCGAACATCTTTTGGCAAATCACCTAAGCCCGAAAGCATGCGCAGAAGGCCTAATGTCTTATTGCCCTGTGTGTGCGTTAAATTATTGTCGACGAAGCACGATGCTAATTGAAGGCGAAACGATGGTTTCGACACAGCGCCAGCAGATTGCCGGGCTGTATCATCGCATCGCGGGACTGACGAAGACGCGCTGGAAATATCTAAATTTTCATTAATGGCGGCTTGCGAGTCTTTCCGTGAAGGTTCGACATTCAAATTCAGCGCGGATGAAGAGGGGGTGGTGCAAATGTCCTGCACAGTGCCATCGTTAACGGGACCTGCTAGTGTATTTCGCGAAGACCTCAAATTTGTTCTTATTTCGTCCCAATGACGCCGTTGTTGGCGGAGACTTAAATCGCGATATGGTTTTCGCGAGATCGATGTTTTAAGGTTCCTGCGAGGCATTAGGGCAAAATGAAATCGCAAAAAACTATAAATACCTGTTAATCCCTGCCTGCCTGTCTTCCTTCCTTCCTTCAGCGGGGTAGACGTAATCCACGTTGTTGGGGTGACACACTGCGATTAATTCTGTTGCACTGTTCTGAACTCACTGTTGCACAACGCACATCGCACTCGCGAGTATAACTACGGGACGATGCTATGTTCCGACCGAACGAAGTGAACGCGAACTGACAACTGACGCCAGAATTGTGGGCGCGAGGACCTTTCCCCCTCCGGTGCGGCAGTTCGGCCGGCTGGGCCCCCCACTCTGACGGACCGTGGACGTACCGTCCTCGCCACACGAACGTGTTTCTACTCTGCTCGTGTGAGTGCCTGTTCGATTGCACGCGCGCTACACTACAAGCGTATCTCTACTCTGTCCGTGTGGACTACCTGCTCGACTGATCGACGCCGACGCGTTCCTTCGATTTTCACGTTACCGAAATTTCGGAAGCACGAGTCGGAAAGTCGGAATCTGGAGACAGCGCGCATTTGAATCCCGGCGCGGCGCGGCGCGGTGCACATTTTGCTATAACTTTTGATCTAGAAAAGATATCGAAGCGAAATTTGGACTAAACTTTTTTTTAAAAAACCGGGTTTGTGGTGTATCCTAAAATATGTTTTTTATTTCTTAAATAATTTTTTTCGTGGACTTTTAAAGTTAAAATGGTCCAGAGAGCCCCCAACACAAATTGATTTTCAGTCGAACCATGCTCAATAAACAATTACCAAAAAATTTATTGATATTCTACCTAACAGCACACATGACTGAGGTTTTTTTCAGATTTTTCAGATTATGTAAACATGTTTAAAGAAATTGAAAATCTCCAAACATTCGAAGAAAATGCATATGTCGTATTGAACTTTTCGAGATATGTACCAGTTTTATAAAAATTCAGTAGACAGATATTATTAAAGCAATTGAAAACTTAATTTTTTCAGAACTTTTTATACATTGTATCGGTGTTAAAAAAATCCAAATCAATTTTTTCGATACTTATTTACTTTTTTGTAGACACGTAGACGAAAAATGATTACATTAGTTCTGTTTACAAAAATCGATTTCTTGCAAAATCCTGAGATCGTAGACAAATTTTGAGACCACATTTGAAATCTGCGTGAAAAATCTACAGCAAATGATGTACAGTGAGCATTTTTAACAATTTTTCCGCGCGCAGTAACGGAGAAACCACATTTTCTTGAAATTGTGCAAGTTTAACTAATTCTTTCAAGGTTAAAAAACGTTCGTACCACATTCATAATTATCCCACATTCTGCAAAGTTACAGATTTCATTTAAAAAAAATTGCATCGCTCTATCTCATTTCTAACGAAAGTTCTTTGATTTTGACACAGATTTCGTCGGTTTGGCTCGGGATTCAAATGCGGGCTGTCTCCAGATTCCGACTTTCCGACTCATGCTTCCGAAATTTCGGTGACGTGAAAATCGAAGGAACGCGTCGACGTCGATCGATCAGTCGAGCAGCTAGTTCACACGGACAGAGTAGAGAGATACGCTCGTTTGTGTAACGCGCGTTCATTCGAACAGCACTCACACGAGCAGAGTGGAGATGCGTTCGTGTGTAGCCCCCGTACGAATTTGTACATACGTGAAAGCAACGTGTAGCGACGACTGTGCGTCAGGGGAGGGGGCGAGCAGACTGAGCCAGCGGGGGAGGAACCCGCTCCGTCTGCCCTGAAAAATAATGCCTCCATGCGACATGATTGATTCAATGTCGGAAACAAATTTTCCAAGGTAGCTTTCGGCCTTTATAGGCCTGTATCTGCCTCCATAGATATCTCTACTACGATGGGTTTGCCACTTTCAATATTGCAAATTCTAATCTGAATCTGCCAAAGCTAAATTGAGTTGGATTTATCTACAGTGCATCCATCTACGTTAATGACATAAATAATTTGGGAGGACTTTAATAGCATGTCGTGAAACTGATCTACGTCCTGAAACCGTTTTACGCCTAATCTAAAAGTATTTTCATACTGATCTACGTCCTGAAACCGTTTTACGCCTAATCTAAAAGTATTTTCATACTGATCTACGTCCTGAAACCGTTTTACGCCTAATCTCAAAGTATTTTCATACGGAAAAACATACGGAACAATGCAAATCGAGCCGTCGCGTACAACACAGCAATTGTCGCGATCTTTTGTCGACAGTAATAGATTGCCTAATTGAATTTTCCGGTAAAAAAACCGCGCCACTGCTAGTGCGAAACTACATAGAAGCATGGAGAGAGGTGGAAGAATCGCCACCAGTATTTTTGCGACCATGACATTCAAGTTCAGCCAATCTATTGGCGAACTGTTGCGGAGGTTGCCGCGGCTTTCTGAACAAAATTATGTTGCTTTCATACGGGAAAACTGAAAATGAATCCAAGGTGCCGAAACGGCTGACGTCATCCGCCAAATGCAGATGACTATGGACATTATACGAGTGGAATGTTTTACCGTAGACCGCTTCGCAAGACTCAACAAAGTGTTAATGCTGCTTTTGCAAACGAGAAATGTTTCTTCCCATAGGAGGGTGAAACCAGTATTGTAACCGTTCTGGTTACACAGCGAAATATCGCGCAAATCGATATCGATCTCTACTGCGACGGCCGTGACGTCAGGTGTGATTCTCGTCATAAACACAGACCGCAGGAGCGATCGATATAGATAAAAGAATGCGCGCGCATCGATAAGTTTGTTGTCGCCCAGAGTGCAGGAGCCGATTACCCTTCCCGGATTGATCCGGCAAGACTGATCGTTTGCCTGAGTGTCACTGGCCTGATTTCGAACTAGGTTTATTCCTGTGTGTCCTGCTAAGAGCAACGAGGCGAATTCCGTGGCAGGTAAAGACCGATCGCCGTTCCCGTGGTATCCCGGCAGCACCGATCGGTGACGACTGCTTTTGCCCGAGAATTCGACCTAATTAATTAAAACGGACAATACTGCTATCTGAAATCATCAAACGCGTGTTGGACAAGCGGCAAGCGTTAAAAGTCCATTACGGGCGAGTGAGAACCGCGGTCGCGTAAGCCGTCTGAATTTCTTACACGCATTCCTAGCAAGGAAGATTTTGTTTACTGTCTACGGTCGTCGCGTCTCTCTCTCTCTCTCGACTGTATTGTGGTCGCACGAGCTACCGAAGCCGACCTTGCGTTTTTATACGTCTGAAAATTACATAACAGTATTAATACGGGTGTTCTCATATATACAAATTTAACAGAATATATCTCACTTTTACCAGATATCGTCTCTCAACAATTATTCATATTTGTCGCAACCTTTCCGTCATCCAGTGCCTGGAGGCACGAACCTTTCGTCAAATTGACATCGGGTATCGTAACCAGCCCGGTGTTGTAATTGTTATAGAAGTCCGTTCTGATTTTACAGGGTGAAAGATCCAATTTTCCAGATAGCGGGTGTGTCTGGACAACAGCAGAGTCGCCCCGGCCACGTTATCGTGCCCCTGTCGACGCTGATCAGATTGTCTACGCTCACCCGTGATTCTTTACAATTTAGAGATCGTTCGCCGCTCCCGTGATTCTCCGGCAGTGCCGTTCGGTTTTCTGAATTTTATTACATTAATCCTTCACCCTAATTAGTACAGTTCGAGGTCGTTCTCCGCTCCTGTGATTGCCCAGCAGTGCAGTTCGATCTTCTGAATTTTATTACCTTGATCCTGTTGACAATTCGAGATCGTCCGCCGCTCCTGTGATTCTCCAGCAGTGCCGTTCGATTTTCTGAATTTTGTTAATTGATCCTGCATCCCATTGTTGACAGTTCGAGATCGTTCACCGCTCCCGTGATTCTCCGGCAGTGCTGTTCGATTTTCTGAATTTTGTCAATTGATCCTTCATCCCGTTATTGACAGTTCGAGATCGTTCGCCGCTCCTGTGATTCTCCAGCAGTGCCGTTCGATTTTCTGAATTTTGTTAATTGATCCGGCATCCCATTGTTGACAGTTCGAGATCGTTCACCGCTCCCGAGATTCTCCGGCAGTGCTGTTCGGTTTTCTGAATTTTGTTACAGTGATCCTATTGACAATTCGAGATCGTTCGCCGCTCCTGTGAGTTTCCAGCAGTGCCGTTCGGTTTTCCGATTTTATAATAGTCCACCACCCTATTAAACCATTTAACCCTTCAACCCTAATAAGACCCTATATACAGGGTGTCCCAGTTTTTTTCCGGCCAAACTTTGCCAGTGTGTTCTACACGCAAAAGTAAGAAAAATATGTTATGTGAACATATGCTCTTAAATGTTTTATTAAGGAGTTATAACTAATAATACAAAATGATAATGAACTGGCATTTCGTCGACACAGCGTACGAACGTATTATGAATATCTCTGTTTGTATTTACATAAAGTCTTATGTTTACTTGCTGAAGTAGTTGATATCGACATTTTTTATTAACGTTTTATTAACGAGTTAACATTTCAAAATGACGTCCGTTATTACGAATACAGGATTGGCATCTAACAAAAATTGACCCTATTGTATTACTAATTTCTTAGTAATTTCAACATTTTGTATTATTAGTTATAACTCCTTAATAAAACATTTAAGAGCATATGTTCATATAACATATTTTTCTTACTTTTGCGTGTAGAACACACTGGCAAAGTTTGGCCGGAAAAAACTGGGACACCCTGTATATGGGCCAGTGTACGACAGAAATTGCCGAAATTCAGTCGCTTTGAATATTAAAAATTCGCTGATTGGTTTGGGACGCCTAGCAAAATGAGATGGGCAGTACGCGTGAATTGCCTTCATTCTCTGGGAGATTATATTAATTTGTCTAGAAGATAGTTTGGAGTATCTCGTATAATAACCACATTTCCAGGCAAAGAACATCTTTTTTACTACGCCGATGCATACTGCACATGTATATATTCGAATACTACTTGTGTTACCATTCCCATTTGTAGAGAAGCTAAGGGACTGGAACCGTCTTTACGATGAACATCATAAGGAGATCTCGCGTATTCATCGTCGGTTCGCGAATCGTTTTTAATGCCAAGGAAAACGGTACGAAAAATCGAACAAAAGTTCCCGTATGCCCTGCACTTTACATTTGGAACACGGTCGGTGTGAATTATGTCGTGAATGATTAAGGATAAACGCTTATAAGATCGGTATAAAAATTTTACCCTGGTTTCCAAAGGGGAAAACAGCCACTTTATTTCATGGCATTGCCGTGTGTACCTGCAGGTACACCACCCTTGCCGTAAAATACTTAAAATCGTCGTGGGCTTGGGCACGGCTGGGTACCTCAAGCTGAACCGTGTCTGGTTTCCAGATGGCTGGAAAACCCCAAGGTTTGGTCGTCACATGTGCGGCCTTTGCGAATCCTAGGGTCCACACTTCAAGCACTCAGCTTTACTTCCGTCCACCCCCCAAATGCGGGACTTTCGCCAACAATGTTTTTGACATTTTTCAAATGAAAATGATAACATATACTGTGGTTGTCAGGAAGAACGCTAGAAGAAGTTTTGATCTCTAATGCTTTGACGTAGGGCATCGGTTAAGTTGCACTATTTTTTTAAACTTTCCAAATTTATTTTCATGACTTTTTGTTCTTCTGAATACGTAAATCCTAAACTACGAAGCTCTATCAATGCATAAACTCAATTTTTTTTTAAATTGTGACATGCGTCGTTTTTCCCAACAACCACATATATTATGATACAACGTTTTGATACGTCGTTTCTTCCCGCATCAGCCGATTTCTATGAAACTTTCAAACAGTGCATACAATTGACACTGATCTACAAAACGTATTTTTTAAAATTTCGCTATAGGCCCGCACGAAAAAGTTGTAAAATGTAACTTTTAGTATTTTCTCTGCAATTCCGACCAAATGCAATTTTTGAAAAAATTTCTTTTTACAGCCCGGAGCTAACTAATTGTTCTAGCTTCTCAAAAAAGTTTTAGCTTCTTTTTGAGAGCATCCGAATATTAATGGGAGTTACGTATGATACATACATTCCGCGCTGAAGATGAAACAAAAATTTACAGCGAGGTTAGTTCCCTTACAACAGAACTGGGCGACGGTGGCCCGAAAAACACACGTTATTACTACTCTGGGACTGTCTTACCGAGCAAGAGAAGGAAAGAAACAGCAACATGTATTTTTCGGGCCACCGTCGCCCAGGTCTGCCTTACAACATTTGGGCGAACATCTTAGTCGAGACAACTGAACGGTGTTATTATTAGAGATCACGGTTTCGGACGTGTATTGAGGATACACGTATACACGTGTTCACATGTACAAATATATATCCGTATTTTAATCTGTGTACTTCTTTATACACGGATACACGGGTACTGAAGTAAACGTGTACACGTGTATCGGAATACACAGATAATACACGCGTACACGTGTATCAAGCTACACGGATAATACACGGATATACGTTATTTTCAATACACGTGCATTATCTGTGTATTGAAGTTCAAGAGTACACGTGTGTTTGATGTTATAGTTGCATGATCTTGAACTTGTATTTAAGACTTATTGGAAAAGCCTACTTGTGCGTGCATTCCAAAAATTTACTTTAGAAGCTTTCCGATCCGTTTACAAACGGAGGTATAATAGTGTTACTGGAAGAACTACACACCTCGCAGTAGCTTTAAACAATTCATAAGGCTTACACATATTTTAGTATCCGTGATATTTAATACCAGTTTCAAATTCGAATGGAATGACGGTGATACTATTTCACTCATCCATATGGCTCCCTTTTTAGATCCACGGTATAAAAAGCTTGAACATGAAACGTTTTTCGTGAAATGTAATTCGTGAAAAAGCGAAATGATTGCTCAAAGACTCTCCCGTTCGAAAGGTGAGGACACAGAAAGTGGCAAACTCAAAACATAAAATTGCCCTTCAATTTCGTTACGAAGAAATAACTGATGTTAATCATTTAGATGCCGAATTTGAAATGTACATCTCTGAGCCACAACTACGGTTTGATTTGGATTCTTATGAATGGTGGAAGGCAAGAACACACAAATATACAAGAATATCCGAAATCGCTAAAAAATATTTACGTGCGGTGGCATCATTGGAAGATCGAGTGAAATCTTGGAAGATTGAGTGAGATCGAGTGAAATCTTGGAAGATTGAGTGAGATCGAGAGAAATCTTCAATCATTATCAGCACTTCGTTGTAGATTTCTGCTGTGGAATCCATGTTCATATTTGAATTTTCCTTGCGTATTCGACGGAAAATATCTTCAGCCATGTGCGATTTATATTTCTCCCATAACTCTGTTGGAGTTGAAGGAAAGCAGGCGGTCAATATGATTTCAAACAATGCACGAATTTGATTTGGATTTGACGTGTTGCACGCGCCATTAATGCAAACATCCTAGTATCGGTTGTTCTCCAATAAATTCAGAGCTTGACATGCACTGCGGAAGGGGCATGTGTAACGCCGTTCACAATTCTCTACAGCATTCGAAGAAAGAAGCATTCATCTTGATTGCGATGCACGGTGTATAGTCTGCCTATCGTATTTTCTTTGAATATGCCAGGTTGTCCGTCTACTGGCTGTCCTCCTTTGCGTCGTTCGAATGATTTTCTACTCGCATTCCATGTGTAATACGTAGGCATTTCCGAATACAGCAGTGTTTTCGCAAACGCGTCATTTTGACATAACGTGAACAAAGCAGTTAACGTTGTAGCCGGTGGATTCATAGCTATTTGTTGCATATTTGCATTTGTGAAATAAACGCGTTGTCCACTTTCTAGATGTACTGCTAAGTGAACAACAGCTGGACTTCGTTCATGTATGGGAAATGAGCGCTGCCTTTATTCACGTACTTACAAATGTATTTGATCGATTTAACGGAGTTACAGTATTCCACGTTTATGTTCGCTTTGTATGTTTTTGATAGCAAAGGCGAATATGGAACAACCCACCGGTTATCTACTTCGATGTCACCGTTTCGCATTTTTATGGTTGCTAATTTACCGCCATCTTCTGCTGATCTTCTTCTGTATAGAGGATATCCATCGTTTCCTGTAACTGTGTTGGATTCTAATTACCGAGGATATCGCTTTGAGCATTTTCCGTCTATCATGCATGGTGAATTTGGATTCATTGTACTGTTTCTGGTATCGGAAGCAGTGAGCCGACTTTATGATAAATTTGACCTTTCACTTTGAAAGTTGGCATGAATTGAGCTGTTACAATTTCTGCGCCGAACGACGTCATTTGGAAGCATAAGTTGTATTTCCTGATGTTAGATAGGAAATGTTTTGATTCGGCGGTATACCCGGCAAGCAAATTTTTTGATGGAGGAGGCGCAACACATTCCTTTCGTATCTGTGTAAAATTTCAGAGCCTCGCAATAAGGACACACTTCACTCATAGTGCCGATGAGAACATGTCGGCTCAAACTATAATCATCAGCTGGATTGTACTGGAATGCAAGGCGTTTGTAATCACGTGATTGCTGATCACGGAGGCGCTGATCTGCTGTTTCTCGTTGTCGTCTTTCAGACACTCTCAGCCTGTCGCGTTCATGCTGTTGAGTTTGATGCAGATCTGAAGCTGCAGAACCCGATCGCCGTGCTCGCAACCGTGCATCCTCAAGCCTGGCACGTATTTCAACCATTCTTTGTGATGCCCGTTCTTCCTCAATTTGATTTGAACTTAATCGTCGCATCGAACTAATTTCTAAACGAATACAATGCAAAAAAGAAATAACAATTGCAGAGATTATGAAATGAATGGTAAATGAATGAGAAGATATGTATGATCGAAAATATTCATGGTTGGCGATTACATTGTCCAACAAAATCAAACTTTTTTCGTGTTCAACAATTACTGTAATTACTGTGATGACAACAATTAATTACAACAATTACTGTGGGTGATTCTTATACACTTTTTTTAGCTGATTCCGCATTTGCCCTTCAATTCAAGGCGCGTTACACATTTCTTTGAAATACAAAATTCCTGTACTTTTTAATCCTGATAGGACGAATAGGGCGGGGGGGTCACTTTGACTCCAAAAAGAGGTTCTTAGTTCGCAGCTGGGACTTCATACTTTACACCGGTATTAGGACCGGTATAAATACCTCGCAAGGAAAGGTCTAATAACCATAAACAAATGAATAGCAAGGTAGGGTTTCTCAGACCCCGACAAAAATCCCGTAAATAGCCTCGTTTTCAATATATACTGGGGACAAAAAATAACACACTCATATAAAAGTCATAGTCCCCATATAAAAAAGAACTGCGAGCCACTTTACCCCCAGAACCCTTAAGAAGCACAGTCACCTAAATTAGTTGAGGATACACAATGAAAACAAGTTCCGTCGGAAAACCGTCCGTGCGAAGGAACAAGCGCGAGTCCGAATTCAGGTAAACTCTCCACCGATGGCATACGTATACCGTGGCCGTCATAAAACATGAACATTAAGCCGAAGACCTTCCAGATGTACTTCCCAATTGAGTGATTTTTAAGGGGGTAGACTCCTTTTTCCAGGAATGCAAGGCTGCATGACGGGGGTATTCACTAGTCAAAAACGCTAGATAAAAGATCGATCTAGGACGCCTCTATCTAAAAATTGTTGTTTGGGATTGGCTGAATGGGTCAGTGGCGCCTGCGCAGCAATCAATGTCTCGGTCACGCTATTGGCCGACTCTCGAGTGACAGCGAGATCTAGGATCGATCGGCGGCTCGCGCAGTCATAGGCCAGCACCGTCGAGATCGATTCTGATCGAATATCGATCACCTGAACGGGAGTGATTGGCGGATCGCACGATCGATTCGCCAATCACGTCAGTTCGACGGTGACGGCTGACGGCCTGCTGATCGACCAGCTGACTTCTGTTTTATCGGTCGCAAGAAGTGTATCGTATCTCGCTCTCTCTCGAAAACGACATCGCGTCTCGTTGACCGGTCCTTTCGGGAATAATCGAAATCATCTTTTAAAAAACAGTATCCACTACTGGAATCCGCTACCTCTATATAGCAAAACAAATTCTTTATTTTCGAATATCAACCGCGCTTCGGTTGAGTTTACAATATTTTGTACACGTGCGTTGGGAGCCGACGATCCCAGTTCGGGAAGAATAAATTGACGTTTTCCTGTGAAGTAGTTCGTTATCTCTCCTGCCTTGTGCGAAACATTGTAAAATGCATCTTTTAGTTTTTCTCTACAATTCCGACCAATTGCAATTTTAGAAAAAATTTCTCTTCACATCCTGTAAGTAAACTAATTGCTCCAGCTCCCGAAAAAAGTTTGATTCGTATAGTCTAATATTAAAAAAGTTATCGCTTTTTTTAGAGCGTCCGAATATTAATGGGAGTCACCGTATTTGCCCGTACCTCGTAGGATCGAGACAAGTAATTTCATGGTTCACCGAATTTCTATGGTCCGCGCTCTCATTATAAATAAGGCAGGATCGCGGGAATCGCTCTCTTATGTTCTTAGCTCTTACGCTATCATCAGTTCCAGTTCACACCTCATGGTAATCAGGTCGTATTGCTCCTTACCATTTCTAAACATTATTGTACCATTGATATTATCAATCTTCTCGTACGGCAGAGCTCAGAGGGTCGCTCGGTACGGAGAAACACAGATTCTGGCGATCAAATTCTAGTCGCGTGTCGAGCAAACACACGCGTTCGAACAAATCGTACCACACTCTGTGACACTTTGATCACTGGGAGCTGCCGCAACCGTCGCGTTGTGCGTCAATCTTACGCGGCGTTCACAACGGACGATGTCCGTCTCGGTTCACCTTCATTCACGGCCTTTCTCAGCAGTCACCGTTAGCGGTCCTGATCAGACGTGGACGTACGCGCCACGTGGATCAAAGATCGTCAAGTAATTATACATTTACGACCCACCCCCTTTTGTCGGACTATTTCCGACCTGGGACGTAACACATGTTTTAAATTTTCATTATAGGAACAGATAAAAAAGTTAAAAATCGAAACATTCACGTTTATCTTCGAAATTCCAAGCAATAGTAATGTTAAAACAAATGATCTTATGCATTGTCTAGTAAAAAGGTTCTTGTGACATCTTAAAAAAATACAGATTTCTTAAACCCATCCCAACTTGGCCACCATGGTGGTGGGATACAGGTAAGAGTCACTGCAGATGGTGTGCGAGTTGTCGGGAAAACCCCAAGATGAATAGCTGCAGCTGACAACTGACCGTGGAGGTCTGCAAGGTTTATAACACCTAATTGCTATTGAGGCATAGAAAGATGCCCGAGTCTTTCTTCGTGGTTCGACAATAAAGTAATAAAGAACTAAATGCATTTTTAAGAGAGGCTTTCTCTCAAAAATAGCAAGGAAGTCAACGTCCGTAAAGAAAGACATATTTCTCAACTTTAAACAAATATCGTGATGTTATTATAAATGATACGGATGCTTTAAAATTGGCGACATGAAAATTATTTGCAGTGAACGCTGCACCGAAATACAATCGCGCGGCCGATTGATCTAAAACTTTGGATATATCATTTTTTCATAAAATGTAACGATATTGGAGGGCGTCGTGAAAAAGATCTCGCAAAAAAATTTCATAGTTAAGGTCCACCCTAGTGAGCATACCCTAAGCAAACTACAGACCGGAGACATTGCTAAAAAATCAACAACGATGAAAGTATAGAGTGTAAAGCTTAATGGGGCAGACCAATCGTCATCTAACAGCTCATGTTTCGTTATATGTATACGTTTAAAAACAGGTGGCTCGAAGAAGTCCAGCATTGCTCGTCAATTGAATGTAACTGCCTGTTGTGACAAATTAACCCGTTGCCCTTCAATATCGTGTCAGACTCGTGATGAAGATTCTGAACAGAGTCTAATAAGTGTACATACAAAACAGAATAAAACAGATAAGATAAAACAGAATAACTTTTTTATAATTGTAACAAACGACCTAATTTTTTATAATCAATTAGAAGCACTGGTTTATGAAATGATATGCAAAAAAGATTTTCCAAAAAATTAGAATTAACAAAGTTACATGCACAAATAAAAAAGGCATTTTTTAAACTTTTTTTATTAGGGCCCTTAAGGAAAGTTTAAAATATATGTTTGTAGAACTATGTTAGTTATACACATGCTGAAAATTTCATCGAAATCGGTTGACGCTGGAAGATAAGACACGCATCGAAAGATGTACGATTTTGTGGATTTTAAGCAGAAACTGATAAAAAATCGTGTAAAACTACGATTTTCAACATTTTTATTCGCTTGTAGCTCGTGTGTATGTTAATCGATTTTGACGAAATTTTCAGCATGTGTATAACTAACGTAGATCTACAAAATACATATTTTAAATTTTCATTAAGGGCCCAAATAAAAAAGTAAATCGTAACTTTTAATAAATAATAAAAAAGTTATTATGTTTTAAAGGGTGTACGGAGACTTATTTTACTGAGTGTAGGATATAAATTTTCTCCTGTTTCTTCCCGTTGTCTATAAAGTTTCTCCTGGAAATTACGAATTACAAAGAAAGTTCTAATCACTGAAACCGTAAACTAAATCGTAGGGCAAGGGGTTAATTTGTCATCCGATGATACGAGAATAGCTTTAATTTATGAATTGAATATTTTCCCCACATACCTCTTTCGGTAGCGGTGATATATGCTGACCCGTTACCCCATTAACACAGTCCTGACCTTTAACCATCGGCAAATGATGAAATTTCGAGAACCATTTGGCGTGTTGTTCCCAGGGGTCATCTTCCGGTTCCCAATCTTTCAGACAAACAGCTTGGTTTTGCGCTGTACATAAAATAGTACTTTAAATAGTAAATAATAAATCATCCTATTTATTTTGATTGGAATCAGCAATTAAAGAAAGACCCCCTCGCACGTGGAGATGTTGCTCAAAATGTGTAGCTGCATAACCTCCACGTTTTCGGGAACAAATATGTCATATATCTATATATATTGTAACGTTGTCCTTTTTCGCGCGGGTTTCTGGCCGGCGAAAACGATCAACATCCGAGAATTTATAGCCGCTGAGGACGGGCCGTGCGCGGCCGCGCGGACACGGTCCTCCCGGTACAAAGGTGACTGACGAGAAGATTCGAGAGAGAGCACTAATAATTGTTCGGGCGCCAGGTACACGGAAGTACCACACTAACAGACACCAAGGTCTCGTGTTCGAGGAAGTCGAACACGAGCTTCGAATCTTCTCGCGCTCACTGACAGAATTCTACGACACGAACGGCCAGGAGTTCGGACTCAGGGAATAACGGGGACAGCCCTCGCGGCAGGACGGATCTCGCAGGTCGGAAATAATATCGAGAATTTAGGGCTCTAACGAATTTATTCGTAGTCAAAAATAAATACGGAGAGGCGGCCACGTGGCCGCGACCCGGGAGCCCGCGCTCCTTGTACACTTTGGCGATAGTTGTTCGATCACGGAGCGCGTTAGTCGAGATTTCCACGCGATTCAAGATACGGTACGGCGGTACAATGCAAGTCTCACGAGAGACGAGAATTCGCGTGACGCAGATGGACGGCGCAGTTTCGACGGACTGTCGCGAGATTGACGAGCGCGATCTACACCGATTTACCGGACTCGCTAATTCCGAAATTCTCCTTTTCCCGACGCGGCTTCTTAAGGAAGACTTCCGACTATTCGAAGGGGGAGACTGCTCTGCCGGACTCAAAGCGTTCTTTGAAAGAACGCGAGCACAAAGCACGAGGCCCAAATGCCTCGGCTAACACCAATGGATCGAGGACGACACGCTCTCGTCTCGTCCTCGCACTAAATCCCGAGCCAACACTAATTCGCGAACCGAGGATCACTGAATCGACTTACCGTGGTCGGCTACGCTCGCTGGATTTCCTTGGAAAGGCCGAAACCTTCGCCTTCGGTTCCGAACGCGCGGTACACGGCAGTTATGACGCGGAAATAAAACCACCCGCGATGCGTACTAACTTCGGATTAGGCGGAATTCGTACGTAAGTCAGCGAGACTTCGGAAGTAGAGGTAGCTCATTCGACAATCGGCGCGACAGTGATTCGCGGATCCTTATCGATGGCACGCATCGATTCTCGGTCTCCCACTCCTTTCGTCCTACCGAAATTCCCTATGGGCGCACCCGCAACGCAACTATTCGCGCGACGCGAACACATAATCGCGAATGCCCCCCCTACGTGAGAGGGACGCACAGGCTAGCTGATTGCTATCAATACGGCGATTGCGCATTGTGCGCATTTGTTACGACGCGACGTGATGATTTTCGAAGTATGTAGAGGTTAACTTTTTAAAACGTTTTCCAATACAGACATGGCGTTTCTTTTAACTTTGGCTGTGTATGAAATAAAAAAATGGAAAAAAGAAGTAGACGCTGGTCTAAAGACTGGTACAAATGGAGAACACTTTATACTCATGAACATTTATTAAATTATCTCCGAGCGACAGAACCGAACGATTATAAACATTTCCTCATTGATTCTGGCGAAATTTCCATCTAAAGTCTGTGTTCCGGCCAACCGTCATTAGGCCGATCCTCCTTATCGGGAGCGCGTAGCCGCGAAGATGACGTCACGTCATCCTCGCGGCCCCCCACCTTGCGATCCGCCGAACGCGTGAATTTCGGCTACGAACCGGCGGATCGCGAGCGGCATTCGTACTGTTAACGGCCACCGCTTTACACCGTGTTTACCGCCTTGGTCCAACCGTTAACCGTCGTCTCAATCAAGCGTTCGTTTTCACCGCAATCGAGTTTGTTCAACGAGGAATACTGTTAATTGTTAAGTTTGTTGTTTAACTGCGTTACATTAAAAGACCAGTGCAAAACCAGTGTCCAGACAATTATATACCCTTCAAGTACATCCACTAACGATCCCAGATCTATCGTATCCGATCTTCAAACATTTTGGTCCTTCGAGCCGGATGATCGGCGGCTCTCAACACCTGAATCTGAGATCACTAGTGGGTGACTTTAGTGAACTCCGTAAAACCGCCTCAGTGGATTCGTGTGCGCCGGTACATGCTAAGTACAGTTAACGGCCAGTATATTTGAACCGCTCTGTGACCGCTTGCGCCCGCTCGCGTGTGGATTGTTTGTGTCGCGCTCGCATCTCGTTTGACCTCCCGCTCGTTGCCGAACCGCCGTTTCAAAATGAGCATGGCCAACACGCTGTTTGACATACAAGTCGTCCTGTACGAGACCATCGGCAACATCCTCACGAACACACCGACGAAGGGAATGGCCAACCTAGCAGAGGCTAACATACAAACCCGGTTTGAGGCACTCTTCCGCACCTGGGATCAATTCCGTGCGAACCATGTAAAGCTCCACGAGCTATGCACGGAGCAACAACTCCGCACGCACGAGTATTTCGCCCGGGATCTGTGTGAAGAGTGCGAGGAATTGGTCATCGACACTGACGCCGCGCTTCGCCTCATGCGCAAGGAGCTTCTCGAGTCGTCAACCCCCGCTGCGCATCAGGACATTCCAGCCTCGCCCAAATGCATCGCTCCGCCGTCCGATGCTCCTGGCCACCGCACTCTTCGAGGTCATCGCTGCCACCGGGGACCACCTCCAGGCTCACGTCCTGGCTCGAACTGCTTGCGCGCCCGCACTCACGGTCTCGCATCTCCAATCTCGCGAGTGCGTGCCTCCGCTCGTGCGCTCTCGCGCCTCCGCTCTCGCGCTCCTCCGCTCTCGTGTCTCCGCGCTTATACCCTTGAGCCGCCGCTCGTGCGCTTTCGTGCCTCCGCATGCGGGCGCTTACGCCTTCGCTCCAACGCTCTTGCACTGTCGCGCTGTCACGCCTCCGCGCGTGCACCTTCCGACCTCCGCGCTTGCACGGTCGGACCTTCGCACGGGCGCGTTCACTCTGACACTCTTGCGCTGTCGCACTGTCCCAGCTCCGTACTTGCACTCTCGAGTCTCCGCACTTGCACTCTCAGGCTTCCGCGCGTGCATTCTCGGACCTCCGCGCTTGCATTCTCTGGCCTCAGCGTTAACTCTCTCGCGCATTCGCTTTCGGGCTCTCACACATCCGCTTGTGGGCTCTTGCGCCTTCGCTCGTGCGCTCTCGCGCCTCCGCTTTCGCGCCCTCGCACGTCCGGTTGCGCGCTCCTGCGCCTCCGCTCGAGCGCTCTCGCGCCGTCACTCTCGCGCTCGTGCGCCTCCGTTCGTGCGCTGTCGCGCCTTCGCTATCGCGCCGCCGCTCTTGTACCTGCACTCTCGCGCCCTTGCGCTCGCAGCACCGCTTATGCTCTTGCGCGTTCACGCCTGCGCTCTCGCGCCTCCACGTTGTACCTCCGCTTTCGCTCCTCCGCTCTCGTATGCCGTCGCTCTCGCGCCTCCGCTCTTGCGCTCTCGCGCTCTTGCGCTCTCGCGCTCTTGCGTTATCGTGCGCTCTCGCGCCTCCACGTTGTACCTCCGCTTTCGCTCCTCCGCTCTCGTATGCCGTCGCTCTCGCGCCTCCGCTCTTGCGCTGTCGCGCTCTTGCGTGTTCGTGCGCTCTCGCGCCTCCACCTCGTACCTCCGCTTTCGCGCCTACGCTCTCGACAGTTGACAATCCCGCGTCTATTGCCGAGACTGCGTCACGGCAAGGGGGGAAGAATGTTCCGGCCAACCGTCATTAGGCCGATCCTCCTTGTCGGGAGCGCGTAGCCGCGAAGATGACGTCACGTCATCCTCGCGGCCCCCCACCTTGCGATCCGCAAACGCAAACGGCAAAAGACCAGTGCGAAACCAGTGTCCAGACAATTATATACCCTTCAAGTACATCCACTAACGATCCCAGATCTATCGTATCCGATCTTCAAACAGTCTGTCTCATCCAAGAATAGACTTCGCAAACGACCAGTGTACGTCGTTCGCTGCGCAGGTTCACCCTGATTGGTAGAACTCCCAATGCACACCGCATGCGCGAAGTGGCAATGAAGCGACGCCACGCGATCAGCGCTGCAAACTGCCTCACTCGCGTTATACCAGGTGTCCTGTGTTACACGCATCATCACTCTCGCTATTTACCACGTTCGTTTCGCTAGTTTTTCCGCGCTTTTGTTTAAAGTGTTTATTGGCGAAAGAAAATGGAGCAAGAAGAGCCATCAGATGTATCTCCACAGAAGCGGAATCCGAATAATATTCTATTCTGTATAATTCCATGCTAATCAGTTTCATTCCGGTACACCGCGTATATGAAGACTTGCGACGAGACAGTGGGGAGTTGGTGGTGGAGTGGGAGTTGGAATGCTCGCAGCGCCTTCCGCGGTCAGTCGAGCTGCGCGAAACGAGTCTATTCTTAGATGAGACAGACTGTATATGGATGATTTTTACAGACCACTTACCCTTAAGTATGTTCCGTCGTAAAACCCACCGCGCGAAGGAACAAGCGCGAGTCCGAATTCAGAGGCGAGGCCGTCATAAAACATTAAGCTAAAGACCTTCCAGATGTACCTTCCAACAAAGTGACTTTTAGCCAGCCGAAGGAAGCACAGCCGATGTAGCCACATGTATTTGGACCTTTTTTTATAACCGTAGCTACCTGCAACCGAACATACTCCTTGGTTTGAAATCCTTGCTTTAGTTTATTGAAAGGGAGTATACAGGGTGTTTAGTTTAGTTATTAACAATTAAAAATCCGCCTAAAATGCTGCAACACTTCTAAGGACCTGCATTATCAGCCGTATTCTATTGGAACATTTTTCACTTACAATTTAGGAACGAGACAGTGGTGCTACTAGTGCAAAATTACAAAACCTCGAGGTGCTGTATTATTATTTGTGACAAGCGGTGTCTGCCGAATATTACAAATTATTCCTCTATAACGTAAAAATATGCATTTTGGGCTCCGTAGCACCCTACATCTGACTTTTAGGAATCACAATTGACCACTTTTGAACTCCTCATTGCAATGTTGAAGCGTCATTTCGTAATTTCGTAAACCTTGTAATTGCAAATTTATTTATTTATTACGTATATGCAAATTTAGCGATGTGTGCGTGTGGCCACACACTCTTGCACGGCCGCGCCGGCCCCCTTAACGAAGCCTCAGATGACATTTTCGTAAAGGAAAATGGTGCTTGAAATGACCCAAGGAACCTCCCATTTCCCCCTCCTGAGGGAATTTCGGGACACCCTGTATGCATACTTATATTTATTTGATAGATTAATTTGATTTATTTGATTGATTTGACATATGCAAACGAGATTCAATGTTTTTAAATTTTTTCACACATTTCAGAAGAAGACAGCACGTTGCGGGAGACCAGTCGTGCCTCCAAACCGGTACCTTACGACGTCCTCGGAAGAGGAGCAACCTAGGGCGAAATGTCGTAAGGTGCAGGAGCCCGCGGACGCAATCGAAGAAAACCTACGAAGTATATTAGGCGACCCCGCGGCCGAAGATCTTCTATCCATATTTGAGTGCAACGGGGAATCACCCACCCACCCCTTGCCAACCCCCCAACCCGTCCATTGTACCCCCTCCTTCTCCTCCTACTCCTCGTACTCCCCTGTACAAAGCGTTATCTCTCCCAGCCCCTCCCCTGTACATAGCATTCCCTCTCCCCTCTCCCCTCCCCACCCCTGTATATAATCCCCCCCCGTTGCCTCAAATAGTGTTCCCAGCGCAAAGCCGTGGTGGGACCTGTAAGTTCCTTATTTACTTTCAAATTTAGTAATAATTATAATTACATTTTATAACATATGGTGTAATGTTTGTATTTGTTTTAGCATGCGCCAAATGTCCACAAAAATTGCGGAGCTGGAGGAGACCGTGAAGTGAGTGTTACCACATAATTCTCAGTATTTGTTGAAATATGACTGTAACCAAAAGGATGTGTCATTTATTAATTTCTCGTTTCTCAGGCAACAATCCAGTGAGCTGGTCCAGCTGCGGGGGACCGTACTAGAGATGAACGGCAAATTGGAATAAGTGTTACAACATCATTATCAGTATTTATTTAAATATGATTGTAATCAAAAGGATGTGTCGTTTATTAATTTCTCGTTTCCCAGGGAACAAACCAAGAAGCTTGAAACACTGCAAAAAACTGTGGGCCGGTTGGAGGGGGCCGAAATTTTCAGGCGAACGGCCGATGTGCCTTACCCTGCAGTCGGTACAAGATCTGGAGGTATTCGGCGCCGACGATGAAGGGCCGTACGACAGCGTGGTAAGTATATCATCGCATTACACCCATAATATAAGTAAGTGTATCTTTATGAATATGCAAACTGATGTTTATTTTTTTTTCAGGTTGGTTACCTAGCCACACTGGGAGGGCACTCACTGAGAGATGCGGTAAACACATCGTTCAAAGAGGCCCTCTCCCCCGCTGTCGTGCAATCCTGCACGTGGTCCGGGTACAGCCAGAGCGCCGCACTGTTCCAGTCGCCCCTGATGAAGGCCATGTTTGCTAAGCACTATACATTTCTGATTTGCTTTAATTTCATTATTAATTCACTATTTGTCTTGATCATTCATTGTTAAGTAATATTTATCTCGATTTAAACGAATGTTACAGCGGCTGTCCGGCGGACAAAAACATTCCCGCAGCCGACCCGAAGGGAATTTCGGGAGGCGGCGAAAGCGGCCCTGAAAGCCGCGAAACAGAGATTGCGGACGCAACAAGGCCCGTCCAGAATCACGCTCGCAATGGCCAACGAGCAGCAGATCTGGGGCGCCAAAACCTCCACCTCACCCCCCCCCCCCACCCTGAAACACGGTGATGGGAAGGGAGTGCGTCGTAAGTATAATATAGTAAAATTATAATAAAAGTGAGTATATATACAAACTAATGTTTATTTTTTAACTTCCCGATTTTATAGGGAAGTTATTGTAATTACCCCGAAAATCGAAAATCGATTTTTTAGCAGATCTTCACGTTTCATGGTCATTGGAGTCATTTTAGACTATTTTTATCAAAATGTTCGTATGTGTGTGTGTGTGTGTGTGTGTGCGTATGGCCGTTTCTATGTAATCAAATTTTTCGTTAACGTTTTCAGAAAAAGTAACAACGCGATCAGGATGATGAATGATGCAATCGATGTGCCCCGTCGTAACTTAGAGCTGATTAGATTTTGGTCCATTTTGGTCAAGTAGTTTTTTAGTTTTTTTCGGAAGGAGTTGATTAAACATTGCAATTTATACGAAAGGCGTATCCACCGAAGAAGTAAACGTAACTATATATATATATTTAGACATATTTAAAAAAAAAATTTTTTTTATATAATTAAAAAAAAATTTTTTATAAAATTAAAAAAAAAATTTTTTCTTGTTTTTTTTAATTAAAAATACTTTTTTTCCAATTATGCAACTAATGCTAATGTAACCGCTTACAATAATCGAAAATTATTCCACTGCAAGAGTGAGTTAATCATCGCCGAGAATACATTTTCAAAGAATATCGATGAAAGTACAAAAACATTTATATTACAATCTTTAAATAAACAATCAGTTCAAAACGAATTGTTAACTGAGATTAAATTGAAAATTAATATAAAATATATGATAATTAATAACATTGATGTTGAAGACGGATTGGTTAATGGAGCATGCGGAATATTAAAATTTATTACTTTTCAAGAAAATACTAAAATTCCGTCTATATTGTGGTTAGATTTTCAATTGGCCATAGTAGGAGTGAAAGTAAGAACTCGTTATCGTGATTATATGAAAAACGCAAATATAAATCAAAATTTAACACCAATAATAACAAAATATCGAATCAAGTAAATATTTCGAGTGAAGAAAAATAACAGATCACACGTAGTCAATTTCCAGTGGTTCCTGCTGAAGCGATTACGATTCATAAAAGTCAGGGACAAACATACGAGAAAGTATGTATGGATTTTAAAACATCAGAAATACGAACTTTACAAATGTTGTATGTAGCACTGAGCAGAGTTTCAAAATTGAGCGGTTTATATATTTTGAGAAAATTTAAATTAATAGTATCGAAGAAAACCAAGATCAATACTGCAAACCCGGATAATGATGAGATGTATCGTTTGCGAAAAACTAATTAAGACAATTTATATTGCAACATTAGTATGCTATAACAAGGAACCAAGCGAGCAACGAGCATACGATATTGGTTTAATGCGACGCCATATAGCAAACATTTTGATAAGTAGAAAACTATTGAATTTCCCTGAAAACGTATAATATTCTTAAAACGAACACTTAATAAATAATAATAATAATATACAGCAACTAATGAATCGGGAAGTTCTTTGTGTGGCTCGTGGGGAGTCACACACAAAATGAAAGACATTAATAGCTGTGGGCCCTACTAGGATTGAATACCACTAACATTCTCGCAAGAGCAGTCCTGCCCGCGAGCTCGCGAAGCGAGCGAGCAACAACAACCCTACTCGCGAGCGAGCAACAACAACCCTACTCGCGAGCGAGCGAAGCGAGCGAGCAACAATAGCCCTCTAGTTTAGGTTGGGCATGGGACCGTACATGTATAGTGGAATAGGCCTACTGGGGATACCACTTTTTAAAAAACGCATTGTCAATAGTACCTCCAGGGTAATGCGGAAACCTATTGCAAGGTATGGTAATCGGAGGAGAAGGAAGCTGTGGCAACCGGGAACGAGGAACACGCCCAGTTTGTGTTGTGGTAAGTATATCCGATTATGCTATTTAACACATGTATACAGGTGTATATATTGCACATTAATTAATTTGCTTGTTTTTGTTGTTTTTTTTTTGTCCTGTTTACGCCAGAACACACTGGGAGCGTGCTGCGGGCCACAAGTTGGGGGACGAGGACGATGCGCCAACAACAAATGCAATGTGTGCTGTCCAGGGATCGAGGAGGAGAGGGAACATTAATGATGACATCGAAAGAAGAATTGAAACAGATTGTTAAAGTATGGTAATTTTGTAATTGATGTAATTTTTTATTTCACAATAAAGAATGTGAATAATAATACTAAATGAAAAATTACAATGTTCATTTATCATCCATTCATCCATTTGTTATCCCTTTAACAACCGGCTGCGATGTAATAATTAATTTTTTAAAGTAATTAATTTAACCATTTTATATTTTGATCTATTTATTATTTATTTTGAAATAAATGTTTGTGTAGCCATACAATTAATATAAATTTTCTTTTCGCTTCTACGACGTATTGCTGGGAGATGACAAGAAGATCCCTGAGGGCGTGTAGAGGCAAAAAGGGTCTCCAGCTGGCGCCGCCTACCCCCACCACTGACCCTCGCGTACTCGCCGCGTGACCACGCTCTCTCGGCTGCTAGGCCACTCTAGGGGGGACTCCGCTCCCTGCTCGCTTCTCTCGTCAACCTCCGCTGCGCCTCGCAGTTTCACCGCTCTCTCTCGCTGCCTCTCCCATTCTCTCTCTCCCGCTCTCTCTCTCCCGCTCTCTCTCTCCCGCTCTCTCTCTCCCGCTCTGTCTCTCCCGCTCTCTCTCTCCCGCTCTCTCTCTCTCCCGCTCTCTCTCTCTCCCGCTCTCTCTCTCCCCCGCTCTCTCTCCCGCTCTCTCTCTCCCGCTCTTTCTCTCTCCCGCTCTCTCTCTCCCGCTCTCTCTCTCCCCCGCTCTCTCTCCCGCTCTCTCTCCCGCTCTCTCTCTCCCGCTCTCTCTCTCCCGCTCTCTCTCCCGCTCTCTCTCTCCCGCTCTCTCTCTCCCGCTCTCTCTCTCCCGCTCTCTCTCTCCCGCTCTCTCTCTCCCGCCCTCTCTCTCTCCCGCTCTCTCTCTCCCGCCCTCTCTCTCTCCCTCTCTCTCTCCCGCTCTCTCTCTCTCCCGCTCTCTCTCTCCCGCTCTCTCTCTCCCGCTCTCTCTCTCCCGCTCTCTCTCCCGCTCTCTCTCCCGCTCTCTCTCCCGCTCTCTTTCTCTCCCGCTCTCTTTCTCTCCCGCTCTCTCTCCCGCTCTCTCTCTCCCGCTCTCTCTCTCCCGCTCTCTCTCTCCCGCTCTCTCTCTCCCGCTCTCTCTCTCCCGCTCTCTCTCTCTCCCTCTCTTTCCCGCTCTCTCTCTCCCGTAGCCCTCTGTAAATACGGGAATCCTGCTACTATGCGTCGTGTGACGTAGCAGCCGAGAGGGCGTGGTCACGCGGCTAGTACGCGAGTGTCAGTGGTCGGGGTAGGCGGCGCGTATAACGTTCAATTTAGTTTCTATCTCTTGCATTCGATGTAAACAATTTTTATTTTGCACAGAGATCCGCAGTCTAGAAAAACTAATATAGAAAATAAAATTATAAAAGTATATCATTCAATGAGGTTTATTATTTCGTTTTCTCTCCTTGCATGTCAAATCAGTAAAATAAGTAAATAAGTAAAAATTTTCTTTACCGGCATCTGCCACACTAGTGCGACCTGTCCTGCATAACGACATTCGCCACATTAATGCGACCGTGCTGCCCTCTTACAATCTCGGACCTACTTAAAATTTGGCAGGAACCAGGACCGACGGGCCGAGGGGAAGCTTGTGCCGGGTTTGCGCCGAGGGAACGTTACGAGCCCTCACGGTCATAAGGGGGTAGTCTACCCGCTGGTTACAACTAGAATCTTACTAGAATCTTAGTAGAAAACATGGGTTTGCGGGAAAACAAATGCTGTCCTTATTTCAGCAAATTGTGGGCTGGTTGAGGGCTCATTCTAAAGAGGAAGGTTTGACGATATTCGCTCAGGTCATTAGGCTAACGAGATTATGTTTATATCTAATAATATGAAGGCCCAAAGCAGAGAAAAAATCTTGGAAAAAAACCTGCAGGTTTCAATGCATTTTTCTGTCTCTGAAAGACTTTTTGACTGCCCTAATGACCAGAGCGAATATCGTCAAACCTTCCTCTTTACAATGATCCCTCACCCAGCCTACAATTTGCTGAAATAAGGACAGCATTTGTTTTCCCACAAACCCATATTTTCGACCCAAAATCTAGTAGGATTTCTTATTTGACTAGTTATTTGCTAATTTACTAGAATCCTACTAGATTTTGGGTCGAAAATATGGGTTTGCGGAAAAACAAATGCTGACCTTATTTCAGCAAATTGTAGGCTGGGTGAGGGCTCATTGTAAAGAGGAAGGTTTGACGATATTCGCTCTGGTCATTAGGGCAGTCAAAAAGTCTTTCAGAGACAGAAAAATGCATTGAAACCTGCGGGTTTTTTTCCTAGATCTTTTCTCTACTTTGGGCCTTCATATTATTAGATATAAACATAATCTCGTTAGCCTCATGACCAGAGCGCACTGCGTCAAACCTTCCTCTTTAGAATGAGCCCTCAACCAGCCCACAATTTGCTGAAATAAGGACAGCATTTGTTTTCCCGCAAACCCATGTTTTCCAGTAAGATTCTAGTAAGATTCTAGTTGTAACCAGCGGGTAGACTACCCCCATAAGGGGGTACATAACACGCACTGCCTGATGAACACGAGATGGCGTTGCTTGCTATTTCCATATTATATAAAATGATTTCGAGTTATATTTGTTTGTTATTAAAAAAATAAATGTATAAAATTTAACATTTGCCAATTATTCTTCCCCTTTTACATTCCACGCCCTTGCAATTAAGGAAACGCGAAGTTATAATTAAACTGCGGATCTTCACGCATTGATCCTCCTGACTAGGCGCCATCTCGTCAAAACTGGCTGAACTAAATTTGGCTCTAGGTTGCTCTGCACTCTATCATCATGAGTGTAATATGGAGGAAATTCTGCTAATGTGAATGAAATCACGCGCTTCGGTTGTTTGACCTCATTTCAGCAAATTTTGGGCTGGGTGAGGGCTCATTCTAAAGAGGAAGGTTCACCAGACTGCGCTCTGCTCATCATAGCAGTCAAAAAGTCTTTCAGAGACAGAAAAATGCATTGAAATCTGCGGTTTTTTTTCCTAGATTTTTTCTCTACTTTGGGCCCTTATATTATACATATTAAACATAATCTCGTTAAAATCATGAGCAGAGCGCAGTGTGGTGAACCTTCCTCTTTAGAATGAGCCCTCACCCAGCCCAAAATTTGCTCAAATAAGGTCAAACAACCGAAGCGCGCAAACCCATGTTTTCTAGTAAAATTCTAGTAAGATTCTAGTTGTAACCAACGTGTGACTACCCCCATAAGGGGGTAGTCTACCCTATGGTTACAACTAGAATCTTACTAGAATCTTACTAGAAAACATGGGTTTACGGGAAAACAAATGCTGTTCTTATTTCAGCAAATTTTGGGCTGGTTGAGGGCTCATTCTAAAGAGGAAGGTTTGACGATAGTCGCTCTGGTCATTAGGCTAACGAGATTATGTTTATATCTAATAATATGAAGGCCCAAAGTAGAGAAAAAATCTTGGAAAAAAACCCGCAGGTTTCAATGCATTTTTCTGTCTCTGAAAGACTTTTTGACTGCCCTAATGACCAGAGCGACTATCGTCAAACCTTCCTCTTTAGAATGAACCCTCACCCAGCCTACAATTTGCTGAAATAAGGTCAGCATTTGTTTTCCCGCAAACCCATATTTTCGACCCGAAATCTATCGAAATGACTACAAGAAAATTCAATAGCAAACGAACATTTAGTTATGATGAACAGTAGTACTCGAAACAAACGAAAGTTAACGACAAGACAAATGCCTGCAGAGACCGTGTGGGATTGCTGATATTATTTTTAAAATTTACGTTTTACATTCCAAACATAACTGAGCATATGATAACCGTAAACGAATAAGATTTGTAGATTCTGTATGTACTTTTCATGTTCATATTTTTCATGTATACATATAATACAATATTTATTAACTTATTTTATAACTTATTCTTAATTATTCTTATCATATCTTAATCTATTATGACCTGCAATTAAACCATTACAACAAAAGATTACATTTTAATTTGCTTGTTCTTTTTAGCTAAAGCTGTTGCAATGATATTTAGCATTAAGAAAATCACCAATCTAAGCCCTTCCTTTTCAAAGGTATCTCTTGAAACGATAAATTGTATTCATCAGTACAAGCAGCAGATTCGAAACTATCATCTTCATTGGCAATTTCACTGTTTCAGCTGAAAACAAATTATATGGAAATTATACAAATTTAACCTATTGCAGACTGAGTTCAAGTATTGATTATAAAGAGATTTATACCTTGCACTTTCATATCCTACACTTATGCCGGGTCTATGACGATGAAAATTTTCTTCACAATACACACAGGCGGAGAATTTTATTCTCGGTATCCCAATGTCAGGTTCTCAAATCCTTGGGAGGCCTCAGAGAATCTTAATTGGCACAGATTGCATCGTCTGTAAAATATAATTAAAGAAATCACAAAGTATCATGTCCATTACTTTTGAACTAACTTTTTACAGACAGAATTTACTTATCTAAAATATTTTAATCAGACTTTAGCATTCAATTGATGATTTTCATCCATTAAAAACGAACATCACCATTTTTTTTCTTGATTTTCGTCTCATACTATCTTGAAGAATCGCCCGTTAAATTTTCTCTCACATGTTACCGATATATATGTACTAATATGTCCTGGACTAGACCGGAGCAGCATTTTTGTCGGAAGAAAAATCGCAGCATATCTTAGTGGCGACACGATGACCTAAAACAATTTTTCAAAAATTAATATACGTAACAATTATACTATGTATACAAATAAAGTTGGATATAACAATATAATTATTTTAAAATATATTACAAATACACAAAACTCGTTCCAAAACTAAAAATTAGTAAAATGGTAAGTAATATGTGATACAAGAAAGCATTATTTACTTTATTAGATACATAATACACCTTGTACTTACAAGTTTTTCAATAATGATGGGTAGCGTCAAAAATCACTGTCTTCATTTCTGCAACACATAAAATATATCTCAATTTGAAAATTTAATATTTGTTTCGCTCATACTTTTTTAGAGAGTTATCGGTATATATCTTGTAATTTATAATATTCATCACATCTTACACAATAATCCGTAAAACTAACACCACTGAAAAATTCTGATACTAATATAGACATATTATGGGGGTAGTCTACCCGATGGTTACAACTAGAATCTTACTAGAATCTTACTAGAAAACATGGGTTTACGGGAAAACAAATGCTGTCCTTATGGGGGTAGTCTACCCGATGGTTACAACTAGAATCTTACTAGAATCTTACCAGAAAACATGGGTTTGCGCGCTTCGGTTGTTTGACCTTATTTGAGCAAATTTTGGGCTGGGTGAGGGCTCATTCTAAAGAGGAAGGTTCACCACACTGCGCTCTGCTCATGATTTTAACGAGATTATGTTTAATATGTATAATATAAGGGCCCAAAGTAGAGAAAAAATCTAGGAAAAAAAACCGCAGATTTCAATGCATTTTTCTGTCTCTGAAAGACTTTTTGACTGCTATGATGAGCAGGGCGCAGTGTGGTGAACCTTCCTCTTTAGAATGAGCCCTCACCCAGCCCAAAATTTGCTGAAATGAGGTCAAACAACCGAAGCGCGTGATTTCATTCACATTAGCAGAATTTCCCCCATATTTCACTCATGATGATAGAGTGCAGAGCAAGCTAGAGCCAAATTTAGTTCAGCCAGTTTTGACGAGATGGCGCCTAGTCAGGAGGACCAATGCGTAAAGATCCGCAGTTTAATTATAACTTCGCGTTTCCTTAATTGCAAGGGTGTGGAATGTAAAAGGGGAAGAATAATTGGCTAATGTTAAATTTTATACATTTATTTTTTTAATAACAAACAAATATAACTCGAAATCATTTTATATGATATGGGAATAGCAAGCAACGCCATCTCGTGTTCATCAGGCAGTGCGTGTTTCTCAGTGTCACCAAACTCTTTTTTTGCATACAGGTTGTTCACACTGATTTTCTAATTGTAACCATGGGGTAGACTACCCCCTTATGGGGGTAGTTACACGTTGGTTACAACTAGAAAATCAGTGTGAACAACCTGTATGCAAAAAAAGAGTTTGGTAACACTGAGAAACACGCACTGCCTGATGAACACGAGATGGCGTTGCTTGCTATTTCCATATTATATAAAATGATTTCGAGTTATATCTGTTTGTTATTAAAAAAATAAATGTATAAAATTTAACATTTGCCAATTATTCTTCCCCTTTTACATTCCACACCCTTGCAATTAAGGAAACGCGAAGTTATAATTAAACTGCGGATCTTTACGCATTGATCCTCCTGACTAGGCGCCATCTCGTCAAAACTGGCTGAACTAAATTTGGCTCTAGCTTGCTCTGCACTCTAACATCATGAGTGTAATATGGGGGAAATTTTGCTAATGTGAATGCAATTACGGGAAAACAAATGCTGACCTTATTTCAGCAAATTGTAAGCTGTGTGAGGGCTCATTCTAAAGAGGAAGGTTTGACGATAGTCGCCCTGGTCATTAGGGCAGTCAAAAAGTCTTTCAGAGACAGAAAAATGCATTGAAATCTGCGAGTTTTTTTCCAAGATTTTTTCTCTACTTTGGGTCTTCATATTATTAGATATAAACATAATCTCGTTAGCCTAATGACCAGAGCGGCTATCGTCAAACCTTCCTCTTTAGAATGAGCCCTCAACCAGCCCACAATTTGCTGAAATAAGGACAGCATTTGTTTTCCCGTAAACCCATGTTTTCTAGTAAGATTCTAGTAAGATTCTAGTTGTAACCATCGGGTAGACTACCCCCTTATTTCAGCAAATTGTGGGCTGGTTGAGGGCTCATTCTAAAGAGGAAGGTTTGACGATAGTCGCTCTGGTCATTAGGGCAGTCAAAAAGTCTTTCAGAGACAGAAAAATGCATTGAAACCTGCGGGTTTTTTTCCAAGATTTTTTCTCTACTTTGGGCCTTCATATTATTAGATATAAAAATAATCTCGTTAGCCTAATGACCAGAGCGACTATCGTCAAACCTTCCTCTTTAGAATGAGCCCTCAACCAGCCCACAATTTGCTGAAATAAGGACAGCATTTGTTTTCCCGTAAACCCATGTTTTCTGGTAAGATTCTAGTAAGATTCTAGTTGTAACCAGCGGGTAGACTACCCCCTTATGGGGGTAGTTACACGTTGGTTACAACTAGAAAATCAGTGTGAACAACCTGTATGCAAAAAAAGAGTTTGGTAACACTGAGAAACACGCACTGCCTGATGAACACGAGATGGCGTTGCTTGCTATTTCCATATTATATAAAATGATTTCGAGTTATATCTGTTTGTTATTAAAAAAATAAATGTATAAAATTTAACATTTGCCAATTATTCTTCCCCTTTTACATTCCACACCCTTGCAATTAAGGAAACGCGAAGTTATAATTAAACTGCGGATCTTTACGCATTGATCCTCCTGACTAGGCGCCATCTCGTCAAAACTGGCTGAACTAAATTTGGCTCTAGCTTGCTCTGCACTCTAACATCATGAGTGTAATATGGGGGAAATTTTGCTAATGTGAATGCAATTACGGGAAAACAAATGCTGACCTTATTTCAGCAAATTGTAAGCTGTGTGAGGGCTCATTCTAAAGAGGAAGGTTTGACGATAGTCGCCCTGGTCATTAGGGCAGTCAAAAAGTCTTTCAGAGACAGAAAAATGCATTGAAATCTGCGAGTTTTTTTCCAAGATTTTTTCTCTACTTTGGGTCTTCATATTATTAGATATAAACATAATCTCGTTAGCCTAATGACCAGAGCGGCTATCGTCAAACCTTCCTCTTTAGAATGAGCCCTCAACCAGCCCACAATTTGCTGAAATAAGGACAGCATTTGTTTTCCCGTAAACCCATGTTTTCTAGTAAGATTCTAGTAAGATTCTAGTTGTAACCATCGGGTAGACTACCCCCTTATTTCAGCAAATTGTGGGCTGGTTGAGGGCTCATTCTAAAGAGGAAGGTTTGACGATAGTCGCTCTGGTCATTAGGGCAGTCAAAAAGTCTTTCAGAGACAGAAAAATGCATTGAAACCTGCGGGTTTTTTTCCAAGATTTTTTCTCTACTTTGGGCCTTCATATTATTAGATATAAAAATAATCTCGTTAGCCTAATGACCAGAGCGACTATCGTCAAACCTTCCTCTTTAGAATGAGCCCTCAACCAGCCCACAATTTGCTGAAATAAGGACAGCATTTGTTTTCCCGTAAACCCATGTTTTCTGGTAAGATTCTAGTAAGATTCTAGTTGTAACCAGCGGGTAGACTACCCCCTTATGGGGGTAGTCACACGTTGATTACAACTAGAAAATCAGTGTTACAACCTGTATGCAAAAAAAGAGTTTGGTAACACTGAGAAACACGCACTGCCTGATGAACACGAGATGGCGTTGCTTGCTATTTCCATATTATATAAAATGATTTCGAGTTATATTTGTTTGTTATTAAAAAAATAAATGTATAAAATTTAACATTTGCCAATTATTCTTCCCCTTTTACATTCCACACCCTTGCAATTAAGGAAACGCGAAGTTATAATTAAACTGCGGATCTTTACGCATTGATCCTCCTGACTAGGCGCCATCTCGTCAAAACTGGCTGAACTAAATTTGGCTCTAGCTTGCTCTGCACTCTAACATCATGAGTGTAATATGGGGGAAATTTTGCTAATGTGAATGCAATTACGGGAAAACAAATGCTGACCTTATTTCAGCAAATTGTAAGCTGTGTGAGGGCTCATTCTAAAGAGGAAGGTTTGACGATAGTCGCTCTGGTCATTAGGGCAGTCAAAAAGTCTTTCAGAGACAGAAAAATGCATTGAAATCTGCGAGTTTTTTTCCAAGATTTTTTCTCTACTTTTGGCCTTCATATTATTAGATATAAACATAATCTCGTTAGCCTAATGACCAGAGCGACTATCGTCAAACCTTCCTCTTTAGAATGAGCCCTCAACCAGCCCACAATTTGCTGAAATAAGGACAGCATTTGTTTTCCCGTAAACCCATGTTTTCTAGTAAGATTCTAGTAAGATTCTAGTTGTAACCATAGTGTAACAGAGAGGATAAGAGAGTGCTCACGCCCGGGTCTGAGTTGCCACCACTTTCTGGCACGCTCACGCTTAGCACGGAACAGCTCCTACACCGAAGATAGAGCCCGTTTTTACCACAAAACAGCGACCATACCAAGCAGCAGCATGTTTTAGCATGAAACAGAACCTTTGCTAGCCTGTGGCATAAATCAGAACTAGCTTCAACCGATGCTTCGGGCGATATAACCATGTCTCGGAAATTGCTAAAATTCGATGCGGTAATAATTCTAATAAATTTAATATTAATAAATAACTTTATTAGAAGAACGCGCGTGGAATTGATATAAAAAGTGTAATAAAAGTAACAATTGCAATTAAAATCACAATAAACATAATAAAAATTAAAATTGCAATTACAATTAAAATCATAATGAAAATTGAAATTGATATTGATATTGAAATTGAAATTGAAGCAAAAACTCTAACTCGAACAAATAATACCAATGCTAATACTTTCTGCTAGATTATGGCTATTTATAAAAACCACACTGTTTTTTAGGACGTAAGACTTTCAGACCTAAAATAGACGTAAAATGAATGTGTTTAGGACGTCTTGTGCTATCTGGGCAGCTCGATTAAAAGGCGATGAGGTCCGACGAGTGCCGAACGTCAGAGACCCAACGACTAACGAACATAACAAACAAACAAATGTAAGCAGATGGGGAATCATGCACGAATGAAAGTTTAAACTTTTAGATTTTTCAATATACTCCCCTACATAAAATTATTACGAGTTAATTCCGATGCTTTTCCTGATGAAAATGGGGATCAAACTCGAGTGTAATGGAACAATTTTTATTGATACGTAGTGTTATGATAAAAATTATGATTTTATTGAAGTAGTCCGAATGATGTCGTATTTGGTCTCATTTTCATCGGGATGAGCTCTACAACTTATTCGTATTAAAATTATAAAAGTTTAAGTTGTCAATAATGCTCGATTCTCTATCTGCTTCATTGTACGCTGTTGGTCCGACGTTAGTCTTTAAAGTTCGGAGTTCGAAGAGTCGTGAGAGATATCGATGTGCAAAAACTGCCAATTCAATTGCGGAACTTCTTTATTTTTCATTATTCTCTTATGGAACTTGTACCAACTAACTCGTGACATTTTCTGATTAAAACGATAGTAAACACGGTACAAATAGGACTGTATCTAGCAGTGTTATCCGCGGATTTATTCGAAGGCTTCAGCCCTGAAGCTACGAGCTCAGACTGCTTCGGTGGCCGAGTACTACAATAAAAATTAACATGGCCTATATTCTATGTATAAATTATTCTTTATTCCATAATTTATTTTCCCGATCAAACATTTATTTCAAGGTTTTGGATAAAAATTTGAATTATGAAAATATGGAAAGGAATATAAAAGGGAAATGTTAATAAATAAGGTAGAATCGGCGTATATGTATATAATTTATTTATTGTGACTCAGGTAAATACAAGAAACCGCTTTGACATTTTTGATTCGACAAAGCGACGACGCAATCTTTTCTTAATTAAATAGATAATTTTATTTAACTAAAAATAAAAACAAATAAAATTTTAACTCATATTTCAACAAAAAGAAGAACATAAAAAATACCATTTAAATTATATAATTTCATAGTACTCTTTAAAATTATATACAGGGTGTCCCACATAACAGTTCTCACGATATTCCAAGTACTTGCGATAATCTTACAAAAAAATGTTTTAAACAAAAGTTGATCAGTCTTCGATTGGCTATACATTGCAATAAAAAAAGTTGGAATTTTTTCTTTTTTTTAGTATTGTCAAGGCCTCCTTCATTTGTTTAAATGGAATGAGGTATTTTTTAATACATCAATCGATGCAGCTAGACATTCGTTATAGAAAAGTACCAACCTATGTATGTCGAAAAGTTAGTAGTCCAGGAGATATTTCAGTTTACACAAGTAAGTAAACACTAACGTCTTAGTACGACAGTAATGGTATTTTAGAGTTATTGAAATTAAAATATCTCCTGAACTACTAACTTTTCGACATGCATAGGTTAGTACTTTTTTATAACGAATGTCCAGCTGCATCGATAGATGTATTAAAAAATACCACATTCCATTTAAAAAAATGAAGGTGGCCTTGACAGTACTAAAAAAAAAAGAAAAAATTCGAACTTTTTTTATTGTAATGTATGGCCAATCGAAGACTGATTAACTTTTGTTTAAAACCTTGTTTTGTAAGATTGTCGCAAGTTAACAAAGTGTCGACCGAGATAAAGTTATTATCACAAGTACTTGAAAAATCGCGAAAACTATTATGTAGGACACCCTGTATACAGTAAGGAGCATAACTGTTTTCAAACACTTCAAATCAAAATCAATCGTTGAGACGCGGGTTCGAACGGGCTGAGAGCTTGGCGGCGACGTTGGACCTATTCCTCTTCAAAATTTGGCAGCGGCAGATTTCCATCATCTTCTTCGGCATCTCGATGAAATGTTGCAGCTTCTCCTTCCTCGCGTCTCGGCTACTCGGTCCACCTCAACGCGAGTTCGGATGAGCTGAGAGCTTGGCGGCGACGGTGGGCGAATTCCTGTTGAAAAGGCAGCGGCAGATTTCCATCATCTTCTTCGGCATCTCGATGAAATGTTGCAGCTTCTCCTTCCTCGCGTCTCGGCTACTCGGTCCACCTCAACGCGAGTTCGGATGAGCTGAGAGCTTGGCGGCGACGGTGGGCGAATTCCTGTTGAAAAGGCAGCGGCAGATTTCCATCATCTTCTTCGGCATCTCGATGAAATGTTGCAGCTTCTCCTTCCTCGCGTCTCGGCTACTCGGTCCACCTCAACGCGAGTTCGGATGAGCTGAGAGCTTGGCGGCGACGGTGGGCGAATTCCTGTTGAAAAGGCAGCGGCAGATTTCCATCATCTTCTTCGGCATCTCGATGAAATGTTGCAGCGTCTCCTTCCTCGCGTCTCGGCTACTCGATCCACCTCAACACGAGTTCGGATGAGCATGAACAGATTGGTGTCTTTTCCTCTTGGTTTCTTCTCCGTGCTTGGGCATGTAATTTAACTTTATACAGGTGTTTCAATGCTGCTACCCTATGTTCGTAGCAGCTATTTTTTTTTTTCAAACCAAGTCGGATCTTGTGCGTTCATTTCCCTCATTGCTGCTGTACACAGGTTTTGTAATATCTTTTTTCCGTGCCAAAATATCTTCCACTTGCTAATGAAAATTTCCAGTTGCTTTGTTATAATGTTTACGAATGTCTCTGTAGGGCGAGAGAGTTTCGTTACATCAGGTGAATATTCATCGTCATCGTCGTCGGAATATTCTCTGCTTACAATGTATTCTTCTTCGGGTCTCATAAAGTCCAACGGTGTCTTCATCATAACATCACGACATTTAGTGCAGTTAAATTTCTTCATCACATGATGCACGACGTAGCCCGCGAAGTATGTGATGGACGATGCTTCGTACAGAGATTTTTCTTCTGTTATATCAACACTAGTCCCTTGCGTGTTGTTTTGAAAATCAATTGCGCATTCCAACGCTCCTTCGTCCTCTTCATCTTCCAAGCAATTCTCACTTGTCGTGAAATTGCATTCCGCGGGAAGAGAGCTTTCAACCGCAATCAACGGTTGTAATTCCTCGCCTTCATCGCGAGTGTTGGTTCGATCTCCAATTTTTACCATTCTCGAACACATAATTTGCCGCAAACCCAGTCGTACCATACGCGACGTTGGATTAAAATTGAATCCGCCTCGTTGTCGCATTTTCGAGAACAAGTGTTCCACGGAATCCTGATTTGCCAGCCCTACAGCAAACTTGAAATCACGTGTGATTTCATTTTCCGTTATGGAATCATACACTTGTTTAAATGCGCGTAGAGTCTGGGTTATACCGCTAAAGCAGGGCGGTCTCTTCATACTCGTATGTTGACATCCTTGTCCATATGGCCTCAGGCTCCATGTACTTGTCCATTCCATTGTTTCTTGGATGTGTGTATATACAACGTCATTCCGCATGCAAATAGACTTCTTTTTGCTGTTGCTGTTAATATAATAACAATTGCAAAAATCTATCAATTTGTCGATCCTCTTGATAAATTCTGCCGTATTCTCCCACGTTGTACTGTATTCTTTCAATCCTCTTGTATCTTGGCCCGCAAGTTGTACTGCTGTAGCAAATCTCCGGCCAAACATTTGAAACGCTCGCTTCACGTTCATAGTTTGGAACGCATTTGGTTTGATATGCGTATCCGTTATGTGGGACAGCAATCTCGAGGAGTTCATAGTCCTATCATAATTCCATGTTTCGTGCATATCGGAAAATGAAATTATGCATTCTTGTCCAACGTATATATGTCCATGTGTCCTCAATTGTGTCACCAGCCGCTTAATTAAATGTGGGAAATCAAATGTCGCATAGTAAGTTGTTCCCTCGTAATTGAAAGATGGATTGTCTTCCGTTGCTCCCAATTGTCTATATATTTTCTGATTGGTGGAGCACTGATCACAGGTTAGTATCTTTACAAGTGCTCCACACTCTTTCAGCCGTCGCAAACATATATGCAGAAGTTTAATTACGTCTTCTGCTTTTAATCCTCCTGTTCCTGACAGGAAATATGCTAGTGGCTGCCTCCACTTATTTTCAGCATTAATGCTGTCTACACAAAAGACGAAGACGTAACGTGCTTTTGCGTCACGTTGGCCCAAAATTCCCAAATCCACAATACCTTCCACTTGATCTAAGAAGGCTGAATATTCTTCCCATGTTTTAATTGACATTTCGTCCCATTTAAGGGCACACAGCCTCTGCTCATATGGTAATTGGGAGAGTCGCATTTTGATATTGTCAAATATCTTATCAGAAAATCCTGTTTGGATATCGTTGGCTGCAATCCATCGTCGAACTGTACTTTCCGCTGGTAAATGACAACCATTTCGTCTCAGGTTGTTATAGGCCGATGGCGAATTATAAAATATCATTTTCGCTAGATCCTGCTCCTCCGTTGAACATTGCGCGTTTTTTTTCTTCAGCTGTAATTTCACCATGGCTCGTGCAGCATTGTTGAAGCACTTGTGTCTATTTAAAAAATCGTCCACGGTCTCTCTTTTACACAATTTTTTTATCTGAAGAGCTTTGGACCTGGTTGCTCTGTCCACTTTCTGCTTCATGTATTTGAGTTGCATCCTCAAACTTCTTGATCCTCAGCAGTCTTGAAAATGTACTCCTAGATCTTGCTTTCTTTCGAATTTCCAAAGATTTTTTCCGCGGCATTGGAACCGGCTCTGTATGTACCCAATCCATCATGTCGTCGTTACTCTCGGAAAAGTTTAGCGATCTTCTTCTATAAACCCGCGTAACATGTTGGCATTGGAGTTCTTCGTCCACGTCGGAATCCTCTTGTTGTAGGGGTACAACCCTTTCGATTATGCCGTCTGCTTCTTCTTCATCAGAGATCATTATAGTCTCTTCGATAATTACTTCATCCACTTCTTCTGCCGCAGTGTTTTCGCTGCTGCTTTCAAGAAGTTCCTCTTCTTCCTGAATCCGACTCCGATTCGTCCAAGGTGTAGGTACGGCGTTCACTTTCAACTTTCTTCCTGCATTCCCGTGCAATGCACTAATGAACATTTCAGATGAAAAATGCTCAGCACAGATACCTACAATGTAAAATTGTTTAATAATAGAGGTGAATGTGGCAAAGTAGAAAGGTATAACTGAAAATAAGATTATCAAAACTCGAGAACTAGGGTCGCCGCACAGTCTCGCGAACCATGGACAAAAATCGAAAAAATCACTGCTTCATATCGATTTAAAACTATGTTCATACTATGTCAAAATGTCCAAACAAATCATTTTTAAAGAAAAACTCAAAAAATTCAGTAGGAAATTAATTACAAGCGAATCTGTAAGCGAATATTAGGAAGATGAAATAGTACATCAGTTCATAGCGTAACTTGTTTACGTTGTATTATGAACAAAAGACGTTTGTAAAAAATAATCTATTTAGAAAATAATGACCTCGAAAATCGGCCGAAAAGAACACTTCTTGCCGATTAATGGCTTACCATGACAAAGGTATCAAATGAGCTATCTTCGATTATTAATTTTTAAGTGTGAATGTAAATGTCTACTTCCTACTTACCCAACCGTTTAATGGTAGATGCGCTGAGATGTCTCAAATTTGGATTACCTGTTGAAAGAGTAATAGAAGATGAAAGTTTTGCATACAATAATATAACAATATGTAAGGACAGTTCAAACATACAATAGTATGAGTAGAAAGCAGTATGAAAAGCAGTATTGAAAAGAAAATTGTTGAAATATGTTTCGAAGCAAAATTAATCTATTATTCACTGATATATTATTCCACATAAGACGTGGTCTGCTTGTGCTTTTCTCGTTATTAAATAAACTCCGTTGAGTCAATATATACAAAGTGTGCGGATTATTTAATCACATAATCCAATAAAGACCATTTATGTATAGTATTCAAGGGAAAATTTCGTGTACTCACCAATTCGTGCAATCCATTGAGCGTACAAGGGATTGTGTTGTTGCGGGAAGCTAAAGAGATGATGTCCTCCTTGTCGGCTATTGCTGTAGTCCTTATATGCGCAAATGTTGTCCCAACGCACTATGACGTCGCGATGTGGTGTCCCGGAGAAAGCCATATCCTAGAAAACCTAAAACACACGCACAAACACACACACACACAAACACACACACACACACACAAACACACGCGCGCGCGCGCGCCCGAATACGCAGAAAATGAAAAATTCACGAATTCGTCGGCGAAAATTTGACGACAGTGGAAGCAAAAATTAGTTATTAGTAGATTAGAGAAGTAGAATATCGTTGCAGAATTCACGCGTAGAATTAACTTCACGTTAATGTGTACGAGCAGAGAACGAGTCAAAGTTAATGACATGGTGAATTTTAGGTGCCGCGCTTATATACACAAAATGCTATTAGTGGGAGGAGTTGCAATTGTCCAATTGGAGTTAAGTTGTTTTCGTCTTTTAGCTTGGTGGGGGTAAAAAATGGCTTTTCCTCTGGGACAGCGTGTGGGCCTTAGATGTCTCCAAAATATACACGGCCAGGTACTGCTGCTGACCTGGCTTTTTATGGATGCCGTTTTACTACACAAAGTCCTTTCCAGAGTCTTAGCCCAAAGTATGAATCCAATAAGAAAACTTTTTTATTTTTCATTATATTTTTTGGGACTTCACCACATATCATTCGTGGCACTTTTTAAATAAAAATCATACCAAATATGATTAATTTCGATGATATTTACTTGAAAGAACGGCGCATGGGAAAGAAAAAGACGCGGCGCACAGTGGGCCAGATCGACGCGCTAGCTGTTCATGAGCTAAAAATGCACAGTGATTCTTAAATGTTCATTACACTCGAAAACGATAATATTAATTAAAGTTATTAAAAACTCTTGTTACAATAAGCGTTCAAAGATCAAACTTTTTCAGATACGATTTATCACCGAAAAAATTCCGTTTCTTCATAACGATGTCCTGGAAAACTTACCGAAGATTAAGTGCCCAAATTTTTTTTATGAATAATGTATATCTATGTTGAGAACTAATCAATTTTCTTGCTTTGTAAGGGTCTACAGACCTTGAAAATGAAAAAATTAATAATATTGAATAAATGTTTTGGCTACTATGAACAGTTAAAGTTGAGCGTTTTCAAAGTACAGTAAATGCTCGTTCGTTGTGAAAAATCGTCTATGCGGTCGTTGCGACGTGCCTACCCACTCCACTGCTTGTCAACGCCGAGTCGGCCGAGTCACTCCGCACGGCGGCAACGATTGATGTCGGCTCGGGTATATCGGTGTGAACACCACAACATTGACTCGAGTGAATCGAGTACTCAAACTTCTTAATTTCAATTAGGCTTTTATGGGACTTTCACTAACTTATTTCTGGCATTTTTCTGATTAAAATGATACCAAACACGACCTAATTTGAACTGAATTTAGTGGTTTAATTGACGGTATATACATATGACGGTATATACATATGAAGTAACTTTAGGGGTTCGATCCCCGACGCCGGCACCTCTGGAATACTCCATGTGCTCTGTAGACTGTGGTGCCCAAGGTGGTTCGGAACCCACCTTATAAAAACTGTAGGTCCCGTCGTGAAATAATTCCGAAAAGGAGTTCACAAAGCGACGTTAAATAACAAACAAAAAAAAAAGTAACTTTAGAACATAAGAGTACAGTGGTCGTGCGTCGTCCGGTTTCCCGGCAGTAACGTTCGATTTCGCAAATATAAAGACGCGATGAACTATGACCGATCATGTCGTAAAACCGAACACCGTGTCAAGTCACGCGCGTCGCTCGCTCCATTACAATTTTTTGATAAGAAACAAAATTAAATAAATCTTAAATAAATCTTAAGTATATTACTTAAAACAGTTAAAAAATTACAAAAAGTGTGTCTTTTCCTGACGGATGTAAACGCTTCAATTCGATAGTTTTCCTTCGATGGTATTTAAACTGTAGTGGTTTAAATGACGATGAACGTTTCGGGCGCAAGGAAGGATAGCGCGTATAGAAAAGAAAGAGACGCGGAGAGTCGGAGTCGCCGGCACAGTGCAAAGGCCCGCGCGTGGTCTCGCTTTACACGCGCTGTCCTTCTCTACGTTCGGCTCGGCCTTTGAAGCTCGAAAAACGTAGGACCACGATCGAAAAATGCGAAGAAATCCCCCCGAGGCGTTCGCGTTTATAGAGAATTTACTGTACTTATTATTATTATTATCATTATGTTATTATGTTGACACGTCCAAACCGCGCGGTTTCCGACAAACACCTGAACACTCTCATAGCAACCAATGTAAATAAAATCGCGCGGTATCCGGCGGATTTGATTTCCAGCGGTTCGGAGGCAGCAGCCGCGCGGATCTTTAGACCGCGCGGTCACGTGTGAACGCTTCCATTTACGCCAATGTAAATAGGTCCGCGCAGTTCAAATCGCGCGGTCGAAAACGCGCGATTTGAACCGCGTCAAAATTAGACCCCGTTCAGACACGGCGGAATCCGCGCGATTTCAACCACGCGGACCTTATTTACATTAGCGTATAACAATCAAAAACGCGGTCGAACAATCAAAAACAAAAATCGCGCGGTTGAAAACCCGCGGTTTCCGCGTGGATTTGATTTCGGCCTGTCTGTGAGACCCTTCTAGTTTCGTCCTGCATCGACCGACAGGACGGCCCTCGTTTTGGAAACTCGGAGTTTATTGTACCAGGATTTGCTGGCCGTTCCCGGAGTTGTTCTCTATGGAGAGGTTTATGACAGGTCATTACTATTGAGCTGGAAGTCGACACTTTCTCGGACAACGCGTGTTGACACAGTAAAAAATTATGAATTGGACGCGCTAAAAACAGCTTTCTGAAAAATAGCTTCGCTGTCGATCCGTCCGCTGTCCGCTTCGCTGTCGATCCGATGTTTATTGCACGTGCCGATAGCCGCTACGCTATCGTACGTCGCACAGTGGTGCAAAATCCCCAAGACATGGCAATAATTCGTTTATTATGCCATTTTAAAAAATCTATGTGTATTGAAATACATTACAGCATTAATGCATCGATCATAGATTGGAATAGAACCTTACCACAAACACCGACACTGGAAACAACTGCTATATACATTCGAATGAAAAAATTTTTTCTCATTTCTTTGTTGTTTTTATGTATATGCACTCCTTGATTTTCGAAAGTTTCATAGTGTAGATATTATTCACTGTGGTACATTACTTCAAATTATAAAAAATACAAAACTAATTATTAATTTTTTGTATATTATTGAGACCCTTCGCGAGTCCCACCGATTTTTATTTGGTTATAATCCAAAAGTTTGTGACTTTCCGACAAATAAGGTCACAATGGTTTTGGAAAGAACGAGATGAACTATTTTTTTGAATCCATATTTATTAAGCTTAAGATTTTTAAAACTACATATATATATATATATAAGAAAATGAAAACACTATCCGAATGATGTCTTTCAGTTTTTTCAAGAATCAGATGATCTATGAAATAATAATCAAAATAAACGACAATTAAAAATAATGTTATCTTGTTTATTCCTTCGCCATTAATTAGTATTTCCATGTATATATTCACTTTTACGTTACAAATCACAAAATATCATAATTTCTACTATAGATATTTCGTCCGGCACGTAGGACGGAAAACAAAATCATTTGATTTTCATCCTACATCGTCCGATGTCGAGGCCCCATCATGGGGTTTGTCCATTGAATCCTTTCTCGAAGCGCCCAAAAAGGTTCGGCCACTCGTGAACAGTGACCGATTCGTCTGACGTCGGGCTCACTGTAAGCACATTTTCCGACAAAACCAGCCGTACCCGCACCAACACATGCCTCCTGAGGCGCTTGAAATGCTCGTCTCTGTGTGGGCCGAAGTGGGACGCTGGACGAAAACGGATCCACTGTACGCGTACCCTTACGGGGTATATTCCGCGCTAGTGAGGATAGTCCTGACGCAATTGTAGGCCAGTTATTTGGGACATTTTATTTGTAACCGTATTTTTAAGAACGGAACCTGACAGAATTGACGCAGTTTAATAAGACAAAACGTACAAACATATATCAAACAGCAAAACCAACGAACATAACGATACATATTTTAACCGTACATACATTACCACCTTTTCGTTCCATTAGATTACATATTAACAGGGTAAGTACAACTTTATTACTATCACTAACCTAACCTGACCAATCCTGTGCCATCATCCCTTCCACTGTGCCCCACGCGTGCTTGGCCTTATATGGCGGGGGTAGCGAGCCCACGGAAATCCCAAGGAATCTGGTTAGACCGATTTGGGCTTTAATGTCATTATGGTTATTACGGCTATAAACTCTTAAGGGTACGGCTGGTGGCACATTGCCGTTCGGCCATGGCACAACAAAAGCCCAAACTTACTTTTTCAGAAGTTTTTGCTTCAAAAAGTATATTAACGGTTTCGGTGTTATTTCAGCCGTTTGGCATAATACCGTTACCGGTATTGTCCGGTATGTATATTTTACCGGGATTAAGTCCCTGATTTCATACAAGCAATACTTTGTCTTGGGCGAAACGAAGAAATCCTCTCTCGTTTGGCTCCAGTCTCCTTAACTGTACTATACACTAAAAAGGTTCCATGTATGTATAAGCAGGATTTATAGCCGGTTTATATGTGCTTTGACGGTATTTATTCGTCCTTTTGTAAATTTCATTTCCGTTTTACCCCAATATCTCTACCCTAGTTGCACAAAAATATTGTATAAATATCTTTTTAAAATTTTTGAATAATATTTTTTATGCCACACTTGTTCATCTGAGCTAAATATTGGATCTAAATATTGTACACATGTACAAGAAATGCAAATTGAATGTTTAGAAAATATAAGCTAGATATTCGGGGAGATAAACTAGATATTTAAAAAAATATAAAGTATATATTAAAAAAATGTGAATCTAATATTTGAAAAATATAAATTCAATATTTAAATAACATTCAATTAAATCTTCAAGTTCAAAAAAAAGTTATAACAAAAATTAGAAACTATATCTAATAGTACTCTTTCTATGCACTGATGAGGGAATATTTCCACTTCGTCTTCGAAATGACCTTATTACAATTCAGAAATTTTTGTGCAGTTGGCGGGATTCGAACTGGGACTACCGTTTAGTTAATCTTGTTTAGTTAATCTTGCTGAGATGTTTAGGTCTTCCTTGTTTTCCAAATAAAATTATTTAAATAAAAATAAATTTTTTAAAAATACCACGTTTTTAAAACGCACTAAAAAGTATAAAATAAAATTTTTAAATACGCCACGTTTAAAAAACGAACTAAAAAGTATAAAATAATTTTTTCTAGCCCCATACAGATTCCTAACCCCTTAAAATTTGTGATTGTGAATTTTTAATAGCTAAGAAAATACTTGTAAGATTTAAAACGAAAAACGCGGGGCGCATGCAATAGATAATTGATGCATGAACACTAAATCACTAACAACTTTATTGAACTGCAAATGTTATGAAGTGTTGTACGAGATTTCTCAGCGGCAGCTACTCTCTACACTCCTTACTATGTATTATCTTGCGCCCCACGTTTTTCGTTTTAAATCTTACAAGTATTTTCTTAGCTATTAAAAATTCACAATCACAAATTTTAAGGGGTTAGGAATCTGTATGGGGCTAGAAAAAATTATTTTATACTTTTTAGTTCGTTTTTTAAACGTGGCGTATTTAAAAATTTTATTTTATACTTTTTAGTGCGTTTTAAAAACGTGGTATTTTTAAAAAATTTATTTTTATTTAAATAATTATTTTCTGCTTTTTAGTCTTGCATGTGTGAAATTTTATAATCGATTTTGAACATTTTGATGAGATTATAACAGAGACATGTAGTAAATTTCAGACGGTATTGCGACGCGTCATATCGAAAACGAACGCCGTGGTAAAATGTCAAAGATAAAGGTTCGAAGGAGAATTTCGGTGTAACTGTTCTTTCGCTTGGTAAACAAACATTATAGTATACTAATACGTAGTAACTTTGTAAACACCGCACGGAGCTCGAACGCACACTGAGCTGCTTCGGTGCGAAGCAGGTCAGTGGAGTGGGAACCGAGTGGGCACTACCGGTCGTCGCGCGGGGACGTGTAACGATTAAATTTTTAATAATTTATATCTCCTAAACGCGTAGGCTGTTGTAAATTTAAAAAATTTTTTGTTTAATATTGCATTGTCATATAGTACTGAGCTATGTTTAAAATTTCAAGTCTCTCGCTCATCGAGAAGTTAGTTTAAAATCAGTTGTATAATTTGTACCGAACAGACAAACAGACATATAAGAAAGCGACCTAATAAAAACGTGGTAAAATATTTAATGGCATACCTGGTGATTTGGCGACTTCTCTGTGAAAATCATCATTAACGAACTGCTCCTTTTTTGTAGACATTATTTTGAGATTATAACAGAGACATGTAGTAAATTTCAGACGGTATTGGGACCGCATCATATCGAAACGCCGTGGTAATATGTCAAAGATAAAGGTTCGACCGATAATCTCGGTGTAACTGTCCCTTCGATTGGTAAACAAACATTGTAGTATAATAATACGTAGTGACTTTGTAAACACCGCACGGGACTCAAACGCACACTGACGCACACTGAGCTCCTTCGGTGCGAATCGGGTCAGTGGAGTGGGGATGAGTGAGAGAGGGAACGGGTAGTGGAGTAGGGAGCGCTGTCGCGCGGCGTGGCGACCGTTGAACGCGATGACGTAGGTTTCGCGGGGGGGTGAAAAGGTAAATATTTAATTGTTATATCTCCGAAACGGATAGACTTTTTAACAATTTTTTTTTTGAATAATGCATTGTCATCCAGTTCTGAGCCATGTAACCGATTTCAAGTCTCTAGCTCATCAGGAAGTTAGTTTAAAATCAATTGCAAAATTTGCCACCGAACAAACAAACAAGAAAGCGAGCTAATAAAAACGTGGTAAAATAATACTTTAAATGGAGCATTTTCATCAATACTTGTTTTATAACAAATTTTGTGCGGTTTATCCCTTTTAGACCCCGTTCAGACACAGCAGAATCCTTTCGATCGCGCGCGCGGGCTCTTAAACCACATCCAGCATATTTTCAGCCATTTCATAATTTCTCCATCCGTATTTTTTTTCCTGTTTGATATTGCCTCCTCTAGAGATTTGGTTGAGACAAAATCTTCTCGTTTCATTCCATACAAAATGAACCTATTTTTTCGGCAACTCTTTATTTTATTATAATAGTCATGAGCAGTATATAATTGCACATGCTCGCATTGGAGCTTATTCTCAAAGACAGTGTTGCCTAACGAGCGATAATTTCCAAGGCATACAGTAATTTGACAAAGCAATTAAGGGGGATCTATACCCAATGAAGTAACTAGAAAGGAACTAGAATCTTACTAGATTTTGGGTCGAAACATGGGTTTACGCGCGGCGATTTTTTGTCCTTATTTGAGCGGATTTTGGACTGGGTGAGGACTCATTCTATAGAGGAAGGTTAAATCCGGCGCGCTCTGCTAGTGATTTAACGAGATTATGTTTATATCTAATAATATGAGTGCCCAAAGTAGAGAAAAAATCTAGAAAAATAACCGCAGGTTTCAATGTATTTTCCTGTCTCAAAGAGATTTTTCTGACTGATATGATGAGCAGAGCGCGCCGTGATGAACCTTCCTCTATCAAATGAGCCTTTGTGTAGCTCAAAATATGCTCGTATAAGGACAAAAAATCGCCGCGCGTGCTTTCATTCACATTAGCAGAGATTTCCCCATATTAGGTTCATGAAGACAGAGGTTATCTCTGATGTAGAGCCAATCTAGAGCCAATTTCATTTCAGTTAGTTTACACGAGATGGTGCCTAGTCAGAAGGACTGTCAATCAGTGCTGCGATATTGTGCAACATTTCACTGCTGTCAATGTGGAATCATAGCAAAACTGACACAGACGAGGTACATATTCTGATCGGTGGCACTAATATTAGTGCGACCTGCCCTGTATAACGGCATTCGCGACGAGATGAATAGAATATGGAAATAGCAAGCAACTCCATCTCGTGTTCATTATGCAGTTGCGTGTTTATCAATGTTACCAAACTTTTTTTCTGCACAGAGGTTGATAACATTGATAAATAGCCCAAAATCCGAGGGTATAGATCCCCCTTAAGAAGTTGTTTTAACTATGATTATTAGAAATGGATTTATTCCACTTTCAAAAATAACGGCTCATATAATTGGAAGTGTACGATACGAAAATTTATAATATAGGAAACTCCTCCCTACCTTCTATTTACTGTTCTGATTCTGTCAGATTCGGCAGAAAAAGGAATATAGCGATGAAATAAACTTAAAAACTTGAAAGGCAGCGAAAATGAAGGACTAGTGTCAGCTGGTTTGCTTAGGAAGGTTTTTTTTACATCTTATAATCTGTTTTTAGTAATGTCCACACTTTTGGCATATTTTCTAGATCCCAACAAGATTTAAGATTTTATTCCACTGAAACCGATGAGAGTTTCAAAGTTTTCTTTAACCTACCACTAAAAAGGTGTCGTTGGCCAAGAATGGTTTCTAATATTGTTCTCAAGACATAAAGAGGGTCATTTAGTCGTATACAGTCTGCTGGTATTTTCCCGAGACCTGCGGTATAGACAACGAACCATAATAGCGGTGCACTCGACTCGCCTCTACCTGAAACGGGGGTACACGGCGCCCTTTTTTTTAAATCGCCAGTCTTTTTAAGGAAACTGCAAAGAATATAACCATATTTTTCTCAAAAAAATCATTCTGGCCTCCACCGAAAAAACGTAATAAAAGAGTTTGTTTAAATTTTTCGACATTATAAAGCTGATTATCGAGGTTGAAAATAATATTTTATAATAGCCCAATTCTTCCTGAATAAAACGAAAAAAATGTAGCTCAATCGGACAAACAGTTCCTGAGATAAAAATTCGTAAGTGAGGTCCGTTTTCGCCATATTGGGCCAAAATTGTTAATTTCGAAGACCTGTCATTTCTAACAAAAAATTCGAAATCGGCAAAATGATGAAATGAACGACCCAATACAATTGTTATTTGTATGCTTTATTTTAATAAGGTAGTACAACATAAAGAATAAACATTTGTATATGTCTAACATAATGTGTACAGGGTGAACCACGAATCGTGATCAGTGAGTAATTAATCTGTTATCAAATAAACAACCTTCTGTCCTGACTGATTCCCATACTGTAGACTCATTATTATTATCTTTATCAGGATATACACCTAATTATGATTGCTTGGTTAGAAACATGAAAACTCAGTCTTCCCATTAATGTTAAGGCAATAAAAAAAGGTTTTAATTCTAAATCTGTCTTTATCTGTAGCTAATTTGAACTAATATTGTTAATAATTACTCATGTTGTTTCAATTCCCCTGGACGATTTTTTTTGGCCCGTTAAATAATCTATGTACTGAAACACAGTGTATAAACATAGTATGTATTTCACACCTCCCTCTCCCCACTTAGACTACGCCTATGACAACAAGTTGATCGCGATTACATTTTAAGATAAAAAGTAGATCTTATGTACACAAAAGTTGGCCACCCCTGAAATACAGCATGGTTTCAACCTTTGGTAAGAATATCTTGTATGATATACGAAGAATTAGGATGACAATAAGCAAATTCACTCTAGATTACGAAATCACGACCGTAATCATGATTCTGAGATTACTATGACACAATACTGTGGCCGTCACTACTGTTTATAATACTGTTTATATTATTCAAAATACAAAGTAACGAAAAGAATAAGGAGTAGATAATGGAAACAACTCGTCCGGGACATCGTCAATCTTTGACACAGCAGCTTCTATTGCTTGGAATCTGCACCCCTAAAAAAATTTATTTTTTTTCTACAGTTTATAATTTGCTCACAGTTGCGTAAACAAATATATAAAATGCACGATGTAAGTTCGAGTATTTTCGTTTCTTTCAACTTAAAAGCATTGGTTTTTGCACATGATATCCATAAAAATTGCAGTGAGAGCCGCTGGACCATACTTATCCTGAAAAACCCTTTCGGTTCTTCGTAAAACAGTTCGCCGAAATAAAAGTTCTTCTTAACTGTTTTAGGAACCGAAGTCGATATTAAACAGTTTTCGAAGTCTGATTCTGAATCATTCAGTTACATTCTATTTCAATTACATTGTGCTCCAAATACATTAAATTTCAATTACAATGTAATTCAACTACCCAAATGGCGCTGAGACGTCTAAAAGATATACTTTAGACGCCTGCCGCAAGACATTCAGACGTCTCGAAAGTCGCTGGAACACCGCTGGAAGGTCGCTGGAATGTCCTATATTACAAAACGGTACGTCTAATACACGTCTTTTAAGTTTTTACGGTTGAAATGAGATGTCTAAAAGGCGTTTTCGTTCTGCAGTAAAACGACGTCTCCAAAAAGGCTCTTTTAGACGTCTAAAAGACGTCCTTTTGGGACGTAAGACGTTCAGACCTAAAAAAGACGTAATAACGACGTGTATAAAACGTAGTGTGCTATCTGGATACGATTATTCGCGATTAGTGTAATTACTAACAATTAAATTGATATTAAACGGTTTGAATTATCTCATACAACTAGAGTATAATCTATCCTATGCTGAATATTAAATTAATTTATATTTTTATGCCAAGTTCTTCAGAAAACTACGCAAAATATATATTAATTTCAGAGTAAAATGTGTTCTAACTCTCGGGAACTTTTCTCCAAGTTGTATATTAAATCTAGAAATAGAGAGAGAGAGATTGTATTTAAAACTATTAATTTCTCTTTCTGAAAAATGATGTAAGATCTCATCTTCTCTGGCGCGGGAGGGGGAAATCCGCTCTACCTTCGGTCTAGGAGCTGATCCAGGCTAAGCGTCCGCTCTACCTTCGGTCTAGGTGCTGATCCAGGCTAAGCGTCCGCTCTACCTTCGGTCTAGGAGCTGATCCAGGCTAAGCGTCCGCTCTACCTTCGGTCTAGGAGCTGATCCAGGCTAAAAGTGGGAGGGGGAAATCCGCTCTACTTTCGGTGTAGGAGCTGATCCAGGCTAAGATTTTCGTGGTGGCAGCACTATACCGGTGGCAGCTCAGAACCCGGGCGTGAGCACTCTCTTATCCTCTCTGTGCATATATAGAAAATATAACTAGAAAATATAACCATAAACTAATCACCCAACACAACTCATGATGGTAAACTACAACTGAATTCTCGTTCCGTGCGCAGTCCATTTTGTGTCCAATTCTACATGTGCGCAATTCGTATTCTGTGGTGTGCAATCTCGCCGTGCGCCAAACCGCCGTGTGCGCAAAAGAGCTGTGTCCAATTTAGCGTGCGCCATCTCGCCGTGCGCCATCGTATTGTGCGCCATCGAAGGCCTCTCGGGCCTGACGGCCGGGCCGGGATTCAGCCTGTTTTTGAGAGGGCAGCACGGTCACACTAATGTGGCCAATCAGTGCTTCGATTGAGCCCAAATTTTCTCGCGCATACACGACACAGTGCGGGTCGCATGGAAATGAGGATTGCAATGGTGCGGGATTCGCGTTCTCATTTCTCAATAATACAAAAATTTGATTTTTCAGTTGTCAATAACGCTAGATAAAAGATCAATGTAGGCCGTGATCGCCCTTGAAAGTCCTATTTTTACACTTACGAGTCGTAATTTGCATCATACGGAAGCATACAACTGCGCATGTAGCTATTTTCATAACATATATGCTAGAGATGGGCATTATCGACTAAATTCAACTATCGGCTAATTACTATTTAGTTACTACATACTATCGAATATTTAGCCGATAGTTTTTAGTCGACTGAAATTTCGTTTTAGTGGTTACGTCTAGATTGCAGTCTATACTCTATGCCTACGTATAGATCTCATTTCTCACTAAATAAATATAATCAATAATTTAAAAATGTATATAAATTATTATTTATCTTTTAATAATAATGCAATATAAAGGCAAAATGTTAATGAACTTTTTAAAAAAATATCTAATATCGATAGATGTAATTATAAAATACTATTTTTTCATTAGGTTAGGTAAGTATTTATTGTTATTTAATAATTGTATAATATTTGTAGTATAATAATTGTTATTTATGCTAAATACACATACGAATTATTCGATATCGCTAATGAGTGAATGGATTTGATAGTAAATCTTATAAAATTCAACCAATAGCTGATTCAGTAACTGAATTTATTCTATATCCAACGAGAGAGCAGTACCGTTGCGCGCAGCTTGGAAGATGTTGGAGGGGCAGCGAGCCTATCATCTCTCACTCCACTATCCACTCCCCACTTTCTTGAACCAATTAGGGCGAACGTGCGCAAATACGAACGAAAACTGGTCTTCACGTGGTACTGCTCTCTTATTGGATAGAGTATAGTCGATAGTTTTCAGTCGACTGAATTGCTTTACAGGTTATTCTCGTATTTACTCTTATTCTCGATGTTCGCTAGTTAAATAAATAGTAGGACAGTACAGATATAGTAAACGTGATCGAATGATTTTGTCTGAATCTGTCTTTATTTAATAATAAATTCATACACTATGTTATAACTATAAATATACACAATTTATTTATATCACATATATAGTTTATATCGTATAAATAACAATAAAATTTTAACATCTAATAGGAATTAAAGTATTGAAATATCTATTACATATTTCATTACTTGCATATTTGCACGTCCTGTCATAATCTTGTATTTCTAACCTTTTCGTTTCATCGTCTGACACTGACACACGGTGTATTATAGAGGTGTTCCGACTAAACCCTCTGTGAGGCTGAAGTTTCGAAAAAGATAGCGGTTGGTTCTCTGGTCGCCGCCAGATGGAATCCTAGTCATCTGCACAGTTTTCAGCATGCCATGTAGCCTGTGCCAAAGAGGATTAGATAGAGGCAGAGAGTATATGAGAGTGCTCACGCCCGGGTTTTGGCCGTGCCCATTATAGTGCTGCCACCTACACTAGTGCTTAGCCTGGATCAACTCCTGTCTCCACACTCAGTTCGGACAAGAACCGGTTTCCACACTCAGTCTGGACAAGAACTGGTTTCCACACTCAGTCCGGACAAGAACCGGTTTCCATACTCAGTCCGGACAAGAACCGGTTTCCACACTCAATCCGGACAATAACCTACATCATCTTTGGCCTTGATCAGAACGAAAAGTTTATATCGTTTTATATAAAATATGTAACTAAGATATAGATCTAATATACAAATCTCTAATTAATATAAATTAAATATAACATTAACTATAATGATAGAAGAAATATTTTCATTTTTTCCAATCTTTTAGTTGCAAACTCTAGTTGTAAAAAATAAAGAACCCGGAAGAATTCGAAGAAATACAGATTTCATATCGAGGCGTAAATGCGACCATCTTGAATATTATTAATTTAATAATGAGGTAATGTCATCAGAGTTGGGCAAAAAATTTAATTAGATACAAATTTCGGATCACGGATCATAGATAGAAAATTTTTAATTAGTTACTCGAAGATAAAGATACAAAGTAACATGTATCCGAAGTTTAATTAGATACTTTCATATCCGAAGCTGAAGGATCCGAAGCTACGGATACATTTTTAACTAGTTAAGTATCTAATTCAAAGATCCTTTCGGATCCTTCAAGATTCTTTCGGGGGGGGGGGGCACGCAGTGGCTCAGTGGGCAGAACGCACGCCTACGGACTCCGTGGTCGCGGGTTCGATTCCCGACGCCGGCACCTCTGGAATACTCCATGTGCTCTGTAGACTGTGGTGCCCAAGGTGGTTCGGAACCCACCTTATAAAAACTGTAGGTCCCGTCGTGAAATAATTCCGAAAAGGAGTTCAAAAAGCGACGTTAAATAACAACCAAAAAAAAAAGATTCTTTCGGATCCTTCAAGATCCTTTTGACCAGCTCGAGGCTTGAATGAACACGTTTCGAGGCCCGAGGGTCGGGCCCCGAGGCCTGAGCCCAGAATACAATAGAAGTACAATAAACACGGCCGGGGGATTGCCGGCCGTGTTTATTGCACCATTTGGCCAAGGCGCCCCAGCCAACTCGTCGCTTCGTCGCCCTAGCACCGACGATGCAGCAAAATTTTGATTTAGATACATTTTCAAAGATATGTTCACAAATAAAGGCAGTAAGCAGTGGCCGAATTCTATCGCGTTTGGACTTTTTTTAATCGGAAGAACGCTTTATTTAATCAAGTATTATTTACCGATGAAGCTTCGTTTACAAATCACGGGCAAATAAATTTAAAAAACCTGTATTATTGGTCATCTGAAAATCCGCGGTGGTTACGGACAGTCGACAAACAAAGACCATGGTCCGTCAATGTTTGGTGCGGAATTTTAGATAACCAAATAATTGGGCCTCACTTTATTACCGGAACATTAAATGCAGAAAAATACATTGCATTTTTACGAGAATCGTTACCAATTCTCCTGGAAAATACACCCTTGAACATTCGTGAAAATATGTGGTATCAACATGACGGATATCCGGCCCATTCTTCCCGTGTCGTAACACAATTCTTAAATAACAAGTTTCCAAATCGTTGGATTGGACGTAACGGACTCGTATTATGGCCAGCTCGCTCACCAGACCTTACACCCCTTGATTTTTATCTATGGGGAAAACTGAAAGACGATGTTTATAGTGAACCACCAACGACTATAGACGACATGAAAGAAAGAATCGTCCAGGCTTGTGCGTCGATTTCCTCAGAAATAAATTACGCAGCAGTACGTTCTGTAACTTCACGGCTGAATGAATGTATAGCAGCTCAAGGGAATATTTTTGAACATTTGGCGTAAGTTTACACGATTTACAAAGACTCTACCATGAAGTTCTTGATGAATTGATAGGTGAAAGGGGTGAAATTTGTGTTCTTGGAGTATTTACACTACACATTTTTGACTAATGTCACTTCCTCGTGCGATTTGCCTCGTACTAGCATGAGGGTTTGTATTCACTGCTGCCAGAACATTAATTGTGTTTGCTTCATTCCTTACAGTCCTCACCTTTGTACGTTTATTTATTTTCGACACTACCAGTTTCACGGAATTTATTTAACAAATTAGAGTAAACGGAAACTGATGGCCAATTACGATTAGGAAATCGGTCCTTGTACAACTGCACGGCTTCTCTTAAACACTGTCGACTTTCTCAATAAATGAAAATCATATCAATCTTATCTCCCTTCGAGTAACCCATTGTGAAACGTTCATCGATAAATTGATCGAGAAATCTTAGAAACTGTGGAAATCTGATAGCAAGAAGGTCTTCTGAGTAATTAGTAGTGGATAAACACGATTCTGTACGAACGTATAGGTGAAGGTATATCATAATTGTCCTCCTGTCAACACCGAATCTATTATTATGTTGTGTATTGCGATACATTTGAATGTATAGCAGCTCAAGGGAATATTTTTGAACATTTGGCGTAACAGAAATACATCAAATGAATCTTACACGTTGAATTTTATTTATACCATTTTTCTGGGTTGAAGGTCATTTGAAGGTCATATTGTGTTACATGCATGAATTCGTTATTTTGTCAGCTACAACATTACGTTAACGAAAATATATCATTCCATCTGAAAAAACATCGATAACCTTGAAATCTCATAAAAATGACCTTGAAATTTTTTTTCCCCTTACACCGTTATATGTGGTCCTTCAAACAGTGTAACTTTGTCCTACGAAGTTTTTTTGTACAACGAAAAGTAACGGAGATATTTAGGTGTCCTGCTTTATCGAATTCACCCTGTATACGCAATTTAGGAGAAGCAGTAAACTTAGCAGTAAGCTTAACGTCGAAGAAGAAAATCCAGGTAACTAAAACTTAATATGTACTACATTCCACGTGATTAGAATAATTGTAGTTTAATTATGATACATTTTATGTCAACATTTTTTGTTTACATCTAGAAACGCCACTGCCTCGGAAGGAAATGGACATTCGAGAGAAGCAATGAAAGTAGAGCTTCATTGCGAAAAAAGATGAGTTTGCAATAACCTCGATATTTTATGAAATGCTATTATAATTATAATTTTGACTGTATTTTTTTATTACAGGAAGACAGAAGGTCAAATAAACTTGTGTATGCTTGTAAAATTGACAACTAATAAATCTACAAATTGTTTCGTAAACTAAAAAATACTGTCTGCATTTTTGTATTCTCCAATTAGTCCAAATAAATACAACGTTTCTATTAAAATGAATAATAGCAATAAAACGTGTCTATTTAAAATGAAAACATATTTTTAACATAGTTTTTACATTTTTAATTTTCTGGAAGGTTAAATAATGAAATAAAAAAAAGGAATGAAAATAAAGAAAGTAATGAAAAAGAAATATCGCTGCACGGGGACTCGAAGGCTAGCTCCAGATTGCGATTCGTACGCTCGACGGCTCGAAAGCCGAATTTCAGTTTCGTTGCCGCAAAACAATACAACATGGAAGGTGCTAAAAATAGATTGTGGCTGGCGCAAGCGCACAAGCAGCGTACGAGCAGCGCACACGGATACAGTAGAGATACGCTGGTGAGTGTAGCGCGCGGGCGCGTTGGAAAGGAACGAAGGGGCAATAGTAGGCTATGGAGGGGGTATCGTTCAGTACCACAGTACCACGGTTCTGGCATCACTGGGACGGTGCGTCCACGGTGTCAGAGTGGGGGGTCCTGTGCCGGAGGGGAAACGTCCTCGCGTCCACGATTCTGGCATCACTGGACCACAGTACCACGGTTCTGGCATCACTGACAGCACCTTCACCTCTATCTAATCCTCTTTGGTATGTACCGTACATATACCTTAGCACGGGCTACATGGACACGCTGCTACACACAATCTCATTCACATACGTACATGAAAACTGTGCAGATGACTAGGATTCCATCTGGCGGCGACCAGAGAACCAACCGCTATCTTTTTCACTTTCCCGAGAGTAGCCAGAACACCTCTATAATACACCGTGCACTGACATTAGAAATTTCAAGATGGCGACGTGTAAAACAGTCGACTGAAAATAGTAACTTCACACTACTAAATTCAGTCGATAGTTTAAAAAATCAGTCGACTGAAAATAGTAGTTCGCTACTATCGATTTAGTCGATAGTTTTTAGTTTATGGTGCCCATCACTAAATATATGCTGCCGAATAATGCAAATTACGCCTCGTATAGGAAAAAAATAGGACTTATGAGGGCGATTGCTGCCTAGATTGATCTTTTATCTGGCGTTTTTGACTACTGAAAAAACCCGTGTTTGTATTATCACGAAATGAGAACGCAAATCCCACACCCTTGCAATCTTGTAAATGGGCCTAATACCGGCCCGGCCGGCAGGCCCTGGGCTTGAGCCCCTGTAGGTGATATCCGCGCCAATGCGCGCACGAAAACCCGGCCAAAATCGAGCCGGCGTGCTATCTGGAAATTGATGTTGAAATTGAAAAATTGAAATTGGAGCCAAAACACTAACTCGAACAAATAATACCAATGTTAATATTGCTAGATTATGGGCATGGGTATATAAAAACCACAGTGTTTATGGTCTTAAAGACGTAAACGTTAAAGAGTCTTCTTAGGACGCAAGACTTTCAGACTTGAGATAGACGTAAAATGGACGTCTTTAAGACGTCGTATGCTATCTGGGTCCATAAAGGCGTCTTTTTTGAGACGTCGTTTTCACGGTTAAAGGAAGGTGCCTTTTATGCGTCTCATTTCTGCTCTAAAAACGACGTCTCAGTAAGACGCCCTTTACACGTCCATGAAGCCGGCTTTTGAGACGTCGTTTGTACGGCAGTAATGAAACGCATAAAAGCCGTCTTCCTTCAGCAGTACAAACGACGTCTCAAAAAAGACGCCTTCATGGACGTGTGGAAGGCGTCTTTTAGAGACGTAAGATGTAAGGACGAGAAAACGACGTCTGTAAGACATCCTGTGTTATCTGGGTTGTCTTTGAACAGAATCGATGCGGCAAATAATCAGTGTAAATTGAATTCGAGCGTACTTCAACAATAAAATCTGTTTATTATAAATGTGTACAATAAAAAATTGGAATGATAGGCTACACTGAATGAATTCCTTTTATTAAAGCTTCAACAGATTTAATTGGGGTGTCCGGTGATATACCATGTCCCAAATTTGCTATGTATCGAGTTTTACCAAATTTCATTGCCATTTCTCGTCCACGTTTTGTTATGTCCTCCTATACAAGGAGAATTATTTAATATTTCATTAACAGACAATAAAACAGATGTCTCTAGTATGATGATTACACACCTCGGAAGCATATAATGCACACGGATCCAAATTTCCTTGTAAAGTAACATCAGGACCTAATCGTTTTCTTGCTTCTACTGGATCTACAGTCCAATCTAGTCCTAATACTTCATAAGCCTTCGATTTTGCCAGCATCTCTAGAGAATTCATCGTTGCACCTTTAGGAAATGCTATCTGAAATTTAGTATTTCTATTCTCAGTTTATAGATAATTCAGCTTTAGTTTATATGTATACATGCTTCGAAAGTATATTATCCCTTTGCACTCCGAATTAGTTTTCAATTTTTTTGCTATCTGAAGTGTTTTATATTTAAAATTTACTTCGAAGAAAATTATATTTAATTTATATTCGTGGAACTTATCTTTGTCTGTAACTAAAAAATAAATAAAGCAAGAACCTGTTGTATTTTCATTTTCCTTTCTCTGATGTCGAGTCACACTCGACAAAGGAACGCAAAGGGCTAATAATTTTAATTACTGTACCATCCCAATATTACCATTGGCACTTCAGGAATTTGTTCTTTCTCGAGTCGTTTCCTGACCTTCTCGCTAATCTCTGTCAAGTATTTAAACGAATAATTTGCAAACAGTTCGTCGTTAAGAAAATCAGCGTGACTTTCGAACACTTGTAGCAACTACAAAAGAGAAACACAGTCTTTAGAAAATTAATTATAAAACAAATAAGTAAATAAATGTAATACGGTGAAAGTAGTTTTGCATATACTTGTGCTCCAGCTTTCACTTGCATAACCAGATAATCTACAATTACATTCGTGATCATTTGTAAAAGCTTGTGGGAATCTTTTGGATACTTGTACAGCCAGGACCTTGCTTTAATCATTGTCGAACTACCTCCACCTTGGATCATGTAACTCATTAACGTCCACTAATAATGTACAATTATATGTGATTTATAGTTGTACAAATAAATATGAACAAAATGTTCGAAAAGTAGTTGGTTGGATGGTTTACTCACTGGTGCGCCGGTAAAGCCAATTAATGGAACTTTTCCTTCCAATTTATGTCTCGTTAATGTTATAGCTTCTCCCACATATTTTAAATCATTTTCTACATTCGGTTGAGTTAATCTAGTTAACTCTGATGGATCGTTTAACGGCTTTGGTAGAACTGGTCCCTGTAATTAGTACTTTATTATCGAATGCTTTCGTGGTTTCGATCGAATAGAATATGGAGAAACAGGCAACAAGAAGCAAACAAACCGTTCCAGGGACCATTTCCACTGTTAAACCCATTGCTTGAGGGATTACTAGAATATCAGAGAAAATAATGCTGGCATCCAAGTCGAACCTTTTCAAAGGTTGCAAAGTAACTTCGGACGCTATGGCTGGTGTTTGACACACAGAGAAAAAATCATACTTCGATCTAACTTCTTGAAATTCAGGAAGATATCTACCAGCTTGACGCATTATCCAAATTGGAACGCGTGCTACTGATTCTCCGTGTGCGGCTTTCAAAATTAAGTCATTTTTCAATGTAGGGAAACCTGATTCTGCCATTATTCATACATCAAAATTATAATAGACTATATGAACCTGTAAAATAAGATATTATCGTAATTATAAATCAAATAATTTGAACGATTATTTAATATAAATCATAAAAAGATACAAACATTGTGACTCTTTCACGAAATGTGTGAAACTAATAAGTTACTATTATCGTGAAGTACTTACGATAAATTGGTTACAATCTCGTATGATTCTTTATTATCGAATTTTTATTATTGTATCTTACTTGATTAAACAACCCTTTATAAAATAAAATAAATATTGAGAGATGAATTGCACTTTCTCTTATATATGCATCGCGTACTTACTATCACTTACTACCACGGTGTATTATAGAGGTGTTCCGACCATGGATATAGGAATATAAGGGATGGAGCGTGAGCTAGCATTTTAGGCAAGGGGGGGGGGGGGTTTGGTTTGCGGAGGAGGCAGGGTACCGGAAGACGCACATGTTTGATTGGTGGTTTTTCTGCGCATACTCTGTACCGCCAAGTATGAAAAATGTTTACAGATTGCTTACATATATCTGACAAGTTGAAACTAGAAAAAAATGTGATAGTTAACCCTTTGTCCTATAATAACGTATGACACTCGTGATATGAATTATGTTCCAAATATTATAATGAACGTTGTTAAATAATTAAAAGTGAAGGAAATGAAAAGTTGTATAAATTTTCGATAACGGCAAATCTTCTACATTTTTTGATTTTATGCAATTAGTAGTTACATATTTCATGTTCTTATGTCTGGTACAATATCAAATTATAATTCATAAATCTGTAATGTGAACAAAATTCTAGAACGAGGGACTAAAAAAGAAAACTAAAATTAAAGAATATAGAAAGGAAATTAAAACGTGCAACACGAATTAAAGAACATACTAATTTTACATAATTTGTTATTTATATTTTAAAATCATTATTTTTAATAAATGAAAAAAAATAGGTGTTATATATTTAATAATTAATAAAGATATCATAAATGTCATTTTTTCTTATAATTAAAAATAGGGTACAATAAGTTTTTACTAGGTTTATAATATTCTTACGTTAGAAAAACATTTGATTTAGCGCTTCCAGACGTCCTTAGAACGTGGTAGAGCAGTGTGGACGCTGAACCAGGTTTCACGAAAGAGTCATTTCAAACGCTAAAAGAAATGTCGAGTCATTTGCGAAAAGAAGGGAAAAATTACTGTGTGGAGTAGTCATAGATGAGATGGGCATAAAGACAGGTTGCCAAAGGGGTCGAGATGGTATTATACGCGGTCACGTAGACTTAGGTGTAGGCACAATCATCGTTTCTAGAAGTCAGATTTATTTGTATATCTTATTGTAAAATTAATAAATTAATTTCAGTATTATTATGAATTTAATTTCATTTAATGCTCCTCCTACATCTCCTTTATCCCAAGCAAACGACAAAACTTTACAACTATTTCAAATTCACTTTTTGCGAACTTCATTAATCATAACTTTAGTTTGTTTAATATTACCCAGATAGCACAGCCTGCCCGATCCCACCACCGGCCCAAACCTCCCGAGGCCCGTGACCTACAGGTTACTATCTAACACAATGCTTGGATCGGCTCGAGGCTGATTCCGTTGGATCCGTGCCTGATTTTTATGCGCGCAATGGCCCGGAAATAGCCAGGCATGGGCTCGAGCCCACAGCCTGCCGGCCGTGCCAGATTTCAGCCAGAGTTTAAGAGGGCAGCACGGTCACACTAATGTGGCCAATCAGTGCTTCGATTGAGCCCAACTTTTCTCGCGCATGCGCGTCACAGTGCGAGTCGCATGGAAATGAGGATTGCAAGGGTGCGGGATTCGCGTTCTCATTTCTTAATAATACAAAAATTTGATTTTTCAGTAGTCAATAACGCTAGATAAAAGATCAATCTAGGCCGTGATCGCCCTCGAAAGTCCTATTTTTACATTTACGAGTCGTAATTTGCATCATACGGAAGCATACAACTGCCCTGACAGCACACCGGCTCGAGGCACGGCCGGCAGGCTGTGGACTCGAGCCCATGCCTGGCTATTTCCGGGCCATTGCGCGTATAAAAAGCAGGCACGGATCCAACGGAATCAGCCTCGAGCCGATCCAAGCATTGTGTTAGATAGTAACCTGTAGGTCACGGGCCTCGGGACGTTTGGGCCGGTAGTGGGCTCGGGCAGGCTGTGCTGTCTGGGTGCGCATGTAGCTATTTTCATAACATATATAATGCAAATTACGCCTCGTATAGGAAAAAAAAAGACTTTTGAGGGCGTTTGCTGCCTAGATTGATCTTTTATCTGGCGTTTTTGACTACTGAAAAAACCCATGTTTGTATTATCACGAAATGAGAACGCAAATGCCGCACCCTTGCAATCTTGTAAATGGGCTGAAATCTGGCTGGCACGGCCGGCAGGCTGTGGGCTCGAGCCCATGCCTGGCTATTTCCGGGCCATTGCGCGCATAAAAATCAGGCCCAAATCGAGCCGTTGTGCTGTCTGGGTACATTTATATATTTGTATCACTATTTTCATGAATTTCATTTGCTCTGATTAACTTTTCTGAATTTCAGTCATCATACAAGCAATTCGTAATATATGATTGTACTACATTATGTAAATACATAATATAATAATACATTATATCTTTAGTTGTAAGGAAAAACGCCGCATGTCTTACAATTTCAAAGAATTGCGGGGCTTTTGTGAACCATATTTTTCAAGCTCGCGCTGTTTCCTTTAGTACATTTGCCCCTCGATTGGGGCGATGGTATCCAAAGTCCTTTTCAACTCGCTTCAACCAATGCTGGCTCACGCTCCATCCCTATATTCTTATATCCATGGGTAGAATCAGGTGGAATGGGAGACGTGTCCACAGTATATAAAAGAGCGATGCTACTGCGAATCGGCTTCTGAACTGGGGCTGATTTATTCGTTGGATTATTCCTATTGTTTCTGTAATTAGACAATACGAATCATCCTCGCGATGGCCCTCAGTCAGATAAGCGTGGTGAGTAATAAATATGAGCAAAACCGACGACCAATTAAATGAACAGTTAATTACGATCATTCTAATGACGGCAATGACGATATTTTTATCGTTTAATTTTGTTCTATCACCTTTGTTACTATAATCCTCATCTTCGATCCCTTATTGCAACGAAAATTGCAGTTGCATACGAATTCATATGTTATTCATATAACAATTTAATAATTATAATTCGTCAATTTTTTGATGTTAATATCAAACAATTGATACTTTAACATTTGAGAAAATCATCTATAAATTTTCCATGTTTTTTTTATATATAATTCTTTGAGACCGAAGCTTTTTTTTAAATTATCTTGATAAGCGAAGTTAGGTTAAGATTGTCTAATGCTTTTAAATTCTCCTAATTTTTTAAGGATTTGTTTGTAACGTGTCAGATAATGACAGCGTGAAATGTAGACTGCTGTAAAGAAAACTTCAATATTCTTATTTGCCGTGTAACATGAAAGATAAACAAATTCTGAGAGCTAGCTATAACATTCTAATTTTTGTAATAATGTAAAATATATAACGAAGGTGAAGTATAAAAGTAGCATATTAAAGTAATTGTCTAAAGAATCACTGAAGAACCTGAATGTAACGTTATTATTATTTAGTTACAACCATGTATTATTGTTACAGGTAAAACTATACAATCATGTGATAGAAGACGTTATATCGGGTGTAAGGGAATCATTTATAGACGAAGGTGTAGACGAACAAGTGCTGCTAGAACTGAAACAAATATGGGAAACAAAATTAATGTCTAGCAAAGCTGTCGAAGTTAATCCAGACCCACCGGAACCTCAGGCCCCGCAAATAAATACACATAAAAATGTGCCTGTTAATAAAGGTATGTATGGAATGAAATCTACCAGAACAACACATTCATTTACAATGTTTAATCCAACGTTTATGCGTATTGTACTTGGTTTTAGCAGTAAATGTAGGAAATCATTTTGTACAACAAACAGGAGGAAACACAATCGCACAGCCATCGTCTCAACAGCAACAACAAGAACAGCAGCAGGCGCAGCAACCGCAACAGCAAACGCAAACCCAAAACCAAACACATTCGACGACAGCTGTCATGCAACAACATACTAGTACACCAGTCCAACAATTGGTAACGTCCACGTCTGCGGTAATGGATCGGCAAGTTCCTATCCAAATCACTTTACCGCCGCAAACTGGTGTGCCGGATGCCCCGCAAAGAGTACTGACTATACATGTTCCTGCATCGGCAATTCAAGGTATAGTGAAATCAATTTCCAGTGACATTCACTACTATTCGGACGCTCTTTCAAAGACAATAACTTTTCTAAGACTTTCGCTACAATGGACGAGATATCTCGTTTCCATGAGCTTGTCAAATCTAGCTGTGCGGCTGAATGTCCCCCGTAAGGGGAAATGACCCTGCTGCGCAATGGTAAATAAGCGGAACATCGCAACGATAGAGAACTGATCATCACCTGTCAAACGATGCACGTGGCGACAGTTCAGTTTAAACGTAAAGTGACACAAGTGTATTCACACAAACATATAAACAGTTGTTTTGTATGTTTACTCCTGTAAGAACTAATGGACAGTACACACTTTTGACGAGGTGTGTAAGTACCTTCATATGTACGTTCATATGTTGCATCCTTCTCTCGTCGAGTGCGGTCTTTGTTTTTGTCTGCGCATTCCTAAGTTTTGGTCAGCTAGATTTGACAAGCTGTGTCTCCCGTATCGACACGAAGTGTCTTATTTGAAAATTCATTGTTGGTGGTACGTGCTTAAAGGTGATAAATATAAAATACTCCGTATTTTACACAATTAGAGTTTCTATTGTTTATTTTGTATGGAAAGCAGAGAATAATTGTAATCGATGTAGAAGATCTAATACACAGAAATATAACTCACAGAAAAAAATTTTCAAGTAATTTTTTTACAAGATTTCAAGGTCATTGATATTTTTTTTAATGTAATAAGGTATTTTTTAATACATCAATCGACGCAGGTGGACATTGGTTATAAAAAAGTACTAACCTATGTATGTCGAAAAGTTAGTAGTTCAGGAGATATTTCAATTTAAATAACTCTAAAACACCATTACTGTCGTACTGAGACGTTAGCGTTTACTTGCTAGTGTAAATTGAAGAGTTGAAATTGGAAAATAGATGTTGAAATTGAAAAATTTAAATTGAAGAGTTGAATTTGAAATTGAAGTTGAAGGGTTGATATTGAAATTGAAGAGTTGAAATTATCGAATTGAAATTGGAAAATAGAAGTTGAAATTGAAGTTGAAATGGAAGAGTTGAAATTGAAGTTGAAATGGGAAAATTGATGTTGAAAGTGAAATTGAAGAGTTGAAATTAACGAATTGAAATTGAAGAGGTGAAATTAACGAATTGAAATTGAAAAAGTGAAGTTGAAATTGAAGAGTTGAAAATATTGAAATTGAAGTTGATATTAACGAAACGAAATTGAAAAATTGAAGTTGAAATGGAAGAGTTGAAATTGAAGATGAAGTTGTAGAGTTGATATTGAAATTGAAGTTGATATTAACGAAATGAAATTAAAAATTGAAGTTGTAAATGAAATTGAAGAGTTGATATTGAAATTGAAGTTGAAAGGTTGATATTGAAATTGAAGTTGAAGGGTTGATATTGAAATTGAAGTTGATATTAACGAAATGAAATTGAAAAATTGAAGTTGAAATGGAAGAGTTGAAATTAAAGTTGAAATTGAAAAATTGAAGTTGAAAATGTAGTTGAAGAGTTGATATTGAAATTGAAAAATGACATTGAAATTGAAATGGATGTTAGCGTTTACTTGTGTAACGTCTTAGTACGACAGTAATGGTGTTTTAAAGTTATTTAACTAACTTTTCGACATACATGGGTTAAAAAGGGCGCGCAGTGGCTCAGTGGGTAGATCGCGCGCCTACGGACTCCGTGGGCGCGGGTTCGATCCCCGACGCCGGCACCTCTGGAAATACTCCATGTGCTTTGTAAACTGTGGTGCCCAAGGTGGTTCTGGAACCCATCTTATAAAAACTGTAGGTCCCGTCGCTAATGACCATAGCAGTTGAAGCGACGTAAAATAAATAATGATGATGATGATGATACATGGGTTAGAACTTTTTTATAACGAATGTCCAGTTGCATCGATTGATGTATTAAAAAATACCTCATTCCATTTAAAAAAATATCGATGACTTTGAAATCTCATAAAAAAATGACCTCGAAAATTGTTTCCCTTACACCGTTACATGTGGCCCTTCAAACAGTGTAACTTTGTCCTAAGAAGTTTTTTGTACAACGAAAAGTAACGGAGATATTTAGGTGTTCTGTTTCTTCGAACTCACACTGTATAATAAAACCGCGTCTGTCTGTCTGTTTGTGACGGCATCAACTGAGAACAGCTGAACGTAGAAAAGCTGGGGTTTGAGCCATTAGATGCAGTGTTTCTTCGGGAAGGTTTAGGAGACTTCCGCATTCGAAAAAGTCCATTTGTTCAAAAATTGTGACGGCATCATCAACTGAGAATGGCTGAATGTAGAAAGCTGGGGTTTGAGCCATTTGACGCAGTGTTTCTTTGGGAAGGTTTAGGAGAAATCCACATTCAAAAAAGTCCATTTGTTCAATTAAATTTGTAGAATTAAAAAATTGTTAAAACCATCTAAGAGAATTTAGAATATTTTTCATTATCTTAGAAAATATAGTGTGATAAAAGCCAAAAAGATTTTGTATGGTATGTAACGTCTTCAAAAAAAAAGATAGAAACCACCTGTTCTCTCAACATTTTGACAGAATGATTCCTTCAAAGTGAAATTTATATGCGTACGTGTTTTCTAAATTTTCTAAACGTATTTTTTAAATTTTCCACGCAAGTCCACATAGAAAAGTTGCAAAATATAACTTTTAGAATTTTTTCTGTAATTCCGATAACTTGTAATTTCTCTCAGAAATTTTGTTCACGTTATCCAATGTTAGTCCAATATTTAAAAAGTTACCGTTTTTTTTTTTAAGAGCGTCCGAGTATATATTAATGGGAGTCACAGTATGTGTAATATTGGAACTAACTATTTCAGTGATGAATATGCAAGTAATGGAATTGTATCTATTTTTAGGTAACCAGCTGCATACAATTCTGACAGGTCCAGTTATCTCAGCTGCAATGGGATTACCAGCAAATTTGGCTTCCACGCTGCTCCAACAACATGTCAATACCACGCTTCAGGGTCAAGCAACGTTGCCTCCCCTCCAAGTAAATCAGCCACTCCAGGTTGTCACACAGAGTACAAATAATGTCTCTCAACGACCTGTACAAAATCAGGTGATTAATAGAAAGACTAGTTGAAATAAAATAGAATATTGTATTTCTTTCGTCTATACAATAAAAATGGATTTCATATTATTATTGTTGTGCATATATAGAATAATATAGCACAATTAGACGGTCCGCTAGGAGATTCGTCGGATGATGACGAAGAGGAGGAAGAAGAGGATAACGAAGATGAAGAAGAAGATCTCGAAGACAAAGAAGAAGAGGAAAATGACGAAGCTGCAGCAAGAGAAGAGGTATTTGAAAATTACTAATAGTATTATATAATTAATCAACTTACGTACTGACAAATTGTTGGAAAGAAAACCAGCGGGACGGCACACAGTGGAACCTTTCGTCCAAATCAGAGACAAAATCAAAGAACTTTCGAAAGAAATGAGGTAGAGCGATGAAATTTTTTAAAAATTATAGCTGAAACTTGGCAGAATATGAGAAAAATAGGGAGATTATGGTACGAACGTTTTATAAACTTGAGAAAATTCGTTAAACTCTCACAATTTCAAGAAAATTGCGGTTTTTTCTATAACACAGGCGGAAAAAATTGCACAGGCGTTCCATGGGATACTGCGCACAGTGGAACCTTTCGTTCAAATCGGAGACAAAATCAAAGAACTTTCGATAGAAATGAGGTAGAGCGATGAAATTTTTTTTTAATTAAAGCTGAAACTTGGCAGAATATGTGAAAGATAGGAAGAGTATGGTACGAACGTTTTATAACCTTGAGAAAATTCGTTAAACAATTCGTTCGCAAAAATCGATTTTATGTAAAATCCTGAGGTCATAGACAAATTTTGAGACCAGATTTAAAATCAGCGTGAAAAAATCTACAGGAAATGATGTGCAGCATGTTAAAAAAAAATTTTTTCCGCCTGTGTTATTGAAAAAACCGCAATTTTCTTGAAATTGTAAGAGTTTAACGAATTTTCTCAAGTTTATAAAACGTTCGTACCATAATCTCCCTATTTTTCCCATATTCTGCCAAGTTTCAAGTATAATTTTAAAAAAATTTCATCGTTCTACCTCATTTCTATCGAAAGTTCTCTGATTTTGTCTCCGATTTGGACGAAAGGTTCCACTGTGCGGCATAGAGGAAAGAGACTAATTCGTTATTAGTAGACATCGGTTCCTTATGCAAAATAAAAATTTTCTACCCGATTTTCAACAAACTGGAATGAAATAGAAATTTATTTTCTTCCTTAATACATATATTTAATAGGTCGAAAACAATCTAACAGTATTTTTTAATTTTTCTAATGTTTTCACTGTATTGAATTACACCTACTCGTTTTTGTCATAATTGCATAAAATCCACTGTCCAGTTATTAGGTGCACATAGTCTTGATATTAGAGATCTCGATTTCACGTGTACATATGTAGTTCGGATGTTCGTGTTGAAGTTCGTGTATTGTTTACTACACGGGTAATTTAGATACACGTGTACACGTGTATTTCGATACACGGATACATGTATATTTTACCTAGATATCACACGACGTCTTTTAGACGTCGTTTTTACGTCTGTATGTCTTTCGTCACAAAAAGACGCCTCTTTGGAGACGCCGTCTTTATGGAAATCAGCCGTCTAAAAAGCGTCTTCAGTCGTAAAAACGACATCTCCGAAAAGACGTCGTTTTTATGTCTGTACGTCACAAAAGACGCCTTTTAGACGTCATTTTTACGGCAGAAATGGGATGTCACAAAAAACGTCTTCCTTCAACCGTAGAAATCTCCAATAAGGCGTCTTTTTAGGACGTAAGACGTACAGACGTAAAAACGACTAAAGACGTCGTGTGCTATTTGGGTAAAATATACGTGTACACGTGTATGAAACATTACACGTACTCAAACACGTATATATTCGTTACACGTGTACACGTGAATTTTCAATACACGTTCAAACTCGTGATTCCTACTTGATATTGATCGAAGTGACAATGTTAGCGAATCAAATTATGAGAAAGGTAGGGTCTCCTCTCTACCCTGTGCCTTCCCGCTGGTCTTCATTCTAGCAACTATGAGTGCGTATGCTAATGTTTAGGAAACTGAATGAGTTTTTTTACAGCACTGTACTTTATTGTTTTAGGAGCCTTTAAATTCGGAAGATGACGTCACAGACGATGATCCGGCAGATCTTTTTGATACTGATAATGTAGTCGTTTGTCAATATGACAAGGTATTTGTAACAAAAACTAAGAACTTCATTTATTTTAGGAATATAACATTATAAAAACAACTGTAGATCTGATGAACCAGCCAGATGATCGTTAAATAAACTTTCAGATAACTAGGAGTAGAAACAAATGGAAATTCTACCTCAAAGACGGCATAATGAACCTCAACGGTAAGGATTATGTTTTTCAGAAAATGAACGGGGATGCGGAATGGTAAAAACTACAACATGAAACTACGGAAATTGACCTTGATGATGTGTTCACGTGAAGTTGATATAAAAGTTTTTCATTAGATTTGTGCTTCTACAAAAATTTCGTTCAACTTAGAAGCAACTTTTGAAGAACAAGCCAGGAAGTTTACTTTCGTTCGAAAATGAATTCTGATAGGCTCGAATAGAGTTCTTTTGGGAGTGAAATGCATTGAAACCTTCGTTATTCGTATCGATAGAACCTTTTTTTCGTTTCTATTTAGGAAAATAAGATTTTATATTTTTCTGTTAAACTATGTCGTATGGTATAATTAAATGTCAGAGAAAGAAAACTATATCTTTTTTTAAATTTTTGCAGCACAACTCTGTTTTCGCAAACTCCAAATGTGTTACCGGGGAAAAACCATTCCATTCCATTACCGGGTAATTAGGGTTTCATTGCATGATTAAGAGCTCAATAATCAAGCAAATATCCTAAATTATATTTTGAGGGGCCCCATTAGTGGGGATTTTTTCACGTGAGTTTACTGTGTACATAGATTCTAAGGGATTGCAATCTACCACAAGTATGTGATGCTCTTGAAAATAAATGTGTCTTATACTGTTAAAGATTTCAATACAAAATATTTCCTATAAGATTATACATTTGTAATGTATAATTGTTTTTCCTTTTGTCTGATCCTCGTTCGAAAGCGTGATATTATGTATTTTTTCTTGTTTTAATTAATTTAACGATTTAATATGAAAGATTGATCACTATTGTTGGTACTGAAACTTTTACTTTAAAATATAGAAATTAATTAAATTATCATCCCCCTTTGTGTAAATATTTTCATTTAGTCAAAGTATAATAAATAAGCTGATAATTGGGATGTAAAAAATTCTTTGAATGACATATTTGTATATTTATAACATACAAAGAACTAATGCAAGAAATAAATAGAATTATTTTTAAATATTCTTAAATATTTATATTTATATTTAAATATTTATATATATATAAAAAAGCCTTTTTTTCATATTTTTGAGAAATAATTTTTCCGACGTTTGAGTGTTTTTCATTTTTCACGACCATAGTTTGCAACCAAAAAATCTGAAACAATTCTATACAATGCGTCTTAAGACCTGACACGTGCCACATTTTTTTCAGAAATTTAGAAAACATCCGAGAGTGGAAAATGAGCGGAAAAGCGCGAAATCTAATTTACCCTATAACTATCCTCACAGGCAAGCTAGCTGAAATTTTACTCAGATGGGTTTTTATTGGTCAGCTTTCGAATGGTTCAAGAGCCATTGAAAAACCTCTAAGGGCAATTTTGACCATCTTAATCGGCTATAAAAATTCAACACGTGGAAATCTCGGTTGCGGATAACACACTATGCAAATTATAAATATCGATGTTTTATTTTTTGTATTTATTTACATCATTGTCTTCTATTTCACTAACAATTCGTGGAACTTCTTGGAGCAATTTTTCTATAGTTATTTCAAAATTTGAATCTAGCCAAATGTCTTTCAGTTTTTTAATAACTACGCCTATTACTTTCCCCTTTTTTATCTCTTTTTTCAGCTCGTGTCCATTAATTGGAAATCTGGAATAAAATACAGATTTTCATATGCAACATTAAAATAGTACTAGCCACAATATTTGTCATACTTTTTCCAATGGTTACATTACCTGGGAAGGGTAAATTTTTCAAATTCTGCAGCAAGATCAAAAAGTTGTTTACATTTAAGCAATTCACAAATAAAAGCCTTGCAATTATTTGTGTTTCCTTTCCAATGTACGAGAAGTCTTTTATAAAATTTCAGATCTTCCGAAGGCCTGGGTTCCACATAACGGATCAAAAACAATGCTAAATCTCTTTCGAATGCAGACAATTTTAGTCTTTTATGAAGATTCAACATTTCATCTTCCTCTTTTAACATCAGAGCAACATAGGAGATTGTATTTAAAGAAACATTTTCTTTCTTACACGCGTCATAAACAGTTTCAAACCGTTTTATGTTTAAATTTTCTGGCAATCCAATGTATCTGCGAAAACAATGTACCGTTTATTGTTTCATTATTATGGCCATCGGTCTTATTGTAGATGAAAACATTACTTACTTCGCAATACCACATTCCAACATTTTTAGCGTCAACTCTTTTGCATAATTTCCAGAAAGAATTTTCGTCCATTCGCTCCAAATTCTTTCACCTGATATTATTTCTAGACCCTGCACATTTGCTTTGATTGCTGCTATCGCTGCTTCATTATAGGCATCTGGTTGTTCTGAAATTCTTCCGTAAAATCTAAAATACCTATAGAACAAAAAAATATTGATATAATTTATCGTACGTACGTGTGAAAAGGGGGTAGTCTGGTTTCCAGGATGACAAGGGTGCGGTATGCGCCTTCTCATTTCTCGATAATGCAAAGATGGGCTTTTTCAGTAGTCAAAAGCGCTAGATAAGAGATCAATCTAGGCCGCGATCGCCCTCAAAAGTCCTATTTTTACGTTTACGAGAATTATTTACGTTTAATTTGCATTATTGGGTAGCATGTAGCTGTTGCAGCTTAATGAAGATAGCTATATATGCGCAGCGTTTAACTAGAGATCTCAGCCTGAAATACACGTGTACACGTGTAGTTCGGATGTCGTGTAATATTTACTACACAGGTACACAGACATTTTACCCTATTGGGTAAAATATACGTGTATCCGTGTATCGAAATACACGTGTACACGTGTATTAAACATTACACGAACTCAAACACATGTATATTCGTTACACGTTCATACTCGTGACCTCTACTTTCATGATCAAATTACAGGAAAATAGTATACTCTCATTTATTGAATGTTTATTTTGATGATATACGATCGATGTCACAAACAAAGTCTAACAAATATAAACGTTACGCCTCTCTTTTTGAATAAAAGAAAATTCTGATTCGTTTGTAATCAATATTTAAAAATAGTATACTTTTCTTTATTGAATATTTATTTTTATGATATACGATCGATTTCACAAACAAAATCTAACAAATATGAACGTTATGCCTCTTTTTTCAATAAAAGAAAATTCTGATTCGTTTGTAATCAATATTTAAGCATCAAAATGAATGTAGTCATGTGAAAAATATAAATTTTCTTTTCTCTTCTACAACATTTTTGGGGATAAAGACGTTTCAATGGCTGTAACTGTAAATATAATGTTACGGCAAGCGGTTAATAGTATGCATATAGCCTGCGGATTTTTATGGAAAATAAAAATTACCCGAGTGGAAATATATTTTCTCTTTTAACACATTACCGACCGGTGATTATTGCATAATTTTGAAAAGTCTATGGTACATGGCAAACACTTTTGAATGGAACCTTCAATAGCAACAGCAATTTTCATTGTGAACTAACAAGTCAAATTCAATAACGTCATCTAAGAGTTTATTTAAGATTGCAATGTAAAAGAAAATTTGCATGCTTTCCTTCGATGCAGCACAATTATTGAAAATCCTATTAATAGGCTTCCGGTAGGTAAAGTGTTAATCATCTTATAAATTCGAAAAAAGCATGATAATGTCCTGCAGTTCTTTTAGAGTCTTTCCAGTTTTGTCGTAAATGCATCAAATCTGCAACATTTAACTGTTGCAGCTTTATGAAAATAGCTACATGCACAGCTTTATGCTTCCAAATAATGCAAATTATACCTCTATACAATTAGATTGATCTTTTGTCTAGCGCTTTTGACTACTGAGAGACTCCATCTTTGCATTACCGATAAATGAGAAGGTGCATCCAGCACCCTTGCAATCCTGAAAACCAGAGTCTACTCCCTTAAAGAATTATATTTGATATTGTCTTAACATAAACATTCACAAATACCTAAATATTCTAAGATAATCTTCGTTAATTCTAACTACTGGATCTCCTACAAATACAATCTGTCTTTTCTGTAAATCCTCAAAACCAAAAAAGTAATCGTACAGATTTCCCTCTAGATCGAGAAACATTGAATTCACTGTGAAATCTCTACGAAGAGAATCTAGTTTCCAGTCTTTTGTAAATACAACTTGAGAATGTCTGCCATCTGGCATCATATCAATTCTGAGAGTAGTTACTTCAAAATTTTCCGTATCGTTAATTCTTGCGGTAACTGTACCTGTAAAATTGTTAACGGTTGTATTTCATTCGTTTAACAGTTATAAGCGATATTAATGTGTTTCATTTACCATGTTTTTCTCCTTTATTATTGATCATTTTGATCTGTTCTTTCTCAAACATATTTTTCATTTCATCTGGAGTTGCATCCGTCGCAAAATCCAGATCTCTCGGGGCTTTACCCATGAGAATATCTCTAACAGCACCGCCGACAACCCTTATCTCGTAATTTCGTTTTTTAAATAGTTCTGTTAAAATTTTCAGTTCCGTAGTAAACAGAGAATGAAATATAGGATCATCCAATTTTGTAACCACTGGATTATCACGGCAGGGTGGAATGTATGTGGTTTTCATTTTGAGCTTCACCCAATCTTGGTATGTTCTCTTAAAATTTTAAAACATATTAATCGCAACACAAATTCTATTCGTATACAATAATAATAATAAGCATAATCAAAATAAAAACATAACCTCAACATAGCAGATAGTACATTGTAGTACCCAATATATTTCGATATTTATTAAAATTACACTGTTCAACGACCGAAGTCTTACGTTTTATAAATATCTAATGCAAACAAAATCATTTTAATTCTATCGCAACAAAACTCCAAATTTAACCTCACTAAGCAATATTATATGTGATAAGAGATGAAAAACAGTTACCTTCAAAAGACAATGCGATATGAAATAATTGACACGAGATGGGATTATTAACATTATTTTAAAATTATTTAACAATAACTTTCAACTTTATGGAACACTGTTTGTCGCAAGTGGAGCAGTCATAGTTGCGTATCTGTAAAATTAACAAACAAAATACGGCCAAGTTCGTTAGCTTAGAAATACCTCTTGCAATACTGAAAAAAGCGTTTGTAAAAATTAGTTTAAAAGAACGTATTTAATTTTTAGAGAGATGCATGAAGGGCTAAATTATTGAAACTTGGCCGCTACCTAACACCTTTTATGGCCATTGGTTTAAAAAGTAGCGGCCAAGTTTGAATAATTTAGCCCTTCATGCATCTCTTTAAAAATTAAATACGTTCTTTTAAACTAATTTTTACAAACGCTTTTTTCAGTATTGCAAGAGGTATTTCTAAGCTAACGAACTTGCCCAGATAGCACAGGACTTTAATCGTTAATATACTGATACTATACTTCATTAAAAAAAAGTAGTTTGATTTTTACCTAAAAAATATTTTAGGTAAATAATTAAATAATTAGGTTATATAATTATTAGAAGAGATAAACTTCTGTTAAAATATTTTTTATATAATAATATATATGATTTGATATGATTTGAGCGTATAAGAATAAAAAGTAATGAATCTAACAGTAAAGGTTCGCATGGCTCAGCGAGGAAACCATTATGAAGTCAAATGGTAGGCCCGAGTTCGATACCCGCCCAGTATGCTGCATAAAAACTAAATTGTAATAAGGTTTTTTCGAAGAGACAAAATGGAATATTCTCTCAAGTAGTACATGAAAGTAGTAATATATATAGATTCTAATTTTTTCTTAAATTTGAAGATTTTGTACGTCTTTTCAGATGTCCAAAAAGGCAACTTTTTTGCATCTTAAAGCGACATCTTAAAGATGTGGAAAAGACCTGTGAGAGACGACTTTAAGTAGCACAGTTTTGTAACAAAGATCTGTTAAAGTTGTACACAGTACGTGGAAAAGACGTGAAAACGACGTGCCACAGACGCAACGTACGACTTAAAGATGTACGTTACGTCTTGCGTCAGGCAACTTTTAGGCGCACTTTAAGATGTCTTTGTGCTATCTGGGATATGCTGCCGAATAATGCAAATTACGCCTCGTATAGGAAAAAAATAAGACTTATGAGGGCGATTGCTGCCTAGATTGATCTTTTATCTGGCGTTTTTGACCACTGAAAAAACCCATGTTTGTATTATCACGAAATGAGAACGCAAATGCTGCACCCTTGCAATCTTGTATCGAACACAGCCTAGCGAGCAGATGGCAGGCATCATCCCAGACAGCACACCGGCTCGATTTGGGCCTGCTTTTTATGCGCGCCATGGCCCGGAAATAGCCAGGCATGGGTTCGAGCCCACAGCCTGCCGGCCGTGCCAGATTTCAGCCAGATTTCAGCCCATTTACAAGATTGCAAGGGTGCGGCATTTACGTTCTCATTTCGTGATAATACAAACATGGGTTTTTTCAGTAGTCAAAAACGCCAGATAAAAAATCAATCTAGGCAGCAAACGCCCCCAAAAGTCTTTTTTTTTCCTATACGAGGCTTAATTTTCATTATATATGTTATGAAAATAGCTACATGCGCAGTTGTACGCTTCCGTATGATGCAAATTACGACTCGTAAATGTAAAAATAGGACTTTCGAGGGCGATCACGACCTAGATTGATCTTTTATCTAGCGTTATTGACTACTGAAAAATCAAATTTTTGTATTATTAAGAAATGAGAACGCGAATCCCGCACCCTTGCAATCCTCATTTCCATGCGACCCGCACTGTGACGCGCATGCGCGAGAAAAGTTGGGCTCAATCGAAGCACTGATTGGCCACATTAGACTCTGGCTGAAATCTGGCTGAAATCTGGCACGGCCGGCAGGCTGTGGGCTCGAGCCCATGCCTGGCTATTTCCGGGCCATTGCGCGCATAAAAAGCAGGCACGGATCCAACGGAATCAGCCTCGAGCCGATCCAAGCATTGTGTTAGATAGTAACCTGTAGGTCACGGGCCTCGGGAGGTTTGGGCCGGCGGTGGGCTCGGGCAGGCTGTGCTGTCTGGGATCCTGCCCGAACGACGCTCGAAGCTGCTTGAAACATAGCATGCTCGGAATCTGCCCTGACAACCAAGCCTACCATGAGTAGATCCCGCCTAGGGCGGAGAACGGGCAGAATATACCCAGACAGCACAGCCTGCCCGAGCCCACCGCCGGCCCAAACCTCCCGAGGCCCGTGACCTACAGGTTACTATCTAACACAATGCTTGGATCGGCCCGAGGCTGATTCCGTTGGATCCGTGCCTGATTTTTATGCGCACAATGGCCCGGAAATAGCCAGGCATGGGCTCGAGCCCACAGCCTGCCGGCCGTGCCAGATTTCAGCCAGATTTCAGCCAGAGTCTAATGTGGCCAATCAGTGCTTCGATTGAGCCCAACTTTTCTCGCGCATGCGCGTCACAGTGCGGGTCGCATGGAAATGAGGATTGCAAGGGTGCGGGATTCGCGTTCTCATTTCTTAATAATACAAAAATTTGATTTTTCAGTAGTCAATAACGCTAGATAAAAGATCAATCTAGGCCGTGATTGCCCTCGAAAGTCCTATTTTTACATTTACGAGTCGTAATTTGCATCATACGGAAGCATACAACTGCGCATGTAGCTATTTTCATAACATATATAATGCAAATTACGCCTCGTATAGGAAAAAAAAAGACTTTTGGGGGCGTTTGCTGCCTAGATTGATCTTTTATCTGGCGTTTTTGACTACTGAAAAAACCCATGTTTGTATTATCACGAAATGAGAACGCAAATGCCGCACCCTTGCAATCTTGTAAATGGGCTGAAATCTGGCACGGCCGGCAGGCTGTGGGCTCGAGCCCATGCCTGGCTATTTCCGGGCCATGGCGCGCATAAAAAGCAGGCCCAAATCGAGCCGGTGTGCTGTCTGTGTAGTCGAAGCTACGCTTCGTGCTGCTCAAGGTTAGGATTAGCTCGATTTATGCCTCAGAGTCTCCATCTTCAATTTTTCAATTTCAACTCCACTTTTAATTTCAACTCTTCAACTTCGATATCAACTTCAATTTTTCAATTTCACTTTCAATGTCAACTTCAATTTCAACTCTTCCACAAGTAGCACAGTACGTCTGACAGATGTCGTTTCCTCGTCGTTTTTACGTCTTTACGTCTTACGTCTCGAAAAGATGCCTTTTAGGGTGCGTTTATACCGAAGCACCCGCGGGACTTTTACCGCGGGGATGAAGCACGCGGGTAATAAATTTCGAGCGTCTTGACGGGCCCGCTATGCTCCCGCTGTGTGTGGCACAAAAAAAAGCTCTCTAAGGCTTCACGGTTCGTTTAGGTAAACTACCGATAGCTTTCCTTTAAGGCGGTGGGATATCTTCGGATTGTTACTATGGACGGTATTAACCTGTGCACTGCACACTCGGAGTGTACGACACCCCAACAACAATTTAGGTGAAATAAACGACATCTCGCGTACTCCTTTCCCGCGTTCTGTTTTTTCCTAATGTGAAAGTTGCAATTTTAGGACAAACGCTGCCCTAAAGAATATTCAGCAATCTTACCCAGATAGCACAAAGACATCTTAAAGTACGCCTAAACCCAGATAGCACAAAGACATCTTAAAGTACGCCTAAAAGTTGCCTGACGCAAGACGTAACGTACATCTTTAAGTCGTACGTTGCGTCTGTGGCACGTCGTTTTCACGTCTTTTCCACGTACTGTGTACAACTTTAACAGGTCTTTGTTACAAAACTGTGCGACTTAAAGTCGTCTCTCACAGGTCTTTTCGACATCTTTAAGATGTCGCTTTAAGATGCAAAAAAGTTGCCTTTTTGGACATCTGAAAAGACGTACAAAATCTTCAAATTTAAGAAAAAATTAGAATCTATATATATATTATATATATTACTACTTTCATGTACTACTTGAGAGAGAATATTCCATTTTGTCTCTTCGAAAAAACCTTATTACAATTTAGTTTTTATGCAGCATACTCTGGGCGGGAATCGAACTCGGGCCTACCATTTAACTTCATGATGGTTTCCTCGCTGAGCCATGCGAACCTTTACTGTTAGATTCATTACTTTTTATTCTTATACGCTCAAATCATATCAAATCATATATATTATTATATAAAAAATATTTTAACAGAAGTTTATCTCTTCTAATAATTATATAACCTAATTATTTAATTATTTACCTAAAATATTTTTTAGGTAAAAATCAAACTACTTTTTTTTAATGAAGTATAGTATCAGTATATTAACGATTAAGAGATATACATATTTTCGTAAGTACTTCAATCGTTTCTGCCGTGAAAACGGCGTTGCGAAAGAGGCAACTTTTACACATCCATAAAGGCACCTCTGCTGGGACGACATTTTCACGTTCGAAGGCAGGTGCCTTTTATGCATCTCATTTCTAACCTGAAAACGGCGTACCGAAAGAGGCAACTTTTACGCGTCCTTAAAGGCACCTCTGCTGGGACGACGTTTTCACGTTCGAAGGCAGGTGCCTTTTATGCATCTCATTTCTAACGTGAAAACGGCGTCCCAGCAGAGGTGCCTTTATGGACGCCTAAAATGCGTCTTACTGAGACGTGAGACGTAAAGATGTAGACCGGACATGAAAACGGCAACTTAAAGTCGTCCTGTGCTATCTGGGTATGGACCCGAAATAACAAACAATTCAAACCTAACAGCTGTTTGTGGTTACTGGAGTGTTTCACATCTCATGTCTGCCGCACAGTGGGCAATTTGGACGAAATCTGTGCCAAAATCAAAGAACTTTCCATTAGAAATGAAATATAGAGCGATGAAATTTCTTTTCAAATTAAAGCTGAAACTTTGCAGAATAAAGCAAAAATTAGGAGGAAGTTCTTCCATTTTGACACAGATTACGTCCAAATTGCTCACTGTGTACCGTATGAAATTTTTAGATGGTGTGTTTGCTCGTATACGGACATAAAGCGAAAATTCGCAAAACCCAATTTTTCCAGTAAGATTCTATTTATTTGCTACTTACAATCCGAAGATATCCCACCGCCTTAAAGGAAAGCTATCGGTAGTTTACCTAAAGGAACCGTGAAGCCTTAGAGACCTTTTTTTGTGCCACGCACAGCGGGGGCACAGCGGGCCCGTCAAGACGCTCGAAATTTATTACCCGCGTGCTTCATCCCCGCGGTAAAAGTCCTGCGGGGACACCATCTAAAAATTTCATACGGTACACCGTGAGCAATTTGGAAGTAATCTGTGTCAAAATGGAAGAACTTCCTCCTAATTTTTGCTTTATTCTGCAAAGTTTCAGCTTTAATTTGAAAAGAAATTTCATCGCTCTATATTTCATTTCTAATAGAAAGTTCTTTGATTTTGGCACAGATTTCGTCCAAATTGCCCACTGTGCGGCAGACATGAGATGTGAAACACTCCAGTAACCACAAACAGCTGTTAGGTTTGAATTGTTTGTTATTTCGGGTCCATAAGATTGCTGAATATTCTTTAGGGCAGCGTTTGTCCTAAAATTGCAACTTTCACATTAGGAAAAAACAGAACGCGGGAAAGGAGTACGCGAGATGTCGTTTATTTCACCTAAATTGTTGTTGGGGTGTCGTACACTCCGAGTGTGCAGTGCACAGGTTAATACCGTCCATAGTAACAATCCGAAGATATCCCACCGCCTTAAAGGAAAGCTATCGGTAGTTTACCTAAACGAACCGTGAAGCATTAGAGAGCTTTTTTTTGTGCCACACACAGCGGGAGCACAGCGGGCCCGTCAAGACGCTCGAAATTTATTACCCGCGTGCTTCATCCCCGCGGTAAAAGTCCCGCGGGTGCTTCGGTATAAACGCACCCTAAAAGGCATCTTTTCGAGACGTAAGACGTAAAGACGTAAAAACGACGAGGAAACGACATCTGTCAGACGTACTGTGCTACTTGTGGAAGAGTTGAAATTGAAGTTGACATTGAAAGTGAAATTGAAAAATTGAAGTTGATATCGAAGTTGAAGAGTTGAAATTAAAAGTGGAGTTGAAATTGAAAAATTGAAGATGGAGACTCTGAGGCATAAATCGAGCTAATCCTAACCTTGAGCAGCACGAAGCGTAGCTTCGACTATATTCTGCCCGTTCTCCGCCCTAGGCGGGATCTACTCATGGTAGGCCTGGTTGTCAGGGCAGATTCCAAGCATGCTATGTTTCAAGCAGCTTCGAGCGTCGTTCGGGCAGGATGATGCCTGCCATCTGCTCGCTAGGCTGTGTTCGATATCTGCTCGGAGCAGGATTGGCTGACTGGGTATATTTATAAAGAAAAAGTGTCTGTTGATGAAAGACATTTATGCTGACATAATCATATAATAATTCAACTGCATTTGTTCGATAATATTAAATTCTTTATTTCTCCCTTCAGTATGTATATGTACATCATTATTTAGTACAAAAGATATCACACGCACTCGCAGGCTCACTCATAATTAATCGCACCTAATGACATAATTTAATTCATAGTCATTCAATATTTTTTTCAATGTCAACTGTTAAGTGTATTCATTTTTCAATGATCATATCTAATTGATGACTTGAAAGGGTACAAAGTATTACAAAAATTCAATGATCTAGGAATATTGTGTTCGATTCTTAATATTTATTATATACTGTTTGAAACGGCAATCATTACTTTGTCATTCTTACTGTTTAGAATCGCTTATTCGTTAGTGAAACGTGTTCTCATCAATGTTGTCAGTGAGTACTTTTTGGAGCTCTTATACCATATATGAGTTATCGTGGATATTCTAAAGATGACATGTGATGTTAGCGCCATCTACACGAGGGATTTAGAAACAACCTAAATACAAACGTACACAATACTCTATTATAGATAAAAGTAAAATCTAACTCTTCCTTTTATTATGGAGTCATCAGATTCGCACAATGATAATGGTAAAAATGTTGGATCAACATATAAGATCATGACATATCAAAGCCATTATATACACGCAGCATACTCTAAATTCTTGAAAGAAACTTAATCATAAAAATATTCGGTAGATATAAGTCGATTAAAAAGGAATAATTACAAATCATTTCTAGTTTATCCTTACCACGAGATACTATGTATAGGTATTCATTCGACAATTACATATCTTGTAACTTATTCCATTGTGTTTGAATAATTTAGGTTGATATTATGGAATATGAAAACAGGAATAAGAAGTTTCGTGTGAGAAGATTGTTTTTAAAATTTCCTTGTTTATGAATCCGAATCAAATATAATTTCATGTCTCGATTTTTTAACTGCTTGATTCTAACGGTGTTACCAATTTTTTGAATACTAAGTTTGGACTGCTGTATATTGCAAAGAAACCATATACTTAAAAATTGTTTCTGAATCTTTTCCTATTATAAATAATAACAATGAGAATAAATATAGGAAAGAAAAGTAACAACAGCGTGCGATTCGAGTAGTTGTAAAGTCGTTTAATAGACTGAATCAAGCAAATAACACTGTTTAAAAGTCATATTATCCTCGACCACCCATCAATCTATTCTGAGAGGATCAGTGACATTTTAATTATTTCAAATAGCTAAATTAGATGACAACAGGTAGAGCTCCAAAAAATAATCACATTGATAACTTATTGTTAAATTTCGTTTGAATTCATTTCTTTTTAATGATAATTTCAAAAATTAAATAATTCACAAGTAATTATTTCATTCGAGTTATTTTAGTACATTCTTAGAAAAGTAAATTACAAATACAATATATAAGTACAATCGGATCGAATGCATATTATTAATTACAATAAAAAATTGCTTATGTTGCTGGAATTCAATTTAACTGGTTTTAACTTTAACATAAAGATATTTCTATATTTTTCCTTTTCCTTTTCGTTGGAAAGAATCGAACATTGTCGGATCAACTTCTGGAGAATATAGTCTAATCTGATTCGTTACAGGTAATCAGATTTGACGTAGCTTGAGCAGTACCTACTCTCTTGAATTTCTTATTTTACAATTCCACGAGACGAGATCTGCTACCACTTAACGCTAATTTTCATTCATTCATTCTATTTCTCTCATTCCCATACACATTTTATGGCTATACAAAATCAGAGTTGGACTAACTTTATTCGAATAATAATCGATGAACAATAGTATCTAAAGAAATTTTTATTCTATTATACACATTTTTATTAGAGGTCATGAGTTTGAACGTGCATTGAAAAATCACGTGTACACGTGCAACGAATATATACGTGTTTGAGTTCGTGTATTGTTTAATACACCGATACACCTATATTTTACCCAGATAGCACACGACGTCTTGCAGACGTCGTTAACGCGTCGTTTTTACGTCTTATGCCCAAAAAGACGCCGTCTAAATGTCTAAAAGACGTCGTGTGCTATCTGGGTAAAATATACGTATACCCGTGTAGTAAACAATACACGAACTTCAACACAAATATACACGCGTATTTCAGGTACACGTGAAATCGAGATCTCTAATATGTATATGTATATTTCCATTAATGTCAATTCAATATATGCATGATTATAAATTGCACGTTCCGTTCGAATGATAAATCTTTAAATAATAATTACTTAAGTATTTATACTCGTCTTTGATACCATTAATAATTTGATTGCAATATTAATAACGTCGTATCATATTAAGTATCTCAAAGGTTCTATCATAATAGAATCTTTCATGTTAACTTGTTCAATTTCATCATTAAACTTTTCTGCTATTCACTATTTAACAGTAGAATTAGATTACACGTTCCAAATTTAATCCTGAATTTTGTTTTAGCAATATTGATTTCTTATCATTGAGTTAGTTTCTTTTATAGTTTATTCTTGATCCAATATTCTTTGAAAAGAATTTGTGTACATTGCACGTTTATTCGAACGATGATGTAATTAAACAGATCTGTAAATAATCTTCTAAGTAAACGGAAAATTACCACGGGTAAAAATTGATTCAATTTAATTACGTATATGTATGTTAACGATGCATACCACGGAAGTATGAATAACACAGTGACAATAATAATAGCAGAGTGATATTGATAAGAATAATAATTTATTCGAATAACGTCCAACTCTGTAGAAAGAGTGAAATTACAATATGTACGTTAGAAACGTGGCTTTTAAGCATTTTTACATGTGCATTAAGAATACGAAAATGACAGTCTCTGCGGAAAAGCCAGTGGTACCAATGCTTGGCACAGAAAATTCTATTATAAATACAAATATCACGATTATTAGCATATATCATTTTTTTTATACTGAATAAAAAGAAGCGCTAATGTTTAATCATTCGAATAAATAAATGTCAAATTATCAAGTACTTATTAATACAAACAAGAATAACGTATTATCAATACAGTTCGTCTATAGCAATCGAAAGTACATTAAGACTATTTTCTTATGATTTATGATAATCAAATAGCTCCTTTTTATCGAGGAAAATTTATTCATAAAAGTTTCGACACTGATATTTTTTATCTTTTTTAAGTTTTATTTTAATACCTTTTTGTATAACAAATAAACCCGGAAATCTGGTGTTTTTTTATATACCAAAATACCTATTCAGAAGTAAATTTAGATAATAGTGCATTCACAGACTTCTATAAGTTTTTAGCTATCGAGTAAAGAAGAATAAATAAACTTTTCACAATTTCAAGAGTTAATTCGAAATACAGATTCACGTCCTTAAATTATGAAGACACGGATGATTGGAAATCCATTATGCTTACTTTTCTTTTTCATTGAAACTTGAGTGATCAATCAAGTATGGCGAAATATTTAAATGTTTAAATGAATAAATTCTCAAGAGATTTTACGATTTTTTAGTTTCTGAGAAATGTAAAAGAAAGTCAACAGAAAAAGAATATATATATATATATATATATATATATATATATATATATATATATATATGTATATATTATCAATGGTTCTTCCGTAGAGACAGTTGGATTTCCTGACAAGACAAAGGATATTGTTTTATATAAATAATAAATGGTACTCTTACAAGTTAATCGATCGATCGATCAATCAATCAATCAATCAACCAAGCAAGCAAGCAAACAATCGACCAATCAACCAATCGACCAATCAATGAATTAATTACGTATTTACAGAGAATACAAGATACATCGCATCATCGAGGAGGAGACTAGCTGTCTCGAAGCTCACTCACCGCTCATCGAGCACGACGATCGTCTGAACTACGAAATTGAAGAGAATTGAACAGACACCTAGCTGACTCATGATCAACTCCATAAAATTTTCCTAAAACAGATGAATTACAATTTTGTTAAATTCAAATTTAAATGCGTGTTCGTCTTTGTTTGCTATGAACAAAATTAATAAAAATATGAAATTACTATTACTAGACTGCGGATTTTATGCATTTATGACAAAAATGGGCAGGTACAATTTAAAGCAGGGATGGGCACGGGTGGGGCCCCTCAAACGCCTGCTTCTCCCACCAACCTCTCTTCCCTGCAACGCGCGCCTTCGCCGCACAGGGCGCTCCCCTCGCATCCTCGTGGCCGCAATGCGCGAAGCCTTCGCGAAGTACGTTCTTTCTCCATGGTAACGGTGGAGCTGGTGGGAGGCAGTGGGCGCTGTGGCGTGGACGGTCTTGCCTCAATTGAGGCAAAAATGCCCATCCCTGATTTAAAGCAATGGACGTGTTAAAAATATTTAAGGACATCAATAGTTCCACCTTGATAGGATAATTAAAAGAATACAATTTTTATTTGAGTCCTGTGTCCTTCGATCGATGCGAACGCCTTCCATTTTGCATAAAGATCCGCAGTCTAGTTATTACGTCCACAGAAGTTCGTGTCATTTAATTATCATTTAATATATGACTGTGAACAACAAATTATGTAGAACTTCGATATGACATTTTTCTATAATAATCCCGATGAGAATTTCAGTTAGGCATGCCTAGAAACGGCACGAGTACGATTTCCGTGGCACCTTCGGTTCTTGTCAAATCGGCCTGGTTTAGCCGGTAAAGTAGATTTCCTGTTTTTCATAAACCTGTAAATATCTCGCAAACTATGCGAAATATGGCAAAATATCAAGAGACCTTTTTTTCTCTGATTTATAATGGAACATAACGTAGGTCAGGCATGGGCAAAAATAGCACGCGAGCTAGGGAATTCAAGGAATACCCCCACTTTTCCCGGCCGCGCGTCTCAATCTACTTGGCAGCCATAGTTGTACCGAGCACTAGGGCCGCCACGGGGAGCGAGACGCGCAGCCGGGAGAAGTGGGGGTATTCCACGGGTATTCCCTTGAATTCCTTAGCTCGCGTGCTATTTTTGCACATGCCTGGTTTAGGAGGTACAGCCTGTTCCAGTTGCGTAGGACACCCTGTATTTACCGGAGGCAGTTGTTCTGCAACTTCACCGAAATATAAATATACTCAGAAACTGCGCAGCTGATAAAAAAAATTTCATTTTCTACAAAAAAGGTCTCTTGATATTTTGCCATATTTCGCATACTTTGCGAGATATTTGCAAATTTATAAAAAACAGGAAATCTACTTTACCGGCTAAACCAGGCCGATTTGATACCCTGTTATATATATATATATACATTTTTTTCTCGAAATAACCCCAAGAACGCAAATATAACCTCAAAACGAGGGACCATGGAAATCGTACTCTCCCCCTAAAAACGAATGTGGGTCTAATGCGGAAAGAATGATGTACCTAACCTAACCTAACCCAGGTGGTGTCGACTCTGGTATTTTTTCGAAGCACTGTTCAGGGCGCCCTCTCAGCCTTCAGCTAAAGATCGGAAACTAATTACAACGTATGTGTGTGGTGATCACACAAACGTGTATTCACACATAGTTGACCTCGCGTGTATGTGTAATCGTATTCTTTGCTAGCTATTGAAAGTTATGAATCTATTTTCGTAGAAAATTAATTTTCTACGTATAATTATTATAAAAATTATGATATTATAAAAATAATCATATGAATTCTAAGAATTAAATACAGAATGCGGCAATAACTCCCACATTTCAAAAGAGGATTGAAAATAGTGGTACGAGGTATTACCAGAAACTTTATTTCCCAAATAAAACAATGATTTTTCTAAATGTGGGAGTTATTTCTGCCAAACCCTGTAGAAAGAATCCGCAAGAATAATCGGAAATCGCAAATATGTATTGCGTCCAGCGATGTCGATGAGCACGTGGAAAATGGTTGAATATTTAGCTGGACAGCTGGACGCCGTCAAAGAGTGGGGATACAGCTTGTATCGCCGGGGCACTACTGTGCTGTCACCAAACGTATCGATCGAGAAACAACTACATTCGTTGCCACTTTTTAACAAAGGAGTCGACACCCCCTGACCTAACCTAACCTAACCAGTGGTCCAAATGGGGATGGCCGAGCACACGCCTAGGTTGGACATTCCTAACAGTAGCCATAGCATAATAGCGCGAACGGGGATTCTCCGTCTTCTTCGAGGATTAATGCGGACTACCTAACTGAAATTCTAGTCGGGATGTGATGTATCTGGTTAAATTTTAACGAACTATACATAGATATTAGAGATCGCGAGTTTGTGTATTGAAAATTCACGTGTACACGTGTATTTCGATACACGGATATACGTATATTTTACCCAGATTGCACACGACGTCCTTTAGACGTCGTTTTCACGACGTTGTCTAATGTCCCAAAAACACGCCTTTTTGGAAATGTCGTTTCATTCGAAATCGACGTATCATTTCTGCTATAAAGACGACGTCTCCAAAGAGGCGTCTTGTATACGTCTAAAAGGCGTCCTTTTTGTTACGTACATACGTAAAAACGACGTGAGAACGACGTCGTATGCTATCTGGGTAGAATATACGCGTATCCGTGTATCGAAACACACAACGAGTCGTGTATGGAAGCACACAGTGTAGTAAACTTCAACACGAACATCAGAACTACACGTGTACACGTGTATTTCAGATACACGTGAAATCGAGATCCCTAATAGATATGGAAGTATTCTATGCATGAAAATATAATTTCAGGAAAATGATTATAAATTACACAGTACTTACGCAGGTTTAGAGGCTTTCGCAGAACTCTCAGTGGTTTTCTTCTTACTGTTTCTGCATTTCCTTACGTAAGCTTCTATTAAATGGGCAATCTTTTTCGGATTGATTTCTCCCGTCTTGTTGTGACATATCTAACGAAACAATAAAATTCGAGTAAGCAGTCAAATAAATAGGTAAAAATTCCTTACGGAATGTCCTCATCTAATATTATATATTATTTACTTTGGGCACTGCTTTTCGCATAATATCCTTGTACTCTTCCTTTGTAACATGTTTCTTCGTGTAGTGCGGCTTCAACACTAATTTTACTTCTTCCACCACTCGTTCTTGACGATTTAGTTTCTTTAGGAACTAAAACATAATACTAATTAGTCAGAAGGCAATTGCAACGATTCAAGTTTCAAGAAAGATATTATTTCGTATAGTTAAATTCTAAAGACAACTTTGAACGATTTGTAATATACAGTAAGAGGTGCAGAAATATTTTGATCTAATTGAAATCGTTTGAAAAAACATCTACGAACTCGCTATATTGTAAAATACTTTGATATCTATGGTTTCTTAAATGCGACGAAACTTCTTTAATGTACTGAAACTGTGTAGTTGCAACAAAAATCAAACCTTATCCTTGACCTGCATCTCGACAGCAGAACTTGGAAGATCATCCAATATCTGAAGCTGATTCTCATCCATGCGTACACCAACCTTTGGGTTTGTCGGTTTTTTCTTTTTATCCTTGTCAGGTTTTTTGCTTCTGGCGGGCTTGCTAGCAGTCTTTGTCGTTGGTGCAGCTCCAAAAAGCGTATCGAATGTGTCCTTTTTCTCTGCGCTTTTCGTTGCCTTCGTGTTGCTATTTTTCGTAGGCTGTGATCCTCCAACGTTTCCTCCGGTAGTTCCTGCCCCAGCTCCAGGTGAACTATTGAAATTTCCAGGACTTGGCGGATCGAAAATACCGTCGCTGAGAGTCGATCCAGGTGAATACGGAGAAGACATGTCCACATTATCGGTTGTTTCCGCGCAAGCATCGTTTCCATTTTGCCCATTATTCTTCGTCTGTCCGGACTTTGAACTCCTCGGTTTTCCCGAATTCGTGAAGACCGTCGACGCTTGAGAACGATCACCGGAGCGTTGTTTCTGCTGGTTACTCGGTGAAATTCGATTCGACTGCAACAAGTTACGCTGATTGCTGTTCGCATTCGAAGAGTTGAACACTCCGCTTCTTTGTACTGCTGCAGCTACCGTAGCGAGTACAGGATTCATCACGTTAAACGGATTATTTTGATTCTGTACATTCTGCTGACTCTGCTGTCCTTCTAAATTTCCCGTCGAAACTGCAGTATCTTTGTTATTTTCATTCTCATTCGCATCGTCCCTTTGCGGAGAAGCTCTTTTGATCGTAACCATAGAAATGATCTTCGGCTTCTCCAATTGTTTCTCCTGGCTCTGCCTTTCTTGCTTCTGCATGTTCTCCTCCTCGTGAATATTTACATCCACAGAGTCGTGTTTCCTCGGGGATCTTCTTCTTTCGTCGCTGGAGTTTGCTTCTTGGCTGGCATCGGGCGTTGGAGATCTGGATTTCGTTGGATCGAACGGATCGTAAGCGTCTGGACTAGTCGGAGGAGATGTCGGAGGCTCCGGAGGAGTATTTGGTCCAATTTTTAATCTCAATTCTAATTCCTCTTGCGCTCTCATCTCTAATTCCTCTTCGACTCTTTCATCCATCTCCTCTTCTTCTTCCTCATCTAAAAGTGGATTCAACATCGATGGCCGTAAGTTGCTAGTTTGTTTGTTTATCGAGAATTTGATTTGCGGTTCCGGAGGAGTTTTTGGTCCTTGAGAAACGAATTGTTCTCGCTGTGGTGAATTCTGCGAGGGCTGGCACTGATCGGGAGTTATTTGTTGTTCTTGTTTGTCGTCGTCGTCGCTGAGAACTATCACGTCTCGCGGAGATGGAGTCTGTTCTCTGAACGGCGACTGATCCAAATCGATCACCGCGACTGGCTTTTTCGTGGCTGCTATTTCAGCAGCTTTCGACTTTTTCTTTTTGTCTTTCTTCGGTTTCGGTGATTTGGATCGTTTATCTTTCGATTTCTCTTTCTTCGAACGTTTCGGAGGATCGGTTTGAAGCGGTTCTCTGCGGCGGCGTTTCAAAGGAGGAATCAGAGGAATTGTTTCCGGAAGTTCTGGAACTCCGGTTTGAATGTTCTCGTTGTCTTTGTTGAAACATACGCTGACTAAAATATTATCTCCGCTTGCGAAAACCTCTTTCGAAGGTGGCGGAGTTCTGTTTCTCTTTCCTTTCCTCTTTTTCTCGTCTTTCCCTTTCTTGTTCTCTTTCCTGCGATCTTTCTTCTTTTTCTTAATGGCTTCCTTGTTTGTTAGAATTACAGTCAGATTTTTCGGTGGGACATTCACGTTATCCAGCACCGGAGACCATTCTCTGGAAGCGATCGGCTCTTGTTGCACATGCTGCGGCGTTTTCGACCTGGATCTAGACCAAGATGGCGTCCACTGAGCACTCCAAGAATCTCTTTCCTCCCTGTCCCTTGAGAAATCTTGCTCCACAATTTTCTCCACTTGTTCCCAATTTCTCGAACAAGATCTTCCTCTGGATCTCGATCTACTTTGTGCTTTTCTCTTCGGGAGCTTCCTCTCCCTAGATTTCGAAGATTTCCTCGGTGATTTTGACCGGGATCTCTTCCGGTTCTTCGATCGGCTGCGAGATTTGTACTTTTTCTTATCCTTACGCCTGTCGCGAGATCTAGACAAGGACCTCCTGGATCTCGACAAGGATCTCCTCTGCCGAGATCTCGACAAGGATCTCCTAGATCTTGAGATCGATCTTCTGGACCTTCTCCTCGACAGAGATCTTCGTTTGCGAGAGATAGATCTCGATCGCCTTCTCGACAGCGATCTTTTCCTCGACGAAGACCTTCTTCTCGAGGTTGACCTTCTTTTCGGTGACTTACGTCTTCCTCGGGAAAGGGATCTTCTCCTCGACAGAGATTTTGAATAAGATCTACGATCTCTGGACCAAGATCTTTGGATTCTAGTTCTGGATCTGCTTCGAGATCGCAGCTTCGAGTACGATCTTGATCGTTTCGAGCTCAGACTTCTGGATCTGGTTCTTTGTCGTGATTTCTCCCTTATGTCCCGCCCGTATTCGTCCTTCCGAGGTCTCGAAGGCCTCTCCGCGACTATCTTCCGGACGTCGTACCTAGGCAATTCTTTCCTTTTCTCCTTTTTCTTTACAACCTCCTTCTTCTTCTTCGGCTTTTCTTTTTCCTTCGATTTCGATCTCTTCTCCTTGTCTCTGTACGACCTCTCTTTCGTACTCTTCGACAGTTTCTTCCAGGCTACTTGATTCTCCGATGCGATATTTTCCTTGTTCTTCTCCGTTTCTTTATTTTTCTCCTTCTTCTCCTTTTTCTTGCGTTTCTTCTCCTCCTCTTTCTCCTTCTCCGCCTTCTCACCTTCCTTGGCGGTCTTCTCTTCGACTATCTCGCCATCTTCCATCTCCTTTTCCTTTCGCAAACTCAGTAAAGTTAGCTCATCCTCAAAATTCATTGCCTCATCCGTTTCTGAAATAGCTTCAGTCCCCAAGACATTGTAATCCACCGGTGTTCTGCAGCTGTCCAGGTCATCCGGCTTATCCTTCGTCGGTGTAATCGGTTCCAAGCCACTTTCGATCGGCGGCAATTGCTCCGACGATTTAGACTCCTTCAGAGGAAGTTCATCTTTGCAGGGAGTATAAGCTCCATCGGATTCCCAATCCTTGCTTTGTTCGACAGGTTCTTCAACCGTTGCTTGTTTGCTCGATTTCTCTTTCTCGATAGGAAATCTTTCTTTTTTATTCTCATTCTCCTCTTCTTCTTCCTCTTCTTCTTCTTCTTCCTCCTCCTCCTCGTCCTCCTCCTCCTCCTCCTCCTCTTCTTCCTCGACACCGAAACGACGCGGTGGTTCTCTTTCTCTCTTTTCATTCTCAGAATCTTCAGGATCTTTGACTTCGCCAGTACATTCTTCAATGTTTATGGGCTCTTCTGGAATTTCCTCGTTAATATCGGCATTTGAAGTTTTAGGAAGCGAAGCGGGAGACTCGCTACCACCCTCCGACACCAGTTCCGAGGAACACTCGTTGCTCAACTCGCTTTCCATTTTTTTAGGCGACAACTGAGTGGTTTCGGTTGGTGCTTCTTCGTTAGCTACTTTCTCTGTTACAACAACTGCGGACGCTTCTGCCGATTCTTCTTCTTCTTCTTTCGGATCTTCGTTTGCACTTTCTACTCGTTTGAGATCTGGAATAGCGACGAATATAGAGGATATTTCTGGCTTCTCCTCCTCCTCCTCTTCCTCATCCTCCTTTTTATCCTCGTTTGCTTGACTTTCTTCAAATCTACTCTTCGAAATTTTCTTTCGCTCTTCTTCCCGGTCGATAGAGGTTTCCTCCTCCTTTACTGGCTAAAAAATTCATATAAAAATGTCATGTATTGCACGTACATTGTCAAATGAGTCGGGCACTGATCGGGTCGGGTCGCAATCCCGAAAGTTTATAAACTTCGGGTACCCGGAATGGCAGTAGGGTCGGGTCGAGTCGGGGTCCCGAAAGTTTGCTATATTCGAGTACCCGAAGTTACAGTTGTATTTATACAGGGTGTTTCGTCTAAAACAGGACACCTAAATACCTCATCAGGTTATTGTGATGCAAAAAATATTTGTTACGTAATGTGCATATCATCAATGGACCAAATATTTGGCAAAAATATTTTTTTCGGAGTTATCAAGATCATTTATGTTTTTTGATACGTAACAACATTTTTATTGTATTCCATCGGGTAACTGAACGAAAAATACATTCAGATATATATAATAACATGACCTTGAGCTTGATCTGAAGGTAAAACTTTAATTTTCGAAGATCGAGGTCATTTCAAGGTCATGCTATTATACATATCTGAATGTATTTTTCGATTAGTTACACGGTGCAATAAAATAAAAATGTAGTTATGTAACAAAAAACATCGATGACCTTGATATCTGCCAGATATCTGGTCCATTGACACCATAACATTCGCCCCAGATATCTGGTCCATTGACACCATGCACATTACGTAACGAATATTTGTTGCATCACAATAGCCTGAAGAGATATTTAGGTGTCTTGTTTTAGACGAAACATCCTGTATATGTAAGTATAATGCTGTTTTATGATTTTTCAGTTGAATCTATTATTTTCACTGGCAGGTTCAGAATGATTTTTGTATTTCCCGTGTAATCGGTTCTCGAGCTTCGCGACGAAAAGAAATAATTTCGAATACATTATGTGAAATAACAGTATTTTATTTTAAATTCGCATGTAGGAAGCATAATTGCTCTACTTTTTCCGATACAAGTTTTGTTCTCGTGGCTGTGACAATATTTCCAGCGTCAGAAAACAATCGTTCGCTGGATACTTGAGTGGCAGGAATGCCAAGGTATTGTCGTGCTGTTTCTGCAATCATCGGTTGTAATAATATTTCGATTTGTAGTAAACACTGTTTCCTAAACAGTGCTCTTATACTAGGTGCGCAACTAAGTTTCTGGGTTTTTTTTCGATTATCCAGATAGCACAAAGACGTCTTAAAGACGTTCATTAGACGGTCGTACGACATTCTGGAGGTCTTCAAGACATCCCTAAGAAGTATTAAAGGTCCATAAATGTTAATTAAAATAAAAGAAGGGAAGAGTAAAAATAGATTTCGACAAAAACGAGTTTAAAGTTAAACCCAGATTTATCAGAAGAACGCATGTGGAATTGACATAAAAAGTGTAATGAAAATAACAATTGCAATTAAATCACTATAAAAATAATAAAAAATGAAGTTGAAATCGAAATTTGAAGAGATGAAATTGAAGTTGAAAATGCAGTTGAAATGGAAATTGAAGTCGAAGTTGAAATTGAAGAGTTGAAGTTGAAATAGAAAAGTAGAAATTGAACTTGAAATTGATGTCGAAATCGAAATTTGAAAAATTGAAGAGTTGAAATTGAAAAATTGAAATTGAAGCAAAGACACTAACTCGAACAAATAATACCAATGTTAATACTGCTAGATTATGGGTATATAATATCGGATAAAGTAGAGCAATTGCTTCCTACACGCGAATTTAAAATAAAATACTGTTATTTCACATAATGTATTCGAAATTATTTCTTTTCGTCGCGAAGCTCGAGAACCGATTACACGGGAAATACAAAAATCATTCTGAACCTGCCAGTGAAAATAATAGATTCAACTGAAAAATCATAAAACAGCATTATACTTACAGCTTGTCAAATCTATCTGTGCGGCTGAATGTCCCCCGCAAGGGGAAATGACCCCGCTGCGCAGTGGTAAATAGGGGGAACTTCACAACGATAGGGAACTGATCGTCACATCATGACCTGTCAAATGATGCACGTGGCGACAGTAAAGTGACACAAGTGTATTCACACAAACATATAAACAGGTTGTTTTGTATGTTTACTGCTGTAAGAAATAATGGACAGTACGCACTTTTGACGAGGTGTGTACCTTACCGTTCAAATGTTGCATCCTTCTCTCGTCGAGTGCGATCTTTGTCTTTTTCTGCGCATTCCTAAGTTTTGTTCAACTGCACAGCTACATTTGACAAGCTGTACATATATGTATAAATGCAACTTTAACTTCGGGTACCCGAATATCGCAAACTTTTGGGACCCCGTCTCGACTCGACCCGACTGCAATTCGGGTATCCGAAGTTTAGAAACTTTCGAAAACCCGACCCGAACCCGAACAATTTCCCGACGCGACCCGAACCCGAAATTTCGGATACCCGCACACCCCTACAAATGAATAACAGACTAACAAATATATCACTTACCTCATTCTCCTTTTTCTTTTCTTCTTCAATTTCTTTCTCTTCCTCCTGCAACCCTAATAGTCTGTTATTAATCTTCAGTTTTGTTCCAATCTTGAAGGTAATTTTGCCCCTGCTGTCATGAGAGATTTTCTTCGGAGGAATTTTGCTTAACGTTTGCCTCTCTTTCCTCAATGCTTCCACATACGGATCGGATGGCTCTGGGATATCGGCAAGATCACAAGCCTGAACATCACCAACGATAACATCATCATCGTCTGGTATCGAAGGTGGAAGAGGGGGTGGTTCAAGAGGTCCTATCTGTTGTGATAATTGCTGTTCGGTGTGTCGAGCAACGTCCATTGTTTGAGAGGAATAAATCGAAAAGTTCGGGCAGTCCGCTTGAGAATCCTCTTCGTCTTCGTCGTCGTAAGCTGACAAACGAATCGATGCATCTTGAGGTTCAGGTGGCGGTGCTACATTTTCCATCGCCTCTTTTTTTTTCTCTGCCTCAACCTCATCGTTCTTTTTCCCTTCGCTGTCGCTATCGCTATCCACGGAAAAGGGATCGTACTTATCATTCTTTGGGGTGTCTTCTTTGTGACTATCGTCGATAACTAACTCCTGATCGCTATCTTTATCACTCCTCGAATTTTCTTCGAAATCTAAGAGACCCGACGGTGGTTCCGGAGGTGGTAAAAGTGCCACCGATCCGTTTTGCTGATCTTGGAGTTCTCCGTCAGATTTTGTTTCAATGTCGCAATAGATGTCGCAATCCTCCTCTTGTCTATTCGAAGCGTTTTCGGTATCCTGCGATTGCTGCTCTACAGACTGGTTTCCAGCAGTGTCGTCTGGTAAGTTTGCGGGCATATTATTCTGAGGCCGTTCAACAGGAGTTTGCGGCGATCTAGGACGATTGAATCTTTCGGGAAAGGAATGGTGCTCGAAACCTTCTGTAAAATTGAACGGAGGTCTCCCTGGAGGCATGAAACGGAATCTGGAAATTTCATAAAATACATTTCAGGTATAAAGAATAATATAAATACTGGCTCAAAGTTTCCGGAATTTTTTAAAGCATTTTAGTAGCATAAAAATACCGCGCAAACGAATGAATCCACACACTCGACCGAATAATAAGTTTTATTAATTCATTAACAATGAAATGAACCAAAAACATTTACAACAAGTGTTCGACAATTGCCTCCTTTCGATTCGATACATTTACGGAGCCGCTTTATAAAATTCCCGACGATGGTCGCTGGTGATCGCCCGAAGAAGGTTGTTTTCACGGATGAGAAAATCTTTACGGTTGAACCCCTACACAACCACGAAAATCACCGGTAGCTGCTCAAGAAGGGCCAGCAGAAGACTTCGGCAGCGAAACCCATCGGCCGCAGCCATTTTCCAGCCTCTGTGGTGGCTCGTGCCAGTATCCGCACCACCGGGAAGACGCCGCTCGTGTTCATCCCGAGAAACGTAAAAATCAACGCCGCCGAGTACCAGGAACGTGTCCTCCGGAGGGAATTAAAGCCGTGGGCAACGCGATACTTCGGCCAGGACGGATTCACGCTTCAGCAGGACTAGGCGCCGGCGCATTCCGGAAAATCCACCATCGCCGTCTGCAAAGACCTGTTTCCCGGCTTTCGGGGAAAGGATGTTTGGCCGCCGAACTCGCAGGATCTTAACCCGATGGATTACTCAGTATGGTCCATCATGGAGCAAAAAATTTCAGGAAGACGACACGCCACTAGTCCAGTCAACGGAAAGTTGTAGAGGGAAATGGAAGGAACATAATGTTTAACTTTGGCTCTGTGTTTGGAATAGTTAGGAGGTAAGCAAACTAAAAGTCCCCATTCCTAGTAGGTGAGCGGAGTGCAGAGGAGCACGTAGAAGGTCCCCTTTTTCGGTTTCCCGCTTGTATCTCGGAAACTATGCGTCCTAGCGATGCGACCATTCTATAAAAAATTAAAGCTGACAAAACGTGCCACAAGATTGATTAAATTCAGTTTTTCGCTATCTCGTATAGTTTCCGAAATATCCGCGCTCAAAGTTCACTAATTGTGCTGAAGAGTTAGCTAGTCAAATAAGGAAAAAAACTCGGAAACTATGCGAGATAGCGAAAAACTGAATACAGTCAATTTTATGGCACATTTTGTGAGCTTTGATTTTGTATAGAGGGGTCTTACTGCTAGAACGCATAGTTTCCGAGATATCCGCGCTCAAACTTCACTAAATGTGAAAAATAATTCTTCAACACAATTAGTGAACTTTAATCGCGGATATCTCGGAAACTATGCGTCCTAGCTATAAGACCATTCTATAAAAAATTAAAGCTAATAAAATGTGCTACGAGATTGATTCGATTCAGTTTTTCGCTGTCTCGCACAGTTTCCGAGATATCCGCGTTTTTTTCCTTATTTGACTAGCTAAGTCTTCAGCACAATTAGTGAACTTTGAGCGCGTATATCTCGGAAACTACGCGAGATAGCGAAAACCTGAATAGAATCAATCTTGTGGAACATTTTATCAGCATTAATTTTGTATGAAATAGTTTTATCGCTAGGACGCATAGTTTCCGAGATAGAAGCGGATAACCGAAAAAGGGGACCTTCTACGTGCCCCCTGCACCTCGCTCACCTCCTAGGAGTGGGGAGTTTCAGTATGTTTATCTCTTAACTAGTCCAAACAAAGTGCCAAAGCTAAAAATTGTGTTCTATTTCCCTCTACACCCCCGTTATGAGCATTCATTGACTGGACTACACGGTGGAACAGCTGAAAGCGGCGTTGACGCGTGCCCGGGACGAAATCACGGTGGAAGAGTGCGCGACCATCGTCGGGAATTTTAGAAAACGGGTCCGCAAATGTATCGAATCGAAAGGAGGCAATTTCGAGCATTTGTTGTAAATGTTTTTGGGTCATTTCATTGTTAATGAATCGATAAAACTTATTTTTCGGTCAAGTGTGTGGATTCGTTCGTTTGCGCGGTATTTTTATGCTGCTGGAATCCTTTAAAAAGTTCCGGGAACTTTTCAGCCTGTATACTCGGTAGTATATGTAAAGTACAGTTAATACCTCTCGTTTCGAAAGTGTTGAGGATTGCGATTCCTGAATGGAGGACTTCCTCCAAACATGGGAGGGCCGCAGTGTTCAAAGTTTGGATTGTAAAATGCTGGAGGTCCAAAATCCCTTCCAAAATTGCCACCACCACTTCCGCCATAACTATGTCTCCCACTTCCAGGTAGGGAATCTCTTCCATAATTTTGTCCGCCGTGACTATGTCTCGTATTATCCCTGTAGCCACCCCTGAAGTTACCTCTGTTTCCTCCTCCACAGGGATTATTATACATCGGAGCCTGTGTAATTAACTCTGAATTAATCCCGGACGCTTCCAGTGGTCCGTCCGTGGTAGATGTTTTCTTATCCTTTACATCAGGATCTGTTTTGTCAATATTAGCTGATATTTTATCTTCTATCTTTTTGTTCTCCGAATCGTCAGGATCTTCCTTCTTGTCGATCAATAGAAGACCGTCTGACTTCAAAATGACATTATTGTTTCTCGAATGCCACATCTCCTGGCTGCATATTATGCTGCTGAGAAGATCAGTTTGTGGTTGTTGAGGGATAGCAATACTTTTTACACGAAGGTGTCTCCGCGCAGACATTATAGAGCGTCTATGAATAGTTATAGTAGGACCATTGGCTGTTTGATAATCCTCGGTATCGGAACTGCAAAATGAAACGTTCGAAATAGCTTTGATTTCCATCTCTAGCAGACTAAGATTGATCCAGCGGCCCCACCCACAATTTTTATTGATATTGTGTGGAGAACAATGGTTTTAGGTTGAAAGATAACCCCCTAAAATTTCAAGTCGCTAACCCTTCGAATAAGGATGATACGAGGGTAAATTCCCTTAAATGTATCATTTTTTTTCTCGGTTGTTAATTAAGATATTCAGATAAAAAAAACGAAAATACTCGAACTTACCTCCTTCATATCATACATTTTTTTCACCGTCGTGATCAAATTATTAAGGGTAGAAAAAAATCATTTAATTTTTTTAGGGGTGGGAATTGCAGGCAACCCTTGCAGTGACCACTTCCAAAAAATTCAAGAACAATGTTCTGCTGCTTATCTAACATATAAAAAAGTTTCAAAATGGTCGGATTGGTGGAACATAGTTAAATATTGAAAAACAAATAGAATTTCGTCATTATAATGGTATAATGTACAATGCAGTGTTTCTTATCAGGATATTGAGTCCCTTCTTGAACAATTATTTCTTTCTAAACGCGACGCATACCATTACATAAGTAGAATATAGTTTTATATGCGGTTATATTATACAAAGAGGGTGAGTCCGAAGTAATAGAACACCTAAATATCTCCGTGATTTTTCGTTGTCCAAAAAAACTTCTTAGGACAAAGTTACACTGTTTGAAGGGCCACATGTAACGGTGTAAGGGAAAAAATTTTCGAGGTCATTTTTTACAAGATTTCAAGGTCATCGATATTTTTTTAAATGGAAAGGGGTATTTTTTAATACATCAGTCGATGCAACTGGACATTCGTTATAAAAAAAATACTAACCTATGTATGTCGAAAAGTTAGTAGTTCAGGAGATATTTCAATTTAAATAACTCCAAAATACCATTACTGTCGTACTAAGGCGTTAGTGTTTACTTACTTGTGTAACATCTTAGCACGACAGTAATGGTATTTTGGAGTTATTTAAATTGAAATATCTCCTGAACTACTAACTTTTCGATACATTTAAGGGAATTTACCCTCGTATCATCCTTATTCGAAGGGTTAGCGACTTGAAATTTTAGGGGGTTATCTTTCAACCTAAAACCATTGTTCTCCACACAATATCAATAAAAATTGTGGGTGGGGCCGCTGGATCAATCTTAGCTGCTATATAGACCCTTTCTATTAATCAGAAATATCAAGTGTAATATTCACCCTGGAGGACTATAATTCAAACCCAGACCATCTCCGAGAAGACTAAGCCTCGTGACTCCAGCTTCGTATCGGGCAGTGTTCAATGCAGATCTTCCCGAAAGAATTGTACGATTTCTAACGCTAGGTAATAAAACTGGAACACCTTTGGCTGGCTTACAAATACCTAAAGAAGCTGCGAGTCTCCTTTTCGGGTTAGTCAAAACGCTCGATACAGTTCTCGCTGGACGTGCAACCTTTCTCCTCTGTAAAACATAAACATGATTATTTGCTTTAAATAATAAATACGTTGAAAATTCTAAGCCATTACCTTCTTCCTGCTTTTTCGTTTCTTTCTTCGTACGCCGATCGGAGTTACTTTGACGAATGTAACAATCTCTTCTTCTTCCCCGTCTTCGTTACGCTCAGTGATTCTAACTTCCTTTAATATCGTCTCTCTACTTGAAACTTTCCTCGGCTTTCGAGACTTTCTTGACTTAGCTCTGCTTCCTCTCTTCGTCGAACTGCTCCCAGATTTCTTACTACTACCACTACTTCTTAAAGTGCTGCCCTTTTCTCTAGAATTGCCCTTCGGACAACCGCTATCAGAATTTCTCGAATTATTTCTAGTATCGGCTCTTCCCCGGGAGTTCGTGAAAGTACTTTCGTCGCTAGAATCACTCGAGCTGCTTCTAGATCTCTGATATCTCCGTGAACTTCTATCTGAACAATTTCGATCCCCAGAGCCCCATGTATGAAAAGCATTGCTCGGCGAACGACTTCGACTGTTGTCACCGTATGACTCCAAACCAGAAGAAGTGGAAGGTTGGTTTGGATCAAACGTTTGTTGCCGGGTTGGTTGTGGATTGTCATAAATTCTATTTCTTCTGTTAACACAATTATATTAAATAATGTTGTATTGTGTATAATATAATATCGACAAGTACAAAAGAAACAAACTGTATTACAAAAAATTGAACAGAACTCTATGAAGAACCGGTATTATTATTTTATTTTATTCAGCGATTCGGTACCTGCGGATAGTGGCTCTAACACGTTCTGTATGTCTAGTACGAGGTAAAATTCGTGGTTGAGTGTCTTGAGGTTGACCAGTACGTGTTCTGCCGTATGATACACCAAGTCTTCGGGCTTCTTCCATTAAGTCTGGTATCTCATCCAAATCAATTTCCACCTGGAAGAATAGATACGAAACGTAGTCGTGAAGAACATAAAATACACTGAAATTCGGTTTTCGCTTATACAAAGAAAATTTGTAAGGGTCATTTCCATGTCGAATCGATCACTTTTTGCAGACACCATCGTCGATTTTGTTCTAGATGAAATACAGGATGGCTGAAAAGTTCGCGGAATTTTTTAAAGCATTCCAGCAGCATAAAAATACCGCGCAAACGAACGAATCCATACACTTGACCGAATAATAAGTTACATTGATTCATTAACAATGAAATGATCCAAAAACATTTACAACAAACGTTCGACAATTGCCTCCTTTCGATTCGATACATTTACGGACCCGTTTTCTAGAATTCCCGACGATGGTCGCGCATTCATCCACCGTAATCTCGTCCCGGGCACGCGTCAAAGCCGTTTTCAGCTGTTCCACCGTGTAGTGAAGTGTAGTCCATTCAATGAATGCTCATAAGGGGGTGTACAGTGAAATGGAAGGAACACAATTTTTAACTTTGGGACTTTGTTTAGACTAGATAGGAGATAAACATACTAAAACTCCCCACTCCTAGGAGGTGAGCGAGGTGCAGGGTGGCACGTAGAAGACCCCCTTTTTCGGTTTTCCGCTTATATCTCGGAAACTATGGGTCCTAGCAATAAGACCATTCTATACAAAATTCAAGCTGACAAAGTGTGCCACAAGATTGATTGGATTCAGTTTTTCGGTATCTCGCATAGTTTCCGAGATATCCGCGCTCAAAGTTCACTAACTCTTCACGAAAAAGTTAGGAAAAACGCCGAAAAAAGTGTTTTTTATTTTTTTCAACATTGTTGTAGTACTCATAAAAATCTGAAAAAAATTGAACATAATACTTTTAATAATATCTCATTGCTAAATTAATTCTGAAGTGGTACTAGACCTACTTTCATATGAAATCTGAATCTTTATATGAAAATGGGCCAAAAACTGGCATTACGATTTTTCTCAATAACTACCCTTACAGACGAGATATGGGGCTGAAACTTGTCAGAGAGGGGTCTTTTTGAGTAAGCTGTTGAATGGTTCAAGCTCGATTAAAATCCCGCCGGGGGCGAACTTCACCCGGCTATTTTCTTTTTCATAATTAGTGAACTTTGAGCGCGGATATCTCGGAAACTATGCGAGATAGCGAAAAACTGAATCGAATCAATCTTGTGGCACACTTTGTCAGCTTGAATTTTGTATAGAATGGTCTTATTGCTAGGACCCATAGTTTCCGAGATATAAGCGGAAAACCGAAAAAGGGGGCCTTCTACATGCCCTCCCTGCACCCCGCTCACCTCCTAGGAGTGGGAACTTTTATTATGTTTACCTCCTAACTAGTCCAAACACAGACCCAAAGTTAAAAATTGTGTTCCTTCCATTTCCCTTTACAACTTTTCGTTGACTGGACTAGTGGCGTGTCGTCTTCCTTAAATTTTTTGCTCCATGATGGACCATACTGAGTAATCCATCGGGTTAAGATCCTGCGAGATCGGCGGCCAAACATCCTTTCCCCGAAAGCCGGGAAACAGGTCTTTGCAGACGACGATGGTGGATTTTCCGGAATGCGCCGGCGCCTAGTCCTGCTGAAGCGTGAATCCGTCCTGGCCGAAGTATCGCGTTGCCCACGGCTTTAATTCCCTCCGGAGGACACGTTCCTGGTACTCGGCGGCGTTGATTTTTACGTTTCTCGGGATAAACACGAGCGGCGTCTTCCCGGTGGTGCGGATACTGGCACGAGCCACCACAGAGGCTGGAAAATGGCTGCGGCCGATGGTTTTCGCTGCCGAAGTCTTCTGCTGGCCCTTCTTGAGCAGCTACCGGTGATTTTCGTGGTTGTGTAGGGGTTCAACCGTGAAGATTTTCTCATCCGTGAAAACAACCTTCTTCGGGCGATCACCAGCGACCATCGTCGGGAATTTTATAAAGCGGCTCCGTAAATGTATCGAATCGAAAGGAGGCAATTGTCGAACACTTGTTGTAAATGTTTTTGGCTCATTTCATTGTTAATGAATTAATGAAACTTGTTATTCGGTCAAGTGTGTGGATTCATTCGTTTGTGCGGTATTTTTATGCTGCTGAAATGTTTTAAAAAATTCCGGGAACTTTTCAGCCACCCTGTATGTTGTAGTCCACGTGAAATTAAGTGGGGTTTATGTCATCATTTTGCTGGTTTAGAATTTTTTTAGAAATGGCAGACATTCGAAAATATCAATTTTTGCCCATTTTGGCGAAAACGGGCCTGACTTTTGAATTTTTATCTCAGGAACGGTTCGTCCGATTGAGCTACATTCTTTTTTGTTTTATTCGGAAAGGATTGGGCTATTACAAAATAATTTTTTTAACCTCAACAATCAACTTCATAATGTCGAAAAATTTTAAAAAATTCCTTTTTTCTAAGTTTTTTCCGATGAGGGGGCTCAGTGATTTAAATGTAGAAAAAATATGGTAATATTCCTTAAAGTGAGCCCTTTAAAATAAGCCCTTCAAAAGGAATATAACCATATTTTTTTTTCTACATTTAAATCACTGAGCCCCCTCATCGAAAGAAACGTAAAAGAAAGGAATTTGTTTAAATTTTTCAACATCATAAAGTTGATTGTTGAGGTTGAAAAAATTATTTTGTAATAGCCCAATCCTTTCCGAATAAAACAAAAAAAATGTAGCTCAATCGGACAAACCGTTCCTGAGATAAAAATTCGCAAGTGAGGCCCGTTACCATTTCTAAAAAAATTAAAAACCGGCAAAATTATGACCCCCCTAATTTCACATGGACTACAACATATTTCATTTAGAACGAAATCGACATTTATTTATTTTTATTAGTAATTCACATTTCAGCAATGTGATAAATACTTGGAAAATAATGAAAAGAAAATGAAGAATCCTTACAGCTTCTGCGTCGTTCTGACTGTTTTGCGAACATTCTGGGCAAAACCATTCTTCCATAGGTACTTCCGTCATCGGAGGTGATAAACATTCTAGATGGTAGCCGCAGTCACAACCATCGCAAAGAAGCATGCGATCTTCTCGATCGCTTTGGTGGCATATTTCGCAGAACGTAGGATCTTCCAGTAATTCGTCTTCTACGCGAGAAGTCACTTCTACCGGGACTTGTCTTATAATCTGTAAGAGAAATAAAATTAAGTTTATTCATGTTAACCACTACTAGAAATGGGATGTCGATTGTAGAAGAACATACCTGTCCCCCGAACTCATTTCTAACATGGATCGTTGTGAACGTTTGACGATCCACTGGACAAGTGTTCACATTTTTGCTCCATTCCAGTAGACATTCCAAGCAAAAGCAATGTTCACAGGAAGAAGGAGTGCCTAACTGTTGCCTTCTAAAAGGAAGTAAACATATAGGACATTTTTCTATCTGATCATCACTGGTGTCAGTATCTACGTCCGACAGAATTTTAGGGGGCTTTTTAGATCTTGATTTTCCAAGAACCTTTCGTTTAATAGGTTTCTTTTCTGATTCCGATGAACTGCTCCAATCCGACTGCCATTCGCTTGTATCGCTGCTTTGTCCTGATAAATAAATTGTGCAAATATTATCTCAAATTTAATCGTATGTTTATTTACAAACATTTCAAACAAAACTCATGGAACCAACCTAATTGGTTATTATAATTATTGGAATCTGTACTGCTGCTTCTATAACTTGAATTGTCCTCGGTAATAACTCTCTAAAAGTTCGAAATAGATGAATATCGTGATATTTCAAGCATGCTACAGTTTATAATTCTTTTATTAGCTTCGAATGTAACTCACTCGACTTTGTCTCGTTACAATGCGCCTCTGAACGTCTCCGTCTTCATCGCTAGATTCACCTTCGCTTATGACCCTCTGCGTGTATAAAATTACGACTTTTAAAGTTAATTATGTTTCTTCTATCGATCGTATTCGCTGTTAATAAATGTTAAATGCTTTTGGTGCAACGGTTCGATCGTTTATTACTAAAATCAACGTTTCGATCCTAGTTTTGGATCCTTTTCAAGATCCTTCTCGAAAAGGATCCAAACTAGGAACGAACCGTTGCGCCAAAAGCATTTAGCATGTATCTAAAGTTAATATTATTAGAAAATCATTTCGACGCAACGGTTCGATCGTTCATTACTAAAATCAATGTTTCGATCCTAGTTCGGATCCTTTTCAAAAAGAATCCAAACTAGGATCCAAACGTTGATTTTGTTCGATAATTAGTGATAAACGATCAAACCGTTGCGCCAAAAGCATTTAACATTTATTTAAAGTTAAAAATCATTTCGACGCGAATATTAATCAAAATTGATACGTACATGAGTTTTCGATTTCCTGCGAGACTGCACGATAGATTCGTCGCTATCTTCGCTATCGGGTACGACAAGTTTCTTCCGCTTGCCGGATTTGGGTGTCTGATCGTTGTCGCTGGACATTTTAACTTTGCTACAAAATCATACCCGCCTTGTCACATGTCCCACTTGTAATTAAAAACACAAAACGTTAACACAATTCCTTGCTTGGTTTCACTTTATTTTTTGGCCTAAGTTACTTTTCTTTTCTGCTTATCATTCTGTTAGTAAACAAAAAAATATAGAACTGAGTACACATAATAAAACACTTGATAATAACCGTGTTGTAAAATGAATCAACAAAAGAATTCAGAAGATACTCTAACAAAAGAAAAAAATGTAGATTAAAATATAGAAATCTATCGAACGAATAAACTAAATTTGAATAATCTAAATGTAAACAAATGTCTAGAACGATAATGGCATAAGCGAATTAATATCTCAGTATCGAGTTCATAAACTTTCGAAAATTATTTAACATCTAACTAATTATATCCGTGTGTAATTTGAATCGTAATGTATATTGAAATAAACGTCAAGTTATTAGTTTTATTCATAGTTCGATCAATGTAATCATAGAAAATCTGTTAAAACTCGATTGAATTACACACTGAAAACTTATTGAAATACTTTGTGAGTCACTGTATATAACCACATTAACACACCACTAATTTCGTTTCTTCGAAAAAAAAATATCGTAGATCAAGAAATTGTATCCTCTAACGCGAACGGTGAATATTCTGTTGAAATAATCGATTGTTTGGAATCGGCCGGAAAAATTTTACAAAAAATTTCTCGTATATTGGATGAAATTACACAGAGAGAAAAGGACAAGGATCGAGCAGTGTCGAGGGTGAACCTAGAAAATGTCAATTTACCTTCGAAATTCCGAAGATTCCGATTTAACACTGTATCAAAGGAATCCAATATCGATCATACATTATCAATTATTCAATTATTGACTGATTCGATGTTGACTTCGATGGAGATTCACAAATGTTGACAGAGGATACGCTCAGACTTGAGAAACTGCCGACATTTTGGCTGCCGACGCCGTTCGCGACGTTGCGCTATTTTCTCACTCTTTCACCGATAACTCCGAAAAATGAAAATTCTTCGTTCATTCACGTAAAACAAATGATAGTTCCTCTGAGAACAAATTTTTATGCTTATACCAAGGTCTTTTATAACTTACAGAACTTGCAAACTGAAAATTTCATAAATATTCACTTGATTTATGTCGTGAACATCCGCCGGAAGTTCTATAAAGCACCGAGTTTAATTTTAAGCTGGTGGAAATGTAAAGAAAAATACGCCCTTTGGTAAAATATCAAGAATCAACTTCTTCTCTTTATAATAGATAACACTTAATTTTTTACGGTTTATACTATTGTTGATAATGTTAGCGTACTGTATAAAATGTCAACATTTCTTTACCTTTTTGAGATGTAATACATGAATAATAAATCACGAATGTAATGTTACTTTGTAATTTATTCTCAGTATGTTTACTCGATCGAAACATAATTTTTGATTATAAATAATTAAATGTAAAGAATTAAAGTGTTTTCTTTGCGCAACTGCTTTGTGATTGGTTTCGCTTTTAATTTTCCCGCACAGATTTTGAATTAATTAATACACGATTCTACTACTTGCTGGCTGAACCCAAACGGCGCTACTGTCTCTTGTCGGATAAAACCACGCAAAGATGGGTCGTATGCACGCACCAGGGTAAACTAAATTAGATATTTAAAAAATGAATAATCGTGAACAAATTTGAAAGCACTATTCCGTCGTTGCCTTCATTTTTCTCATTGTTACGATATAAAATTCTGAATTTCTTCTATGGAAAAATGATCAAGTAGCTTTCCGTTTACGACCATGTGTTGCTTACTTGAATCACTAATAAATAAAGTTTAAGTGTTTATTCTTCTATGTTACAACATATTTTTACGAAGATTGATGTGTACATTTAAATTCAGAATCGTGAAAATTTGTACCTGAGACACTTGATAAATAGAAATTTTAGTCTTTCATGAACATAACCTCAATATTTTTAATTTACCGACATTTATTACGTTCATAGTTTCAACACTTCAGAAGGCAAACGGTTCATGTATTTAGTGATTGTATTACATCACTTTTATAATTCTACATTTGTTCGTAAGTCTCGAATCAAATTAGTAGCTTCCTAGATATTGCTTTCCATGATTATTATAAAAAATGTTGTTATAAAAAAATACATATTGTTGACGGTAATACCACGATTTGTAATAATGAAAACTTCTTATTTTATAGAAAGGGTATATCCCAGTCGGCATTGCCGTACAGACGCAGCGTACCAACATGGTTAAAGTTGACGCCGGAAGATTGTAAAGATTTAATTTACAAGCTTGCGAAGAAGGGTCACACACCGTCTCAAATTGGTAAATCTCTTTAATCTTTTGTCACGTTGAACATTTATAAATAATTACTTTATAGATTGTATCATTGCGTATCAGGGTCTGACAATATATATAGCTAACCAATACGGCAACGAAGTGCTTCGTGTTAACATTGTGTTTTTATCTCTGTAGAATTTACTTGCATCTGGAAAAATTTAAACGAAGGAGCAGGAGTACTTGCTTTTATGAATGTTACTATGCTCGATTGTTCATCGCACTTGCTGTCTTCTCTCTCCCTCTCTCATTTATATTATTCGACTAGCTGTAGCCGCGACTTTGTCCACGTGTAATAACAAATCCAAAAGTAATAAGCAGAAACGTGCCCAAATGAAGGCGAAAAAGTCATCTCTGGTCACTAATGACGTCACAACTTTTGAACGAACGGACTTTTTCGAATATGGATTTCTCCTAAACCTTCCCGAAGAAACGCTGCGTCTAATGACTCAAATCCCAGCTTTCTACGTTCAGCCGTACTCAGTCGATGCGTTACAAACAGATAGACAGACACAATTTTATTATACAGGGTGAGTCCGAAGAAACAGAACACCTAAATATCTCTGTTATTTTTCTTTGTACAAAAAAACGTCTTAGGACAAAGTTACACTGTTTGAAGGGCCACATGTAACGGTGTAAGGCAAAAAATTTTCAAGCCCATTTTTTTATGAGTTTTCAAGGTCATTGATATTTTTTTTAATGTAATGAAGTATTTTTTAATACATCAATCGATGCAGCTGGACATTCATTATAAAAAAGTACTAACCCATGTATGTCGAAAAGTTAGTAGTTCAGGAGATATTTCAATTTAAATAACTCTAAAACACCATTACTGTCGTACTAAGACGTTACACAAGTAAACGCTAACATCAATTTCAATTGCAATTTTTCAACTTCAATTTCAATATCAACTCTTCAACTTTAATTTCAACTTCAATTTCTATTGTTCCATTTCAACTTCAATTTTCAATTCGTTAATATCAACTTCAATTTCAATATTAACCCTTCAACTTCGTTTTCAATTTTGCCATTTCAACTTCAATTTTAACTCTCCCATTTCAATTTCAACTCTTCCATTTCAACTTCAATTTCTACTTTTGCAATGGAAAAATTGAAGTTGAAAATGAAGTTGAAGAGTTGATATTGAAATTGAAGTTGAAATTGAAAAATTGACATTGCAATTGAAATTGATGTTAGCGTTTACTTGTGTGACATCTTAGTACGACAGTAATGGTGTTTTAGAGTTATTTAAATTGAAATATCTCCTGAACTACTAACTTTTCAATATACATGGGTTAGTACTTTTTTATAATGAATGTCCAGCTGCATCGATCGATGTATTAAAAAATACTTCATTACATTAAAAAAAATATCAATGACCTTGAAATCTTGTAAAAGAATGAGTTTGAAAATTTTTTGCCTTACACCGTTACATGTGGCCCTTCAAACAGTGTAACTTTGTCCTAAGAAGTTTTTTGTACAACGAAAAGTAACGGAGATATTTAGGTGTTCTGTTTCTTTGGACTCAACCTGTATACTAGCTTTCCCATGCCATGTGTTGCTGTGGCTCAGTATTTTTTAAAAGCATGTTTTTACCTGTCTCAGATGTGACATTTATATGTTTTATTTTACAACAATGCTTGTGGGTATACAATATTTTTTGTTGTTCCATTCTCTGTGTGTATATATATATATATATTGATTGTCTGGTTTGCGGACTCTAGAACATGCAACATATAATTGTCCGTGTGAGAAGTAATTCGTTTGTAAATCTAATCCACACAATTCTAAAGATAGTCCTTGAGCTTTGTTAATTGTTATTGCAAACGTCAAATTGGGAATTGCATTCTCTTAAATTAAAATGGCATGGAGAACATCTTCACCTTCTAAACGTCCTGTCAGTGTTGTTGCTTCTACGTCGTTGCTCATCAATTTTTTTACTGCAAGCCACGTGCCGTTGCAAAGCTTTGGCTGGTTGATATTTCGCAACATGATAATTGGCACGCCGATTTTCAATTGCAGTACGTACAGTGGCATCCCTGGAAGATCGAGTGAATTCAAAAATTCTGTTGGATAATTAACTGCTTCTTCTGCTTCCGCAACAGTGTCCACGGACATTTGTATTTTGACGGCATTTCAAAATGTGATTGTCTTTATTCGCTCTAATCATTAATTGGTATGAATAATAGTTCATTGCGCTGCATTTTTTATTTGTTTCTTCGCCACTGACCGGATTTATCATCTTAATGATGAAGTGATATCCATCAGCACCATCCCAAAAAATGATCGGATATTGCAGGGCATCATAGCATCGATGAGTTTCTGCAACTTTTATCAATTGATCGTTTCTTCGATGAAGAACAATATCCCTAGATTGGAATTGTTCTCCAACTATTACAATTGCTACTTCGTCTATAGTTGAAGCATTGAATCTTCGCACATGTTCTCCAGCCCAAAAGAAAAGTTGTGACGTCACAACTTTTGAACGAATAGACTTTTTCAAATACGAACTTCTCCTAAACCTTCCTGAAGAAATGCTGCGTCTAATGGCTCAGTTGATGCCGTCGCAAATAGATAGACAGACACGATTTCATTGTAGTATATAGAGAGAGATAGAGAAGAGAGTGATTTCGATTATCTTCGCTATTTAATCCAGTTTCATTATCTGTATGTATGGGACTATTTTTTTCTTCTGAAATTATTTTTGAATGTACTTTTTCTACTATTCATTCATTTGTTGTTGATGATAATGATGATGCTAGCCCTTTTCAACCTTCTTTCTAATCTAGATTGATTATCATCTGTGTTTTTTAAACGTTTTTCTTTGGATCAATATCTGTAATAAAATGTAGTACAGCTTGTCAAATCTAGCTGTGCAGTTGACCAAAACTTAGGAATGCGCAGACAAAAACAAAGACCGCACTTGACAAGGGAAGGATGCACACACCTCGTCAAAAGTGCATACTGTCCATTATTTCTTACAGCAGTAAACGTACAAAACAACTGTTTATATGCTTATGTGAATGCACTTGTGTCACTTTACTTTTTAACCGAACGTGCATCGTTTGGCAGGTGACGATCAGTTCACCATCGTTGCGAGGTTCAGCCTATTTACCATTGCGCAGTGGGGACATTTCATCCTCGCGGGGGACATTCAGCCGCACAGCTAGATTTGACAAGCTCCATGTAATAATCGAATAGTAATCAACCATGATTTACAGGTGTCATCCTCAGGGATTCTCACGGTGTGGCACAGGTACGTTTCCGGACTGGAAACAAGATTTTGAGGATCGTGAAGAGTATGGGACTCGCTCCGGATTTACCAGAGGATCTTTACTATTTGATCAAGAAGGCGGTAGCTATCAGAAAGCACTTGGAAAGAAACCGCAAAGACAAAGACAGCAAATTCAGATTGATTCTTGTTGAATCTAGAATTCATCGGCTTGCCCGTTATTATAAGTCGAAGGGTACTCTACCTGCAAATTGGAAATACGAGAGTTCTACTGCTAGTGCTCTTGTTGCATAATTACCTTTTTTCATTTCTCAATAAAATAAAAATTTAAACAGAAATTTGTTGTTTTACAGAATCCATGCTTCGATCATATAGGCAATAAGTTAATGTTAAGTTTAATCTTTAGCAATGCGATGCAACTCTTTTGATACTGTATTCTTTAACCGTGATTTCAAATTAGTTCCGGAAAGTTCAGAAAGAGTTTAACAATAGATAGAAACGAGAGAATCAGATGAAAGAGATTTTAAACGTGCGCAGATTTATTATCAATCGTTTATATGAAAAAGACATTTATTTTTGTATAAAAGAAAGTACCAGTTGGCTTTTGTACAGCGTTGTTCTGGACCAGACGTCCCCAAACTTTTTTGTCTTGTAGACCCCCGCCTTTCTAATATTGAATTGTTACAAATTCATCAACTTCAAATGTGTTTTTGACCGCTGTCACAGTGCTACTCACTTTGATAGGTTTAACTGTAGAGTGAAAAATTAAAAAAAAACACATGTTAAGTTTTATCAGGTACGACGGCCGACCCTCCGTGCTGCTATTCTTTTCGCGAAGACATACGGTTCCTTGCAAAGAATACGATTCTTCCCGATAGAATACAATCACAAATTTTCAGGACTATCTGTACAGGGTTAGGAATCTGTATGGGGCTAGAAAGAAATTATTTTATACTTTTTAGTCCGTTTTAAAAACGTGGTATTTTTAAAAAATTTATTTTTATTTAAATAATTATTTTCTGCTTTTTAGTTTTGTATGTGTGAAATTTTACAATCGATTTTGAACATTTTGATGAGAATATAACAGAGACATGTAGTAAATTTCAGACGGTATTGCGACCGCGTCATATCGAAACGCCGTGGTAAAATGTCAAAGATAAAAGTTCGACGGTGTAACTGTCCTTCCGCTTGGTAAACAAACATTATAGTATAATAATACGTAAAAACTTTGTAAATACCGCACGGATCTCAAACGCACACTGACGCACACTGAGCTCCTTCAGTGCGAAGTGGTGCGAAGCGGGTCAGTGGAGTGGGGATCAGTCAGAGTGGGAACACGTAGTGAGTGAGGACACTGAACGCGAAGACGTACTACGTCACGCGGCGGGGGGGGCGGGCAACGGTTCAATTTATTAATAATTTATATCTCCTAAACGCATAGGCTTTTTAAAAATTTTTAAAAAAATATTGCATTGTCTGAGTTCTGAGCTATGTCTAAAATTTCAAGTCTCTAGCTCATCGGGAAGTCAGTTTAAAATCAATTGCAAAATTTGTACTGAACAAACAGACAGACAAAGAAAGCGAGTTAATAAAAACGTGGTAAAATAGCCTTTCTGTCACGTCCGTGTCATAAATCTTATCAACGAAGACTCCACGTGTTTCGTTCTTTCGGTAGGGAACACTCGTGGATCCCCATTTACATTTCATGCACCCCTGTGCACCCCTAATTTTTGTTTTCGCTGACATGGACCCCTTGCAGTCCCGGCCGCGCGTCTCAATCCCCTTGGCAGCCTTAGTTGCACCGAGCACTAGGGCCGCCACGGGGAGCGAGACGCGCGGCCGGGAGAAGTGGGGATATTCCACGGGTATTCCTTGAATTCCCTAGCTCGCGTGCTATTTTTGCCCATGCCTGTTCTAGACCATCGCAAAAGTTGGCCCAGTTTGACGTCACGGGGTCTGTCCAGAGTCGGAGAGTGGTCCACAAGAGGTAAGAATTGCGCATGCGCTTCCTTCGTCCTCGACTTTTCTTGAGGACAGCGCAACATGCGTTCACCAAGCAGTGATGGAACATTGGACAGGTTTTTTTCGCGCATGCGCGACGATTTTAACAGGACGAAAATGGGTTATGAGCGTGTTACGATTTCATTTCGAAAAATGAATATATAACACGTGTATACCAATCGAATATCAATAATAGCTTACGAAAAATTCGTAGCATGTTTGTCTCATCGCCTCGGCTTGGACTTTTTCGGTATTTTCCCGCCAATAATAGGAGTCCGCTACTTTCCCCATGGAATAGATTATAGATACCTTGCTGCGCTGGACGCGCATGCGCGAAAAAATCCGTCCAATATCCCATCACTGTCACCAAAATGGCGGCTGGATTCTCACTCTCCAGTAGCCAAGGCTCTTTCAGAGGTGCGCCATATTAAAAAGCGATAGAAATATTTCACTGATTTTCGGGCTGTTCGGTACATGTGGATTCGCATTGAAAAATTCGATTCTACGGTCTATTTAGATTTTCGTGGTGTAGTTGATAGACTACGCGGGTGCATTCGACGATTTCAGGAAGTGAATTATGGGTAACGGAGAAGACGCGAGTGCCTTTGACGTTTGCGAACCATATTGAAAGGCATTTGGAGGAGTTTCGTTACCAAAGAGAGGTATGCCAATTAACAAAACAATAATACGTATCTCCGCAATATTTAAATGGAGTTTAGAGCATCGTAATTATGATAATAATGCGAATATCGTGGACGATTTGTTGACCGCACTCGTAGCGGTGATTTGAATGCTGGTCCGCACGAATATTATTTCGTTATCCTGAAAATTAACTATAAAAGAGATTAATGTTTCAAGCGAAACCCTTTGTTGCACCGTGTTGTTTCAATGCTGATCATTTACTTTATGGTTGACGAGCATTCTAGTGGGTACTGCGAGAAATGTTTCAGATTTTTTTAATAGCTGCATTTCACCTAAAATGGTATAACATATGGGATTAGTTCGTTCACATAGACGGATGTCTTCGTCCTCGTGAATTTTTTTCCGTGGAAACTTTCTTGTTCCGCGTAACACGAAGAGAGACACGGTTTAAATGTTACGACATTGTACAGTAATTGTTCGAAGATCGAAATAATACTCGAACAGTTACCTTCGTGTTTTAACAAATGAAAAATGTCAAACGTATAAGGAAACAATAGAAGGGTTAACAAAATTTTACACTACAGTGATATACGCGATTATTTGACAAAAAGAAACGTTTCTCCGTGATCTAAAAATATTTGCCTGGCGGTTTTCGATTATTATTTGATCGTTTATGAAAGTGCAAGTGAGCTGGAATCGGAGAGATATTTTCATAGTGTAATAATACTAGCACTGATAATGGCGGTGATATTATTTATAACGTAACCTTATATGATAGTTTAACGTCTGTTTGTCAACAATTAGAAAGACTTTACTGAGATTTTACTGAAATACTTGATAATTTGTTGACACGAAAACTATACCATCCGAAGTATTACATCCTTGAGACGTCTTTAAGACGTACAGGTTTGTAACATAAGGTGGCCATTCGGAAGACGTTCGTAGGACATTCAAGACATCTGTAGGGCGTCTTGAATGTCCGACAACAGACGTCTTTAAAACCTCTTTAAGCCATCTTTGTGCTATCTGGGATAAAAGTTCCGTGCTGTTCGTTTTAAACTAAAATTCAGATTTTATATTATTATCGATATTTCAATATTAATATAAACATTTTGATTGGCGTGACGATATCGTCCTGTGTAGGTATACACAAAGAGAATAATAAAAATAGATAAACAACTAAATGTGGACAATCATAAATGGTTTTAATATCTGTCATAGTATTGTATAAAAATGTAATATACAATTCCATGTAGTACGATGTTATTCACGCTATTGCACAATAAAATAAAATGTACCTTTCTTTTTTATGTCCTTAACGCGCAATGCACGAAAGTGCATAGTCTTAAAGCGTTAGTTTATGCAAGTTACGCTTTTCTTAAATCAACTTTGACTCGACATTTGCGCGAACTCTATATCGTGAATTTCGCTTGCGGAGGGAGATTTCAACGTCGTTGACTTGCACAAGCGACGTCATGAGTTTACACGCGTACGCCTCAAGACTGAAGGCTATTCACATGTTTTAATTGTCCGAATAACCCGAAACTCATTTGAATACGTAGACGTAGATATACTTATATTCTCGTTGCATCTGTATAATAATTAAAACGATAACACATTTCCACGAAATTTTTCGCAGCATTTGTTCGAAAGTTCAAATTATGAAACTACTCGAATCTCGTTATTACTACCCAGATATCATACGACGTCTTAAAGACGTCCATTTTACGTCTATTTCAAGTCTGAAAGTCTTGCGTTCTAAGAAGACTCTTTAACGTTTACGTTTTTATCCATAATCTAGCAGTACTAGCATCGTTATTATTTGTCCGAGTTAGTGTTTTTGCCTCAATGTCAATTTTTCAATTTCAGCTCTTCAATTTTTTAAATTTCAATTTCAACATCAATTTTAACTCTTTGATTTCAACTTCAATTTTTCAATTTTAATTCTTCAATTTTTCAAATTTGGATTTCAACATCAATTTCAAGTTCAATTTCTACTCTTCTATTTCAACTTCAACTCTTCAATTTCCACTTCGACTTCAATTTCAATTTCCATTTCAATTTCAACTCTTCGATTTCAACATAAATTTTGCAAATTACAACTTCAATTTCCATTTCAACTGCAATTTCAATTTCAACTCATCGATTTCAACTTCAATCTTTCAATTTAAACTCTTCAATTTTCAAATTTCAATTTCCATTTCAACTTCAATTTCAACTCTTCAAATTTCCATTTCAACTTCAATTTCAACTCATCGATTTCAACTTCAATCTTTCAATTTCATCTTTGACTTCAATTTCCATTTCAACTCTTCAATTTCAACTTCAATTTTTATTATTATTATAGTGATTTAATTGGAATTGTTAGTATTACTTCACTTTTTATATCAATCCCACATGCGTTCTTCTGATGAAGAACGAAGAACGAAGTTTAACTCGTTTTTGTCGAAATCTATTTTTACTCTTCCCTTCTTTTAATTTAATTAACATTTATGGACCTTTAAGACTTCTTAGGGAGGTCTTGAAGAGCTTTCGAATGTCGTACGACCGTCTAATGAACGTCTCCTAGACGTCAAACAGACGTCTTAGAGACGTACCGTTTTCTAACACAAGACGTTCAGGAGCCGTTCGGAAGACGTTTGAATTACGACGTTTAAAACGTCTTTAAGACTTGTTATGGTATATAACAAATTTTAAAAAAACCTGGAGTATCAAATTCGACAGAATTTAGTACCATTTTTATTTATTTTGGTCTTACAAATGTCATAACCAATAAAAATAGGATTTCATTTGGTACCACTTTCTTAAGGTTTGTCTAGAAAAATTGAAAACTGCTTTAACATGTTCGGTCTACTTATTATATGTGCATATGTATACATATACAGTGGCCCACAAAAGTGTTAGTACGCCCTTTACTACAAAATAACTTTTTTATAATTGTAGTAGACGACCTGATGGTTTGCAAGCAATTGGAAGCATTGGTTTACTAAATGATGTGCAAAAAAAGTTTTCCAGAAATTATAATTTACAAGGTTACATGCAAAAATAAAAAAAGCATTTTTTAAAGCTTTTTTATTTGGGCCCTTAATGAAAATTGAAAATATATTATATGTTTTGTAGATCTATGCTAGTTATACACATACTGGAAATTTAATCGAAATCGGTTGACGTAGGGAAAAACAACACGCATCGAAAGATGTACGATTCTGTGAATTTTAAACAGAAACTGGATCGAAAGTCGTGAAAAACTACGATTTTTTTCATTTTTAACCGCTTGTAGCTCGTGTGTATCTGAATCGATTTCGATGAAATTTTCAGCATGTGCATGACTAATATAGATCTACAAAACATATATTTTAAATTTTCATTAATGCCCAAATAAAAACGTCTTAGAAAATGGCTTTTTTATTTTTGCATGTAAACTTGTAAATTATAATTTTTGGAAACTTTGTCTTGCACATCATTTAGGAAACCAATAGATTAGATATCGATACGAGAAAGTTCGTTTTTCGGACACCACTGTGCGGCATACCAAGCGTTGATGTTTGTCAAAAAGAGATTTGAACCGAGATTCGTGTGACCAGATCCATAGGAATAAACTCGTACATAATTGTTGCAACGTCCGTTATAAGAACGCTTATGTGACCGAGCACCAAGGGAACGAACGCCTGTGCTGTAAACTCGTTCACGAATTGAATACAAATGCAGCTCCATTTAAAAGTTTGTACGCGTCTTGCGCAGCCGGGCGCGCATGCATATTAATGTTGGCCGAGTACTCAAATATTTTCGAGTAGCCCGTTGTCGACGATGGCGACTTCTGAAAAAGACGTCTCAAACACGTCAAAAGTTCGTCTAAAAGACGCCTATTAGACGTGCCGTTTTGTAACAAGACATTCCAGCGACGTTCTAGCGACGTTCCAGTGAATTTCGAGACGTCTGAATGTCTTGCGGCAAGCGTCTAAAATACATCTTTTAGACGTCTGAGTACTATCTGGGTTGTAGCAGAAAATGTTTTAGCTTGAAAAATTGCGCAACTGCTATATGGCTACCGTTAACAGGCATCTTTGCTAAAAAAGAAGAAAGATCATTCATTGTGTTGCATCTTATTATCATACAAACCGTAGGGCCCCCTAGTAAAATAATGGATCAAATCTAGAAACAAACTGTTGAATGTATAATGTATGGCCTCTAAGTTGCATTCTGTGGAATTTTTGATTACATTTCGTTTTTTGGTATAAATTAATGAGAGTTTTTCTTGAAACTTTCTTTTAGGGGGGGGCGGAATTTTGACCGCTTAGGGCCTCTTGTCTTGATCCGCCACTGAAGGGGACTCTTGGTCGCGAGGAATCATAGAGAATTCAATTTGTCATTAGCAAGTTGAAGAAATCACGGCTCACCATTGAGAAGGTGACTAAGGTTACTTCATTAGCCAGATCATTTGGTATATACATACATGTTTTGTGAACATTCACTTCCGGTTGATTCGGAGAGAAAATTTTAGCAACCTTGATCGTCCGTACGATCCGAAAAGGGAATTCTTACTGCTCGTTTCATGCAATTCGATCGGTGGTTGAGTGATTCACAAGGAACTCGAGGCGCGAAAAATATTGAGTAATCGGATACAATCCACATGAGTCAAAGGAATTTCGAATAACTGAATTATTTGCGCAAGCAGAGGTACACTTGTATGCTTTGATAAAATTTTGAAACCAGGTTGCCAGCAAAGAATACTAACGGTATTCTTAACAAATGATAGATAAAATAAATGTACGAAGCAATAATACTCCAAATGCAGTAATGAAAAAAAATGAATATGTCTTCTCTTTTTTTATTGCGCTACAGGAAATATGATTTTCAATCTTTATTAGTCGATAACCTTGTTTTATGGGTATGCACAGTGGCCCACAAATGTGTTCGTACGCCCTTTAAAACGGAATAAGTTTTTTATAATTGTACCCAACGACCTGATGTTTTGTAAGCAATTAGAAACATTGGTTAATTTCAGACGTTAAACCGACGTCCCGAGATAGACGTCTTCAAAACGTCTTTTTAGAACGTATGACTTTCAGACCTAAAATATCGAAGTTAAAGTTAGAATTGAAATTGAAATTAGAATTCAAAATAGAATTGGAACTGATATAGAAATTGGAATTGGAATTGAAATTAGAATTGCTATTGACATTGGAATTGAAATTGATGCAAAAATGCTAACTCGAACAAATAATACCAATGCTTATACTTATTGCTAGATTATGGCTATATAAAAACCACACTGTTTAAGTCTTGAAGACGCCTTTTTAGGACGTAAGAGTTTCAGACCTAAAATAGACGTAACATGGACGTCTTTAAGACGTCGTGTGCTATCTGGGTAGTTATACACATGCAATAGTTCATCGAAATCGATTAACATACTCACAAGCTACAACTGGTCAAATGTGGTGAAAACCATAGTTTTTCGCGACTTTTGGTCAGTTTCTGCTTAAAATCCACAGATTCTTACATCTTTCGATGCGTGTCGTCTTTTTCTGCGTCAACCGATTTCAATGGAACGTTGTGAAAACAAATTCAATGAATTATGTTACAGACTAATCGTTTTAGGTTATTATAATTTTGAGATGCGCTAAAGTATATTCGGAGGAAAGACTGAAAATAATTCGTGAAATTTAGGCTGAACAGTGCCAAGCTGCAAGCGAATTCACTTAGTCGGTGTCTGAACATCCGTTTCTACTGTCTCGATTTCTAATTTCATTAATGAATGGATGGGGAATAGCTTCGACTTTATCGCGCGAAATTGCATTGCTAGATTGATGAATATGTTGCACGGTTTTTTAATATTCACTGCAACGCATCTTAACGCACGTCCTCCCCCCCTAATCAGAGGAGAAATCCAGGTGATTTTATATGTTGAGTAATGCGGTTGAATCTCTCTGTCGTTTCAATCATGACTAATCAGGTTCAAGGTTCTCTTATCATAGATCATCGAGTTCGTCCATGCATCAGGCGCATTATGATTATGTAAAAGTAAATACGATGTTTCATGCAGAAAGTTCAAGGCAACACGAAGCAAAAGAAGAACATTCTAATCCGAGTAGTTTACTATCAATTCACTCAAATAGTTCTTTAATTATTTATCGCACGAAATATTGGTTCAAGACCTTACAACTATTTAACGGGAAGAAATGGGAATGTAATAAAAAATAAAGGTATTCATTGATATGAAAACATTTATTTGCTTTTATTATTCAATGAGGAGTCCCAGATAGCACAGAGACGACGTAAAGAGGTCTTAAAGACCTAAAGAGGTCTGTTGTCGGACATTCAAGACGTCCTACGAACGTCTTCCGAACGGCCTCCGAATGTCTTCTGAACGAGCTTATGTTATAAAACTGTACGTCTTAAAGACGTCTCAAGGATGTCCATTAGCCGTCTAAAAACGTCTTTTAGACCTAAAGACGTCCTGTGCTATGTGGGGTGGTTTTCTTTTTTATCTTTCGAGTGAATTCGATACGAGGTTATAGTAGCGGTTGATATTTAATGATATTTGAACTGGTTTCAACTGCAAGGAAATAGTTTCGCGCACCGATGCAACATTCTGCCACGAAATCCAGTTTATTGCGCCATTAAATGACCCATTCCGACAGACCTGTTAAAGCCCACCCGGTTCGACATTATACTTTCAGGTTGTAAAATAAATGTTTGACCGAATAATGTTGGAACTACGAGATTCTGGTTATAGTCAACGCGTTGTACATTTAGTAACGATAACGAGAATACACTACAACTAGTTAATAATTTAGTTAGAAATAGTCAATCGATCCGTAAGCGTGTGGTCTGAGAGCTAGTAAAATGTACGAGAGAAAAACGGTTGAATGATTTTTTTGGTTTTGTTTGCGCCACGCTCTCGTCGAGAGAAAAATTCTCGCAATGTAACTGAGCCGAGACGATGAAAAAGGAGATTCGATTCCGCGTCGAATTTCCCTGAAACTCTTGGCTTTCACTTCTCTCCGAAGAATGCGAAGGCTGAGCGCCGCGCCGCGCCGGCAGAGCCGTACCAACTGCCCCCTTCACCAGTCGCAATACGTTTAGAAAATTTTTCAACGACCGAGCCACTCTCGTTCGCCCATTCATTTCCCCTTCCCGATCCATGACGGCCAGAGGCTGGCCGCTTCTCTAAATGGCGAATTATTACCGGACTGCGAGTGTTTATGCATTTCCAGCATAAGCAAACACGCGAAATACAGGGTGGACCGAAAGTCGGCACGACATTTTTTGGGAGAACTGTTCAATCTTTTTAAACCGTCCCTGGAACAAATGATTAGCTCCAACCGCTCTGGAACAGTTTAACTTTCTATCGGATAATTTGCAGAACTCTGTGCCCGATTTGAAAATAAAACAAGAAAGGTCACGTTTGATACTAAATAATTTTGTGAATCATTTATACAGGGTGTCCCAAAACTCCTTCGCTTCCCAGAAGTCATTTGAAGCAACATTTTCCTTTGCAAAAATGGCCGCCGCGACTTTGTTAGGGAGTTATTAACGAAAAACATGGAGCAATCAGAGCGCGACATAGACGCGTGTTGGCAAAGGCGGCTCGCCCAGATAGCACACATCGTCTCAAAGACGCCCATTTTACGTAAATTTTAGGTCTGAAAGTCTTACGCCCTACAAAGACGTCTTTAAGACCATAAACAGTGTGTGGTTTTTATATAGCCATAATCTAGCAATAAGTATAAGCATTGTTATTATTTGTTCGAGTTAGTGTTTTTGCTTCAATTTCAATTCCAATTTCAATAGCAATTCTAATTTCAATTCCAATTCCAATTCTATTTTAAATTCTAATTTCAATTCCAATTTCAACTCCAATTTCAATTTCAATTTCAATTCCAAATACTTTCTCTTTTCTAATTTCAATTCCATTTCCAATTTCTAATTCAATTCCAATTCCAATTTTTATTTCAGTTTCAATTCTATTTTATATTCTAATTTTAATTCCAATTTCTATTTCAATACCAATTTTAATTCCTATTTCAATTCCAATTTCAATTCCTATTTCAATCCCAATTTTAATTCCTACTTCAATTCTAATTTCAATTCCAATTCCAATTTCTATTTCAGTTCCAATTATATTTTAAATTCTAGTTTCAATTTCAATTCTAATTTCAAGTTCGATTCCAATTTCAATTTTTATTGTGATTTTAATTGTTATTGTAATTTTTATTTTTATTATTTGTATTAGTATTTTAATTACAGTTGTTATTTATATTACACTTTTTATGTCAATTCTTTTAGATTTAGGACATATGGAGGTCAATACATGTTTACTCAGAATTCGATAGTCTATTGATTCATGATACAGAAGGTAGGTTTTCCCATTAAAAAAAACAAGGTGACCTTGAAATGTCCTCTATGCCTCCACCCACGCAGAAAATGTTTATGTCACAATATGCCCCCGTCTGTACCGTGCAAATTTTCTTCATAACATTTTTCCATATTATTATAAATACCGGATATATTCAATGTGGACACAGTTATTGCCCTACCCTGTATACAAAACTTACACGGCATAGAGGGGGGCATATTGTGACATAAACATTTTCTGCGTGGGTGGAGACATAGAGGAGCTTTCACGGTCACCTTGATTTTTTTAATGAAAACACCTACCTTCTGTATCATGAATCGGTAGACTATCAAATTCTGAGTAAAATTGTATTGACCTCCATATGTCTTAAATCTAATAGTTAACGGGATATTATCGAAACAATCTCGTTATCTATTAGGTTTAGGACATATGAAGGTCAACACTTATAGGTCCGTTTAAATAAGGACACCTAAATATCTCTTCAGGTTATTGTGATGCAAAAAATATTTGTTACGTAATGTGCATGGTGTCAATGGACCAAATATCTGGCAAGAACATTTTCTTCCAAAGGTCATTTTTTCGGAGTTATCAAGGTCATCGATGTTTTTTGATACGTAACTACATTTTTATTTTATTGCATCGGGTAACTGATCGAAAAATACGCTCAGATATGTATAATAACATGACCTTGAAATCACCTTGATTTTCGAACATTAAAGTTCATCTTCATATCAAGGTCAAGGTCATGTTATTATACATATCTGAATGTATTTTTCCTATGGATATTATGAGTGCATTTTTCATGTGTAAAATCTAATCAATTAAAATAGATAAACGAAAGAAAAATTCAAATCTTGCCCAATTTCCAACCTCGAATTGTCTTAGAAAAAACAAAGATCTTTTTTTTTCTTTTAGTATAAAAGACGTAGCAGATCGAATAAAGAAATGTATTCGAAAAAAGAGATAAAAATTCAAATTTCTATTAACGAAACGATCCGGAGAAGTGAATGCAACTAGGAATTGAACAATTTTGAATGAAAAAGAAATATCACGCTGCCTGTGTTGCAGAAAAGTTGCGCAGTGAAAGTATGGGCAGTTTCAGTTTACCAGAAAAATTGAAATTATTTCCAGATAGACACTGTTACATAACGACAGCAACTTTCGATCGAAAAGGCATAAATCTTTGCCGCGGACTCATTGATCGGCGATTACGACTGCGTTTGTATCTAATGATCGTAATCGACTGTCATTGAACTATCGGAAAACAAGATTTCTTTAGTGTCTCGACTAAGATTGATTAAACTCTTCCCCTTCGAACGTGCAGTGTTTCTTTCGCTTGCGGATTATTTTCTCGGAATGTCTACATCTTTTGTTCGATAGTTTTCGGCGGATCTGTGATGCCGAAATAAATCACGAGAAAATATTGTTCTTCTGATGCAGGTTGACCATCTTTTGGTGGAAAAAATGGTATCGAGACGGAAAATTCTGTCTCGATCGAGGGACAATCTTGTCGAATCACAGTACGAGGACCAGGACGAAGAGGACGTATGGTATAATCTCGACAAACTATACAAGGTGGGCGATTGAAATTTTTCAAATTCGTCATACTTACCCAAACTGTTTTATTGCGGAATATACAGTGACCCACAAAAGTGTTCGTTCGCCCTTTAAAACAGAATAACTTGTTTTATAATTGTACCAAACGATCTGATGTTTTGTAATTAGAAGCATCTCAGATAGCACAAAGACGTCTTAAAGATGTCTGTTGTTCGAACGTCTTCTGAACGGCTTATGTTATCAAACTGTACGTCTTAAAGAAGTCTGAGGGATGTCCATTAGACGACTTTAAAACGTCTTTTAGACGACATTAAGACGTCTTCTTCAGACGATTAAAATCTTCAAATTTAAGAAAAGTTCTAAAAAAAATTAGAATTTATATATGCATATATATATATATATATATATATATATATATATATATTACTATTTTCATGCACTGCTTGTGGGAATATTCCACTTTGTATTCGAAAGGACACAATCAAATTCGAAAAACAAAATATTTCCTGCATATTTAAAAAAATATTTTATTTCTAATATTAAATAAAGATTCATTTCATATTTAGAAAAGAATATTTTTGTCGTAACATGAAATGGATATTTCCTGCTTATTTAAAAAAAAATTCTTACGTAATGTAAAATAAATATTGTATGTATATTTGAATACTAAAAACAGACTGGATCTCTATTTAATGCTATCTATGAATGTGTATACAATATTTTGTGCTACTAGGGTGTAATCATCCATGTGTTTATAATAAATGATATTTTGACCAAATATTTTTATTATCATTCCAAGAAATAGGAAACTTAAGAACCAGTATTTTAATCATTGCATAGCAAATTGATCCCTGTCATAACATCTTCAAAAAAATTGAATGGACTAATGGACATCCTTGAGACGTCTTTAAGACGTACAGTTTTGTAACATAAGCTCGTTCAGAAGACATTCGGAAGCCGTTCGGAAGACGTTCGTAGGACATTCAAGACATCTGTAGGTCGTCTTGAATGCCCGACAATAGACGTCTTTAAGACCTCTTTAAGCCGTCCTTGTGCTATCTGAGTATATTCATAGAAGAAATTACAATTAAGAATAATGCTGTTGTACTCGAAATTTGCATGACGATTTGCACAGACTTATATACAGTCTGTAGAAATACTGAATCGTTGTCACTCTCGTTTCAGGATCACATTCAAGAAGTGCTGCACAAATGGAATCAGATCGACGACGAAATTTGGGCCAAGGTGATCGTTTTCGAAAGGAATCGAAGGGTAGCAAAAGCCTACGCCAGGGCACCAGTTCTCACGATTAACGGATCGAATGCTGGATTCGATGGATTCAGGTAAAATTACATGATTCATACGAAAATCAAAATATCTACTAACAAAATCGAAAGTAAAGGTGAAACAATAATATTTCCCTTCCTTTTTTTTGTTGGGTACTTCTATACTAGTGTCCAGCGTTGAAATGTATAATATTCACAGAAGACCAGCGACGAGTTAAAACAAGTGCGGGCCCTAAGCGGACAAAATTTTGGCAGCCGTATAATTGAATTATAGTTTGTTTTCCAAAAAGGGATTTGTTTTAATTTTTGTAGATTTAGTTTTTGTTTGTATTTTGTTAATAAATTTGGACTAATATGATTAAAGATGATTATCACATGATGTATTTGGTATGTATTCCAGTAGATTTGTACCCGGGCGACTGCATATCGAAGTTTCGGTCCTGTAGGATCAATGGTTCAGGAGTTATGCTTGCTTAAAGTTCAGCAATCTGCAGTGTTTTTGACAGGTAAGGGCGCCGCCATATTGGTTTGTAGTGACGATCGCGTGTCGCTTACCGAGCAGAGCCGTTATGTGGTAGTTGGTTGGGGGGCGACAAGGTAAGCGGCTCGCGGTCGTCACTACAAATTAATATGGCGGCGCCTTATCTGTCAAAAACACTGTAGATTGCTCAACTTTAAGCAAGCATTACTCCTGAACCATTGATCCCAGAGTATCGAAACTTCGATCTGCAGCCGCACCGGGTACAAATCTACTGGATTACATACCAACTATATCGTAATTTCTAGGAGAAAGACACAAATTTTGAGTCCGGTAAAGTAAAGTTTACCCTTGTATACAATTATGTTTGTATATTAATAACGTTCCTCCTTCCGACACTTGTATTGTATAGTAAATGTTTTCGATTGTTTCAAATTTAGGATAGGGCTATGCGGCTTCGAGAACCCGATGAGAGACGTGAAAACAGAGGAGGCGAAAAAACACATAAATCAAGGTGTAAAAATCAAGATGGACGAGCAAGGGAATATCTTAATAAAAAGGGTGTGTAAAAATAACGTTTACATAAAGCCGACAAGTCAGGAAGACAACGCAATTGGAGCAGAAATCGCACGGAATTCACAAGGAGCGTTAGAACACGAGAAGCCAGGGAAAGTAAGCATTCAACGACATCGCGTCGTTTCTATTTGCGCGCTATTTTTTTTAGTTTTTTCTCTTTTTTAACTTTTATGATCCGTGAAATTATTCTCCGTTTACAATAACAATAAGAATTCCCAGTGTCGTAATGTTTTTCTGCGCATAGAAAGTTCGGAGAACTGGACTGTAATAATTGCCATTTCACTTATTACTTTCATCGTCATCGTTTTTGTTACAATTGTCCACCTTTAGCATTGAGAATGCGTTTCTTGAAACAGAATTTGCTTCTGGTTCAAGGCACGAAAGCTTTCAAAGTTAAAGTGTAACAACTATTTTAAAAACGAAACTAGGTTTTCCGGAAAGTTCTTTTCGCGTTCCGTCGCTCGAGACAAACAACCAGATCACTCTACCGGCAACTGTATGGTCACTACGTCAATAGAAACAATGTCGTCACTGGCAATAATTGACTGTATACATGATCTACATCCGCCATATTAGTGCGATCGTGCTGCCCTCTTAAACGAAGGACCTAACCCCATATAGCACACGACGTCTTAAAGATGGCCATTTTACATCTACTTTAAGTCTGAATGTCTTACGTCCTAAAAAGACGTCTTTAAATCGTCTTTAAGACCATAAACAGGGTGGTTTTTATATGTATATTATATAATCTAGCAGTAACTATTAGCATTATTCTTGCATCAATCTCAATTCCAATTCCAATTTCGGTTTGAATTCCAATTTCATTTCCAATTTCAATTCCAATTTCAATTTTTATTCTGATTTTAACTGCAAGTGTTAATTTTATTACACTTTTTACGTCAATTCCACATGCGTTCTTCTGATAAATCTAGGTTTAACTTTAAACTCGTTTTTGTCGAAATTTATTTTTACTCTTCCCTTCTTTTAATTTATATGTATATGAGGTTCCGGAGAAATGGCAAAAGGTGGTGCAATGGATCATACAGGGTGGTCTACGCAACTTGCACACCTATAATAACTTCCAAAGTATGCGTTGCACGAAAAAGTTTTGTATACAGAAGTTACATGGTCTGAAGTGATACATTATGTAGTGTATTTATTTTTTTTTGTAGGTGGACGCGTAAAGGACATATAAAGGTCAACTCCATTTTTAACTTCCTGATTTTATAGGGAAGTTATTGTAATGACCCCGAAAATCGAAAATCGATTTTTTAGCAGATCTTCACGTTTCATGGTCATTGCAGTCATTTTAGACTATTTTCAGCAAAATGTCGGTGTGTGTGTGTGTGCGTATGTCCGTTTCTATGTAATCAAATTTTTCGTTAACGTTTTCGGAAAAAGTAACAACGCGATCAGGATGATGAATGATGCAATCGATGTGCCCCGTCGTAACCCAGACAGCACAGCCTACCCGAGCCCACCGCCGGCCCAAACCTCCCGAGGCCCGTGACCGGCAGGTTACTACCTAACACAATGCTTGGATCGGCTCGAGGCTGATTCCGTTGGATCCGTGCCTGCTTTTTATGCGCGCAATGGCCCGGAAATAGCCAGGCATGGGCTCGAGCCCACAGCCTGCCGGCCGTGCCAGATTTCAGCCAGATTTCAGCCAGAGTCTAATGTGGCCAATCAGTGCTTCGATTGAGCCCAACTTTTCTCGCGCATGCGCGTCACAGTGCGGGTCGCATGGAAATGAGGATTGCAAGGGTGCGGGATTCGCGTTCTCATTTCTTAATAATACAAAAATTTGATTTTTCAGTAGTCAATAACGCTAGATAAAAGATCAATCTAGGTCGTGATCGCCCTCGAAAGTCCTATTTTTACATTTACGAGTCGTAATTTGCATCATACGGAAGCGTACAACTGCGCATGTAGCTATTTTCATAACATATATAATGCAAATTAAGCCTCGTATAGGAAAAAAAAAGACTTTTGGGGGCGTTTGCTGCCTAGATTGATTTTTTATCTGGCGTTTTTGACTACTGAAAAAACCCATGTTTGTATTATCACGAAATGAGAACGTAAATGCCGCACCCTTGCAATCTTGTAAATGGGCTGAAATCTGGCTGAAATCTGGCACGGCCGGCAGGCTGTGGGCTCGAGCCCATGCCTGGCTATTTCCGGGCCATGGCGCGCATAAAAAGCAGGCCCAAATCGAGCCGGTGTGCTGTCTGGGAACTTAGAGCTGATTAGATTTTGGTCCATATTGGTCAAGTAGTTTTTTAGATTTTTAGTTTTTTTTCGAAAAGAGTTGATTCTTCAATACAATTTATAAGGGAGGACGAAAATTTTCCACCAAAGAACCAAACGCAATTACATAAAAAAAATTTTTTTTTAGATTAAAAAAAATTTTTTTTTTAACTGATGCTAATGTTACCGCTTGCAATAATCGAAAGTTATTCCAATGCAACAGTGAATTTATCATCTCTACTCCCAAGAATACATTTTGGGAGAATATCGATGAAAGTACAAAAAAAAAAACGATGTTAGCGATGTTGGCGAAGGAGTAACGAATGGGGAAGTTCTTTGTGTGACTCTTGGAGAGTCACACACCAAATAAAAAACATTAATATCAGTAGGCTCTACTAGCCATGCGTATCACTAACCCTCTCGCAAGAGCAGTCCTACCCGCGAGCTCGCGAAGCGAGCGAGCAAAAACAACCCTACTCGCGAGCTCGCGAAGCGAGCGAGCAACAATAGCCCTCTAGTTTTAAATGGAATGAGGTACTTTTTAATATATCAATCGATACAGCTAGACATTCGTTATAAAAAAGTACTAACCTATGTATGTCAAAAAGTTAATAGTTTAAGTTTAGGAGATATTTCAATTTAAATAACTCTAAAATACCATTACTGTTGCAGTAAGACGTTACACAAGTAAGTAAACACTAACGTCTTAGTACAACAATAATGGTATTTTAGAATTATTTAAATTGAAATATCTCCTAAACTATTAACTTTTCGACATACATAGGTTAGTAATTTTTTATAACGAATGTCTAGCTGTATCGATTGATATATTAAAAAGTACCTCATTCCATTTAAAAAAATGGAGTTGACCTTTATATGTCCTTTACGCGTCCACCTACAAAAAAAATAAATACACTACATAATGTATCACTTCAGACCATGTAACTTCTGTATACAAAACTTTTTCGTGCAACGCATACTTTGGAAGTTATTATAGGTGTGCAAGTTGCGTGGACCACCCTGTATATTATTCAAAAATACTACACAGAATGACAATTAATTTATACTTACACCTATTTAAAAAAACGTGAAGAACTTTCCGGACAACCTAATATTATTTTATTAGTTGATTATCCCGAATCACATTAAATTATTGAAAGCTTTATTTGTTACTTTACTATGTACTAATAAGTTTTATTGTTTTTATTACTAGGTGTTCGACATGAACAAATTTCAAACAAACCTGTCCAGAGAGAATCGAAAGGTTTATCCCGACAGAAAGAGACTGGAAATGCAATGTCTGAGTGCTATCGTCTTCGTCAGAACTGAAGCAGATCTTCTTCAATGTCCCGTTTGGGTTCTTATCGTTAATGTCGTTGGTCTGGACATGTTAAAATCCAAGTTTCCACCAAGTACAATACCAAAACGCCACTATTTCATTTTTGTTATGTTTCTTCCTCGATAGAACATTCGTTGATATTCTATATATTAGTTTTAGCACTGCAAAGGCCTGTAGATATAAAGAACCGACCCAGGATACCGATTCCCGATGAAGATCCTTACAGCGTAGCTGGTGTATCATCTTCGATAGGAATCTCGGAGGCTTTCCAGCAGGATCGAGAAGCTCGAGAACAGATCTACGCTCAATCGACGAGTATTAGACAAAGAAGAGGTGAAAGACCACCGAAACTGCCACCCAGAGAGAATCTCTACAGCCACGATATACCTAAAGTAATTCATTTCTTTTTCAAGCTTTTGTTGTTGTCGATGAAAATGTTTCCATCTTTTAACTGAATTCGAAATGTTAGTTTCATATAATTAAAATTTGAAGTTTGCGAACCGCTACGCTTTATGTTTAACCCTTCGCACTCCTCTGTCGAGTGTGAGTCAACATCAGAGTGATCAGAAAAAGAAAACTGTAAATGAAACAGGTTTTTATATGTATTTGGTTTTTCCTTTATTTATTTAATTTCTTATTTTTTGGTTAAAAACAAATTGTATACAGGGTATTTAGCTACAGGTGGGAGAAAATTTAACAGGGCGGGTCGCATCAATGTGGCAGATGTCGTTAAAGTAAATTTCTACTGTGCAAATGCGTAGCAGTCTCCCTTTTTACCGACAAAAGTATAATAAGTAAATAAATAAGACCTTTGAGGGCGATTGCTGCCTAGATTGATCTTTTATCTGGCGTTTTTGACTACTGAAAAAACCCCTGTTTGCATTATCACGAAATGAGAACGCGAATCCCGCACCCTTACAATCTTGCAAATGGGCCGAATACCGGCCCGGCAGGCAGGCCCTGTGCTCGAGCCCCTGCAGGTGATATCCGCGCCAATGCGCGCACGAGAACCCGGCCTGAATAAAGCCGGCGTGCTATCTGGGTAGTAGGAAGTTGTTGGCAACAAAATTGAAAAATAATTCGGAGTGCTGTTTAAAAACTGTTTTAATTGAAACTATAAACTATAGATAGGATTTTGTGTAAATGAACGTTCAAAGATAGATGGTAATTCTTATTTCAAAATTTCAGCCCGATTATGACGACATAGAAGATGACTATGCCAGAAAACCAGTCATAGCGAACGATGAGAAAAGAAGAGGCGATGATAAGAAAAAATACGGTAATGTTCACCAATTTGTCAATTTATTCTTTAACAGAATAAGAAATTATACACATAAGTACAATGATTAGATAGAGTATATATATATATATATATATATATATATATATATATATATATATATATACACAGGGTGGCCCACATAACTCTGAACAGCTCAATATCTCCGTTACTTTTCGTTGTACAAAAAAACTTCGTAGGACAAAGTTACACTGTTTGAAGGGCCACATATAACGGTGTAAGGGAAAAAAATTTCAAGGTCATTTTTATGAGATTTTAAGGTTATCGATGTTTTTTTAAACGGAATGAGGTATTTTTTAACTTTCCGATTTTATAGGGAAGTTATTGTAATTACCCCGAAAATCGAAAATCGATTTTTTAGCAGATCTTCACGTTTCATGGTCATTGGAGTCATTTTAGACTATTTTTATCAAAATGTCGGTGTGTGTGTGTGTGTGTGTGCGTGTGTGTGCGTATGTCCGTTTCTATGGTATCAAATTTTTCGTTAACGTTTTCAGAAAAAGTAACAACGCGATCGGAATGATGAATGATGCAATCGATGTGCCCCGCTGTAACTTAGAGCTGATTAGATTTTGGTCGTTTTGGTCAAGTAGTTTTTTAGTTTTTTTAATTTTTTTTCAAAAGAAGTTCATTCAACAATGCAATTTATACGAGAGAACGGAAAGTTTCCACCGAAGAAACAAATGTAATTACACAAAAAATTTTTTTTTCGATTTTTTTAAAATTAGAAAAAAAATTTTTTTTTTTAAATCTTTTTTTGTACCTTAAGATGATGTTTCCGCTTACAATAATCGAAAATTATCCCAATGCAAGAGTGAGTTAATCATCTCTACTCCCGAGAATACATTTTCAAAGAATATCGATGAAAGTACAAAAACATTTATATTACAATCTTTAAATGAACAATCAGTTCAAAACGAATTGTTAACTGAGATTAAATTGAAAATTAATATAAAATATATGATAATTAATAACATTGATGTTGAAGACGGATTGGTTAATGGAGCATGCGGAATATTAAAATTTATTACTTTTCAAGAAAATACTACAATTCCGTCTATGTTGTGGTTAGATTTTCAATTGGCCATAGTAGGAGTGAAAGTAAGAACTCGTTATCGTGATTATATGAAAAACGCAAATATAAATCAAAATTTAACACCAATAATAACAAAATATCGAATCAAGTAAATATTTCGAGTGAAGAAAAATAAGAAATCACACGTAGTCAATTTCCAGTGGTTCCTGCTGAAGCGATTACGATTCATAAAAGTCAGGGACAAACATACGAGAAAGTATGTATGGATTTTAAAACATCAGAAACACGAACTTTACAAATGTTGTATGTAGCACTGAGCAGAGTTTCAAAATTGAGCGCGGTTTATATATTTCGGGACAATTTAAATTAACAGTATCGAAGAAAACCAAGATCAATACTGCAACCCCGGATAATGAGGAGTTGTATCGTTTGCGAAAAACTAATTAAGACAATTTATTTTGCAACATTAGTATACTATAACAAGGAACCAAGCGAGCAACCAGCCTGCGATGTTCGTTTAATGCGACGCCATACAGCAAACATTTTGATAAGTAGAAAACTATTGAATTTCCCTGAAAACGTATAATCTTCTTAAAACGTACACTTAATAAATAATAATAATAATATACAGTAACTAACGAATCGGGAAGTTCTTTGTGTGGCTCGTGGAGAGTCACACACAAAATGAAAGACATTAATGGCTGTGGGCCCTACTAGCCATGCGTACCACTAATATTCTCGCAAGAGCAGTCCTGCCCGCGAGCTCGCGAAGCGAGCGAGCAACAACAACCCTACTTGCGAGCGAGCGAAGCGAGCGAGCAACAATAGCCCTCTAGTTAATACATCAATCGATGCAGCTGGACATTCTTTATAAAAAAGTACTAACCTATGTATGTCGAAAAGTTAGTAGTTCAGGAGATATTTCAATTTAAATAACTCCAAAATACCATTACTGTCGTACTAAGGCGTTAGTGTTTACTTACTTGTGTAACGTCTTAGTACGACAGTAATGGTATTTTGGAGTTATTTAAATTGAAATATCTCCTGAACTACTAACTTTTCGACATACATAGGTTAGTACTTTTTTATAAAGAATGTCCAGCTGCATCGATTGATGTATTAAAAAATACCTCATTCCGTTTAAAAATACATCGATAACCTTGAAATCTCATAAAAATGACCTTGAAATTTTTTTCCCTTACACCGTTATATGTGGCCCTTCAAACAGTGTAACTTTGTCCTACGAAGTTTTTTTGTACAACGAAAAGTAACGGAGATATTGAGCTGTTCAGAGTTATGTGGGCCACCCTGTATATATATGTATATACTATTTCAAACATCATTTTTCGTTTACAGACGATCCGTATTATTGCGGATTACGAGCTCGTGTTCCTAACTTCGTTAAAATGGCAAAGAACAGTAAAGTTTCGACGAGAGGCTACTCCAGACCCCCACAGGCTCCCACTTATGCTGCCACGGGATATGCGAGCAGCCAGTCTTCTCAAATCTATGGTCATTTACCTGGGAATCGTCCACCGATTATGTACCATGCAAGAAGTTTCGAGAGTGGACTTGGTATTACGCTGTTTATAAAATAGAAATAAGATCAAAGCTATTATCAAATTAATCCACACTATATATGGCTCCCCAGATAGCACAAAGACGTCTTAAAGACGTCTGCAGGTGGACATTCAGACGTCTTACAGATGCCACGAATGTCCCACAAACGTCTTCCGAACGTCTCCTGAACGTTAGAAAACGGTACGTCTCTAAGACGTCTATGAGATGTTTATTAGACGGTCGTACGACATTCGGGTGGTCTTCAAGACGTCCCTAAGACATCTTAAAGGTCCATAAATGTTAATCAAAGAACGCATGTGGAATTGACATAAAAAGTGTAATAAAAATAACAATTGCAGTTAAATCACTATAAAAATAATAAAAATTGAAGTTGAAATCGAAGAATTGAAGTTGAAATGGAAATTTGAAGAGTTGAAGTTGAAATTGAAGTCGAAATGGGAATTGAAATCGAAGATTTGAAGTTGTAATGAAAATTTGAAGAGTTGAAATTGAAGTTGAAATGGGAATTGAAATGTGAAAAAATTGAAGTCGAAAGTGAAAGATTGAAGTTGAAATCGAAGCAGTTGAAATGGAAATTGAAATTTGAAAAATTGAAGAGTTGAAATTGAAGTTGATATTGAAGTTGAAATCGAAGCAGTTGAAATTGAGGTCGAAATTGAAAAATTGAAGTTGAAATAGAAGAGTTGAAATTGAAGTTGGAATGCAAATTGAAGTTGATATTTGAAAAATTGAAGTTGAAATGGAAATTGAAGTCGAAGTTGAAGTTGAAATCGGAGAGTTGGAATTGATGTTGAAATTGAAATTTGAAAAATTGAAGAGTAGAAATTGAAGCAAAAACACTAACTGGAACAAATAATACCAATGCTAGTACTGCTAAATTATGGGTATATAAAAATTACACTGTTTATGGTCTTAAAGACGTAAACGTTAAAGAGTCTTCTTAGAACGCAAGACTTTCAGACTTGAAATAGACGTAAAATGGACGCCTCTAAGACGTCGTATGCTATCTGGGTTAACATATTTCTTGATAGTCTTCACCGAATAAAAACATAATCTTGCTTTATTATTGAGATTTAAGATTCCATGTTGGCAACAGTGGTACTCTGTGTTTACTTAGAATAATTATCAACTAAGCGGTTGGAACAATTGCTACAACCGTTACAATTCGTTGGTTTACAGATTCTGATGGTAGAAACGAATCACCATACAATCACATATATGGAAGATTTCCATTACTGACTAGAGGTGTAATGCCTCCTCAGCCTAGAGCAATGTACATCGGGGAATGGGATTAAAAGTGAAGGCAATTGAACAAAAGGAAGCGCACAAATGAATTGACAATAGATGATCCAGGGACAAAAGAAGAGAACGTTGTGAAAACACCATGTAATAAGAACAAATAGAAGAAACTCATAGGTCAAATATATTAAAATAAGAGAATAGAATAAAACAAAAAAAAAGGGAGAACTAATCTTCCGTTTGTACCTATAAACTGTATATTGTTAATGTACTACATAAAATACTCAAATTTTTATCGCAATAAAATTGTAAAACAATGTGTACTTTTATTTGCGAACCTTTTTAACAGAGAAATATAAAAATATTCCGATTAGAATTACAGTAAAAAATTTGTAAATGCAAACGCAGAGCATATAAGTGTGGGAATAAACTCGGTTGGTTACGTATACAGCGTTTATTTACGAATATTTTTACAATGGACGAACAATTAGAATACGATACGACGATTATTCTTAAATTAACTCGACAACGAATGATATACCACGACTACGACTATTTCACGATATTTCTCGACTCTGTTATATAACGACTTTCGACTCGACTCGGACTCAACGACCGCTTGCCCTAAACGCGATTTGTCCTCCCGTTTTTCTCGAACGATCGGCAAAACATCGCGCTTCTCCTGTGCTGTTTTGTTCATTGTTCAGCTGACCCACAAGAGCCACGCACAGGTGACGTGCGGGGCAATGCCCGCTACACCTAACATCTAGTTGTATTTGCAGTTTCTTCTCTCTCTCTCTCTCTCACGCACGCGCGCACACACACACGCACGCGCACGCACACACACACACACACACACACACACACACACACACACACACACACATGTATCCATCTCACATAAGGATAGAAAAGACAATTACGGAAGATCGTATAAAACGCGATGTCATTTGTAACATATTAACAAGATTCGTGTATTAACGAGGAAAAAAATATTTTACTTGTAAAGATGAAAAAATATTGAATCTTTTCAAATAATTCAAGAATCTGTTCTTGTTCTTTTCCCTGAAGATAATACCAAATGTTTATTGCCTACGGTAATGAAAAAATTAACTTATCACAGATATTACTCTTATTGGTTCGATAATCCATCTGCGATACTGTTAAATTTCTCTTCAGGAATTTTGGATTTTAAAAAATTGATTGCATGATCTACAACTGGCTTGTCGTGTGTTTTCAAGATTTGTATAATCTCATCTGCTGTGGAAATCTTTGCTATTTCGACCCAGTAGCCCTCGAGATACTTCAATAATTCTTCCATCGTTTCTTCGGAGTCCTCTTCTTCTTCTTTCATTGCTGGAAGTTTTTACAAAATTTGTACAGGCTGGTTCACCAGATATTACCACCTCGATTTTCGTCATTATTATTATTCGTAACGAGGAATGTTTATGTAAGATTGAATGTGGTTTCGAGAGATGCATACTTTGGTGCTGTGAGTTTTTTCGTAGGTGGACGCGTAGAAGAGATACGAAGGTCATCGGTATATTTTTAAATGGGATCGTATGTTTTTTTCCTGCACCAATCGACGAAGTTTCATATTCTTTACAAAAAGTATTAACCTATTAATATCGAAAAACATTTTAAATATCTCCTGAACTAATGGTTTTTAAATATTAATAGGTTAAATTCTTTTGTAATAGAGTGGTAGTGTCCACCTGCAAAAGAACTCACAACACCAAAGTATACATCACTCAGAACCATTCAACCTTATATAAACATTCTTCACTACGAATGATAATAATGACGAAAATCGAGGTGGTAAGATCTGATGATCTGTATACAAGTTATATTAACGGAATAAAAGTATTGAAGTTTCGAGTTATGTTTAAGAATCTGTTTCGTATAAATTATTCACCTGTGCTAATGTTGCAAATAATTTTAAGAATTGTGTCATTTATATCTACTGTAGACTCTGCTCTTAAAAATCCTTTCCATCGAAAATCGAGAATCATTTCTGCACATCTGTGGACACAAGAAGCCTTAGTCTCGTCTAGCGGAAAGATATTCCACGGGTCGATAAAATTTGATAAAATTCTCCGTGGAATTTCTACTGTTCGCGTAAGATTGTCATCTTGCAAAATTTCTTGATGAATCTGTGGCCCTTTTCGAAGATTTGAGAACAACTCTAACCAATCTTCAAGATACTTTAAAATGGAAGCTGAATAGGAAGCTTCATCTTGAGGAAGAACTTCTTCGAATGATTCTAACATACCTGAAAATGTTTTATTAAAAGAAGAATTATATTCCTCATTTTCTTAAACTGTAATTTAAAAATGTATGATAATTTTATACCTGAAAGGAAGCTGGACGCTTCAAAAAGTTCATCTAATAATGTTTTTCCATTTGGAAGATCAATTTCTGCTAAAGAACGTAGGAAGCTTGTTGTTGCAATTAGAAGCTCCTCTGTAATAAATATGATGGCAAATCAGTAACAAGTTCAAGGCTTCTTGTATATTAGTTCTAATATTAATAATTAACCCTTTCGCTACAAATGGAGGAGATTTCCTTGCTTTCACGATGTCGACAAATTGATACTATGAACGAGATATCTATTCACCATAATTTCGTCGTATCATCTTTAAGCACTTTTCACCGATGATGACATGTCTTAAAAATGGTTTACTTGTGTGAAATTTACAAAGAAAATACTTCATATCAATATTAAAGATACACGAGATATCTTGTCCATGGTAGCGAAACGGTGTATCCGTGTATCGAAATACACGTGTACACGTATATTAAACATTCTACGAACTCAAACACGTATATATTCGTTACACGTGTACACGTGAATTTTCAATACACGTTCAAACTCGTTATCTCTAGTTAATACTAATACGTACCATTTGTAGAACTTTTTAAAATAAAAGGAATCACTTCCCTCAAGTAGGTAGAATTTCTTAAATTGATTCTCCATTGCGAATCTGGATTACTTTGAATGCTCCATAGTGCGGAGCGTAACAATCGAAGAATTTGTACTAACGTAGCGCTGTCTTCAGAAAATAGATGCCGAAGAATTGTTTCAAGGAGCTCTTCTTTAGTTCCTAATATATCGAGTGCAGAAGGTTTGCAAGTCATGTTTCCAATTATTCCCAAAATTATTTCCTATAAATCAATTAAACCATAATAGTTAGTATTAAAAAAAAACAATGCACTTTAAGTCTATTTGAATATTATTTAAGCCAATTTGGAAAGTCAAAAAACAGTGTGTTTAAGATTACATGTAGAAGAAACAAAATATTTTGCATAAAAAAAGCAACATTATTCGTATTAGGTTTATCTAACGTAAAATGATAAATACTTTGAAAGGAATCAGCATACCAGGAGGATTTTGTGTAATTAACTCGAGAAATGTTTTGTGACCACTTTATTGGATAAATAAAATACAATAGACAGACTAATCTTGAAATAAAGAGTACCGTTAATCTTGGCTCTTCGGAAGATTTTAATGAGAACTCTGCAATTTGAAAAAAGTCATTGTCCAAAAGGAATTGAACAATATCCTTGTCGGTAGTTATATCCCATAGTGTGCAGAGATCAGTTTCCAGTTTCTCGTTCCAGCCATTTTCAGGAACCTTTAAAATATATTATAATTGAAAGCATTTAAAATATGATATTAACATAAAACCCCCCTGTTAGATATTCTTAAGATATGATTTTACAAAATATTATCTACCTTGCAAATTAATGTGAAGCAATAACTATTAAACATGAACAAAGAAATTATGTTATGACAAACTTATTCTTTAGATGTTTCATTGGAATAATATAAAGGAAACTTTTAATGACCTATATATTTTCTTGAGTTAGAAGAGCAAGAATAGATGCTAATATTAATTGTGCTACTGTATTTCACTCAATCTAATCCTCGAAGTGATATAAGTTTCCTTTCCTTGTAAAATAAATCGGTCAACCAAAGCATGATGTTAGAATTGCAGACTGTGGATTAAAAAGCTTTATTATTACCTTTGATGTCGAAAGCAAAGTATTGATTATCCACTTGCCACTGTAAAGGGTACTTCCCACGGTATCCCCTTTCAATTTTTCAATTTCACTTTCTTCGATATTCTGAGCTTCCAAAACGACATTTGATTCCAATTTATCGTTCTCGTTCTCTTGAACTACGCTCATTTTTCGTATCCACGTGAACACTACCTCTTTTTATAGATAGATACTTCGAAAAATTGTTATTGAAACTATGAAATAATCATCTAATTTAATAACCTAATTTAATAACCGTCGAGTGAGTGTAAATACGAACGGATTGTTCGCGAATTTTCAGTTCGAACTTGGCACAGCTGATTAGTGTAAACGAAGATAACCTAACCTTTACCAATTCAAATTCTTAGTTTAGTTTCCGTCCTTTTAGGATCTACATTTCAAATATTCATGAAATTAAACGCATCATTTGCGAAACGAATTTTTTATTTTAGCTTCTCTTGTGTTTTGTAGAGATTATTATAGAAATTCAAAATAAATCGATAGCTGTATATCGAAATCGATATTCATCGCGATAATTGATACTTCGATTACAATAATCGATTCAATTTCGAGACATGCCCCTGACAACCAAAAATCTCATTTCTGCCAGGGATGCACGGTGTATTATAGAGGTGTTCCGACTAAGCCCTCTGTAAGGCTGAAGTTTTGAAAAAGATAGCGCTGGGTTCTCTCTGGTCGCCGCCAGATGGATCAGTGTTCCGATTACAGTTTTCGTGTACGTGTGAGAATGAGATTGTGTGTAGCTGCGTGTCCATACCAGAGAGTATATGAGAGTGCTCACGCCCGGGTTTTGGCCGTGCCCATTATAGTGCTGCCACCTACACTAGTGCTTAGCCTGGATCAACTCCTGTCTCCACACTCAGTTCGGACAAGAACCGGTTTCCACACTCAGTCTGGACAAGAACTGGTTTCCACACTCAGTCCGGACAAGAACCGGTTTCCATACTCAGTCCGGACAAGAACCGGTTTCCACACTCAATCCGGACAATAACCTACATCATCTTTGGCCTTGATCAGAACGAAAAGTTTATATCGTTTTATATAAAATATGTAACTAAGATATAGATCTAATATACAAATCTCTAATTAATATAAATTAAATATAACATTAACTATAATGATAGAAGAAATATTTTCATTTTTTCCAATCTTTTAGTTGCAAACTCTAGTTGTAAAAAATAAAGAACCCGGAAGAATTCGAAGAAATACAGATTTCATATCGAGGCGTAAATGCGACCATCTTGAATATTATTAATTTAATAATGAGGTAATGTCATCAGAGTTGGGCAAAAAATTTAATTAGATACAAATTTCGGATCACGGATCATAGATAGAAAATTTTTAATTAGTTACTCGAAGATAAAGATACAAAGTAACTTGTATCCGAAGTTTAATTAGATACTTTCATATCCGAAGCTGAAGGATCCGAAGCTACGGATACATTTTTAACTAGTTAAGTATCTAATTCAAAGATCCTTTCGGATCCTTCAAGATTCTTTCGGGGGGGGGGGGGGGCACGCAGTGGCTCAGTGGGCAGAACGCACGCCTACGGACTCCGTGGTCGCGGGTTCGATTCCCGACGCCGGCACCTCTGGAATACTCCATGTGCTCTGTAGACTGTGGTGCCCAAGGTGGTTCGGAACCCACCTTATAAAAACTGTAGGTCCCGTCGTGAAATAATTCCGAAAAGGAGTTCAAAAAGCGACGTTAAATAACAACCAAAAAAAAAGATTCTTTCGGATCCTTCAAGATCCTTTTGACCAGCTCGAGGCTTGAATGAACACGTTTCGAGGCCCGAGGGTCGGGCCCCGAGGCCTGAGCCCAGAATACAATAGAAGTACAATAAACACGGCCGGGGGATTGCCGGCCGTGTTTATTGCACCATTTGGCCAAGGCGCCCCAGCCAACTCGTCGCTTCGTCGCCCTAGCACCGATGAGGCAGCAAAATTTTGATTTAGATACATTTTCAAAGATATGTTCACAAATAAAGGCAGTAAGCAGTGGCCGAATTCTATCGCGTTTGGACTTTTTTTAATCGGAAGAACGCCACGAGTTGGCTCGTGCCACTTTCGCGAGGGCATTACGAAAAATGGACAAGTTAAGGATGAACGTGTCAGGGGTTTCATGCCGAGCTACCTGGCTGGTCGGGGGATTGCCGGCTGTGTTTATTGCACCATTTGGCCAAGGCGCCCCAGCCAACTCGTCGCTTCGTCGCCCTAGCACCGATGATTGGCAAAAAATGGATTTAGATACTTTCCAAGGGATTTTCACGAGTAAAACTAAAACCAGTAAGCAAAGCCCTAATTATATCAAGTTTTGTTTTTTCCTAATCGGAAGATCGAGGACGAAACGCTTGGGATACATAATCTAAAAATTTATAGGATTGTTTCAAGAACTGTGGCAGGATTTGATGGGTCATTCCTTCTAAGGATTTGGATTCAAAATTTACGAAAATATGGATAGGAAAAGATGAAAGGAAAATAGAACAAGGTGAAAACGGTTTATATACAGTATATATGATTTATTCAATTTTGAACAGTTCAATAAGACAGAAGGTACAAACATGTAACAAAAAGCAAAACCAAGGTTTCAACTTTCAAGGAGTACGACCGAGAAAACAAAATAGATGACAAATATGATACATATTTTAACCATGCATATATTACCGCATTCATTACACACACTGCACAATATCTATCATACTACAAAAACAGTATTTCCAAAAACGGTAAATTGACGCCGTGTCGGAGCAGGCTTACATTGCCACGGAGCGTGTGAGAATACGGAAAATTCAATTATCTCGGAAACTAAGTCCCAGCGACGGGTAGATATACAGGGTGGGAGAATAACTATTAGCACCTCAGATACATCTTCGAAACCATAAGTTTCACAGAAATATTTGCTGAAATGAAATTGCACAGTACGAAGGGGTCCATCAATTTTGTTTTTTTAAATGGAATGAGGTATTTTTTAATACATCAATCGATGCAGCTGAGCATTCGTTATAAAAAAGTACTAACCTATGTATGTCGAAAAGTTAGTACTTCAGGAGTTATTTAACATTTATTTAGTCGAAACATCAAAGTTGTTCTAACATTTTTTAATATTTCGGGAGTCACTGAAGCGCAAGCGTCACGTATTCTTTGTTTCATATCCTCTTTTGTCGTCGGTGGTTCATCAAACATAACTTTGTCCTTTACATATATCCCCATAAGAAAAAATCTAATGGTGTTAGATCGGGGGATCGAGGAGGCCATTGACGAGGTCCCCCACGACCTATCCATTTGTTCCCAAATTTTTCGTTCAAAAATTGCCTGGTGATGATTGCAAAATGTGGAGGAGCGCCGTCTTGTTGGAACCATTCTCTTCTAACGTGCAGTGGCACATCTTCCAAAAGCGCAGGCAAATGATTTTTTAAGAAATCACAATAACTTGCAGATGTTACAGTTTCTTGAAAAAAATAAGGTCCAATCACAAAATCTCCTATTAGGCCACACCAAACATTTAAAGACCATCGATGTTGAAAGGGAACACATCGCCTCCAATTTGGGTTTTCCACGGCCCAATAATGCAGATTATGTCTATTTACATGCCCTGAATTCATAAAAGTGGCCTCATCGGAAAAAAGTATTTTGCACAAAAAGTCATTTTCCACAACACCCTGCAGCCACTCACAAAAAATCTTACGCGGTGATCGTAATCTGCTATCGAAAGCTCTTGTGATAAAACCATGTGATATGGATGATACTTTTGCCGTTTCAAAATTCGTTGAATTGATGAACGACTAATATGTGATGTTTGTGCAAGTGTACGTTGACTAATATGAGGATTTAATGTAATTGCAGCAAGAATACTGGCACTATTATTTTCATTAGTGACAGCTTTAGGTTTATTGCGAGTTTTTTTACACAATTCACCGTGCTCGCGAAGCCGCTTTTCTAAATTATGAAATGTTGCATGACATTTTTTGATACCATAACGTTCAAAAAACATCACTGCTGCACGCCGATAATTTTTTTGGCATTCACCTAACGTTAATAACATATTCACTTCTGTGTCAAAAGTAGCCATAATCACAATGTTACTGCTTGAATAACAGCTCTAAACTGAAAACGTTTTCATAGATAGGTGAGTCAAACTCAAGAATTGTAAATATTATTGTTTGTGTTTCTTCATGAATAAGCAAAGGACTCAAGCGCGTATAATTCCATAACGCTATTTCCGAGCGCTTCAAGTACCTACAACTCGAAACTTCAAACTGTTATATCTCATCATGGAAGTATCTGACAAAGAAATGTTTCAGACAAAATTGACTTGTTTTTTCCGTTAGAATCTAAATATGTAACATTTAATAGGGGGTTCCATTTAAAATTACAAAGGTACCTCCCCTCCCGCGTTAACGGGGAAGGGAGGCCACTTCACGTTTATGTAGTCAGAAAGGCCCTTCAGTTCCATGCAATTTAAGACTAAGAACTTTAAAATCGATGGCATAGTTTTCGAGATATTGAGCTGTTCAGAGTTATGTGGGCCACCCTGTATATTATATATAGATTCTAATTTTTTTATAATTTTTTCTTAATTTTGAAGATTTTGTACGTCTGAAAAAAGATGCATAAAAGATGTCCAAAAAGGCAACTTTTTTGCGTCTTAAAGATGCATCTTAAAGAAGTCGAAAAGACCTGTGAGAGACGACTTTAAGTCGCACAGTTTTGTAACAAAGACCTGTTAAAGTTGTACACAGTACGTGGAAAAGACGTGAAAACGACGTGCCACAGACGTAACATACGACTTAAAGATGTACGTTACGTCTTGCGTCAGGCAACTTTTAGGCGTACTTTAAGATGTCTTTGTGCTATCTTTGTTGTTTCGCGTTTCTTTTATTTTCCAGTCCATAGTTAAATTCCGACTTTCAAACTAAATATAATTTCTAAAAGTCCTAAGTAAATACCCAGATAGCACAAAGACATCTTAAAGTACGCCTAAAAGTTGCCTGACGCAAGACGTAACGTACATCTTTAAGTCGTACGTTGCGTCTGTGGCACGTCGTTTTCACGTCTCTTCCACGTACTGTGTACAACTTTAACAGGTCTTTGTTACAAAACTGTGCGACTTAAAGTCGTCTCTCACAGGTCTTTTCGACATCTTTAAGATGTGGCTTTAAGATGCAAAAAAGTTGCCTTTTTGGACATCTGAAAAGACGTACAAAATCTTCAAATTTAAGAAAAAATTAGAATCTATATATATATATATATATATATATATTACTACTTTCATGTACTACTTGAGAGAGAATATTTCATTTTGTCTCTTCGAAAAAACCTTATTACAATTTAGTTTTTATGCAGCATACTCTGGGCGGGAATCGAACTCGGGCCTACCATTTAACTTCATGATGGTTTCCTCGCTGAGCCATGCGAACCTTTACTGTTAGATTCATTACTTTTTATTCTTATACGCTCAAATCATATCAAATCATATATATTATTATATAAAAAATATTTTAACAGAAGTTTCCCAGATAGCACAGGACGACTTTAAGTTGCCGTTTTCATGTCCGGTCTACATCTTTACGTCTCACGTCTCAGTAAGACGCATTTTAGGCGTCCATAAAGGCACCTCTGCTGGGACGCCGTTTTCACGTTAGAAATGAGATGCATAAAAGGCACCTGCCTTCGAACGTGAAAACGTCGTCGCAGCAGAGGTGCCTTTAAGGACGCGTAAAAGTTGCCTCTTTCGGTACGCCGTTTTCAGGTTAGAAATGAGATGCATAAAAGGCACCTACCTTCGAACGTGAAAACGTCGTCCCAGCAGAGGTGCCTTTATGGATGTGTAAAAGTTGCCTCTTTCGCAACGCCGTTTTCATGGCAGAAACGATTGAAGTACTTACGAAAATATGTATATCTCTTAATCGTTAATATACTGATACTATACTTCATTAAAAAAAAGTAGTTTGATTCCCAGATAGCACAGGACGACTTTAAGTTGCCGTTTTCATGTCCGGTCTACATCTTTACGTCTCACGTCTCAGTAAGACGCATTTTAGGCGTCCATAAAGGCACCTCTGCTGGGACGCCGTTTTCACGTTAGAAATGAGATGCATAAAAGGCACCTGCCTTCGAACGTGAAAACGTCGTCCCAGCAGAGGTGCCTTTAAGGACGCGTAAAAGTTGCCTCTTTCGGTACGCCGTTTTCAGGTTAGAAATGAGATGCATAAAAGGCACCTGCCTTCGAACGTGAAAACGTCGTCCCAGCAGAGGTGCCTTTAAGGACGCGTAAAAGTTGCCTCTTTCGGTACGCCGTTTTCAGGTTAGAAATGAGATGCATAAAAGGCACCTGCCTTCGAACGTGAAAACGTCGTCCCAGCAGAGGTGCCTTTATGGATGTGTAAAAGTTGCCTCTTTCGCAACGCCGTTTTCACGGCAGAAACGATTGAAGTACTTACGAAAATATGTATATCTCTTAATCGTTAATATACTGATACTATACTTCATTAAAAAAAAGTAGTTTGATTTTTACCTAAAAAATATTTTAGGTAAATAATTAAATAATTAGGTTATATAATTATTAGAAGAGATAAACTTCTGTTAAAATATTTTTTATATAATAATATATATGATTTGATATGATTTGAGCGTATAAGAATAAAAAGTAATGAATCTAACAGTAAAGGTTCGCATGGCTCAGCGAGGAAACCATCATGAAGTTAAATGGTAGGCCCGAGTTCGATTCCCGCCCAGAGTATGCTGCATAAAAACTAAATTGTAATAAGGTTTTTTCGAAGAGACAAAATGGAATATTCTCTCTCAAGTAGTACATGAAAGTAGTAATATATATAATATATATATAGATTCTAATTTTTTCTTAAATTTGAAGATTTTGTACGTCTTTTCAGATGTCCAAAAAGGCAACTTTTTTGCATCTTAAAGCGACATCTTAAAGATGTCGAAAAGACCTGTGAGAGACGACTTTAAGTCGCACAGTTTTGTAACAAAGACCTGTTAAAGTTGTACACAGTACGTGGAAAAGACGTGAAAACGACGTGCCACAGACGCAACGTACGACTTAAAGATGTACGTTACGTCTTGCGTCAGGCAACTTTTAGGCGTACTTTAAGATGTCTTTGTGCTATCTGGGTTTTTACCTAAAAAATATTTTAGGTAAATAATTAAATAATTAGGTTATATAATTATTAGAAGAGATAAACTTCTGTTAAAATATTTTTTATATAATAATATATATGATTTGATATGATTTGAGCGTATAAGAATAAAAAGTAATGAATCTAACAGTAAAGGTTCGCATGGCTCAGCGAGGAAACCATCATGAAGTTAAATGGTAGGCCCGAGTTCGATTCCCGCCCAGAGTATGCTGCATAAAAACTAAATTGTAATAAGGTTTTTTCGCAGAGACAAAATGGAATATTCTCTCTCAAGTAGTACATGAAAGTAGTAATATATATATATATAGATTCTAATTTTTTCTTAAATTTGAAGATTTTGTACGTCTTTTCAGATGTCCAAAAAGGCAACTTTTTTGCATCTTAAAGCGACATCTTAAAGATGTCGAAAAGACCTGTGAGAGACGACTTTAAGTCGCACAGTTTTGTAACAAAGACCTGTTAAAGTTGTACACAGTACGTGGAAAAGACGTGAAAACGACGTGCCACAGACGCAACGTACGACTTAAAGATGTACGTTACGTCTTGCGTCAGGCAACTTTTAGGCGTACTTTAAGATGTCTTTGTGCTATCTGGGTTATCTCTTCTAATAATTATATAACCTAATTATTTAATTATTTACCTAAAATATTTTTTAGGTAAAAATCAAACTACTTTTTTTTAATGAAGTATAGTATCAGTATATTAACGATTAAGAGATATACATATTTTCGTAAGTACTTCAATCGTTTCTGCCGTGAAAACGGCGTTGCGAAAGAGGCAACTTTTACACATCCATAAAGGCACCTCTGCTGGGACGACGTTTTCACGTTCGAAGGTAGGTGCCTTTTATGCATCTCATTTCTAACCTGAAAACGGCGTACCGAAAGAGGCAACTTTTACGCGTCCTTAAAGGCACCTCTGCTGCGACGACGTTTTCACGTTCGAAGGCAGGTGCCTTTTATGCATCTCATTTCTAACCTGAAAACGGCGTACCGAAAGAGGCAACTTTTAAGCGTCCTTAAAGGCACCTCTGCTGGGACGACGTTTTCACGTTCGAAGGCAGGTGCCTTTTATGCATCTCATTTCTAACGTGAAAACGGCGTCCCAGCAGAGGTGCCTTTATGGACGCCTAAAATGCGTCTTACTGAGACGTGAGACGTAAAGATGTAGACCGGACATGAAAACGGCAACTTAAAGTCGTCCTGTGCTATCTGGGTAGTACCTTGTACATTTTCTAGTTTGTTGGAAGTAGAGCGTAAATGTTGTTCGATCTTTTTTGTTTAAATAAAAAATAAAATTAGTTATTCCGTACAACGTGCCTACTTCTGCAATCCTGTCTTTTATTTAACCTTATTAAATAATTATTTTTGCAGTTATTTTAATACAGGATATTTCCTTCATTTCGTGAAAGAAATAAATCTTAGTTACATATTTTATATAAAACAATATAAACTGTATGATGTTGGTTCTTGTCCAGACTGAGTGTGGAAACAGATTCTTGTCCGGACTAAGTGTGGAAACAGGTTCTTGTCCGGACTGAGTGTGGAAACCGGTTCTTGTCCGGACTGAGTGTGGAAACCGGTTCTTGTCCGGACTAAAAGATGATGGCAGCCAAAAGTGGCACGGCCAAAACCCGAGCGTGAGCACTCTCATATACTCTCTGGTACGAACTACCCTCACCGACGATGCTGCCCTGTAAAACGACATTCGCCAATCACATCAGTACGACGCGACGGTGCTGCCCTCTTAAAAAAGGCAGATTCAGGGTCTAATTGCCGGAATTTTGCCGTCAGCCTGCCCACGGAATTGCCCTGCGCACACTGACGGCAGAAATAGTCACTAATGCGCGCATTACATCCCTGGCAGAAATCGAGCAAATCCTTCCTTGAGTAGCTCGAAGCGTAGCTTTGACCGTATTCTGCCAATTCTATGCCCTAAGCTGGATCTGCTCGAGACAGGCCTGGTTATCAGGGTGCTAGCTGCTTATCGACTCTCGATCTCGCGGTTACGTGCGGGTCCGCCGATAGCGGGGCGGCGCAGTAAATCGGCGCGTTGACGCTGCCGACACGCTCAGCCAATCCCAAACAGTAATAAACAATTTTATATCAATTAAATTATACTTGAAAAGTTTGTCATATTAGTGAAAAAGGAAGAAATATTTAAACTTTGCTCGTCAGTTGGGACACCTTGTATTATGCAAATCTGTTTTTTGTTCTTTTTTTTGCGATAGACATCTTGTGTTGCTCAATTCAAACTGCAAAGGGATAAACACGTCTATGTATATAGTGAAACGCTTATGATAAATTATTTTAAACGAGAAGAAACTAAAGCAATGCCACGTACGATTTCAGAGTTTCCAGATGAAGAACTTCTTACGTCAGATGACAACGATTTCGACGTTGTAATAGTAGGAGCAGGATTAAGTGGTCTTATCTGCGCGTATGACATCTTAAAGAGGGAGACGGGGTTACATGTATTAATTATCGAGGCAAACAGTAACTATCCATACATACAGGGTGAGTCCGAAGAAACAGAACACCTAAGTATCTCCGTTAATTTTCGTTGTACAAAAAATCTTCTCAAGACAAAGTTACACTGTTTGAAGGGCCACATGTAACGGTGTAAGGGAAACAATTTTCAAGGTCATTTTTTATGAGATTTCAAGGTGACCGATAACTTTTTTAAATGGAATGGGGTATTTTTTAATACATCAGTCGATGCAACTGGACATTCGTTATAAAAAAATACTAACCTATGTATGTCGAAAAGTTAGTAGTTCACGAGATATTTCAATTTAAATAACTCTAAAACACCATTACTGTCGTACTAAGACGTTACACAAGTAAGTAAACGCTAACATCAATTTCAATGTCAATTTTTCAATTTCATCCTCAATTTCAATATCAACTCTTCAACTTCATTTTCGACTTCAATTTTTCAATTTCAACTCTTCAATTTCAATATCGATCCATCAACTTCAATTTCAACTTCAATTGCCCTATTTCGATATCAACTCTTCAACTTCATTTTCAACTTCAATTTTTCAATTTCATTTCGTTAATTTCAACTTCAATTTCAATATCAACTCTTCAATTTCAATATCGACCCTTCAATTTCAATATCGACCCTTCAACTTCAATTTTTCTATTTCGATATCAACCCTTCAACTTCAATTTTTTAATTTCAATTCGTTAATTTGAACTCTTCAATTTAACGTCAATTTTTCAATTTCAACTTCAATTTCAATATCAACCCTTCAACTTCAACTCTTCAATTCCAATTTTTCAATTTCAACGTCAACTTTTCAATTTCAACTTGAATTTTTCAATTTCAATTCGTTCATTTCAAATCTTCAATTTCATTTTCAACGTCAATTTTCCAATTTCAATTTCAACTCTTCAATTTACACTAGCAAGTAAACGCTAACATCTTAGTACGACAGTAATGGTGTTTTAGAGTTATTTAAATTGCAATATCTCCTCTGAACTACTAACTTTTCGACATACATTAGTACTTTTTTATAACGAATGTCCACCTGCGTCGATTGATGTATTAAAAAATACCTCATTCCATTTAAAAGAATATCGATAACTTTGAAATCTAATAAAAAAATGACCTCGAAAATTTTTTCCCTTAATACCGTTACATGTGGCCCTTCAAACAGTGTAACTTTGTCTGAAGAAGTTTTTTTGTAGAACGAAAAGTAACGGAGTTATTTAGGTGTTTTGTTTCTTCGGACTCACCCTGTATAAGAGATCATATTTATTATTAAAATAATTCGATAACTCTAATATTTACATTCGAAATTCTATTATTTCTGTAAACAGTATTTACTATTAACAACTATTAACAAACTGTTTATTTTAATTAATTACTAATATGAGTTGAAGCTATAGTTTAAACCAGCGCTCGGAATTTTTTCATCGCGGCGGCCCAGAATCGAAGACTGCGCCTCCCGCGCGTCTCGCTCCCCGTACCAGCCCTAGTTCGGAGATCCTCAGGCGCGTTCCATACTCGCTATTGGTGGCGCCTAGAAGAACTAGGGCTGGTACGGGGAGCGAGACGCGCGGCCGGGGCGAGGAGTCGTGGCCTTCGAGTCTGTGCCGCCGCGATGAAAAAATTCCGAGCGCTGGTTTAAACAATAAATATAAATCTCTAAAGTCGAATCTCGCAAAAAGGACTTAAATAAAACAACATCTTTGGATAAAGATGATGAATTTTTAATGTTTTATTGACTAGAACTGCTTAATAATTTAATATTACGTATCATGTACAGTGAGCCGAATTAATATATTCGGATCCTCTAAAACAGACGATATGTTTCTTAATACTGCCCTATACGATTTGAGCTTCTTTGGAAAGCTAGAGCAATTAGTTTACTACAGCCCAGATAGCACAGCCTGACCGAGCCTACCACCTGACCAAACCTGCAAGGCCCCTGACCTACAGGTTACAAGCTAACACAATGCTTGGATCGGCTCGAGGCCCAAACCGGTTGATTCGTGTCTGGAATCTGTGCGCGCATTGGCCCGGAAATAGCCAGGCACGTGCTCGAGCACAGGGCCTGCCGGCCGTGCCAGAATTCAGTCTGTTTTTGAGAGGGCAGCACGGTCACACTAATGTGGCCAATCAGTGCTTCGATTGAGCCCAACTTTTCTCGCGACATCTTCTCTCTCCACATCATGTTTAGCCTGGAACAGCTCCTACATCATCTTTAGCATGGAACAGAACCTACACCATCTTTAGCAGGAAACAGAACCCACTTTACTGTTATTAAATCTGTCTTAAATAAGACTTTTGTGGGCGTTTGCTGCCTAGATTGATCTTTTATCTGGAGTTTTTGACTACTGAAACAACCCGTGTTTGTATTATCACGAAATGAGAACGCAAATCCCGCACCCTTGCGACCGTGCTGCCCTCTCAAAAACAGGCTGAATTCTGGCACGGCCGGCAGGCCCTGTGCTCGAGCACGTGCCTGGCTATTTCCGGGCCAATGCGCGCACAGATTCCAGGCCCAAATCGAGCCGGTGTGCTGTCTGGGAGGATGTATAAAGAAATTTTTTCAAAAAATGCAATCGTTCGGAATTGTGGAAGAAATACTAAAAGTTGTATTTTACAACTGGTTCGATTTTGTGTTACTGAACTAAGCAATTTCGCAAATTACTACAAAATTTTCAACGTTTTGGTCTATTTTTAGACGATTTTCAAGAAAAATTTTAATATAATTGCGTTTGTAAACAATTATTATAATATGTAATTTATGTTCAATTCTGCACGAAAAAACCAAATGTTCTAAGAAAGAAACCTACTTGCTAAGTGAACAAATTATTTTTAATTATTTACATATTTATGACCATTAAGATAAACGTTAGGATTTGAAGAAGCCATGAATCAGAAAACATCGATCACCCCATTGGCTAATCAATATTTGGCGGTATATATGAACCGTCAAAAATCCAATCACAAGTTTCCGCTGTTTGTATACCATATTAGTATTAATTTATTAATTGACACTCAATCTATTTTTGATGTACTTTAAAGCCATTAGCAGCATTTATTAATTAGAAAAATTCATCATAAAACATTACTGGTTCAGTAATGCTGCGTGATATTCGTGTATCTTAGGTGTTTCATATCTAAGATTTACGCTATGATGTTTAATCATGTGAATTGTTTCTAATAAAATCCTTTGATGTAAGTTGGCTTCTTTTTCTACTACTTTTTGACATTTTCAAAATCAAAATCATGGTCGAATTCTATTGAATGCCTCGTCAATGCAGTGTGTTGTGCTGGAGGTAGAAATATGTTATGTCTATGTTCTCTGATCCGAGTCTCCAAATGTCTTGACGTTTGTGTCCTATGTATAGCTGGCTACAACCCTTACAAGGTATTGAGTATATTAATCTTTTTTAGAGCGTCCGAATACTAATTCGGGTCACTGTATGTACGTTGTACATAATTACATTGAAGCATAATACAGGTGTATAATTAATACAGGTACAACTATACAGGGTGTCCCAAAATTCGTGAAAATCCCGGAAATGGGAGGTTCCTGAGACCATTTGAAGCGACATTTTCCTTTGCAAAAATGTGATCCGTGGCTTTATTTAGGAGTTATTAACAAAAAACACGGACCAATCAGAGCGCGACCTAGACGCGAGTTGGCACAGTCGGCCCGGCGCGCCAACTGTCGATTGGCCGTCTATGCCAACTCGCGTCTAGGTCGCCCTCTGATTGGTCCGTGTTTTTCGTTAATAACTCCTAAACCAAGTCGCGGATAACATTTTTGCAAAGGAAAATGTCGCTTCAAATGGTCTCAGGAACCTCCCATTACATCCTGTATACTAATCGTAAAAACCATTTGGGTGCAAAAATAAAAAGTATATACAGGGTGAATTCGATAAAGCAGGAGACCTAAATATCTCCGTTACTTTTCGTTGTACAAAAAAACTTCGTAGGACAAAGTTACACTGTTTGAAGGGCCACATATAACGGTGTAAGGGAAGAAAAATTTCAAGGTCATTTTTATGAGATTTCAAGGTTATCGATGTTTTTTTAAATGGAATGATATATTTTCGTTAACGTAATGTTGTAGCTGACAAAATAACGAATTCATGCATGTAACACAATATGACCTTCAAATGACCTCCAACCCAGAAAAATGGTATAAATAAAATTCAACGTGTAAGAGTCATTCGATGTATTTCTGTTACGCCAAATGTTCAAAAATATTCCTTTGAGCTGCTATACATTCATTCAGCCGTGAAGTTACAGAACGAACTGCTGCGTAATTCATTTCTGAGGAAATCGACGCACAAGCCTGGACGATTCTTTCTTTCATGTCGTCTATAGTCGTTGGTGGTTCACTATAAACATCGTCTTTCAGTTTTCCCCATAGATAAAAATCAAGGGGTGTAAGGTCTGGTGAGCGAGCTGGGCATAATACGGGTCCGTTACGTCCAATCCAACGTTTTGGAAACTTGTTATTTCAGAATTTTGTTACGACACGGGAAGAATGGGCCGGACATCCGTCATGTTGATACCACATATTTTCACGAATGTTCAAGGGTGTATTTTCCAGGAGAATTGGTAACGATTCTCGTAAAAATGCAATGTATTTTTCTGCATTTAATGTTCCGGTAATAAAGTGAGGCCCAATTATTTGGTTATCTAAAATTCTGCACCAAACATTGACGGACCATGGTCTTTGTTTGTCGACTGTCCGTAACCACCGTGCATTTTCAGATGACCAATAATGCAGGTTTTTTAAATTTATTTGCCCGTGATTTGTAAACGAAGCTTCATCGGTAAATAATACTTGATTAAAAAAATGCTCTATCGTTTATCAATTGTCTCAATCCCCACTGGCAAAAGTTTACACGATTTACAAAGTTTCTACCATGAAGTTCTTGATGAATTGATAGGTGAAAGGGTGAAATTTGTGTTCCTGGAGTATTTGCACTACACATTTTTGACTAATGCCACTTCCTCGTGCGATTTGCCTCGTACTAGCATGAGGGTTTGTGTTCACTGCTGCCAGAACATTAATTGTGTTTGCTTCATTCCTTACAGTCCTCACCTTTGTACGTTTTTTATTTTCGACACTACCAGTTTCACAGAATTTATTTAACAAATTGGAGTAAACGGAAACTGATGGACAATTACGATTAGGAAATCGGTCCTTGTACAACTGCATTATCGAATTCACCCTGTATATGTAAGCATATGACTATATTTTGTGCCCTCTAGAGAGGGGGCGGGGGGGATGCGCGACGATCGAATCTGTGAAAATGCCGTTAATTACACTCGAATTTGAATAGCTGCAGTAATATTTATATTTTTTATTGGTTGTAATTATCTGTTATCACTGAATTCCATTGTTACTTTACGACTATTTGCACCACTTTCAATCTTAATGACTCCCAAGTAGCACACGGACGTCCGTATCGGACCTCTCATACGTCCGAGGGACGTCCGCGAATGTCCGTATTGTCCGAGATAGGTCCAACGAAAGTCCGACAGAGGTCCCAGTTACGAAGTGGAACGTACGTAGGACGTCCCGTTCGGCCCTATCTGGGACGTATCTCGGACTTACCTAGAACTACCTGGCACGTATCTGGGACGTATCTGGGACATACGGACGTTATTTGGACGTCCCTGGGAAATATTCAGAACGTTAAAAGGACAGTCACAGGACATTTATAGAGCATTACAATTTAATTTTATTGAATCAGAATTTCATATATTACAAAAACATTAGGTACATAGTACAATACAATACAATAGCACATATAACACTAATATACACAGTAATACATAACATAAAAAATATATATATACAGTAGCGGATAAAAGTTTAAGACCGCTCTAAAGAAGACGATAACTTTTTTAATATTGTACTATACGATTTGAACCTTTTTAGGAAGCTAGAGCAATTAGTTTACTAAATGATGTCGAAAGACATTTTTTCAAAAATGGCAATTGATCGGAATTGTTGAAAAAATACTAAAAGTTGAATTTTTAACTTTTTTATGTGGGCCTACATTGATAAATTTAAAAAATACGTTTTGTAGATCTGTGTCAATTAAACATATTCTGAAAATTTCGTCGAAATCGATCCACATTGCAATGAGCTACCATCTTTAAATGTTTGTAGCTCATTGCAATTTTGGCGAAACTTTCAGAATATGTTTAATAGACACAGATCTACAAAACGTATTTTTTAAATTTTCAATATAGGCCCACATAAAAAAGTTAAAAATTCAACTTTTAGTATTTTTTCAACAATTCCGATCAATTGCAATTTTTGAAAAAATTTCTTTTCACATCCTTTAGTAAACTAATTGCTCTAGCTTCCCAAAACAGTTCAAATCGTATAGTACAATATCAAAAAAGTTATCGTCTTCTTTAGAGCGATCTTAAACTTGTGTCCGCTACTGTATCTATATCTACATTTATAACAATATATTTATTCATATATAACTATAAACTATAAATTTTTAATTCTATTATTACAAAATCATTTGAAATTATTTTATTTCTTTCCACGATCCTCCGCTGATGTATCCACATTTGTATGAAAACACTTGTTTCTTTCTAATGAATTGCTGTTTTGGATATCTCCGCTGCATCTAAAAATTAGAATTTCTTGGTAAAAAGCATTGTCCAATAAACGAGAAGATTTTTTAGCATGAATATATTAGGTTGGAGGGAAAGTTTATGTCGTATTTTAAATAAGAAGGTAATTTTGCTTATAAATCAAAAACACATGTTAACTAGCAAGCCATTGGAAAACAGGAATTGACAGGTTATCTGAAAAATGGCAACATATTGTTACAAATAATGGAAATTATATTATTGAATAATATTAAACATGTATTTCTATAAATTAATTCAAATGATTTCTTTAACGCTAAACCTACCGAGCCTCAAAAGTAACTGGTACATGTTCCCTTATAAAAATGACAAGATTGATTTTATTTAAACTTTGTAAGGCTCCTATTGTAATATGTGCACTACTAAAGATATCTATACAATCGTTTCTTATGAAATCATTATTATTACTTTTTTAATTGCAAAATAAAGAACCTGGAATTGGTCATTTTGACCAGAGTTGACAAGATTAGTTTTAAAATATGATAGAATCTTCCCTCTAACCTAATAATATTTTTGTATCTTCCTTTTACCAGTAACGTTTCAATGACTGAAAATAAATATAAAATAAAAACTTACCTGAAATGGCAGTGAAAAGTTTCACCGACACAATACCAAGTCATCGGAAATCAGGAATTGACAGGTTACCTGAAAAATGCAACATATTGTTACAAATAATAGAAATTATGTCATTGAATAATATTAAACATGTATTTTTATAAATTGACTCAAATGTTTTCTTTAAAAGACGATAGAATTTTCCCTCCAACCTAATAATATTTTTGTATTTTTCTTTTGCCAATAATGTTTCAATGACTGAAAATATAAAATAAAAACTTACCTGAAATGGTAGTGACAAGTTTCATCAACACAATTGCGTGACAAGTGCTTGACGTTACCGAATCACTCACACACGCTTTTTATTAATTGGAATACTCTATTGCAAACACGTGCACAAGCATGTGCTAAACTAACCTCACTTCACGTAAACGCAAACGCACGGCGATGCAACGCGACGGCCGTGTTAACTCTGACTCTACTCACCTGTCACATAAGCTTATTTGTACAGTCCCCAATATGTACATAATTTAATATATTGTTATAAATATATATAAGTATATATATATAAATATTGTTATAAATATATATAAATAAAAAAATATATTACTATATTATAATATATTACACATAATATATTAATATACCTTATGCATAAGATGTGATCACTCCAAGAACGTACAAAATTTGAGTCCCAATATATGAATGCGACACACTTTAAATTTTATAATATAGTTTTATAAAGTTTACAATATAGTGTACGTACCCAGACAGCACAGCCTGCCCGAGCCCACCGCCGGCCCAAACCTCCCGAGGCCCGTGACCGGCAGGTTACTACCTAACACAATGCTTGGATCGGCTCGAGGCTGATTCCGTTGGATCCGTGCCTGCTTCTTATGCGCGCAATGGCCCGGAAATAGCCAGGCATGGGCTCGAGCCCACAGCCTGACGGCCGTGCCAGATTTCAGCTAGATTTCAGCCAGAGTCTAATGTGGCCAATCAGTGCTTCGATTGAGCCCAACTTTTCTCGCGCATGCGCGTCACAGTGCGGGTCGCATGGAAATGAGGATTGCAAGGGTGCGGGATTCACGTTCTCATTTCTTAATAATACAAAAATTTGATATTTCAGTAGTCAATAACGCTAGATAAAAGATCAATCTAGGCCGTGATCGCCCTCGAAACTCCTATTTTTACATTTACGAGTCGTAATTTGCATCATACGGAAGCATACAACTGCGCATGTAGCTATTTTCATAACATATATAATGCAAATTACGCCTCGTATAGGAAAAAAAAGACTTTTGAGGGTGTTTGCTGCCTAGATTGATCTTTTATCTGGCGTTTTTGACTACTGAAAAACCCCTTGTTTGTATTATCACGAAATGAGAACGCAAATGCCGCACCCTTGCAATCTTGTAAATGGGCTGAAATCTAGCTGAAATCTGGCACGGCCGTCAGGCTGTGGGCTCGAGCCCATGCCTGGCTATTTCCGGGCCATGGCGCGCATAAAAAGCAGGCTGAAATCGAGCCGGTGTGTTGTCTGGGTAGTACAGCACCGTCTTGCTCAGATCAAGTCTTTACTAGAGATCTGATATAAAGTCTTATAGGTGTATATTTATCACTATATATATTGTTATAAATAATTGCCATATAATTATAAAGTAACTTTTGTATGAAGACTTTTTTTAATCGGTTTACGGGGAACGTGTGGAAAATATACATATATCGACATAATTTTCTGAAGAGAACTGGTGTTGCATGGTGGTAAAGTATCACGTTTTCCCCCGAAAGACCAAAGTTCAAATCCAGCTATATAGTGATGCTTTTATTTTGATATTTTTACTATCATTATTGTTATTACCATTATTTCTATTACTATTACTAGACAACGGATGTTCGTATTTATGAAAAGAATAAGTATAAATGTAACACAAATTAGTAAATAAAAAAAATTATAAAAATTTAAAATTCTGTATACATATAGCTTTATATAAAATTTAAAAATTCTATGTATATGTACATATATATTTTTGCATGCATGAGAAGTGAGCATTCTGATACCAAAGTCCGCCTGAGCACGCCTATAAGACTTAAAAAATAGATGTACTTGGAACGTCCGAAATTTAGGTCCCACGGACTTCCCTGGAACAAAAATAATGGTCGTCCCCGGGACATCCGAAATTTTGGTCCCATGGACGTCCTTAGGACGTAGAAAACTGACGTCCATAGGACGTCCGAAATTTAAGTCCTTTGGACGTCCGAGGGACATCCGTAACGGACGTCGGACGTATGGACGTAAATTGGACAAAAACCGGACGTCCGACGGACGTTCGGTGCTACCTGGGCTAGAGTGTGGATCTTTATGCAAAATAAAAATTGTCTACATCGATTGCAGGAGATAGAAACCAAATTGAATATTATTCCGTTCTTTAATGATTTTAATAGAGGAGGTATCTTATATTGACATCTTCAATTTACTAAATTTTTCAACAATTTAAAATTACATCTACTCAATTTTGCTATAAATGCATAAAGATCCGCAGTCTATTAATTTCCTTATAATTTTCTTATAACTGATATATGTATAAATTATGATATATATTGAAATATAGGAGATGCAGGGGGACGCATACTTAAAGATTTTAGTAATAGTTACTATGCTAATTCATTGCAAAAGCATGTAACAAAGTTGGTGGAGCTACTAAACATAAACATAAACAAAGATGGGCACATTGATAAGAAAAGGATTTTGTTCACAAAATCTAGTCCTTCCGAGAAGTTACCTATGTTTTTTGGGGCAGACGTTCATCATTTCCTCCAGTTGGTAAAATAAATAAAATTTCGTATTTTATTACTTTTGTATCACTCTTGTAACATACAATTGTAAGTATAAGTTGCGTAGCACGCAGTACAGAGAGAGTAAGAGAGACGGCGGTGCCAACGCTATACATATTCCTTCTATGGGCAGCGATGCCAACGCAAGTCGCAGTAGGGAGCGCCAAATTCAAATTTATTTTTACAATTCCAACAATATCATATTGAGATTGCTTTCAATATAAATTAAAAAAACCCACTTTGTTTCATGTCTCTATCATAAATGGAACAAAAGTTATTGAATTTTGTCCAAAAAGCAGGCATTTCGCGACACTGTGCGCCGCCGGTCCGCCGCAACATCCGGTCGCCCACACTCACGCACGCCGAACCACTCACCTCACATTACATAGTAATCTTAAATAACCTTTCTTCCTAACTAATCAGGGTTTTTCGAAGAAACAATACGATAAACATTTTAAGAGAGGAAATTCCTAAATGCGTTTATCGACGTCGGCAGTCGATTAGGGGTAAAGATTTTCAGATACAGGTGAATTCGAACATCGTACACGTCCAGGCCTGTCGAGAATAACTACTTACATCAGCAGAGGCTCGCAGAAAAACAGCACCTGAAATGGCGAGTGAACTTAATTGCGAACGGCAGTATACGGTCAAATGTAGGCTACAAGATGAAAATTTACAGGACCGAATAGCCGTACGTAATACGGTACTAGTGTTTCTTATAGTGTTTCTTCGAAAAATCTTCATTAGTTATGTAGAAAGATTATTTAAAATAGTCATTTGTAATAATATAAACTTTCTTGAAGCGAGCGAAACGTTTTAAATTATTATATTTAAAAATTTTCTCTCTTGGTCAAACTTTAGTGAGCGATAGTGTACATACATACAGTCCCAGCACAACTATTCTTTAAATTAAAAATTAAATTTTTTGTCCAAACTTGAATTTGTCAATTTCTGAAACTTTTACTTCAATTCAACATCAAGTTTATATTTTAGGTTGAGACAGGAGCTTTGGATGAAGGATTCAGTAATTATACTAGCCATGAAGAGTCGAAACTGCTTGCAAAATCAAGTGTTGAAGATTTCGTACGTCGAAATGTTTATACCCCATACTCGCGCACGCTGTGTCGCGCATATGTTTGTAGCTCATGTGGTAAATATTCGACTTTTATTTCTAAAACCTCCTACGAGTTATATAGATGGATACAATTAAAATTAATTAAATAATTAAATTGTTAGCTGGAACAACGTTGGATAACATAAAATGCAACTTTTATGGGGAACGGGATTTTTTTTTTTTTTTTTTTGTTTGTTATTTAACGTCGCTTTTTGAACTCCTTTTCGGAATTATTTCACGACGGGACCTACAGTTTTTATAAGGTGGGTTCCGAACCACCTTGGGCACCACAGTCTACAGAGCACATGGAGTATTCCAGAGGTGCCGGCGTCGGGGATCGAACCCGCGACCACGGAGTCCGTAGGCACGCGTTCTACCCACTGAGCCACTGCGTGCCGGGAACGGGATTTGATGGGAGAACAATAAAAGCGAAAATAGACCTTAACCCCTTGCCGTTCCATCTTCTTTACAGTTACAATGATTAAAACGTCTGTAGGGACTTCCATTTCCAGTTGTGTGAGAGAGAGGCTGCGGTAAGTTATTAGCTGAGCGTGATTTTTGTGTGTAAGAGTATAAGTGAAAGAAGTGTGAGTGGAAAAAGTGGTAGAGAGGGGTTAGTGGGGTGTAGGGATAGGCGTGAGAGAAAGGGCTAAGGGCGAGGGAGTGAGAGAAAGAGCAGTAGGAAAGGGTAAAGTAAGTGAAGGTTAGGTTCGCGTGGCGGTAGATAGGCGGGCGCGGGTAAAGGAAGGAGGAAGGTGGCGCTAACTAGTGGGAGAAAGATGCAGTGCATCAAAGTGATGAGGTGCAGGAGGGGCCGGGGGGAGATGGAAGAAGGTATCTTGGAGATGGAAAGGTAATAATTATTTAAATAAAAATAAATTTTTTAAAAATACCACGTTTTTAAAACGGACTAAAAAGTATAAAATAAATTTTTTAAAATACCACGTTTTTAAAACGGACTAAAAAGTATAAAATAATTTTTTCTAGCCCCATACAGATTCCTAACCCCTGAAAGTTTGTGATTGTGAATTTTTAATAGCTAAGAAAATACTTGTAAGATTTAAAACGAAAAACGCGGGGCGCATGCAATAGATAATTGATGCATGAACACTAAATCACTAACAACTTTATTGCACTGCAAATGATATGAAGTGTTATACGAGATTTCTCAGCGGCAGCTACTCTCTACACTCCTTACTATGTATTATCTTGCGCCCCACGTTTTTCGTTTTAAATCTTACCAGTATTTTCTTAGCTATTAAAAATTCACAATCACAAACTTTCAGGGGTTAGGAATCTGTATGGGGCTAGAAAAAATTATTTTATACTTTTTAGTCCGTTTTAAAAACGTGGTATTTTAAAAAATTTGTTTTTATTTAAATAATTATTTTCTGCTTTTTAGTGTTGTATGTGTGAAATTTTACAATCGGTTTTGAACATTTTGATGAGATTATAACAGACAGTATTGCGACGCGTCATATCGAAAACGAACGCCGTGGTAAAATGTCAAAGATAAAGGTTCGACGAAGAATTTAGGTGTAACTGTTCTTTCGCTTGGTAAACAAACATTGTAGTATACTAATACGTAGTAACTTTGTAAACACCACACGGAGCTCGAACGCACACTGAGCTCCTTCGGTGCGAAGCAGGTCAGTGCAGTGGGGTTGAGTCAGAGTGGGAACCGAGTGGGCACTACCGGTCGTCGCGCGGGGACGTGTAACAGTTCAATTTGTAATAGTTTATATCTCCTAAACGAGTAGGCTGTTGTAAATTAAAAATTTTTTTTTTAAATATTGCATTGCCATATAGTACTGAGCTATGTTTAAAATTTCAAGTCTCTAGCTCATCGAGAAGTTAGTTTAAAATCAGTTGTAAAATTTGTACCGAACAGACAAACAGACATACAAGAAAGCGACCTAATAAAAACGTGGTAAAATATTTAATGGCATACCTGGTGATTTGGCGACTTCTCTGTGAAAATCATCATTAACGAACTGCTCCTTTTTTGTAGACATTATTTCGAGATTATAACAGAGACATGTAGTAAATTTCAGACGGTATTGCGACGCGTCATATCGAAAACGAACGCCGTGGTAAAATGTCAAAGATAAAGGTTGACGGAGAATCTCGGTGTAACGGTTCTTTCGCTTGGTAAACAAACATTGTTATAGTATAAATAATACGTAGTAACTTTGTAAACATCGCACGCAGCTCAAACGCACACTGTCGCACACTGACGCACACTGAGCTTCTTCGGTGCGAAGCGGGTCAGTGGAGTGGGGATGAGTCAGAGAGGGAACGGGTAGTGGAGTAGGGAGCGCTGTCGCGCGTCGTGGCGATCGCTGAACGCGATGACATAGGTTTCGCGGGGGGGGGGGGTGAACAGGTAAATATTTAATTGTTATTTCTCCGAAACGGATAGACTTTTAAAAAATTTTTTTTTGAATAATGCATCGCCATCCAGTTCTGAGCCATGTAACCGATTTCAAGTATCTAGCTCATCAGGAAGTTAGTTTAAAATCAATTGCAAAATTTGCCACCGTACAGACAAACAAACAAACAAGAAAGCGAGCTAATAAAAACGTGGTAAAATAATAGAGGAGGTAAGGGAATACAAGTATCTTGGATATACGATCACGAGAGATGGGGGTCAAAGAGCACATATAGAAGAAAGATTAAGGAAAGGGGCGCCGTTATTGGGACAAATATGGGGAATAGGGAAAAGGAGATTTCGTAAGGACTGGGTTAGGAGACTGTGGCTTTTCGATAAGTTAATTTGGGCAGTGATTTGTTACGGAGTAGAAATCTGGGGATGCAAGGAGAGGGACTTATTAGAGAGACTACAGGAGAGATATGTCAGATGGCTGCTAGGTGTGGGAAAATACACGCCGGGGTATATGATAAGAGAGGATCTACAAAGAGATCTATTGAGGGGGAGGGCGGGTGTAAGGGCATGGGGGTATGAGTACATGTTGGCGCAAGAAAAAGGGGGGAGCTAGCGCGCTTATGCTGGGAAGAAGTGAGGAGAAGAGATAGAAAGGGTGGGCAGGGGGACGGGTGGGAGAAGGAGAGATGGGAATTCTTTGCGGAGAGGGGTTGGACGGAGGAGGTGATTCTGAAAAAGCTAGAGGAGAGGCAGGATTCAATAAGTGAAGAAATAGTAGGGTGGGAAAAGTTAAAACAGAAAGAAGAAAGATGGCAGAGAATCAGACACACGAAATTTAATGAATGGTATGGGAGGGTAACGGGATGAGGGGAGAGGGGTACTGGTTGGAAGGGGAGATGAATAAATGCAGAGTGTGTGACTGGGAGAAGGAAACATGAGAGCATGTGTGGGAGGTGTGTATGAGGATAGATGGGGAAAAATGGTGGCAGGAGAGGATGTGCGAAGTCTTAGAGGATGAAGGGAGAGGGGAGAAATGGATGAGAAAAGTGGAAGAATGGAGAGAAGGAATATTTTATTATTATTATTTATTTAACGTCGCATCAACTGCTATGGTCATTAGCGACGGGACCTACAGTTTTTATAAGGTGGGTTCCGAACTACCTTGGGCACCACAGTTATTAATAGCACATGGAATATTTCCAGAGGTGCCGGCGTTGGGATCGAACCCGTGACCACGGAGTCCGCAGTCACACGTTCTACCCACTGAGCCACTGCGCGCCCAAGAGAAGGAATAGATGGAAAGAATGGGATGAATGAGAAGCAACCGGAAGAGGAAGTCCCAAATATGTAAATATGTAAATAGGTTTCTCTCTCTATATATATATATATATATACAGGGTGGGGCAATAACTATTAGCACCTCAGATATCTTCGAAACTACAAGTTTCACAGAAATATTTGCTGAAACAAAATTGCACAGTACGAAAGGGGCCATCCGGTGGCGATAATAGTTTTTTTGCAGGTGGACGTACTTCGAACATTTGAAGGTCACCTTCATTTTTTTAAATGGAATGAGATATTTTTTAATACATCAATCGATGCAGCGGGACATTTGTTATAAAAAAGTACTAACCTATGTATGTCGAAAAGTTAGTAGTTCAGGAGATATTTCAATTTAAATAACTCTAAAACACCATTACTGTCGTACTGAGACGTTACAGAAGTAAGTAAACGCTAACGTCTTAGTACGACAGTAATGGTGTTTTAGAGTTATTTAAGTTGAAATATCTCTTGAAATACTAACTTTTCGATATACATAGGTTAGTACTTTTTTATAACGAATGTCCCGCTGCATCGATTGATGTATTAAAAAATATCTCATTCCATTTAAAAAAATGAAGGTGACCTTCAAATGTCCGAAGTACGTCCACCTGCAAAAAAACTATTATCGCCATCGGATGGCCCCTTTCGTACTGTGCAATTTTGTTTCAGCAAATATTTCTGTGAAACTTGTAGTTTCGAAGATATCTGAGGTGCTAATAGTTATTGCCCCACCCTGTATATATATATTATAATAATATTATAATATTATATTGTAATATATATATATAAATTAAGTTTAAGCCTAGACATAAGGTAGTTTGTAAGTTAGAATAAGTTTAGGTTAAGTTGCGAATGTCGGTGAAAATTGCGGAGGAAGTTGTAAAGATGATTGTAACCCCAAGCAATAATGATTGCCTATAACTATATTGCCTTACCAGGCAATATAGTTATACATACATACATTCATTAAAACATATGTATCCCCAAAAATGTCATAGAAGAGAAAAGAAAATTTATATCTTTTGGATGGCTACATTCATTTTAATGCGTAAATATTCATTGCAAACGAATCAAATTTTATTTCATCTAAAAAGAAACACTTATATTCATATATTTATACTTGTTAGACTTTGTTAAAATCTTAATGACGTATCTGATTCGTTAAAATAGAGCAAGGTGTTAAGGAAATCTCACATCCGACGTTGCTCCAGCCACCAATCTAATTATGTTTATGTATGAGACCACCTTCCGTTAACGGTGTACTTAATGGTTTAAGAAATTAAATTTTGGAGAAGTTTCCGTTTAGGTCCATCATCAGAATTGAAAGAAATTTTGGAAATAGGTTCTTTTTTGACTAAAATGATGATTGACTCGAAAAAAAATTTTTTACCATTTCGATGTCACTTACCTACCTTACCGACTTACCGACCTCTCTTTTGTAGGTAATTAAAATAAAATAAAATACTACTGCTGGATTTTCGTATCCCTGGTCGTTCGTATACCTGTCCGCCCCCGCCACCACCTAACCCTAACTAATTCTGATCGCATAATCATCCCATTGTAGATATTCAATTAATTAGTTTAACAATTGGACGGACATAAGATAGAAAGTTGGTAAGGTAGAGACCGACATCGGAATGATAACAAATTTTTTTCGAGTCGCCAAAAATCCTTCTGGCAATCATTATTTTAGTCAAGAAAGAACCTATTTGCAAAATTCCATCCAATTCTGATGATGGACCTAAACGGAAACACAGTCGTAGTTTCACCTTAATAAGATCATTAATAGAAGAAAGAAATTTTTATTTAACTTCTAGTCTTGCAATCAATAAAGACATTTTTCATTTTGAATAACGATCCGCACTCTTATCATCATATTTAACTTCTTCAACAGTATAACTTTCTTCTTCAACATTTTCTTCGACCCTAAATCCTAACGAAAATATTTCGGTTTTTTTTGTTTCTCGTAAATCACCCCGTTAAGGTATACATTTTTTACAGCTACGAGAACTCTGAATAATGTTTCATCTCTTTGGTTTTTGGTCATGCTCAATGGATCAGCAGGCTTTTTTAACCGCTTAAAAGTTACAATGGGAGATCAACATCGGTTTTTTATACAAGTACGTGTGCAATTGATGTAAATATTAAACTAACTGTAATTGAAAAAGAATATTCAGAATATTCATGCATTCTGATATTATACGTACACATATACAAATTATAGTCATATATTCATTTACTGTTGCGTTTTAAAGATAACAACTAAGTGTCTGTTTCTCAATATTCAGTCACTGTTTTACCGATATTTTACCAATACAGTGAGGAATCGGTAAAACAGTGACTGAATATTGAGAAACAGACACTAGCGCTCCTAGCTAAAAATGCCATGACACTGATACTTGTGCTGAAACCCTCCGTTTAGGGGTGTACTTCGTACTTTTCAAACGGTGTGTTTAAACACGTATAGTTTAACATAATAAAGGTTGCATTGACATTGTATGTGTCCCTGAATATGCGCTCGGTGTATGCTTTTTCTATAAGAACCCTAAATCTCTCGATATTTAAGAAAATGTATGTGTCTTGACAGTGGCAGCACTGTCGCGCCGCCCAATGCTTCTCGAACCCCGCCACATGCTGTCGAATAATGAAAATTACGCCTCGAAAACGCAAAAGTAGGCCATTTTAGATACCAAGCGCACTTGGTGGGTCTTTTATCTAGCGATTGTGACTACGTAGGAGTCACAAATATGTATTAGCGAGACGTGGTTCGAAAAGTACGGGACCCTTGCAACCTCGTGTACGTATACAGTGTCTAGCGGTGTGTGAGGGCGCCACCACACTCTCGCTCGACCAACGTCAACTAAGGACCCACATATTTTTTATATATCATTTGGTAAATCAATTGTCCTAATTGCTCAAAAACATCGGATTGTTTGGTCCGATCATAAAAAAGTTATACTGTTTAAATGTGCGTTCAAATACTTTCGTTGATCAGTGTATATTGATATAACTTTTTTCATCTCTAAGGCCTCGTACAGACTAGAACATTTCGACGAACTGCGCCGCGAACTGTGCCGCGAATCGCGCATTTCGATGAACATTTCGACGAACATTTCGACAAACATTTCTCGACGAATGGCGATCGGAACGGATTTGTGCTATTTCCAGATTTTTTTGCGAACAATTATGGGAGCTACAGCGGCGTATACTACACAAAGAAATACCGAAAATGTTGGTAGTTTATTGAGTTGTAATGTTCAGGTCTGTACGTAGCATTTTAAGGAGATCAGATTCGCGATTAAATGACTTACATTTTTGGAGATAATGCAACATGATGCATTTTCGACGTTATATGATTCTACCATACATATTCTGAATAAAAACGTAAGGGTTAAGTTCCGAGAGCGCGTTCCGTAAACAACAAGGTAACAACAGTTGTTTTAAACAAATACAATAAAAGATAAAAAATCGCTGAAGAAAAGATAGATCCAGCAATCTATAATTATACCTAGTTAGGGTATATCCCTATTTGGCTTACTATTGCGTTTTCGAGACGTAATTTGCATTATTCAGTAGCATGTAGCGGAACCGCGAGAAGCATTGGACTGCGCGACGATGCGATGCTGCTACTGTCAAGAGACATACATTTTCTTAAATATCGAGAGATATAGGGTTCTTATAGAAAAAGTTGGAGGCAACACCGCTAAAAACCAGGGAATTCCCGAATCCCGATGCCGGGAACGGGATGGGAAGCCTCGTATCATGTCGGGACGGGATCCCAAAAATCCTGAGTTTTTCCCGAGAATATTCGGGATTCGCGGTGGTGTTCGGGCTTCCCGTGAATTTTTCGGGATTTCTGCAGGGGTGTGCGAGATTCCCGAAAATGTTCAGAATTCCCGTAAAATATCCGGGAAAAAATGCAATGTTTTCATAGCAAGGGCTTCTTTAATAATTTGAAACAAATTATGAAGTAGAAATGTAATTTTTTCAGATAATTTAAATCACCGATGTCTTTGTTTATAAATTTCTGTTTATTTCTTGACATTTATTCCTTATATTATGAATATTTAGGATATGCTATCTATCCTGCAAACAGATTTGTAAGTGTCACCCGTCCGCGTTCGTGCGCGCCGAAATGCGTTCGGCGGCGTTCGTGGCACCGTTCGTCGAACTGTTCGTCGAAATGCGCGCTGAAATGCGCGCGGCGACGTTCCCAGAGCTGATGGATCGACCGTTCGCACGTATGCGCGCCGAAATGCACCACGAATGCGCGCGGCGGCGTTCGTGGTACCGTTCGTCGAAATGTTCGTCGAAATGTCATAACATCTCCAAAAATTCAAGTCATTTAATCTCGAATCTGATGTTCTTAAAATGCTTCGTACATACCTGAACATTACACAACTCAATAAACTGCCAACATTGTCTGTATTTCTTTTTGTAGTATACGCCGCTGCAGCTCCCATAGTTGTTCCGCAAGGAAATCTGGCAATAGCACAAATCCGTTCCGATCGCCGTTCGTCGAAATGTTCGCCGTAATGTTCGTCGAAATACGCGGTTCGCGGCGCAGTTCGTCGAAATGTTCTAGTCTGTACGAGGCGTAAGCATTAGGAATATATTCCTAAAGTTTTGCTCGCCATTTACGAAACCCCCTGTATAGAGCATGGTTTATACCGTATGAGATAGCTATATATTGAGCTAATATTTCTATACAGCGTGACCCAGAAATGTTGTACTTCCTCGAAAGGGGTGCTTCGTGACGTCATTTGAAGTAACATTATCCTTTGGGAAAACGGAACGCTGTAGCCACGCTGCACAGTGGGCCAGATCGCCGCGCTGGCTGTTCATGAGCTAAAAAATCGTAGTCCTCATATCGATTTTTAACGAATGTACAATGTTTCTTAAATGTCCATTACATTCAAAAACGATGATATTAATTAAAGTTATTAAACACTCTCGTTGCAATAAGCGTTCAAAGATCAAACTTTTTCAAATACGATTTATCACCGAAAAAATTCCTTTTCTTCATAACGATGTCCTGGAAAACCTACTGAAGATTAAGTGCCCAATTTTTTTTTGTATGAAGAATGTATATCTATGTTGAGAACGCACCAGGAACTAAACATTAATGTTCATAATTTGTTATAAAAAAAAATACTTAGTCAACCAAGGAATACCGTCAAAGTTTTTCAACTTTGACAAGGGATAAGTTAAAAGTGTTATATAGTGTCGTGCTCTAACAAAGTGAAACATTTTCAGCAACGTCTCCTCTAAAAGATCCTGCAAATTTCACATCCATATCGATCCAAACTTGGAAATTATGATGGTTTAAAGCGTCGCGTGTCACGCAATTCCGCGGCGATTCGCGTTGCGCGAGACGCATTGAAGATCACTCAGCAGCTCTTAAGAGTGTAAAGACCTGTCTTATGAAGTTTTTAGATTATACGACCATTGATAAACATTCGAACTTATTACTAGCTCACAGTTGAATCATTTGTATTTGAGAGATTATAGTAACAGCATCGTAGTATAGCATCAGAGCAGATTTTCCATATTAAAGACCTGTATTTTACCTTTGTTGAGAGGAATTATAGTATAGATTTTTGTTTATTCATAGATAAACAGAGTTATAAGCAGAAAACCCGTATGATCAATCGAATATAGTCAGGAACTTTGTAAAATATAATACTTAATCTTGTTTGAATTTTTGTAATTTTTTAAATAAGACAGTAATAACACATTTTTGTTATTTCATTAAATATAATAAACTTCATTCATCCAATAATTATGAATTACTCTTGTTTGAATGCCTGAATAGCCAATTTTCAAATATTATTCATTATTTACACGAGTTTACAGACATTTCCGGTGATGTAACAAAAAAATGTTTCCTACAAAAAGTAATCAGTACTCAGTCTTCTACAAATCTCAATACAAAAAATTTCAATAATTTCTTTTTTTTAATACAAAATGGTGTTTACTTTCATTATTTATTTATAACTATATATTTTTTATTCAATAATATTATAGCCGATGCCAAGACGAATCCGACGATATATTTAAAGTGGTCTTTACGTTTTGAAATAATGGTGAAATACGCGTGAACAGCTAGCGCGCCGATCTGGCCCACTGTGCGCTGTAGCCAATCAGAATTGGTCCATGTTATTCTTTAATAACGCGTGAACAAAGCTGCGTAGAACATTTTTGTAAAGCAAAAAGTTACTTCAAATAACCTCAGATATCCAATTTAATATTATTTGCAGGGTGGCATGTTTAAAATTATACAGGAATTACTGAAAAGAATTGTACACCAAGGTGGAAAAATTATATATCAAGAACCTGTTAAGAAAATCAAATTTAACGATGATCGGGCATATGTACAAACGGAAATGAATTGTTTCAAGTAATAATATGTCGTAATTACTATTTTCATTTTTCAATTGTCATGGCTTTACAATCGCCTCATTCGTAATAGATGATCATAATATACATACGTATGTAGCACGTGTGTATTCGGACGCGCTGCTGACGTAATTGTCATACACACAATCACACTCATTCGCACACGTACGGAACCTATGACCATGCGCCGTCTGGCGGGTAGTAATTCTCTGGCCGCCGCCAGACGGCGCATGGTCATAGGTTCCGTACGTGTGCGAATGAGTGTGATTGTATGACAATTACGTCAGCAGCGCGTCCGAATACACACAATCTCATTCGCACACGTACGGGACCCATGTCCTTGCGCCGCCTGGCGGCGGCCGGGGAATTACTACCCATCTATAACAAAACGTCAACGTTACAGAGATGCTAAGTCGGCACACCTGTATAATGCACCGTGGTATGTAGTATGTATGTACTGTGACGTTGCAAATCTTGCGACGTCACTTCTCCGTCACTTTCGTGCACGTTTCGAAAGCGATAAAGGACCGGACCGCCCTCTAACGGTACACGACACCCAAAAATACAGGATTCGAGAGCGCTCCTCTAAGAGATTCCGAAATTATCGAGGATCGCATAATGACATCTGTCGCGCGCGCCGAGAACGGCAAGTTTCAGGGCCGTAGATGGGGCGCGCCGAAGGAACCACCGATCGTCCGAATTGTCACGGGAAACTAACAGACGTCCCGCAGCCAGGAAGCGCCCGAGCGAGAGCAAATGGCCGTTTCGAGATTTCGAGCTTGGTGCGAGGGCACGCGGCAAACCAAACCGGAGACGACGCCAGGACAACAGCGAAATCAAACAGCACGTCCATTGCGACTCATTTACAACTCTTGACGCCGTCTCGCCCCGTCAAGGGAGAAGCTGCCCCGGGGTCGGCGCCCTCGTAGCCAAGAAGAGGAAGCCCCTCCGCCGACCAAGGGAGCGATAGGCTCCTTGGTCAATTTCGTGACTGTCCGGGGCCCTAGGACGCTAGAGGGAACGCTCCTGAGCCAAGAGTTTGCGCCCGTGGAGACACGGCATAGGCAATTCGGAAAAGCGATCGAGTGGGGGGAGCCGGGTTCGATCCGCGTGCTTGCCGAAAATCGATGGATCACTGTCGCGCTGGCTATCGATCGTAGAACACGCCAAACATTCGTACTCGCGTTGCGAAAAGTAAAACGAAACGAGACGTGTCGTGCCCCGTTGAGGATATCGTGCGTTGGGACGTCGTACACCCGAGTCCGGCCTATTCCGAAGCTCTATCGGGGGCCGTAAAATACCGGAGAACGCTAGAAATCGAGAAACGGTAAGTCGCCTAGTGATCCATTTCGGTATTTCGTAGCGCGACGGCTCGACCTTCGCCGCGCGAGGACGAACGCTTCCCGTTCCGTCCTCGATAATTCGCTCGCATTCATTCGGGAATGTTTTGAGATTTCCGGGATTATTTCGAGAGAGTTTTCTTCTTAGATTGCGTGCGAAAGAGTGTCCTAGAGGAGTCGCGTTTCGTGAGAGTCATCTTTGCGATAGTTTCGTGTATTCTCGAATCCTGTGTTTCTCGCCGCGTATCGTATCGTTTCCGTCGGCGTGCGATCGCGCAATCGTTAGCGTACGCGTTGTAGCGACTCGCGTACAGAAGTCATCGCGGCAGTCCCGTAATCCGCCGATCATCTGCGCCTCGCGTTTCGAAAGTTCTTGTCGAACGAAACGACGATCGAATTTCCAACGGTATCGTCGCGAGAGAAAAACGATAGGACAACCGCGCTGCGAGCGACCATCTTCTCGCTATCTTGTATGAAGAGCGCGGGCTCTCGGGTCGCGGCCACGTGGCCGCAGATTTTTGTAAACTAACGACCGCTACAATAAATAGCTCGAGACCATATCGTCGTCGAATCATTACGTTCCCTGTGAGATCCGTCCTGCCGAGAGGGCTGTCCTAGTTTCTCCGTGTCCGAACCTTCTGGCCTAGTCGCGACGTCACTTTCGATCCACGTTTCGAAGATTCGATTCTCGATCTCGGCTTCTCCGAGCTCGAGGAGTATTCCGCGTTTCGTGTGGCATCCTTGAGGTGCCTGGCGCCCGAACTTTTCGCGTTTCGAGAGAAAAACCGTCGAATCTTCGAATCTCGTTTTGTCTCGGGCGGACGCGTGTACTCGGCCTGCACGCGGCCTGGTTTCAGTGCCTGCAAGGCCCGAAGTTAAGGGTGTGGGTCAGATTTTGACCTTGGTCGAGTGCGAGTGTGGTAGTACCTTAACACACCGATAGATACTGTATACGTACACGAGATTGCAAGGGTTCCGTAGATTTCGTTTGCTGTCTCTCTAACGCACATTTGGGGCCCCTACGTAGTCACAATCGCTAGATAAAAGACCCACCATTACGGGATGCTTCCTTATATGGCCTACTTTTGCGTTTTCGAGGCGTAATTTGCATTATTCGGCAGCATGTAGCGCAGTTTCACAAATATTGGACGAAGCGACAGTGCTGCCACTGTCGAGACACATACATTTTCTTAAATATCGAGAGATTTAGGGTTCTTATAGAAAAAAATGTAGGCATCCCGGAATTCAGGGTCACATACAATGTCAATGAAACCTTTATTATGTTAAACTATACGTGTTTAAACACAGCAAACGAAATCTACGAAGTAGATCCCTATACGGGAGATTTTGGTGCAAGTATTAGTTCCATGGCATTTTTAGCTAGGAGCGCTAGCGTTTTTAGTCACTATTTTACCGATATTTTACCAATACAGTGACTGAATTGGTAAAACAGTGACTAAAAACACTAGCGCTCCTAGCTACAAATGCGGAGGGCACCGATACTACGACCAAGGTCAAAATCCGACCCACACCCTTAACCGGCTTCCGAGGGTCATACCGCCCGTCGGAAAAAGGCTAACGTGACAGTACATATGTATGATAGTGTGCATGCTACCTTAACTAGAAACTGATTTCCAGACCGGAAAATTGTAAACAAATTTCAGTCGTCCTTTCACCAAAGATACAGTAATATATCTTTACCGAAATGTCAATGCCATAAACAAATTATATAAGTTGAAAGGAGGCTCGACACGGAATTCGTAAGGATGCTCGACACGACGTGATGCTTCGTCGATCGCTCGCAGGGGACTGTCCATTCTTAGTTTAACAAAATCACAACGTAAAACATACATTTGTTAACAAAATATTAACGCGACATGCAAATAAAAAAAAACATATATAACACTTAAACATATGTCATGTCATGCACTCACACTCAGTCATATGACATGCACACTTACATCATTCTTACAACAGCTTACAAAGTAGCATAAAAAAATTTTAATAACCCTTTTATAATACCTTCAATCAGACCTGTCCAACTTCTTCTTCGACGCGAGCAACACGGTCCGCATCATCAAGCAATCAAGCAATCCTCTTCAATCTACTTTAGCCTTTAGCTTTATTTACCCTTTGCACTCGAAGCAATTTTTGTTCTAAAATTAAGACACTTCTTTCAACCCAGACCATTTTTATTTTACGTAATCTTTATTATTATGCACATCAAATTGAACCTATTTCTAATTTAAAAATACTATAACTGACGGCTGATGTTGATCACGTTTAGTCCAGTCAACGAAAAGTTGTAGAGGGAAATGGAAGGAACACAATTTTTAACTTTAGGTCTTTGTTTGGACTAGTTAGGAGGTAAACATACTAAAAGTCCTCACTCCTAGGAGATGAGTGGGGTGCAGGGGGGCACGTAGAAGGTCCCCTTTTTCGGTTTTCCGCTTATATCTCGGAAACTATGTGTCCTAGCGATAAGATTATTCTATAGAAAATTAAAGCTGACAAAACGTGCCGTAAGATTGATTCTATTCAGTTTTTCGCTACCTCGCATAGTTTCCGAGATATCCGCGCTCAAAGTTCACTTTGGCATTATTTGTTCGAGTTAGTGTTTTTGCTTCAATTTCAATTTCAACACTTCAATTTCAATTTCAACACTTCAATTTCAACTTCACTTTCAATTTCAACTTCAATTTCAACATCAATTTCAACACTCCAATTTCAACTTCAATTGCAACGTCACTTTTTCAGTTTCCACTCCCATTTTTCAGTTTCAACATCAATTTCTCAATTTCAACTTCAATTTTTCAGTTTCAACATCAATTTCTCAATTTCAACTTCAATTTCTCAATTTCAACTTTCATTTTTGAATTTCAATTTCACTTTCAACTCCAATTTTTCATTGTCACTATCAATTTTTCAATTTCAACTTCAAATGCACGTAGTAGGCCCCCTTTTCGGTTTTCCGCTTATATCTCGGAAATTATGCGCCCTAGCGATAAGACCATTCTACAGGGTGTCCCAAAATTAAAGGTGACAAAATGTGCCATAAGATTGACTGCATTCAGTCTTTCGCTATCTCGCATAGTTTCCGAGATATCCGCGCACAAAGTTCACTAATTGTGCTGAAGAGTTAGCTGGTCAAAAAAGGCAAAAAACGTGAGGCAAAAATTTCTTTTCCACAACTTTGAGCGCAGATATCTCGGAAACTATGAGAGATAGCGAAAAACTGAATCAAGTCAATCTTATGACACTTTTTGTCAGCTTTAATTTTGTACAGAATGGTCTTATCGCTAGGACACATAGTTTCCGAGATATTAGCGGAAAACCGAAAAAGGGGACCTTCTACGTGCCCTCCTGCACCCTACTCATCTCCTAAGAGTGAGGACTTTTAGTATGTTTACCTCCTAACTAGTCCAAACAAAGTCCCAAAGTTAAAAATTGTGTTCCTTCCATTTCCCTCTACACCCCCCTTACGAGCATTCATTGACTGGACTAGTTGATTCCCAAGCCGGCCCTCTCCGCGCTTCCCACCACCAACCACCCGTCCTAAACACCTAAACGACAAAACAAACAAATTAATTAATTATCGGCATTAACGCGAGCTTATCGTGCCACCAAGCGGCTCCGCTCGGTAAACGACGCGCGACCACCGCTACACACAAAATGGCGGCGCTAACCTGTCAAAAACACTGGAATGCTCAACTTTATACAGTTATAACTTTTGAACCGTTGATCCTCGAGGATCGAAACTTCGATTTCTCACATCTTCTCGTCCAAATCTACTGGATAACACAGGAAAAAGGCTCCAATTTATAGGAAAAAGACAAAAATTTCTGGTTACGCAAGGAAACGAGTAGTCCATATTTGTCAGACATTTATACAAAATTGAGTAGTTTAAATATCACACCCCGAAAATTCATCTTTCATATTTTCAAAACGAAGCTTCCAGTTGGAAAATAATGGGGGATATCTTAATTTGTTCCGCGTAAGAAACATGCATATTTTAGATGGTCATATATTGTTAGGATATCATTGTACGTCGTGCCATAGTGTATTGTATTATACGATAATTTTCTGGTAGTAAGAACAAGCATACAAATGAAAAATGTATGAGAAATTATAATTATACATTCACGTCCTTTGCAGGTGTGAATTCGTAGTTGTCGCATTACCACCACCAATTGAAGAAATTGTGATCGAGTCACCGCCAGAATATTCGTTAGATACACGAAATCTGTACGCTCCGGGTGAAAACGCATTTTTCAAAATCATTTATAACTCGTCACCGTGGCTCAACGATTGCTATGCGAAAGATATTGTAACCACATGGGATACTAATTCAGAACTAAATATGGCTTACAATACAACATATAGAGATACTAAAACATTCGTATTCTCTGGACTTGTCGCTCGATCTAATTCTGCGCAAACTCACAGTAAAGGATTATTGGATACGTTGAATTTATGCTGTGGTACTACCGAAGATCAACGATACCTTCAGTATAAATTATGGAATCCAGCCTTATCATACGAACAAGCAATGATTAGCAGTCCTATGAGTTTTTTGAAGCCTACTTCTCTCGCAAATCATATCCACTATGCAGGTCTTCAGAACGGAAGGTATAAACATTCAAGCTTAAATATTATTTGACAAAATTAGAAATTAAAAATTTTATGAAACTGATTTAATATATGTAGAAGAATATACAAGACTTACGAGGAGACCTCGCGTATCGAGAACGCTGGATCGCAACGAGTTTTTGTGTGGGCATAGCTTACGCACCTTCATGATCTATCCAATTGGTTTTAGCTGCCAACGCGAACCCGTTTTGTTAAAACCTCTTGTTACAGAGGTCGGTGGCCGAGCGGGTTACCAAGTGGTAAAGTGGGAATCCCTAATAAAAAAGAAAGAAATCCACCAGTGCAAGAAATGTTAAAGACTGGGCTACACCAGCATCAACTGCAACCTTGGCTATAGGTGCGTCAAATGCAAAGACGCCCACGGCCCAGGCGAATGCAAAATCCCCCTGAACTCGGACCGCGCTCAGATATACTGTATAAACTGCAACGCGTTCGGACACCCGGCCTACTACCGTGTGGTTGCCCCATCTACCAATACGCCTTAGATATCAAAACCAAGGAGAACCAAATGTATCAACACAGAAGAGAGGACAGGATCCAAAAAATCCAGCAACATGTCAACCTACAAACTCCACAACGTAACAACACTGCAGTCACACAACGTGCCAACAATACAACCTTCGAAACAGCTCCATCACTAACAAATGCATGGTTCTCTAATATCAATAGCAGCCAGCACCTATTCCCTAAAGGTAATCCCAATCCCAGCACAAGCAGCCACTCGCGATGACGCAGATATCAATGATTTCCACAATAGGAGAGTTAGACTAATACAACAAACTAGATTATGTCAACAACAAACTAGACCTCGTCAAACCTAGTATATAAGTAATTCGCAATTAATCTGTGATCCGCACAAATACCTAAGACTAGTTTATACCAACAGTCCAATTTTTAGCTTCTTTAAGGAAAATATGTAAATATGTAAATATACCTACACCTAAGTCTAGTTTCTAAGTAGTTTTAAGTTAATCTACCAAAGACTGATATCGGGGTTTTTTGCAATAAAAGTTCCTTTTTTCCCCATTGCCTTACATATAAACCGTTAAGTACTACATACTTAATATTATAACTAGTCGTTTAAGTTCCTTCTCTTCCTAGCAACTAACCAAAGAGAGTATACCTAAGAGTCTTGCACGCGAGCGAGCATTTAGATAAGTAATAACGATATTGACTGGTATTTTTTTTATGTTTGTTGTTACCTTTACTCAATAAGAATGTACAACTCATACCTCAATAAACATGTTAAAAAAGAAAGTGGCCGAGCGGGTTGAGCGAATGTCTTGTATCGTCGAAATCTCTCCAACATGGAGAAATCCCGTATTTCAAAAAAAAATAATATTAGGATGTAAAGGTAGAGAAGGAATGAATTATAAATAAACAAAACAGAATTGAGCCGAAATAACTTGGATAGTTTATTGGCTCATTGGGGAAAAGCCTTGTGGCATAAAAACCCCAGAAATAAAATATTTAAGTATTGATTACAAAAAGAGAACGATGAAGATGTGAGCGTTAGAGTAGCGATAATAGTAAATTATCATGTATTGATAGCGTTATGTACACGACTCGGCAGGTAGAGTTCTGCTGGATCCCATATGTATATGGATAAATGTGTGCTACGCACGACCTGGTGGAGATTGACTCCATGGGATCCGTCGAGTGTGTGTGGGTGTGTGCTCGGCACGACCTGGCGGAAATCGTGATTCCGCGGGTACAGTGACTCCCAAAAATATTCGGACACTAGGTATAACTAACTTTATGATTTGATAATTCGATTGTTGGTAAAGCAATCGTCCTGGGAATTGTTTCTAGTAATAAAACATTTGTTAATGTTGATAAACATATATGCTTTATTTGAAAAATATAACATACGTTCCATAATAAAAATTATTAAACGAAATAATGGACCATTTGTGGCTCACAAAAATATTCGGACACGTATTATATTTCTCTGCCAATCGCTTTCTGGGAACGCGATATTCCAAGAACGCGAAACCGTTTATTTACAAACAGAATCTCGTGGACCATTAGATATCCATGCCACCTCACTACTGTTGGTAGTGAACGTGAATTCGTTCAAAATGGGTCGAAAAGGAAAGAATACGAGTTTCGATGTGCGACAGCTTGTAATTTTTCATCGAGAAAAAGGAAAAACCTATCGCGAAATTAGTGCAATGCTTCGTATAAGTAAGAGTACTGTTGCTGTTGATATCAGTCGGCGATTTTATATTGAAAATCGCATTGATTCTATTCCGCAAACTGGAAGACCAAGTCTCTTATGTACGAGGGAGAAAAGCAAAATTATTCGGAAAGTGAACAAAAATCCGCGCTTAAGTGCTCCAAAACTAGTTAGTGAGCTATTAGGAGAAAGCTCCAAAAATGTGTCAGCCTTAACAGTTCGGAGAACACTGAGGCAAGCTGGTTACAATGGAAGAGTGGCTAGAAAGAAACCATTTATCAACGGAAAGAATAGGAATAAACGAAAAACCTTTGCAAGTGAGCTAATTTCTAAGGATGAGACATGGTAGAAGGATGTCATATTTGCTGATGAAAGCAAATTCAATCTGTACAATTCCGACGGAAGAACTATGGTGTGGCGGAAAGCGAATAAAGAGTTTAATTTTGAAAATACAAGAAGTACAGTGAAACACGGCGGAGGCAGCGTAATGATCTGGGGTTGCATTTCGTCATATGGAGTCGGTAACCTAGTGTTTATTGACGGTATCATGGACAAAAATCATTATTTACGTATACTCAAAAATAATTTAGTTCAAAGTGCTGAAAAAATGGGGCTTAATAATAATTTTAAGTTTTACCAAGACAACGACCCCAAGCACAAGTCACGTATTGTGCAAGAATTTTTATTATACCGCTGCCCCAAAATTTTTCTTAGGATGAGGAGGAGAACCTTAATCCTATCGAGAATTTATGGGATGAATTAGATAGAAAAATTCGAAAAACCCCAATTACATCAATGGCCGAATTAAAACAAAGACTTGCAACTGAGTGGTCGAATATAATTGTTGATTATTTTTAAAAAATTACAAATAATATGCCAAACAGATTAAGACATGTTCTTAAATAAAATGGTTATCCCACGAAATATTACACAAATTTTGTAATGCTAAATTACATTATATAAACACAAAAATGAATACGTGTCCGAATATTTTTGTGAGCCACAAATGGTCTATTATTTCGTTTAATAATTTTTATTATGAAACGTATGTATATTTTTCAAATAAAGCATACATATTTATCAACACTAATAAATATTTTATTGCTAGAAACAATTCCCAGGACGATTGCTTTATCAACAATCGAATTATCAAATCATAAAGTTAGTTATACCTAGTGTCCGAATAATTTTGGGAGTCACTGTATGTAGCGTGTGCTCGGCACGACCTGGTGGAGTACGACTCCGAGGGATCCCTTATATTGTTATATATGTTCGTTATGATCATGTTCAAACATGATTTGCAATGTCACGCAATATCGCTCACACTGGACACTACCGCGATTCAAGTCACACTATCTTTACTGATCCTTGTCCGAAGGGTCTCGAAATCACTCTACCGGACGACTTTCCACGACTGTTCTCGTTCATTCTTTTTCGATCACTAACATCTGGGACCCAACCGTCTTTTTCGTCTTTCGCTCGAAGACCCCGGGAAATTCCGGCGCAGCGCAGTCGACCGACGGTTTACGTTGTGGCGCGCACATGTTTGTATTGGGACTGACTCGCACTAAAACCGTAAACAAAGAACATCCTGCCTGGTCTATGTCACGAGACGTAGACCGTTCTCGGACCTCACTTCGTACCCTTGACTAGAGTATATACAAAAGGAAAAACCCTTTTCGTCGCGACGAAAATTTATGGTCGCGGTCGAACATGTCTACCACAAGATTTATATAAATATTTTTTTTTACTTTCTTTTTCATTTTTCTACGTGCTCTTCAATTTTTCAAATTTCAATTTCAACATCAATTTCAACTCTTCGAATTTCCATTTCAACTCTTCGATTTCAACTTCAATCTTTCAATTTCAACTTCGATTACAACTTCAATTTTTCAATTTCCATTTCAACTTCAATTTTTCAATTTCAACTTCATATTAAATTTCCATTTCAACTGCACAATTTCAACTTCAATTTATATTATTTTTATAGTGCTTTAATTGGAATTGTTATTTTTGTTAGACATTTTATGTCAATTCCACATGCGTTCTTCTGATAAAGCTAGGTTTAACTTTGAAAAATTTGAAAAATTGGAGTTGAGATGGAAGAGTTGAAATTGAAGGATTGGAGTTGAAATTTGAAAAATTGAAGTTGAAATTTGAAAAATTGAATTTGAGATCGAAGAGTTGAAATGGAAATTGAAGTCGAAGTTGAAATTGAAGAGTTGAAGTTGAAATAGAAGAGCAGAAACACAACTTGAAATTGAGGTTGAAATCGAAATTTGAAAAATTGAAGTTAAAGTTGAAATCGAAGAGTTGAAATGAAAGTTGAAGTCGAAGATGAAATTGAAAAATTGAAGTTGAAATCGAAGAAGTGAAATGGAAATTGAAGTTGAAATTAAAGTTGAAGTGGAAAAATTGAAATTGAAAACGGAGTTGATGAGGTGATATTGAAATTGAAGTTGAAATGGAAAAATTGATGTTGAAATTCAAATTGGAGGGTTGAAATTAACGAATTGAAATTGAAGAGTTGAAGTTGTAATAAAAGAGTAGAATTTGAACTTGAAATTGAAGTTGAAATCGAAATTTGAAAAATTGAAGAGTTGAAATTGATAAATTGAAGTTGACATTGACGAGTTGAAGTTGAAATCGAAGAGTTGAAATGGAAATTGAAAACGAAGTTGAAATCGAAAAATTGAAGTTGAAATCGAAGAGTTGAAATTGATGTTGAAATTGAAATTTGAAAAATTGAAGAACATGTAGAAAAATAAAAAAGAAAGTGAAAAAAAAATATTTATAAAAAATGCCGACACGGCTCGAGAACCCCGACCAATCTCGTGGTAGACAGTGTCTCAACCCGCTCGGCCACCGACCGCTGTGACAAGAGGTTTTCGTTTTCACTCATGAAATATAACGCACTTGTCGCATTTCAATATCGATTTTCTCGAAAACGAGTTCGCGTTGGCGGCTAAAACCAATTGTATAGTTCATGAGGGTGCGTAAGCTATGTCCACACACAAACTCGTTGCGATCCGGCGTTCTCGATACGCGAGGTCTCCTCGTGAGATGGCTCGAGAATTAGGTTCGTCATGGGAAACAAGACGTGCTGCCGAGAAAAGGGAGCGTAGCCCTCGAAAATCCGGGTTACCCTGGGTTGGTCGACAACTCATTTGATCGACACTGTTTTCATTGACGATTTGACCATGTTAGTGTCGACCAAACCGTGTCAATGAAGACATTTGTCGACGATTTGACCATGTAGATGAAAACATAGTGTCGACGAAAGTTTCTGTTGGTCCAATTGTTGATGAAAACAGTGTCGGTCAAATGAGTTGTCGACCAACCCAGGGTAACCACGAAAATCTACCGGAACGAGTACTTCTACCGACCTATTGGCCTGTAGTCAGAGTAGGGCAATAATCAACTAATATTTATTATTTAAAAAGGACTAATAGTCTTTTTGAATTGTTGAGTCATAGCAAAATAGTCATTAGTCATAACTTTTTGATTAGTTAGTGATAACTAAATGGCAAATAGTTAGTCACAGCTCTAAGTAATCGTTAGCTATTGCTTATTAGTGAATTAGTAGTTGATGATCAATCATCAATCTTTAGTCATCATTCACTATTGTGCGATTAACATACATTAATATTATTAATTAGTTATCACTAACTGATCAAAAAGTTTTGACTAATGACTATTTTGCTATGACCAACATTCAAAAAGACTATTAGTCATTCTTAAATATTAGTTGATTATTGCCCTACTCTGCCTGTTGTGTAGACGAAATTGGAATTCTTTGTTCAGAGTTTTTTTTGCTTCGAGTGAAAATGCTGCTAATTGGCCAGGAACAGTGGATGGTTGCATTGAAATCGGTGAAACCACTGCCTTTTCTATTTTGTCGAGAATTAGACCTCAGGCTCTTACCGCTCAAGAAACGTTCCTGATCACGTAAGAATTTTAAATTAATGATATACTTCTGTTTTACTTGTGTACGAGGTGTATCCGTTAAGTTTTAACAGAATTTTTGAAGCATTTCCGGTAATGGAATTAAGAAATGTTTTGGTGCGTTAACACAGAGCATATTAGGTAATAGTACTTTAATTTCTTTATACTCTCAATTTCCATTCGATTCAGTCGCGACACCACCATTTGTATACACACTATAGTTACAAGGCCCACTAACAATCCTGGCGTCTTGTCTATTGGCAACATGCCAATATTCCAAACCAGTGATAGCAGATGCGGGGAGTCACGGTGAAATGATGTACCCCCTCTCTGATGACGGAGAATGAGTGGGGCGAATGGGAGACACGTTGCACGTGCGCGATGGGGACTGTGGAATGTGCGCCTGCGCACGGTGCTGGAATGGAATATTGGAAGGGGTAAGGAGGAGAGTACATGAGCGCCGTTCGGCGCTCATTCTGGCATCACTGCTCCAAACAGACATTTATCTAACCTTTTTTTTCTTTCTTTTTAACGAGGAGGGGAAAAAACTTAACCCACTAAAAATCCCTCCTCCTATAGTTCTCGGCATTTGTCTCACGGCCGCGCGCGCGGGCCCACCTGTCCGGCATTACTACGCGCGAGGATGATTAACTTGGTTTATAAGACATCTGTCTTTAACCCGAGTATGTAGAAAATACATATACAGGGTGAGTCAGAAGAAACAGAGCACTTAAATATCTCCGTTACTTTTCGTTGTACAAAAAAACCTCTTCGAACAAAGTTATACTGTTTGAAGGGCCACATGTAACGGTATAAAGGACAAAATTTTCGAGGTCATATTTTTATGAGATTTCAAGGTCATCGATATTTTTTTAAATGGAATGAGGTATTTTTTATATACACGGGGGCCCTCCGGAAACAAAACCAAATTTTTTCAAAATATGAAACACCCTGTACTAAAATATATTATGTCGAATCTGCCCTCAAAGATTTTTTCTTTGTTTTTGAAACTCCCTCTATATAGGAATAATCGGACACCCTGTACACAAGTAACAATACATTTTACTGACTTGCATATTAATATTTCTCGTAATGAAATTTGTTTCATACCATAAACAAGAGAGTATAGTAGAAACTTAAATATGATAATTTGTGTTATGTATACTATTATGTATTATTATTGTGTTAATAATTAGTGAAAGACTTACCACATTATTTTATGACCTATGGTGTTGATAATAGTGCACATACTTTGTACTTCATTTCAAAATGTTCACATATTACACAATTGCATATTAGTAAATTACTAAATTCCATTTACATAGGAAAAAGTCAAGAACGAAGAAAACGACTTCTGCGAAGATGGTTGTAATTCAGTATTTAGGAACCGTATTCAATATAGCTATTTTTCTCTCATTTTTTAAAGCTGCTAATAAGCATAGCTCATTATTGTCGATTAATTTAAGTATTGTTCTTAAAAATATCAGTCAAATATTTGAAATAAAATGAGCAGTCGAAATGAATGTACGGTGGCGGACAATAGAAAGCCTAAATAGTAATGTGTATACGAGAACTACTACAACTTCACAATTTATTATTATAAAACAGCAATAAATTTCTTATACATATCTTTCTTATACCATCTGCACATTTTGATACAAAGTTTAACATACATCTTATAAAGTAATGGATACGAAAAACTACAAAAGAGGGTAGAGAATTATTATAGCAGAATAATTATAATTATTATTACAGCATATTATAATTAAATAATACAATACAAAGAATTTAAACTTTTCTAGTTTTGTCCGGTGTACGTATAGTCCAGTCAACGAAAAGTTGTAGAGCGAAATGGAAGGAACACAATTTTTAACTTTGGGTCTTTGATTCAACTAGTTACGAGGTAAACATATTAAAAGTCCCCGCTCCTAGGTAGTGAGTGAGCGGGGTGCAGGGGGGCACGTAGAAAGTCCCCCTTTTCGGTTTTCCGCTTATATCTCGGAAACTGTGTGTCCTAGTGATAAGATCATTCTATAGAAAATTAAATCTGACAAAACATGCCATAAGATTGATTGTATTCAGTTTTTCGCTACCTCGCATACTTTCCGAGATATCCACGCTCAAATTTCACGTTGGTATTATTTGTTCGAGTTAGTGTTTTTGCTTCAATTTCTATTTCAACTTCACTTTCAATTTTAACTTCAATTTCAACATTCCAATTTCAACTTCAATTTCAACTTCACTTTTTCAGTTTCCCTACCCATTTTCCAGGTTCAACATCAATTTCTCAATTACAACTTCAATTCCAACATCAATTTTCCAAATTCCATTTCAATTTCAACATCAATTTTTCAAATTCCACTTCACATTCAATTTCACTTTTTCAGTTTTCACTCCCATTTTCCAGTTTCAACATCAATTTCTCAATTTCAACTTCAATTTCAACATCAATGTTCAAATTCCACTCCAATTTCAACTTTATTTTCAGTTTCAACACTCCAATTTCAACTTCACTCTTTCAGTTTCCACTTCCATTTTTCAGTTTCAACATCAATTTCTCAAATTCAACTTCAATTTCACAAATTCAACTTCAATTTTTCAATTTTCACTTCAAATGCACGTAGTAGGTCCTCCTTTTCGTGAAAAAAATCGGGAAAAAATAGGTTTCCTGAATCGAGTGGGAAATTATATTACAGCATATACTAGATGTACTATATATAAGACAATCATAGCACCTCACTTTGAGTATTGTGCGACTCTACTAATCGATATGGGTCATACTACTCCTAAGTAGGGACTTTTTTTAGTATGTTTACTTCCTAACTAGTCCAAACAAAGTCCCAAAGGTAAAAATTGTGTTCCTTCCATTTTCCTCTACACCCCCCTTATGAGCATTCATTGACCGCACTAGTATCGAACAAAATAGATAATTAACGAATCAAGTTAAAAAAAGCATAAATAAAAATAGTTTGATGTCGTATAGTGTGGCGAAGATGCCCTACATTAGGAAAATGTTATTGTTACGTCCAGAGCATGAGAGAAAACTAGCGGGAGAGGGGAGCGGCGCAAGAGAAACGAAAAGATGCAAATCAAACGTGGGCAGAGATCAAAGAATGATTGCAAGATTATTATTTCAATTGTAACGGTCCTGGTTTATCGGTGTGCGGCTTCCTCGCGATGGTACTCCTCGGTGCCGATTTAGCTCGTCGATCCAGGGTTCGTAACGGCGAGGAGAGTATTCGGCGCGGGGAAAGGAGTCGGGGTGGTGTAGTAAATAACGAGACAAGTGATTCGGAATGTAATGGTGCTCGATGCCTGGCGGCTTCTCAAACACGGTGTTTTCGGACACGGTGTTTCTGGACGCGGTACGCGGTGCTCGCGGATACGGTGCCTCGCGATGCGCGATGCTCGAGGATACGGTGCCCGTGATACGGTGTAGCCGATCGCAGTCGGAATCACCGGGACGATGAACTCGGCGGCGTTACCTGGACCTGTAGGATACTGGTGACGGGAGATCGGTAGGCGGAAGGAGTTCGATCGTGGCTATCACCGTGATCGCCCTACCTAGGCCGGGTTTTAGCGGATCCTTGAGGTCAGTGACGCACCGTCCATCAAATTTCTTCCAGACAGTCCTTCCGTGAGTTTGAAAAGGTGACGCACCTAGCCTCGCTCAACCGCCCTCGTGGACGAATCGTCTCACGAGGGTGCAGATGACGCACCGTGCTTTTTGGACTTTCTAGGCGGTTCTTCGGCGAAGTTGAAGGGTGACGCACCACTTCTTGTTCGGCCGTTTTCGTTGACGACTCGTCACACGAAGTCACCGGTGACACACCGGAGTGTTTTCCAGCTGGAACACGGTTCTCGCTGGCAGAGAGACAGGATGCAAGGCAGGAGATTCTTCGGCGACGTCGAAGGGTGACGCACCACTTCTTGTTCGGCCGTTTTCGTTGACGACTCGTCTCACGAAATTACCGGTGACGCACTGGAACGTTTCCTCGGTGGAACACAATAATCATAATAATAATAATATTAAAATAAGGGTGATACTTACATATAACAAGGCTGGCCGTTCCATAATTTGAAAATGGTTTTTTGCCCTTTCGGCCCAACCAGCTATAGCCGACCGCCAGCTAGTCAGTCATGATAATACCTAGTACCCTCCTGGCGAAGTTGTAGCTGTTGTGCCCCCCCCCCCCCGTGTTGTACACTTCTGCCACTTAAAATAAAAAGTTGTTATATAGCATCTCACATTCTGCTAATTTAATGAAAATGAAAGATAAATGTCAGCTACTTTTAAGTGTATTTATTACACAAATAAATTTTGCTTACTGCGTCGGTAAAAGTTTGTTCATCCTGCAAGGCTCTCTCAAATATCATCAATTGTTCCTCCGTATGGAGAGGGATACGTATGAAAAATGGCCTCTTATTATTCTCTTGGGCCGGTGCCTCTTTCGCCTCCTTCAATTGGCGGACCTCCGTGAGGACTTCCATCAGTAGGACTCGCGTAAGGTGGTTCTGCTCCACAAGGTTCCTTAGCAGACTTTTTGTCGACTCCTCTTCCTGCTGCATGTTTTCATACTGTCTGCGTGTATCTACGAGTAGCGGCGACTCCGCGCTGATGCCACTGTCTGAAAATAAAATATATTTCGATGAAAAAAAGATATACTAATTACATTAAGAGAATGAGATACAGCTATGACATTAATATTTAATGTTCTATATATGGAGCGCTTCTTTCTGTAGTTATGCATACCAATCCTGCTGCGACTGCTTGCCTTATCCCCTATCTGCTGCATTCTTTGACGCTTTCTGCGTTTGTCCGTGAGTAGCGATTCCTCACGGTTGCCGGTGACTGAAAATAAAATATATTTTTATGAAACAGATATGATAATTATAGTAAGAGAATGAGATGTATAGATATGAATTTAATATTTAATGTTCTATATGTGGGGCGCTTCTTTTTGTATTTACATACCAATCTCGGTTTTCCTATTCAAAGTCGGGGGAATGGGTAACAGCGTCTCATCATCTGATGATTGTTCGCTGCTTGTTAGCCACGGTGGGCGTTGAATTTTTCTTTTTTTGCTTTTTTTTGCATTTCAAAGTCATCGTCGTTTTTCTTGTTGGAACTACTCATTTTGATTAGCGTATCATTATAGCTAATGAAAAGACAAATTCATCCATGTTAACCTTCATATGACCTGCGAAGGATGACCATATTCGTGCTTACCGTACTCTACTAGGATTCCGTTGATGGAAACGGCATACGTCGATGTAAAAGCATTTTGTAACTTTGCTGAACTATGATTGGTAAATGTTGACACATCCATGAATAAAATTACATCATTCAATATTGTTAATAATTGCACTGTTAAAAATTCCGGATTCTGATGCAGTCCCCACTGAAAAAATTTACTCGGTATTGAAAATTGTTGCCGTGTAAAATTACCTATAATTCCGTGGGAAATTGTTTGCCTGCAACCCTTACCTTTAAAAAATAAATATTTTTATGTAACCATAATAGTTTACTTGCAATTGTAAAAGAATACAGGAGGTAAGTTCGAGTATTGTCATTTTTTAAATCTTTGTAAGATAATTATCAACCAAGAAAAGATGATAAAGTCAAGGGCGTCTACCCTAATATTATCCTTCAGGGAATAGACTCCGTTTTCTAGGGTTGTAAGGGTGCGGGATTCGCGTTCTCATTTTTCAATAATACAAAAATCGGATTGTTCAAAAGTCCTATTTTTTCATTTACGAGGCCTAATTTGCATTATTCGGAAGCATACAACTGCATACAATTTTGATAGCTACATGCTGCCGAATAATGCAAATTACGCCTCGCAAACGAAAAAATGGGACTTTTGAGGGCGATAGCGCTCTAGATCGATCTTTTATCTAGCGTATTTGACTACTGAAAAATCCCATTTTTGTATTATTGAGAAATGAGAACGAGAATCCCGCACCCTTGTAATCCTGGAAACTAATGTACCGCCTTAAATGAGGGGGGTTAGCGACTTAAAATTTTGGTGATTATCTTTCAACCTAAATGCATTGTTTTGCGCACGATACCAATAAAAAGCAGTCGTGGGCCCGCTGGACCATGCTTATTCTGCTAGACCATAACCATAATCGATCCGCTCAAGACCAAAGAAAAGCAGAATAGGTACACAGATTCGAGAAATGGCAAAAGCCAATTTTGGGCCAATGTTGTTTCGTAACAATGAATTCAAAGCAGTTAACGAAAACCTTTTCTTTCTGTTTTTAACTTCATTAACCAATGCGTGTTCAACCAAAGGTTGCTTTTAGGATGATTGTTTCCTTTTTAGTCTTCTATGCTTGTTGAATACTTATACTTATTTTCAGTGGCCGTATATTTAGAGCTCGTCTAAAGATACGATTATTCTGAAATCTATCAAGATTTCAACTATCACTTCTGAAGAACATTTTATAAATAAATAATTAATCAAAAAAGTAATAAATATGATGCGAATAACATTTGAGATTTCTTTTTTCTAATAAATATAACTATATTAGTACAACTATATTAATATAAGTAACTAAGAAATATAACTATATTATATAAATATAGTGAAGATAATTAACGGCCACTTTTTCGTACTAGCTGTAAGAACGGGAATATAAGAGTTTATTCGTGCACAGAAAACAAATTTCCGCGGCAACACTTTTTAATTACTTCAAATGAGATATCGTATTCCACTCTTATATGATTATTCAAATTAGCGTAGAAATCGCCTATTTGTTCAATTATTAGCTTTTAAGGCCACCAGAAGTATATAATTTATAGTTTGTGGATATTTTTATCTGAATTTGCGGATTTTATGCGGATGACCCCGCACATGGCATGCAGATGTGGTAGTTGCGATGTGGGACAAACACTTGAGACCAGGCCGCTTTCCTGAGAAAAACCCAGGAAAATACCCTCGAACCTGCATTGATTGTGAGTAGGGATTGATAAGGAGAATCTATCCTCGAGGATAGTCTATCGGTACTAGGGTGGCTGTTATTTCCAACTTTTGAATTCCTTTTACGGCACCCCCCCCCCCCAAAGTTGTTCCAAATAATAAAAAAAATCTGTGAAAAGTTTGAGTGCCAACAGATAGCAGGAAAACGTGCACAAAACATTCAAATAATTAATTTAATGCTCATGGATAATAGTTCTTCTCGAATATCTTTTTATCGAAAGATTATTTACAGCGTCAAAAAATATGTTAGACGAAACCTGTATAGTCTACAGGGTGTCTCGAAATTCCTTCAACATCCGGAAATGGGAGATTCCTGAGATCATTTGAAGCGACATTTTCCTTTGCAAAAATGACGTCCGCGGCTTTGTTAGGGAGTTATTAACGACAAACACGGACCAATCAGTGCGCGGCTACAGCGAACGGAGTCCGGCTCGGCGACAGGTCCCGCATAGCGTGGCGTCGCCGTTGGCAAAGCCAGAATCAATTCGCTATAGCCGCGCTCTGATTGGTCCGTGTTTTTCGTTACTAACTCCTAAACAAAGCTGCGGACGCCATTTTGCAATGGAAAATGTCGCTTCAAATGATCTCGGGAACCTCCCATTTCTGGATGTTGAAGGAATTTTGAGAAAACCTGTATATGGACAGTCTGCGTCGTTTATGGCCTATTACTTTTTTCGTAAAACAATTGGTTTTCAAAAAAAAAAGTTGAGAAAATCGTCGGAACAAAATCGAAAAATTTTTTCTGAAATTTGAAAATTGAAATGTAGTTTCATTATCTAGGTAATTAGGTTCTCCAAAAGTTCAGTTAAGATCTGCAGTCACTTCAGGATCGTCCCTTGCTAACCTAGCAGCAAATAAATCGGTCATTTATTGTACAGGTATCCCTCCTGTAACACGGTAGATACGTTCTCAAATTGCCGTGTTGTGTGAAACCGTGTTATTTGAAACCCAGAGCCAGTAAATAAAGGGGTTTACGTTCTGAAAACCTATTAAAAACAAACATGTACAAAGGTTTTCGCAATTTTATTACCGTGTTAAAGAGCGAAACAGTGCTATAGGTTGCAGTGTTATACGAGGGTTCCCGCAAATTATACTATCGTGTCAGAGCGAAACCGTGTTGTAGGAGGGCTACCTGTGATTGAAGCCGTAATAAGTTATAAAATAAAATGTCTACAGTATCGATAGTAAATTGCAAAATACACAGATACATTACTAGTAGCGTATGCGTTCTCTAATGAATTCTTAACATAAATGTTTGTACTAGAATTAGCGAGGAATTCGTCTGGTGATTGACTAGTTTCGAATATCATCATCGATTGCAATTAAGCGTGATCAAGGCTCCCTGTACTCATCGTGCAAGTTTACAAATCCAATTGTTTTTACTACAGGATCCTCTCGCATCTTTCATCGTTTATACTACATTAATTATTATTTATCGCTGTATGTTAGTTCCACGGCAAGGAATGACGTTCCACTTTCAGACTATTTCATTATTGTTTACGAATAATTTACAATATCTAATATTATTACACGTCAGGACGTTATTATACAATAAAGTATATGTGGTCAGCGCATTTCATGAAACTTATCCTCGAATGGAGTCCCTGAGCGATGAAGTTCTAAGTGGATTTACAAGTTTTCAATGGGATGCGATCGAAAAGAGAATTGGATGATATGCTAACACTGCGGTGGTCAATTTTTTAAACCGAAAAGAACGTTCTCAACTGTGGCTGATGATGGATATAAATGGTAAATGAAACTAAAACTAAAATCAGGATGATAGGGTTGTCCTTTGTCATGACTCCAGAATCATCGTAATCGTCGATATTGTCACCGTTCGTCTCCTTAGGGCCACGTAACTTCAAATCTGGAAAAGAAAATTGTAAAGTTACTATTATGTCGCTATTTGTAGCTACAAAATTAATTAGCATTATAAAAACGTATGATCATTCGATGTATGTGTTAACGTCAATGTCTTTAACGTGGGTATTATATAAAATGCCCTGGACACTGTATAGAATGCCTAATTTTTGGGCAATCTGTATAATAGGCAGGTATTTCACAAATGGCCCGTGAACATTTTATACAGGGTGTTTACCTACAGGTGGGAGAAAATTTAAGGAGTCGTTCTCGACGATAAAATAAGACGAAAATGAAGAATAAAAAAATTGCGATTTCGGCCTCGTTATTAAGTTATTAACAGTTAAAAATCTGCCCAAAAACCGTTAACTTTTCAACAGCGGTGCACGTTGCGTATGTCACACAGGCGCGCGACAGTCTCGTATCAAGTGACAAACGCATGCATACCTTGGTTCCCATTTGGGGCTCCAGCGAGGTGAAACTGTTTAAAAAATAGTTGGACGACATTGAACCTACCTACTCGTTAAAATCCACAAGGGTATTTCTAATATCCACCCTATGGAATTATCGAGTAGAAGGGCTCAATGCCCTTTCACTTTTAAATTCTTCTCACACATATCCAACAAATCCTTATCCTGCACTATAATTGTTCATAACACCGTACTTAATATACTGGAATAAACGCTCTGGCACTATTTACAATAGCATACACACGCACTGCGAGTTTAAAAAGAGTACAAGTTTACTGCGGGGAATGAGGAGAATGTAAAGGACTGGTAACACTGTCCAACACCAAATTTGTTCCCTGATTACTGTTAGGTCCTTCGTATAGAGTTTTTTGCGCTGATTCCGAATCTGTTTTTAATTTTTTTCCTACACGCACAGTTTTTAAGAAACATGACTTTGAAAAAAAAACATATTTTTCAACTTTAAACAAATATTGTAGTGTTATCATAAAAGATATTGAATTGTTCTTTATAGCAAAAGATTCTGTAGACTTTCCCGAATACACCGATATCAAATATTAATACATTATGATTGTTTAAACATGTTTAAATAATCACTAAAGGCGGAGAGACACCACTTTTGCACCAATTTTTGAGGATATTTTTCAATTTATCTGAAAAAATAAGGGTCCAGCGGAAAATCGAACTATACCATGCGATAGAGCAGACTTTTATCTTGAGAAACCCCGCTTTGAAGTTTGAAACGTCGACGTTTTTTTCGAACCAGAAAGCAAAATATCTTCGCCCGACATGAGTTGCCGCCAATGGCGCTCACCATTACAACGGTCGTTCGCCGCTCTGTACCCCGTCGCTGCGCCGTATCTCGTCCCGAGCGCCACTGGCGGCAACTCATGATGTGCGAAGATATTTTGCTTTCTGGTTCGAAAAAAACGTCGACGATCCAAACTTGACAGGGTGGCTTCTCAAGATAAAAGTCTGCTCTATCGCATGGTATAGTTCGATTTTCCGCTGGACCCTTATTTTTTGAGATAAATTGAAAAATATCCTCAAAAATTGGTGCAAAAGTGGTGTCCCTCCGTCTTTAATGGTTGTTTAAACATGTTTAAACACTCATAATGTATTAATATTGCATATCACTGTATTCGGGAAAGTCTACAGAATCTTCTGCTGCAAAGAACAATTCAATATCTTTTATAATAACATCACAATATTTGTTTAAAGTTGAAAAATATGTTTCTTTTCCAAAGCCATGTTCCTCAAAAACTGTGCGTATAGGAAAAAAATTAAAAACAGATTCGGAATCAGCGCAAAAAACTCTATAAGAAGGACCCAACAGTAATTAGGGAACATAAAAAAAGTTGAAATTTGTTGGACAGTGTAATCCTTTAATGTTGAAACACCGCACTTTATTGAACTTGATTTACGTCGCGAGACTCGCTCATAGACGGAACGGACATCTTGAGGTCGTGTGTGATTTCTGCGAACGAAAATCTTCGACGCGTGCGAGAAGAATCGTCCGTACAAGCTAGCATTCGTATGCACACTGATTCAAGACAGCTGATGTATTCAATGGCACACACATGAGATATTTGCGGACACAGACAGAATAAGAAAGAATCGCGAAATTCGTGAAAACAGGATAGACAATGTATTGGTATAGCAACGCGCGATGTTTGGGCGGTAGTTTGCTGTAGATCTTCGTTTGATTTATCGATCTGGCATCGACCTCATCAGCTGTCTTGAATCAGTGTGCATACGGATGCTAGCTTGTACGGACGATTCTTCTCGCACGCGTCGAAGATTTCCGTTCGCAGAAATCACACCAGTGATGGTATTGTTGGCGCTTTTCGCGCGCATGCGCGACGATTCTAGCCTCAGACGGCCTCAGTCAAGTACGAAGATCGGGTACCTTGGTCGCCCTGCTAATTTCCCGCCATATAGTTTCCCACTACTTTCCCCCGAATAGTTCCCCACTTTCGGACATAGACGTAGATACGGCTCTGATGAAACTCGCGCATGCGCGCGAAAAGCGCCAACAATACCATCCAGTGATGTTATACGGGGCGCTTTTCACGCGCATGCGCGAGTTTCATCAGGGCCGTATCTACGTCTACGTCCGAAAGTGGGGAACTATTGGGGGGAAAGTAGTGGGAGACTATATGGCGGGAAATTAGCAGGGCGACCAAGGTACCCGATCTTCGTACTTGACTGAGGCCGTCTGAGGCTAGAATCGTCTCGCATGCGCGTGAAAAGCGCCCCGTATAACATCACTGATACCATCACTGAATCACACACGACCTCGAGATGTCCGTTCCGTCTGTGAGCGAGTCTCGCGACGTAAATCAAGTTTAATAAAGTGCAGTGTTTCAACATTACAGAATTACCAGTTGTTTACATTCTCCTCATTCCCCGCAGTAAACTTGTACTCTCTTTAACACGTTGAGCGCCACGTCAGCCATCGGTGGCTGACACTACACTTTCCGTTTAGGCCGCGTTAACTACCGCTGGCTGACAACATTGGCCCTACAATTTCAGCGCTGCTAAGCGGCGCGGGTGGCCTCACGGGGTCTTCCTTAAAAATCAGCGTGGTGCTCAACGTGTTAACCCCTCTCGGCGATTGTTCTAAATTCACCAGCAAGAGCGATACTCACCTCGTTCTTTGAGCATATCTTGATTTCCCTCAAAAATGTCGTTCCCCGAATTATGTCTTAATTTTCCTGCAATAACAATGCAATAAAATTTTTAGTCATCGTTGTGAGAGTAATTAAGTTGCACATAATTATATTTTTGTTTAACCAAACAGGAACAATTCATCGTTTAGAACGCAACCGTTTCGAAAATAAATTTGCAATACACCATTTGTCACAGCAGATCATATTCAACAGAAAGTAACCGAGTAAGCTAGAACTATATAATAAATAAAAATTACACTTTAACATACATATGCACGGTGGGGGATAACTATATGACCGTCTTTCCTGTCATTTATAACAATATGAAGAAACTGATATATACGAAACTTGCATGATATAGATCAGCGCTCGGAATTTTTTCATCGCGGCGGCACAGACTCGAAGGCCACGCCTCCTCGCCCCGGCCGCGCGTCTCGCTCCCCGTACCAGCCTAGTTCTTCTAGGCGCCACCAATAGCGAGTATGGAACGCGCCTGAGGATCTCCGAGTTAGGGCCGGTACGGGGAGCGAGACGCGCGGGAGGCGCAGTCTTCGATTCTGGGCCGCCGTGATGAAAAAATTCCGAGCGCTGATATAGATGGAGGAATTATGTCGGTGAAAACATAGACAAAATTTTAAAACCATCCCTACTTTTTTAAATAGACTGTTAAGTTGTTTTATCGTGATGTGATAGCCGGTATTTGGACGACTTTAAGAAACTGTCATCGAAGGCCATGCGTGGTGAAATGTGGTGGGAAAATAAACTTTTTTATTTTTCAAAAGGTGTTTGAAGTGTTGGCCATTTTCGCGAATACCGAGTTAGAATCTCTGTATCTCTGCGTCACGTGTATTTGGTTTTCTTTTAATTTTTTGGGTATAATTCATCATATAGGGCTAAAGCTCTTATCAAATTTTCTTGCGTTTATCCATAACTGAAGATTGTGTCAAGTTGCTCTTTAAAGGAAAACTTCATTTTAACAATTCCACTAATACTCAATGTAGTGTTACGAGCCAGGGCCGCGAGCAGCACGAGTGGCAGGCGAAGGGTTATAAACCCAGGAATATGGTATCAATTTGTTAGTTAAGGCACGCCGACGAACCCAATGCGGAATTGGGGAGCCGCTAGGAATATAGACAGCGAGGAGCCTGACGCGAAGTCAGGGAGCCTCTAAGAATGGAGTCAAATGCAGACGAACCTGATGCGAAATCAGGGAGCTGCTAAGACGGTGAAACTTCGTGAACGAACCCAATGCGAAGTTGGGGAGTCACTAGAAACGACGCGCAGACGAACCCGATGCGAAACCGGGGAGGTGCTAGGAGGTTGTAGAATCAGCGCGGACGAACCCAATGCGAAATTGGGGAGCCGTTGGGAAGTCGGATAAAAGCACAGACGAACCTGATGCGAAATCAGGGAGCTGTTACGATGCGGACGAACCTGATGCGAAATCAGGGAGCCGTTAGGATGGTATAGGTTTCGTGGACGAACCCAATGCGAAATTGGGGAGCCACTAGGTAGGAAAAATCTCTATTTGGATAATTGGTAAGTAGCGAACGAACCTGATGCGAAATCAGGGAGTCGCTAGGATAGTTAGTAGGCCTCGTAACTAATAGAATCTAATTGATACATCCCGAGCGGTAAGGTTGTATCGAGTGTTATGGGTTGAATAATCTTGATCTAATTTCCACACAACGCAAATATATTCTAATTATAAAGATCTGTAATACAAGTGTGTAATTGTCGCGATTGGAATGTAAATAAAGATATAGAATGTAGAAAAAAGTAATTTACCTAACTACGATGCTCGTTTTTGACGCACTGGCAATGCGGGGGACCCGGAAACAACTTTAACAAACTTTGATCTGAAATGTACTTTAGCCCGATCTCACTAGAAGTTGCTTTTTCCAAATTGCAGCACGACGTGACGCGATACGTGTCTACCGAAGTACTAACCAACGAGAGTAAGAATCTAAGGGTTTATATACCCCAACAATGAATGGAATACTCTGTTCATAATCTAATCGCGCTTAGAGATTAGGGCTTAGGGCCAGACTCTCATTTTTGTCACCTCTAATGAGATCGGAGCCAGAACTCGGTCCTAAATCAAAGGGTTCAACTATGATATGAAACGTTATCTAGGACGCTTCCTGCCAGAGACGATCTGGAAGAGATTCCTGTGAGAAAACGAACGGAATATATTCTCTATCCGTAACAGTAGCACTTTATTAACACAAAGCATTGATATTTTATGCTAATGTTAACATTCTTAGGTACACGTGACGTGTTGGTATAATATAAACAACGTTACAAAATAAAAGTAAGGGTGCTGTATTTACTAAAACAAATAGAAAGCTGATACATAGAGCTATTTGACAAACATTCATTACAACAAATTGAGTATCATCGACATTGGTCATCGACTTGGTGATTACAGAATTGGATTTACAGCATTAAAAAATTGTCTAACAAGAAATAGCCACGACATCAGAGAATATGACACGACGGATAATTTCAGTCTGCTCTGAAATAAGTTCAGAGACGGTAAGACACGTACAATATGCACCATTTTAAACATTTTCAAAAAGATAATTTGACCTTCAAGGACCGATGATAGCTTGCTGAAATCGTCTCAATATCAGCAATCACATCACGATAAAAAACATAGCATGCCATTTTAAAAATATAGGGATGACCTTGTTATCTCCTCCATGCATCCATCCATATAAAAAATGTTTACATTATGATATTTCCCTATGGATACCATGTCAAAATCTTATTCTACAGTTCTCATTTATTTCGACATATACATACAAAATTATCGGTCCTAAGGGTGAATCTACACATCCGGATCGGTGGTTCATTTTTAAAAGAAACTTGCCTCAAAATTGTTTATAACAAAGAAATTCGTTAACGTTTTGTTACATTAACACCTATTCATCGAAAAGAGAAAACGCTCGAAAGGAACCACATGCCGTAAGTGTAAATAATTATTAAGATGTAAGTTGTCAAAGTGTTTGTAAAATTTGATTGTCTGGAGTTATACGTATAGACAAAAGCCTACTAATACAGTCAATCTGATCGTGTCAATGAGGCAGAACATAATCGTGTGCGCGCCTCGAGGACACCCAATGGGTCTAGCGGGCTAAGAATTTTTATTGATATTGTGTGGAAAACAATGGTTTTAGGTTAGAAGATAATCCCGTAAAATTTTAACTCGCTAACCCTTCATACATATAAGGATGATATGAGGGTAAATATCCTTAACTGTAGTATTTTTTTCTCAGTTGTTAATTAAGATATCAGATGAAAAAGAAACGAAAATACTCGAACTTACCTCCTTCATATCATATATTTTTTTCACAATTGTAATCAAATTAGTAAGGCTAAACAAAATAATTTTATTTTTTGGGAGTGGGGATTGCAAGCAATCCTTCAAGTGACCACTTCCAAAGTGGTAAAGCGTTAGCTGTTCACGCGTATTTTACCATTATTTCAAAACATAAAGACCATATTAAATATATCGTCGGATTCGTCTCGGCATCAGCTATAATATTATTGAATAAAAAATATATAGTTATAAATAAATAATGAAGGTAAACACAATTTTTTATTAAAAAAAAGAAATTATTGAAATTTTTTGTATTGAGATTTGTAGAAGACTGAGTACTGATTACTTTTTGTAGGAAACATTTTTTTGTTACACCACCGGAAATGTCTGTAAACTCGTGTGAATAATGAATAATATATGAAAACTGGCTATTCAGGCATTCAAACAAGAGTAATTCATAATTATTGAATGAATGAAGTTTATTATATTTAATGAAATAACAAAAGTGTGTTATTACTGTCTTATTTAAAAAATTACAAAAATTCAAACAAGATTAAGTATTATATTTTACAAAGTTCCTGGCTATATTCGATTGATCATACGGATTTTCTGCTTATAACTCTGTTTATCTATGAATAAACAAAAATCTATACTATAATTCCTCTCAACAAAGGTAAAATACAGGTCTTTAATATGGAAAATCTGCTCTGATGCTATACTACGATGCTGTTACTATAATCTCTCAAATACAAATGATTCAACTGTGAGCTAGTAATAAGTTCGAATGTTTATCAATGGTCGTATAATCTAAAAACTTCATAAGATAGGTCTGGGTTAGATCTTTACACTCTTAAGAGCTGCTGAGTGGTCGTCAATGCGTCTCGCGCAACGCGAATCGCCGCGGAATTGCGTGACACGCGACGCTTTAAACCATCATAATTTCCAAGTTTGGATCGATTTGGATGTGAAATTTGCAGGATCTTTTAGAGGAGACGTTGCTGAAAATGTTTCACTTTGTTAGAGCACGACACTATATAACACTTTTAACTTATCCCTTGTCAAAGGTGAAAAACTTTGACGGTATTCCTTGGTTGACTAAGTATTTTTTTTTATAACAAATTATGAACATTAATGTTTAGTTCCTGGTGCGTTCTCAACATAGATATACATTCTTCATACAAAAAAAAATTGGGCACTTAATCTTCAGTAGGTTTTCCAGGACATCGTTATGAAGAAAAGGAATTTTTTCGGTGATAAATCGTATCTGCAAAAGTTTGATCTTTGAACGCTTATTGCAACGAGAGTTTTTAATAACTTTAATTAATATTATCGTTTTTGAATGTAATGGACATTTAAGAAACATTGCACATTCGTTAAAAATCGATATGAGGACTTCGATTTTTTAGCTCATGAACAGCTAGCGCGTCGATCTGGCCCACTGTGCGGCACGGCGTCGGGATCGAACCCGCCACCACAGAGTCCGCAGTCGCGCGCTCTACCCAGTGCAGTGTTGTTAGCTGGTACGGGAAAACTCGCGCATGCGCGGCGAATCCAGGAACGTATCTGGGCTCTACAGTCCGTAGAGCCCTGAGCTTGTGGGCCAAGTTGGGGCGAATTGTTACTGCCGGGAAACCGGATGACGCACGACCTGATATTTAAATATCGATATGATATTTATATATTACATGTATATACACATCAAATTTTAATATAACATACGCATGTTAAACGTCATGTTTGAAAATCGAGAAAAAATGATGATACGAAGCTATGCGGGGCAACCAAGGTGCCCGATTTTGTACTTCAGTGAGGCTAGAATGGTCGCGCATGCGCGAGTTTTCCCGTACCAGCTAACAACACTGACCCAGTGTCGCCAGGCGCCAGGTCGCCAGCAATCGAGGGGAATCAAGTTCCCCTTCTCTGATGACCAGTACAGTCTACGGCACGGGCACCGTGGTATACGGTCTTAGTGGGGGACTGAGAATGGGATAGTGGAAAGGGAAAAGGAGGAGAGTAATTGAGGCAACTTTCTGCCTCAACTGGCGACACTGGCTCTACCCACTGAGCCACTGCGCGCCCCTATATGATATTATTCTGAGTTGATTAAAGGTAAATCGTTAGCTTACGTTCTGCATCCACTAACGGCCGACAGCCAGCAGCCGCTGCTGAGTCTGAGAATATCTTAATTAACAACCGAGAAAAAAATGATACATTTAAGGGTATTTACCTTCATATCATCCTTATATGAAGGGTTAACGACTTAAAATTTTAGGGGATTATCATTCAACCTAAAACCATTTTTTTCCACACAATATCAATAAAAATTGTGGCCGGGACTGCTGAACCATTCTTAGCTCACTAGAACCATCGAAGGGACATTCGTCTCCTACATTCTTTGATACGGACAACTGTGCAACTTCGCATTTTTATTGTCGCTTTAAATATAATTCTTGTTACTTAATGATCGAATTCATCTCCTTATATTATAATTTTTTAAAATGTATAATATCTTACCTTTGTATCTCGTATTGCTATTACTCGAATTTGTATTTGACGTTATTCCTGAAACATATGAAAGAAAATATATTTAGACAGAGTCATCGCCATAATGTTAAGTATTCCAATTATATTTATGATGTATAATAAGGTGTATATGTTGTTACGTTATAACAACAACCCGAAATACTCCTTCCCGGAACAACAAGATCAAGCTGCAGGGAGATACAACATCAGAGTACTACTTTTAAGAATACTATGTCCTCATTATTTTCCATTTATCAAAATTCATAACAAAAACTTTCCATCGATCTATCCATCTAAAACTACAAATATTCTCAACTTCCAAGCTAAGTAGCTGAACCATATCCAGATCCACGTAATTCGTCTTCAATCACGCAAATCACTGGGTAAAAACACAGAACAGCGGACATTTTTCCGACAACGAAACGCAGCCCTTTGATATGTACATTGTTAGAGTCACCAAATGATTGGGTATACAGTATACAGGGTGTAGGTAATAACTAATCCATCTTGAATATTTTCAATATTTGTTGTTTGTTATTTGTTACCCACGAGAAAACATTGTGATGCAACCATTTTTCACGTGAGTAGACATATGGGATAGATTCAAGGTCATTTCTATTTTTTCAAATGGAATGCAGTATTTTGTTTATCGTGATGCGGCGAAATGAAGATTGCAACTTTGTATTCACGTAAGCGATTACCACTCCGAACATCTTCTTTAATCGTAAGATAAAAAAGTTTATTCGAATATCACATTTGGACTTGAATGAGTTTGAAGGGGGTCTTTTCCAGCAGACGACGCTGGCGCGTGAACACTCACACATCGCTAGAGTACACTAACACACCGCTGGACCACGTACACGTACGCGAGGATTGCAAGGCACCGGGATTAGACTTCTGATTTTTCGATAATGCAAAGACGAAAATACAGGAGTGATATCGGTAAGGTAGGGAGTGACATTGAAATTGTAAAAAATTTGTTTTTGAATCGCCAAAAATCCTTCTGACAATCATCATTTTAATAAAAAGAGAACCTATTTCAAAAATTTCATCCAATTCTGACGATGGACGTAAACGGAAACTTCGCAGATTTCCGATTAGCCCATATTACTTAATGTTTAACAACTTTCTAAAAAAATTAATTTTGCCAAATGAGCGTTGAACCTGTGGCAATCTATCCACAAATTTTCAAACAAATTCCTTGGATAGTTTCGTATTTACAGATTTTTTGCCGCTTTTTGGCCATTTGGAAGCACTGTGCCGTGTGCCTCCTTGCGGGTATGCCTCATTATAGGTTAGTTTGCTCCATCCGTCGTTAGGAGGCTGACTCGGAGGGAGACGAGGATGAAATGCGGTAACGGGCTCGGGTGATCACCGTGGCCGATCAGGGGCGACAACTTTGTGGCCTCCAATTTAGCCTCCGATAGTCTGGACCATCCTGCCCATACCAGAGTATCAGTGCATGACGCTGGGAAGGCTCTCCTACTGCCTGACGCAGGTACTCTCCGGGCATGGTTGCTTTGGCAAGTATCGCACCAGGATCGGGAAGAAGCGGGCGATGCAGTGCCACCACTGTCGAGATGAGTGAGACATGACGAGGCACACATTAGTGTAATGTCCAGCGTCGTGTCCTTCAGGCGACCGTCGGTTGCGACCAGTCGTTGCCACATGTTCGGAAGAGGGCTCGCTAGATAGACAATCTCTCAACGAGGAAATGGGTCGCTCAGTGGGGGAGCGAGACGCGACGGTGGTGGGAGGAACTATGCTCTGGCCTTCGCCGCCGGGAGTGGGGTCCATTGTTAGGCCCCGGACGGGATGATCGGCTGCAGCCCATTACTCATTGGGCGACACTTGGGGTTAGGGTGAGGGGGTCGGGGCGTGCCAGAACACGCCTCCTGGGTCTCGCCGTCCTACGAGTGTTCGAGGTCCGGAGAACCCTTATATCTCACCTGTTCCCTCAGGGATGGCAAGGAATCCGTAATGAGTGATCATCACCACTGTTGAGAGTAAACAGAACTGTCGTCGGGCAGCGGCGAGTGACCGCTTTGGTTCAGTATAGGGCACCGTGGTTTACCGAGCCAGGCTCGCCCGTTAGCCGTCGTGCTCTACGAACCTTTGGACCTGTTCTGCTTTCATATAGGCACTCCGCTCGGACCGCTCACGTTTCTTTGTATAGCCGGTCAGTGCTCAACCCAAGCCTAGGTCTCCGGAGGCCGGACCCGTCCGTCCCGCCGCGTCATGCTTGCCACCAAAGAGACGACCCGACCAAATAGACGTACTTTTACCCGACTTAATAAAAGAGCTTTTAACTAGCATTCAATTACTCCATCTACCCTAAACGCCCTCTCGTGCGAATCCTGAAATGATCGAGCGTCCAGCGAGAGCGCATTGCCAAGTCGGTCCGTTACACTATTACTGTTTAAAGATCTATGAACGAGTCCATAGGTATAGACTATTAGGAATATTATAGTAGGATGTGTAATAAATTTGTTCGCATCTGGAGAAGTGTAATACCTCTAACTGATGCAAGTTTTAACTACTATGATTACGTGTAATTAGGTGCTTCTTTCTTTTGCACAGTAATGTATTTATATCCATAGTATTTAAGAAAACGTAACTTGAAACACTTTGTATGGCTCACTACATAGTGAGAAAATACATATATTATAGAAAATACACCTCCTACAGTTGATATGCCTCACATCGAATGAATAACATTAGTATATATTATACAGGGTGTACGCGTTAAGTTATGTCACCCTAATTATGGCAACAACGCAAAATCTAATACAAAGAGCGGAGTTCTGTACCATAAAAGGTGGATCGCAGTTCGACATCGCAACTTGATTTATTTTGTAAGAAATAATTTTTCATTAAAATTACGTTTGCAACAAATTTTTGAGTTTGAGGTCATTTCAAGGTCATAGTGTAATAAACTGTTGAATTCGTCTCGACGTCAGCAACAATCTCATGACGTCCAAAACATATGGTGCCATTTAAAAAAGTCAAGGTGACCTTTATTTTTTTATGTAAAAAGCATTTTTTCAGATTTAAGAATATGCGAAAATGTAGCTCACCAAGTACTGATAAACTTTTGTTTAAAACATTTTTTACTTGTACTACCGGAAATGCCTAAAAAATGGTGATATAACTTAACGCGTTGACCCTGTATATACTATATACATTGATAGTAAATTTGTGTAGTATTTGATGTAATATTTTAATACTTAACAGTTATACTTACGGTAAACTTTGATGCTGCCATCAGTGTCTCCTAATGAGTTCCTGGAGACACATTTATACGAACCAAAATCTGCCGGGCTGACAGAATTTATAGTTAGTTTCATGTGGACTTTGTACGCACTTTCTAGTGATATGGGTTCATATTTCCCTCCTGAAAAACATACAAATTTGGGTGAAATATAACAAAATTGAAACAAATAATGTAGTTTATTCTAGACATCTGATTTTATTATAGCACAATAGAAATTAATAAATTTCTTAAATTCTCTTTAGAGTTTGCGAGATAAAAGGATACAATGAAACGGCGTTGTATTCATAAGAAATCACTAGTTTTATTAGTGACATTTCGGTTTCAACTAGTACCGATTCATGCGATAAACGAATTTCTTCAATATTATACAGAGTGGAAGGGAGTTCTTCTCGTAGATGTTTAAAATGAAAAATACCTCATTTTTACAGTGACTCAAACAATTGATCAAATTTTTAAAAGGTAAGTTTGAGGCTGTTGATATACAGGGTATCCCAAAACTCCTTCGCTTCCCGGAAGTGGGAGGTTCCTAAGGTCATTTGAAACAACATGTTCCTTTACAAAAATGAGCGCCGTGGCTTTGTTTAGGAGTTATTAACGAAAAACACGGACCAATCAGAGCGCCAACTAGACGCATGTTTGCAAAGTCGGCCTGACACGGCGCACTATGGAACAAACCGATGAAATCTGTTCAAAAATCAAAGAACTTTCGATTGAAATGAGATAGAGCGATGCAATTTTTTAAAATTAAACCTGAAACTATGAAGAATATGGGATAAATATGGAGATTGTGGGGCGAACGTTTTTTAACCTTGAAAGAATTCATTAAACTTGGACAATTTCAAGAAAATTGTAGTTATTCCAATACCACGCGCGGAAAAATTTTTTTTTTAACATGCTATACATCATTTCACGTAGGTTTTTTCACGCTGATTTCAAATCTGGTCTCAAAATTACTAACGGCATTACTAACCCAAGGTCATCGAAATATCAATACTTGATGAGATATTTAACATTTTGTATCAGAAACGTACTTTTTCTATAAGAAGTATCCAAACTCTCGATATGAATTGTAGGAACTAATGCCGTGTTTACTCTGCCACAAAGTTGTAGTGTCTAAAATCACCCTGTATATATGATATAATTCTATTTTATTTGAATAAGGAATTATTTTAATCTACCTTGGGGTACTATTTCGTCTTTATCTCTTGTCCAATAATTGATTGATTTAGGATATGCTTCTGAAAGACAATCCAAAGTCAATTGTTGGCCTTCTCGAGCTCCTACCAATTGATTTGGTATCGAAATCATGGGTGGAACTGGAAGAAGCAGTAAAAATGTCCGTCTCTAATTACATTAAAACATGCGATTTTCTATAAAAAGATTTTCCAAAAATAATAAAGTAGTATTTAATGCAATATCTATTTATTGAATATGCGAATTTGATTTTGACTGTGTATTGATCTGAAAAGTTTCAATTAATATTGGAGCATGTTAGAACGAAAGTAATATAAATGCTGATGTATTATCACTACCAATACTTTATATAAAGAAGCAAGTAAAGTCGTGACAGTATATAAAGAAACTACAAAAATATTCATAATAAACATTAGATAATACTTACAATGCACAATCAGCATAATTCTTTTACTAACCGATGGTGGAACATGGTTAGATGCAATGCAGAGATACGATCCCATGTGTAATCGATTCACTTTAGTGATATTAAAACTTGATCCTCCAACGGTAGCAACTGTAATCAGAATTAGACATTTTACTTGTATTCACAATATTTGTATGGTGTGAACAGTAACAGATCTTTCCATGTTACTGATTTTCAGTGATATATGAATATGATGTGCTACCCAATAAAATGTAATCGATTGTGTATTCTTTTCGGTAATTATCTGGAATCGGCGCTTCCTCGCCAATTTGGATAAACATAAAATATGTAGTTAAGGTAATCATTCTAAGCTATCTTTTCCTATATACGTTTCCGCTGCTCCGTCTTAGTTTCCGAGATATTCACAACAAAAAACTTTTGGCACTATTACAAGCAGTTCGGTCGATACGTGAGTGTCGGTGAAAGCGTTCGCGTTCGTGTTGGTGATCGGCACTCGACCACTTATCTCGTGTTTGGATACGGGTAACCGAGTGGCTCCACAACACTGTGGCCCAAAAATATTTATGCTATCCAAACCTAACCCAGCCCAATTTATTAGAAAGATGCTTTCTCAAAAACAGCTTGTGGACCTCAAGGAAAAAGTATAGATCAAGTGTATGATCATTATGTTGACGAGAGCGCGGAGAGAGGGACCGATTATGTTTGCAATATTCTACATTTGATATGAATTTTAACATGTATGGTGTGTGACGTTGCAAATTTTGCGACGGAACTTCTTCATCAATTTCGTATACGTTTGAAAGCGATAAAGGACCGGGACCGCCCTCTAACGGGACACGACACCGTAAATACAGGGTTCGAGAGCGCTCCTTTAGGAGATTCAGACATTATCGAGGATCTCTTAATGACATCTGTCGCGCGTGCCGTGAACGGCAAGTTTCAGGGCCGTATATGGGACGCGCCGAAGGAACCACCGACCTTCCAAATTTTCACGGGAACAGAACAGCGTCCCGCAGCACAGGAAAGCGCCCAACATAAAGCAAATGGCCAACGTTTCGAAATGAGAGCTTGGTACGATCGCACCCGGCGAACCAACCGGAGGCGTCGCGGGGACACAAGCTCCACCGAACACCTCGTCCAGTGCGACGATATCAGGACCCTGAAGCCGCTTCACCCCGTCAAAAGAGAGCTACCACGGGGTCGGTGCCCTCGTAATCAAGGGAAGAAGCACCTCCACCGGTCAAGAGAATGAAAGGCTCCTTGAAAGTTACGTGTTAGTCCGGAGCCCTAGGACGCTACAGGGAACGCTCCTGATGCCTAAAAACTCGCGCGGTGAAAATGCGCCATTGGAAATTCGGAGAAATGGTCGAGTGGGGGGAACTAGGTTCTAGCGGTGTGTGAGTGTTCACGCGCGAGTGTTCAACTACCAGTTACAATTACTTGTAATTGCAACTAACAATTACAATTACTTGTAATTGCATTAAAATTACTTGGAATTGCAGAAATAAAATTAAAATTATATGTAATTGTAATTGCAATTACTTTGGCTCAACCAGTAATTGTGAAAGAAGTAATTGCAATTACATAACACAATTACAGTAATCGTAATTGAGTCTAACAATTACTTCAGTGTAATTGTTCTTTTAAACCACTAATTTTTATCTTTTGGACCATTTCACCGTTTTCATTGTAATTATAGTCCACTTTTGCACATGTAATTGAAGATGTAATTAATTTCTGCCCAACTCTGATGGCCGGTCTGGTGCTGGCCTTGGGAGACTTCAATGCGAGGTCTACCTATTGGTGTAACACCAGGCCCGTTATGGGACTCGCGTGTGGCATCGCTCTCTGAAAACTGCACACTGCACCACCTTCGTCTAAGGTGGCGGGCCTCGTCGCTATGGTTCCGCCTTCCACCGGTGGGGGTTCGCTTCGCTCAGCGACCAGCTCCCCGAGGAGAGTCCCACATAATCCCGGCTTCAAGCTGGCTGGCAGTGGCGACGAGAAACCCCCGGATTAAACAGCGGGGTGTGGGTTGTTGGGTTCACCAGTCGTTAGTATCCAACTTCCGGGCACCTGGCGACACCCGGACGTATCTAGCATTACTCGGGCATGCGGACTCTGCCCGGGTAGACGACACCTTCCCGAAGGTTGAAACGTCAGCAGTAGTCGCGATCGGGACCAGGGTGACCATATTCTCAGGGAACCAGTCCCCTTACGTCTCCGTCCCTCGCCTAGATGCTCCGTCAAGCCTGCCTCGCTTCCCCCACTCGCGTGGAGCATGCTACCGAGTCGGCTCCACGCGGTACGCGGCAGCGGTAGTGGTAAGCGATCGGTAGGGGTAAGAGTGGGGGAAGCGAGGCAGGCTTGACGGAGCATCTAGGCGAGGGACGGAGACGTAAGGGGACTGGTTCCCGGAGTATATGGTCACCCTGGTCGGGACGCCCGTTTTCTTCGAGGGGGATCAGTGTTACGACGACTTGAGATGAAGTTGCCTCCCCCTGTGATATTCTGAAGATATCGCACAGATCGAGATAAGTCGTCTGCGATCGATATTGTGGTATCCGGACAACGAGATTGTTTTTGACAAGAAGAAAGACGACGGATCCTCTCGAGTCGTTGAAGTGAGAGCATGCACCATCCATTGCACCGTCCTTAGACATTGTCCGTTTGATAGAGAATAAAGAAGTGTTATTATTCTGTGTTTATAATTGCAATGTGTACTCCGGCAAGACGGGACCATAGCCTCCGCAACAATACAGTCGAGATAATAAAATGAGTAACATGGATTTAAAAAGTTTCACAGTTTTATTCGGACTAAGACGTTATCTAATTTGATAAGAGTTCCGTCTTACCTTCATCTCCACTTGGCAAAAGTATCAATTGACCATCTTCACGTCGCCAGGTAATGGTAGGTTCTGGTGATCCTGTTGCTGCACAACGCAATGTTACATTGCTACCTTCTTGTACTACCATATCTGTACTTGTTTGGTAATCCAAAATATCCGGTGGAACTATTAAAGATAAACAGAAGTAAATAAATATGTTATAAACCATTATAACAAAATCTGTTATGCAACTTAGAATGCTATTTGTTATATTAGAATATATTGAATTATATTAATTTTTTCTGTTAATTAAAATTGAAGTATTATTAATGTATAATGAGGTGCAAAATGTTTTGTAAGGCGCAGAGAAATTAACGTGTGCCGAGTAGACACGCTTGATCTGAAAGTTGAACTCCAAAACATAAAAGTATAATAAACATAATGTAAACGCTTGCACCCCTCCCCTCCCCAAAAAGTTATTTTAAATTTGTGGCTGGAGATCGTGTATTGAATTAAAACTGACTAGCGGTAGTCCACACAACGACAATTGACGTATCGCAGGCCCACAGTCAACGGAAAGGCGACACCGGTTTCAGTGAAAGATCTTTGAACAAGAGATCTTTCGACAGCGTTCTACGCGGCTTACGTGAGATATGAAATCACGGAGTCAGTAGGCATTGCACAATTTTTGAATTACGTCCCTAACTGGTGATTTGTCTCCTGTTTATCCTTCCCAAAGAAATTACCTCTTCGCGAGCTTTGTATCAACTCATGTCAGATTGACAGCTTCCTCACGAGTTAACCTCTATCTGCCATGTCAGTTACAGAAATCAAATCCGTTTTACCGCGGTGGCCTTTATCGGATGATAAACAACCCGACATTTGTCATCTGTTTCAGGGGAAAACTAGTCAAAAACCCTGAGCAGACACCTGGTACGAAGTGGTTTCTCTTAATCCTCTAAACACGCTATTCCATCACTTCCTCTTGACCTTCTACCATGAATTCTTACTTCTTTATTCTTATTCACCGATGTCTCCTCGTCCAAACAAACACCGAAATTCTCTTCGGGGTGCACCACCAATTATCGCAGAAATCCATCTGCAGTAATGTGGGGCCAGTGCACCACTTTCTGTAGACCAGCCAAGAAAGTGGGTACCCCCTTGTTACGTATCCCCGCGACAATACCACTTCCTCCCCGAATACATGGGGTCGCTTCTTCGACATATAAGTAGAGCCCGATGTGTTGTACCGAAATCACACCCTCGCCGACACGTCCTCCTCTGGGGTAATAGCTAGTTAAAAATTCTCAGGTAAAGTCGTAGCCAACCAAACGATTTACATGGACAACCTTTGGCTTTGACTTGGGAGAACGAGTAAACCGGTGATGATATCGTTCAAGCGGCATCATATCACGAAAGGACCTTTCCACGCTGACTGCAACTTCGAACATTTTTCCTTCATCCTCCGTGTTTGAAACAATCATACCTTTTCGTCTGTAGCAAACGAAATCGAATTAGCGTATATATCATGCCAAGAGTTCTTCTTGTCACACCTAATTCTCAATCTCTGGCGAATAAATTTGTTTATTCCCGCCAGCCTGATTCGCGTTTGCCGTTTGAGCGTTTGAGTTTACCCATTCGTCTTCATTACATCTCGTACTGGACGGCAGCCTCCCTGTAGGTCTAGTAGTAGTAGAAGTAGTAGTAGTGTTTATTGCCGGGGAGGGGCGGTTCGGCCGCCCCTCGCTTCCTTAGGGCACACCGGTTCTTTCATCACCAGTATCACAATTGGCACTGCCGGCACTCGGCCCTTTAGCGGGTTGCAATTGTCCTCGTTTTTCAGCCGTCCCCTCTGTTTTATTCGGCCCGGGCCATTTTCAGAGTCGTCGACATACTAGACGGGTCGGTCATCATTGATGAGCGGGCCATGCTACCTAATTTTTGTGAGTTTTTGAGCTGTTTTACGGCTCGGTGTGAACGTCGGGCCCCCTCACCTTCAGACCTGCAGGGTGTCTCGCCTGCCCTTTCAGACTCCCCCCACTTCACCATATTTGCATGTCGAATGTGTCAAGTGTTTGAAGCCCGTCCCTATCCTGTTTCCAGATAGTCCAGAAACCTGCCACAACCTCCCATAGGGCTAATCCCTCCGCCTATGCTGTGAGTCTATTGGGAGTACAAATGCAAGGGACCGCGTATTGTTTTTGACCATTGGGAAGAAGTTACTGCTACTTCGGATCCAATCCGACTTCATCGAAATCTCGGCTGGGCCGAGATATCAATTCCATTCGGTCTTCACCTGCCGACCTACTTCACGATGGGGTTGAGAAGGAAGGGTTCACCAACTTCACCGAAATCTGTCTCCTGAGAGATTTGATATCAGGTTCATCGGGATCTTCCTTCTTGGGTGGGCTTGACACATCCTAGAAAATATGGCTGATTGTTCGGATGTGACCACCATCCTCGGTTCTGGTCGGTGTTCAGATATTAGCTCCGTCCTCCCGGCCTTTCCCCCTTAAAGGTTTCTAATTGATGTGCCGTTTTGCGTTTTTTTTATTCCGTTTTTTGGTAGGGTCCATGCCCAGTTTCTCCTTAGTAGTACCATTTGTTCGCTGACCACCCCCTTTTCCTTACTCTATCCCCCAAACAGAGGAGATAGAGCCGGGCGGGTACCTTTATGAGGCGGGATGGCCAACTTGGGCTCTCAATAGTTTACCGATTCTCTGGATGAAGGGGAAATCGTTGCCATTGGTTGCCCCATGACCCCGACAGTAGGCACTGAGCCCGTAGCAGGAGAAAAAACTACCTTGGAAATGTATGCCACCCCGGGAATCGAACCCTGGCCTTCCCCTGCTACGAATCAGACACTCTATCACCTGAGCCACTGACCCGCCCTCTGTAGGTCTAACGTAAATCGAATTCTCATTCGATAGAGCAAAATTATTTAAATAAAAATAAATTTTTAAAAAATACCACGTTTTTAAAACGTACTAAAAAGTATAAAATAAAATTTTAAAAAACGCCACGTTTAAAAAACGGACTATAAAGTATAAAATAATTTTTTCTAGCCCCATACAGATTCCTAACCCCTGAAAATTTGTGATTGTGAATTTTCAATAGCTATGAAAATACTTGTAAGATTTAAAACGAAAAACGTGGGGCGCGAGATAGTACATAGTAAGGAGTGTAGAGAGTAGCTACCGCTGAGAAAACTCGCAAAACAGTTCATATCATTTGCCGTGCAATAAAATTGTTAGTGATTTAGGTGTTCATGCATCAATTATCTAAAGCATGCGCCCCACGTTTTTCGTTTTAAATCTTGCAAGTATTTTCATAGCTATTCAAAATTCATAATCGCAAATTTTCAGGACTATCTGTACGGGGTTAGGAATCTGTATGGGGCTAGAAAAAATTATTTTATACTTTTTAGTCCGTTTTTTAAAATTTTATTTTATACTTTTTAGTACGTTTTAAAAACGTGATATTTTTTAAAAAATTATTTTTATTTAAATAATTATTTTCTGCTTTTTAGCCTTATATGTGTGAAATTTTACAATCGATTTTGAACATTTTGATGAGATTATAACAGAGACATGTAGTAAATTTCAGACGGTATTGCGACGCGTCATATCGAAAACGAACGCCGTGGTAAAATGTCAAAGATAAAGGTTCGACGTTGAATTTCGGTGTAACTGTTCTTTCGCTTGGTAAACAAACATTATACTATAATAATACGTAGTAACTTTATAAACACTGCACGGAGCTCGAACGCGCACTGACGCACACTGGGCTCCATCGGTGCGAAGCGGGTCAGTGGATTGTGGATGATTCAGAGTGGGAACACGTAGTAGAGTGGGGACGCTGAACGCGAAGACGTACTACGTCACGCGGCGGGGGGGGGGGGGGGGGGGCAGAGGTTCAAATTATTAATAATTTATATCTCCTGGACGCATAGGCTTTTTTAAAAATTTTTTAAAAAATATTGCATTGTCATCCAGTTCTGAGCTATGTATAAAATTTCAAGGGTCTAGCTCATCGGGAAGTTAGTTTACAATCAATTGCAAAATTTACACCGAACAAACAGACAGACAGACAGACAAGAAAGCGGGCTAATAAAAACGTGGTATCAAAGTCAACCATATACAGGGTGTGTCCGTTATGTTATGTCACCATTTTTTAGACATTTCCAGTAGTGCAATTAAAAAATGTTTTAGACTTTAGACAAAAATTTCTCATTACATACTTGGTGAGCTACGTTCTTCTATGATACAGAACCCCGCTCTTTGTATTAAATTTTTGTATTTTTTTTTGGTTTAGTTTAGAAACCGTTGGATAGGAACGTATGGTCCAATTCGTTGGCCACCGCGTTCTCCAGATCTGTCTCCGTTGGATTTTTATCTTTGGAGATATCTGCAATCTGTTGTATACGATACAGCAATCAATAATATTCAAGAACTTCGAAATAGCATAACAACTGCATGTAATAACATATAAACCGAGACGACCTAATTATCCGACGGACGCGATTGCAGTCCAAACTCGGGTCGATTGTAATCGCGCCGTGCAGTTTGTACGTCTTGATCGTCGTACGATTCACGCGACGGACGCGATTGCCGTCCACACACGGGTCGATTGTAATCACGTCGTGAAGTTCGTACGTCTTGATCGTCGTGTACGATTCATGCGACGGAGCGGATTGCCATTTGCACACGGGTCGATTGTTGTCGATTTGTGTTTTTCACACATCAAGAAACGCGTTTTCACTTTCAAAAATGATCAGTTCTAGTCATGAGGAGGCCTTCTTTATGTATTTGTGGTATCGGCGGATGAAAAGAAGAAGAAATCGCAGATTATGGGTGCATCCGTACATTGAAACAATTTTCACACTCGTTTATTTGTTGGTGTACGAGAAATGCAACAGAGTGATGAGAAATTTCTGGCATTTTATGTAATGACCAAGGAATCTTATACCCATCTTGTAGAAACTGTTGCTCCAGCCGTTCATTACAAGGATACAAATATGAGGGAATGTGTCAGCGCGGAAGAATACTTACTTAGGGATAAAAATCTTACCTTAATGTTATTAGTATGGGTAATAACATAAAAAAAAGATAATAAAGATAATAAATAAATAATAACCCATGTAACCTAAATATATAGACCACATCGAAGAGTGCAATGCACTCAAACTACAAAAATAATGGCCAAATCATTTAAATGACATGAACTGCACAAACTTACCTCCATGAGTCGCGCGAATCGTATGATCCATGCGATTGTTCTGTTTTCAGTCGACCACAAATCGAACCGTGTGCGACTCTCCATTCATTTGCATTGGAAGTCACGTAGAGGGGGGAATCGCATGCGACTGGAATCGTGTCGACCGAATCGACAATCGACCCGTGTGTGGACGATTCATGCGACGGACGCGATTGCCATTTGCACACGGGTCGATTCTAGTCAATTTGTGTTTTTCAAACATCAAGAAACGCGTTTTCGCGCTTTCACTTTCAAAAAAAATTAAACCGGCTTCGAAAAAACGCACTAAAAAAATGCAGTAAAAAGTATGAAATAATTATGTGAATACACACGAACTTAAATACAATAAAATCTTTTCGGAGGCAGCGCAAAATTGAAAATTTTTTAAATGACAGATGTTGCTGATTATGATTTCATTAGAATATGGTGAATCTGAAAATCAGTAGGTCGGAAGAGAATATACATTAATATGTGAAAGCATGTAGAATCATTTAAGGAATTTAAGGAACATTTTCAATTTTGCGTCATCTCCGAAAAGATTGTATTGCATTTAAATTCGTGTGTGTATTCACATAATTATTTATACTTATAATTGTACTTATAATTTTTATTTATAAAATTGTTTATTTCACACTTTTTAGTGGTACGAGCAAAATTTGCAAAATTTGTTTTCAAGGGGCCAATCGGGAGACATACCGTACAAAAAAATGCAAGTTTCGTCCTAATTGGACGAAAATCTAATCAATCTAATCCTAACGGAGACATGCTCTACAAGAGGCAAAAGGTTTCGTTCCGATTGGTCCATCCATCTCGGCGTAATCGGTGATTTCTTACCTCCACGAGTCGCGCGAATCGTACGATCCACGCGATTTTAGAACTTCGCTTCCGATCGCACGCGAATAGAATCGCGGCGATTTCAGTCGACCACGAATCGACCCGTGTGTGGCTCTCCATTCATTTGCATTGGAAGTCACGTGGAGGGGGGAATCGCATGCGACTGGAATCGCGTCGACCGAATCGCCGATCGACCCGTGTGTGGACGGCGGAGCTCTGTATCGTAGAAGATGGATCGCAGTTCGAACATCTGGTGTAACTTGATTTATATTGTAAAAAATAATTTTTCATTAAAATTACGTTTGCATAAAATTTCCGTGTTTGAGGTCATTTGAAGGTCATAGTGTAATACACTGTTAAATACGTCTCGACGTCAGAAACAATCCCATGATGTCCAAAGCATGTGGTGACATTTAAAAAAGTCAAGGTGACCTTTACTTTTTTACGTAAACAGCATTTTTTCAGATTTAAGAATATGCGAACATGTACCTGACCAAGTACCGAGAAACTTTTGTCTGAAAGATTTTTTAATTACACTACCGGAAATGCCAAAAAAATGGTGACACAACTTAACGGACACACCCTGTAGATTCCGCGGCTTCGGGTTGAAATCTATTAGGCCGTCCACACACGGATCGATTGTAATCGCGTTGTGAAGTTCGTACGTCTTGATCGTCATGTACGATCCATGCGTCGGGCGCGATTGCCATCTGCACACGGGTCGATTGTTTCTCAGTCGATCTGTGTTTTTCAAACATCAAGAAACGCGTTTTCACATTTCCACTTTCAAAAATGAGCAGTTCTAGTGATGAGGAGGACTTCGTACAACACCGGATACTTTTCCACTTCCTCAACGAATTTTAAATTGAACGCCCAAGACCGGATAAACCGAATATCTCTTATTTCTTTACGCCCTGGTTTATATTTCGGTCAGAGCTCAGAAATTTCTGGGCCATATCACAGTTTTATACCAATTGTAATTGAAAGAACTAATTATAAAAATATTATCCATTGAATTAATCAAATAAATTAAAGAATTAGTTAAAATCAGAATTATATTTTTATTCTCAATTTGTTACGATTCTAATAATAATTATTGATTAGCAATGTTTATCCGTTTGCTTTTATACAGGGTGTCCCAAAGTTTCCTTCAACAGCCGGAAATGGGAGATTCCTGAGATCATACGAAGCAACATTTTCCTTTGCAAAAATATTATCCGCGGCTTTGTTTAGGAGTTATTAACGAAAGACACGAACCAATCACTGCGCGACCTAGACGCGAGTTGGCACAGTCGGCCCGGCGCGCCAACTGTCTATTGGCCGACTGTGCCAACTCGCGTCTAGGTCGCGCAGTGATTGGTTCGTGTCTTTCGATAATAACTCCTAAACAAAGCCGCGGATAATATTTTCGCAACGGAAAATTTTGTTTCAAATGATCTCAGGAACCTCCCGTTTCCGGCTGTTGAAGGAATTTTGGGACACCCTGTATAACTCATCATATTGACTATACCTCTCACGTTTAAGAATATCTTGATTTTTAATCCTTTCGCTACCACGGACGAGATATCTCGCGCCCCGATACTTCCTGATAAACGCTTTTCTCGATAAAAAAAGATAATAAATAAATAATAACCTATGTAACCTAAATACATAGAAGAGTGCAATGCACTCAAACTACAAAAAATAATGACCAAATCAAGGTATACATGACATGAACTGCACAAACTTACCTCCATGAGTCGCACGAATCGTACGATCCACACGATTTGCCAACTTCGCTTCCGATCGCACACGATTAGAATCGAGGAGATTTCAGTCGACCACGAATCGACCCGTGTGCGGCTCCCCGCATTCATTTGCATTGGAAGTCAAGTTGAAGGGGAGAGTCGCATGCGACTGGGATCGCGTCGACCAAATCGACGATCGACCCGTGTGTGGACAGCCTTAAACTTTTAATACAATTTCTTGAGTATTTTATTTACATAATATACACAATTCCTACATAAATATTTATAGTCTGCTTTCGACCGATACAACACGTACATACAGGGTGTCCCAGTTTTTTCCGGCCAAACTTTGCCAGTGTGTTCTACACGCAAAAGTAAGAAAAATATGTTATATGAACATATGCTCTTAAATGTTTTATTAAGGAGTTATAACTAATAATACAAAATGATAATGAACTGGCATTTCGTCGACACAGCGTACGAACGTATTATCCATAAGGGTCAATTTTTGTTAGATGCCAATCCTGTATTCGTAATAACGGACGTCATTTTGAAATGTTAACTCGTTAATAAAACGTTAATAAAAAATGTCGATATCAACTACTTCAGCAAGTAAACATAAGACATTATGTAAACACAAACAGAGATATTCATAATACGTTCGTACGCTGTGTCGACGAAATGCCAGTTCATTATCATTTTGTATTATTAGTTATAACTCCTTAATAAAACATTTAAGAGCATATGTTCATATAACATATTTTTCTTACTTTTGCGTGTAGAACACACTGGCAAAGTTTGGCCGGAAAAAACTGGGACACCCTGTATATGTACACTAAAGAGCATAACTGATTCAACACACTTTAAATCAGAATAACTTTTTTATGAATGGACCAAACGACTTCAATTTGTCTGTAAGGCTAGAAGAATTAGTTTAGTAAATGACGTCTAAAAAATATTTTGCAAAAATGCATTTGGTCGAAAATGCGAAACGAAATAGTAAAAATTGATTTTTACTACTTTTTTAGCTGTGCCAATAACGAAAATTTAAATGATGTGATTGGTCAACTCGAATAAATTATATACGTTCCGAAAGTTTCATTGAAATTGGTTAATTGGTTTACGAATTATAAACGATCAAAAATGGTAAAACTTGCCACTTTATGGTACACTACAAATTACCACATTTGATCGTTTATAACTCGTAAACCAATTGACCAATTTCAATGAAATTTTCGGAACGTATATAATTTATTCGAGTTGACCAATCACATCATTTAAATTTTCGTTATTGGCCCAGCTAAAAAAGTAGTAAAAATCAATTTTTACTATTTTGTTTCGCAATTCCGACCAAATTCATTTTTGCAAAATATTTTTTAGACGTCATTTACTAAACTAATTCTTCTAGCCTTACAGAGAAATTGAAGTCGTTTGGTCAATTCATAAAAAAGTTATTCTGATTTAAATTGTATTGAATCAGGTATGCTTCTTACTGTACATTGTACAGTATGTATTTTTCCGTTTATGTTTCGATTTACAATTTTTTAAATAACTTTAATTTTCATAATATATTTTAGCAATATTAAATTGCTATTGATTAAATAAATAATTATTTAATAAATTTATTTAATGATAATAGATTAAATAAGTAATTATTATATGGGAAAAAAAATTAACTGTTACTATCTTCGTGTTAAATTATTCCATTTAAGTCCATCTTTAGTATAAATACATACATAAACGAACTATAGGTGATTTATTCAATTGACTCAAATTGATAAAATAATAAATCATTTGCCAAGACTGGAATTGGAGTTGAATCAGGATCAGATTCTCGCAGGTTGTCATGGTTGATTAAAATACTGCGAATTACATCCGCATATCAGTATCCAACGCTAACGCGACGTAATCGGTGTTACAAGAGCTATTACGAATGTTATCGATAACTGCATAGTATGGTATTCTCCCTGCCCGCGCCCGGTTCAACCATTGATCTAATTCTAGTACTACAAATGATCAGGCAGACAATGGCTAATTTTTCCAGTTTTGTTATGAAATCACGACAACAACTCATTAAAATATGCTAATGGCGGTACTTCTGCTTAGTTGTGTATTTCTTTACATTTTTTTATAAACATATTCTAGATCTTAATATTTATTACAAAACATTTTACTATAAATGTCGACCGAGGGATAATTAACCACCCAATTTATGTATGAGAATAGTTCGTGGATCGCGCCGTGGTGTGGATCAATAAATTAAGCTTATGCGTGTGTATGAGTTATTAGCATATCTTTTGACAGTGTGAATAAAGTTCTAATAGTAAACGAAATATGTACAGGGTGTTTCGTCTAAAACAGGACACCTAAATATCTCTTCAGGTTATTGTGGTGCAAAAAATATTTGTTACGTAATGTGCATGGTATGAATGGACCAAATATCTGGCACGAATATTTCTTTCCGAAGCTCATTATTTTCGGAGTTATCAAGGTCATTGATGTTTTTTGATACATAACTACATTTTTATTTTATTGCATCGTGTAACCGATCGAAAAATACATTCAGATATGTATAATAACATGACCGTGAGTTTGATCAGAAGGTAAAACTTTAATTTTTGAAGATCAAGGTCATTTCAAGGTCATTTCACTGCTATGTATATAATGGAGAAGATCACACAAAAAAATTAAATAATTTAAAGATTTTCATAGTTTGTTTTTACTGGAAAAGTAGAGTCACGGAAGGTAATCGACAAGAGTGGACAATATTGAAAATGTAGTTTGTCGTGTCATCAAGACATGGATAAGTAATTTGCTTATTTAATGTCCAGAGGAATCGTGTTCGAATAACATTTATAATCTTCAGTGCCTGTCGGTAACAGTAAGAAAAAAATTGTATACAATATAGTACAATATTAAGTTCAAATAGTACACACATATTCCGAGTCCTTCTAATCCCCAGGGGTTCTCAACTTTTCGTACATCTTTTACATTATCAGCTAAATGCACGGTCAGCTAATTCGAAAAGATCCAATTCTACTCACCGACAACTTCCAGGTAACCAGTTTGACTCTTCATTGGATCCGTATTAATCTGACACATATACCACCCTCTGTCAGATTCTCTTACTTCTCGTATGTGAAGAAACCAGGTACGATGATCGCTGTGAGAGACGGATATTCGATGGTTCTTCGTAATAATATGAGTAGATATTGTCAGTATTGTTTGTGTGTCTACACGCAGCCATGCCACCTGAAACATATTTCATGTACCCTATGTATTATATAGTATCGTGGGAAAGCTGATTATGCAGCAATGGCGAGCTATCAGATTGACGTCACAACAAAAACATTAATAAGAAATCCTCTAATTTTAAAGTAATAATTTCTCCAAAATTATTATTAGTTCTTGAAACGGGCACTTGATTGTTAGAAGCGACTACATCAAAAATATATGTGTCATCAACTTATGTATGTACTTGAAATTCCGCAAGTTTCCAAATTTTATTTAATTAAAAATGACTGGGCTGACCTTCCGAAATCGTCCATGCTCAGAATTGGATGAAATTTTGGGAATAGGATCCATGTTGACTAAAATAATGATTGTCAGAACTATTTTTGGCGACTCGAAAAATTTTTTTAACCATTTTGAGGTCATTCTCTACCTTACCGATAGAATTTATTTGCAGGGGTAGGATGGGTTCGGTCTGAACAACACCATATGCACCCTGCCAGTGCTTCTGAGAAGAAACGGCTAATAGAACAATATGTAAAACTAATTGCAACACAAAGATATGCTGCAGTCATTAGAATAAGGGTTACCCCACAAAATATTAATTTTTAAAGAAATTATTGTTACTTATATTACCATAAATACCTTTTTCATAAAAAGGTCTTAAATTAATGTCCGCAGCAAATACAGCATTGAAAGTTTCATGCGCATTCTGCCAAACACTGTTTATGTTTTGAAAGAGACTGGGTTGTTCGTAGATAGAGTGCGAATATATGTGTAAATGTTAAGAACAATTGAGAATTGTTCGACGTTTAGTATCTCTAATAAAATGCAATAGTCTACTGAAAAGATAGTCGTCTTAAACTTTTGTCCGCTACTGTATGTACGTTAGTAACCATTAGTGATGGACAGAAACGTAAATAAACCGTTTGAAACGACATCTAAAGGTTCGCTGATTAGTGGAATAGTTTATTTGGTTGATTTATCTTAGAGATGTCCTCGCGCGAAATCGCCACTTGACGGAAAGTATACAGAGATCCGGGACAGGTGGAAATAGTCCAGGGCCCTCGGATGCAGATATCAAACCTCGCGCCTGTAAATCTGCCAGAGACCGGTGTGAAACGGTGGGTGGTTGGATTAGGAGGTAGAGGTCGAGGACTGGTCGACCACCTAGTCGGAAGCGCACCATGAACTATTGCATTTGATATCCACTCCGATGAATGGAAACGCTGAAGCCATATCCATGGTTAGCGCCATCTCTAGCCACGATGTACGCGAATGTAGGTATAATGCCCCCCCATGCTTCCGTCAAGTATGATAACCAAGTATTTACGGCTTCTCCTACGAATTTCAGTAATTTACGGAGACACCGCACCGGCGCGGCGCGGCGCGGAGTACCAACCGCGCGTCCGCAACTATATGTATGTATGTCATTTGTTGTTTTTAACGTCAAGTTTACCTACTCCTTGGTTACAGGTTACAGGACTTCTACGCGCAGTTTTCATTCACATTCGCAGTTTTCAGGTGCGTACATTTGCATTTCATATACAGGGTGTGTCCGTTAAGTTATGTCACCATTTTTTAGGCATTTTCAGTAGTGCAATTAAAAAATGTTTTAGACAAAAGTTTCTCAGTACGTGGTGAGCTACATGTTCGCATGTTCTTAAATCTGAAAAAATGCTTTTACGTAAAAAAGTAAAGGTCACCTTGACTTTTTCAAATGGCACCATATGTTTTGGATATCATAGGATTGTTTCTGACGTCGAGAAGAATTTAACAGCGTACTATACTATGAACTTGAAATGACCTCAAACTTGAAATTTTTCTGCAAACGTAATTTTAATGAAAAATGATTTCTTACAATATAAATCAAGTTACATACATCAGATGTTCGAACTGCGATCCACCTTCTGTGATATAGAACTCTGTGTGCATGGTGTCAATGGACCAAATATCGAAGGTCATTTTTTTCGGATTTATCAAGGTCATCGATGTGTTTTGATATATAACCACATTTTTATTTTATCGTATCGGGTAACTGATCGAAAAATACATTCAGAAATGTATAATAACATGACCTTGAAATGACCTTGAGCTTGATTTGAAGCTTGATAAAACTTTAATTTTCGAAGATCAAGGTCATTTTAAGGTCATGTTTTTATAAACATTTTTATAAACAACAGTTTCGAGTAGCGACATTTGACATGCCACACTTGAGGATTCGACCCAAACTACTATTGGTGCTTCTCCTCTTTTTTGCAACCTCACTGTTGGATCTCTGATAAGCTGATAGCACACAAAACAATTCGATTTCATCAAAATATACTGAAGCACCCCCTTGAACAATGTAACTTTTATTCAGTGATCCAGTTATACATGTGTCCCAGTTGAAACAGACCATTTTTACGTTTCCTTCCTTTTCACAACATAAAAAATGTTTGTGACAATGATAATGCTTCGAAACGAGGAGTCAGATCACACTTTCAGTAAGTTCGAATATTGTTCAAGCATAAAACGATCTTCATTTTGATAGATATTTTAAGAATGTCACCACCATTTTTGTTGCTTTATCGTATCTGTAAAAAGATATTGTTGATTTCATCTTTATCCATGTAAAACGAGAATGACATAGAAATGTCGCAGTTTGATATCCTGTAAAATTGTATTTCTGTTATTATCGTGATATTTATGTATGTAAATGCTCGAAGAAACATCACGATGATAATGTAGAAACAGCTGTACATTTTAAAGACTATCAGAATAATGTTTGTAAACATTTCATAAAATACTGCAGTGAAAGAGAATCGTGTTCGAAACACAGACATCGTGTCGTATGTGGCGTAAGTTGCTGAAGTTAGGCATGTATATTCGAGTATTATGAATGCATCGTCGAATGCACTGCACTTGCCATTGATGAAAATAGTATCATGTTACTGGACTCGATGCCACTTTCATGAAGTACTCTTGCGAACCGTGTAGCTTCTGGCCAGCATAGTATAGAATCGATACACATTTGATATTGTCGGAGTAATACGCGGATGTATTAATTACACGCATGCTCACCATATCTCGTTTGCGATCGATGGCATCGTAATACAATGAATGTATATATTAGCCCTTAAATGCACGATTTTTTGTTTACAGTTTCTATTTATCAAACATATGTTGCCATATTTGAGGTTAGAAAATCTACGACGCATGAATGGCGCGCACCTTATACAAATACATATGAGCGGTTTGATGCCTTGTGGCTACAATGCGTAAAAATCATCTAAACGTTCCTGCAGTGAATGTAGAGCCAGAAAATGCATTGTTGCCAAACAACAACACGATGCACTTACGGGTTAGGGTGGCTCTTGTTTTTGACTTTCAAATTTCTTTTACAGCATCCCCAGAGTTGTTCCAAATAATTAACAAAAACTGTGCAGAGTTTGAGTGCCCGCAGATAACGGGAAAACGTATTTCAAATACCAAATCTAAAGACAATATATTTTCTTTACATATGTATATTGGAAACATTTTTGGTGTTGGACAGTGTAATATCGCCGGTTTCTTCTTTTTCCTAAAATCCTACACTTTTTCCTAATATCCTACATTATATTATAATACCACCGAATCGGAAACCACATAGAATCGCCAGCTGAAATTCCATTTAACTCCCTCATAGGTAATATGTAGCTACACTCCAACTAGAAGAGAACGAAGACGCGTGTGACACTCACGTTTCATTTGATAAAATTAAAGAGCATCTTCTACTATAATTAAAAATATGATTTAATAAAGTACTATTATAATGGCATTATTTGTTCGCATTACACAAATTAAGATTCGCAGGTCTTTCACATTTAAACATTAATTTGAGTAGCGGAAACGAATTTTGAATCGAAGCTTTCATCAGGTTGGTAGACGTTTTACTTCGTTCCGTCTGCATTGAAATAAAGTTAGCAAAACCACTAACCACTACCAAGTCATCCTAACCGTCGCGCCCTCAACTTCCCAGGGTCGATTCACGTTTACGGGAAAACTCTTAAGTTGCTCGATAACTGTACTGAGCTACTTTGAAACTTGCCTCAGCTATAACTTCATTAACGACAGGTAAATGCTTTACATTGGTAGATTACACTTTGCAATAGCATAAAAATCGACATTTTCATTTGGTTAGTTTCCTTTTAGTACAAATTAAAATTGGTTTTTTAAATTTTCAGTCAAATTTCAGTTATGCTTACCCTCATTATTGTAATCCCGCAACTACGGAATTATTGACAGAAAGAAACAGAATATGTTTCAAACGTAAATAACATAAAACTCATCCAGAAGAACGAAATAGTAGAATATGTAGTTGTCGAACGTTTTTGTTCAGACTGCTGTCAATGTTTTCTTTCCTTTTAACTTTTCATTTATTTAATTTTGAAGTATTGTCTAGTGATACCGTAATTTTCACTACGTAATGTATAATATTCTTATAAACTATTAACCGGTTATAAACGTTACTTTAAATTGTAGATTTATTATGTACAAGGTTTATCTAATGTAGAGTTAAATGTTGACTAAAGTAAGTCATAACTCACAATTGTCTAATTTTATCTATAAAGCCTTGAACTTAAAAAAAAGAAATAAGCACACGATATAAGAGATAAAAAATAAATGTTGTTTTACTTTTTAAATTTATTTACTGAAAAATAAAATACAAACAGATTAATCAAGGTCTACTTAGGATCAGGATCATCAATATCGTTAAATTTTATTCTTTGTCCAACTTGAAGATCTTTGGGGGTGCCTAATAACGATAATGGTAATAACGATTGGACCACCGCCGCGCCGTATATGGGAGCAGTAGTTAGCCGAATCGTCGTTAAGCGACGCATGACTGTAGATTTATGGCTTCTTATCGAATGTAATTTAACTCTATTTAGACTAATTATAAGGAGAATATCAAGGTAATACTTAATTTCTTTTTACAGAATAAAAAGAGTGTATTTTTAAATCCATAAAATAAATAAACTATTAATTGTTCCCTAATTGTATGAATGCTTTGATTATGATATAAGATTATCGACTTCACTTAACAAATTGAATCTCAGTGACAGTTGTATAACCTTTGACATGCAATGAAATACCTTCGACAAATTGATGTATTGCTATTTTTGGCGGAGTATGTCGCCCGAATATTTCTGTGTTTCTTACGCCCTCTAGGATATATTCTGGCTCCATCCAGAGAAACAGAAGGCCACCGACGGCATTTTGTCGGTGAAGAAGACCACTGAGGAGATTCTCGTCGCGATGCATCGGTGAGAATGCGAATTATCACGAAACCATATCGATTATTATTAAATGTTATATTCTCCGCCATATGTCACACGATGTTTTCGCACTATTTTGGCACTATTTAGAACTTTTTGCGATGTGGTACTTCAGATCACTGTAAGTTCCACGTTATCCCCGCGCTCGGTCGCGCCCGGTTACTGGTCCCGCTGAATAGCACAGGGGCTGGAAGTCTTTAATAGTATCTCGTCGGTGCAGTGACTATAGAAAATGTACCCAGCTCCCCTACTGGACGGAACTCAAACTAATTTCGAGGTCAAATTCAAATCTACACGGCGATCCTTCATTTGTCTGAATGCGCTCAAGTCGCCTATCTAGATGCAAATTCAACATGCAGATAAAAATCTTTTATTAATAGCACCGACGAGATATAGAATAGACCTATCATCTTATGGGACTTCGTGTCCATGCTATGAATTACCGACTGTGCAAAAAAACCAGAGGTTTTGGTATGCCCTCTACGATTTAGAGTGGTGAGTTTAGGAATTAGGTCGAATTTCAGATATCGAAGGCGTAGTTGCCAAATCGCATTTGAAAATATACGTCGCATGGTTGTCAATTTACTGTTACTGCCATGTAATGCACAACGGGTATTTTTGCTATTTTCCACGTTACAGTCACAATTCGGGAAAAGTAAACGAAACAAGTCGAGTCAGTCAATACATGATTAATTCAATCTGAATATTTCATCTCTGTTTAAATATAATGCTTCCTGTTTCTATAATGATTTTAAAACTGAATAAATGTTTTCTCGATTTATATAAATAAACTGTTATTTATTGATAGCAAACAAAATAATAATTGTTGTTGAAAATTGAATTACCTATTAAACGCTATTTTTATCTTGAAATTTATTCATATAAAGTGCGTTAATTGTTGGTTTCTTTAAACCTTCTGCTATAAAATACAATATAACTGTAATAAATCTAAGGATTTTTACATCTTTCAATGACTGTCGTTTTTTCCCGCATCAACCGATTTCGATGAAACATTCACAGTGCATATAATTCATATACAGATCCACAAAACGCATGTTTTTAATTTTTATTACGGACTCTAATAAAAAAGTTTTATAAAGTGTCTTTTTTACTTTCTCATGTAATTCTTATCAATTGCAATTTTACATGATGTTTTAACGGGTGTTTTGTAATGTTCCTGAAAATTTTCATAAAAATCACTTGCTATACAATGCACATATGATTTAATTAACGATACATCCATTTTATTCTATTTTAAAATACGTATTAATATTTGGCTGTTTGCAACATTTCGAATTTTGCAGTTAAACATATATTCTTTATTGTACGATGACTTTTACGCGGACAAGGCAGCGGTTTCGCGATCGCGCGCTCGAGACACGAAAACAATAACGAGACGGCACCAACGGTCGAACCACCTTCGTTTGAATGCTCCCATTTATGCCAATACCGAACACTGTAACAAATTAGATGGCAAAGTGGTCAAGGGAGTGCTTGTCCACATCGTTGGCAAAAGGAATGATTATAAATATTAATTAGCTAGAATTAATAAATGTATCATAGTATTATCTTGAATAAATTAATGCGTGCGGATGTTCATGGTTTAAAAGTTATTCTGTATCTCGAGTTTTATTGTCTATTTTTACGAAAAAATTAGATGGCAAGGTGCTCAAGGGAGTGCTCGTTAACATCATTAGCAAAAGGAATTGTTATAAACATTAACCAGCTGGAAATAATAAATTTATCAATAATTGTCATGGCGATCGACATCGATCGATATTCAGTGGGGTGGGGAGCGTCCAGTGGGGAGCGTCCAGTGGGCAGCGTCCAGCGTCGAGCGTGGGCGCACGCCCGAGGTCGGCGAGAGAGTTCCGTCGATCAGTCAGTCGGGCCAGGGGGGGCGGCGTGAGCGGTCGAGCTCCGGGACCAGGAAGACCAGAAGGACCAGGGACCTACCAGAGGTGGACCAGAGGTTGACCAGAGGTGGACAAGGGGTCATCCACAGCTACCGTGGCCTACCTTCAACTGTCCATTCAACGATCAACGGTAAGTTTTATTACTAATATTTTTCAAAGCTTCCTTTGTCTACCCTTGGCCCAATTTCAACAACCTTGTCTTTCATAGTAATTGAAATTTTCAACGAAACTTCGGTATTGAGTCTTCATCTAATTTATCAATTGTATTCTTCATCAAATTTATAGTTTGAGCGCCCCACTCGTATGCGGGGTTATAATTGCTTTTGTGCTCTGCTTCGCTGGTTGTTTTCGCACTCGTGTGCGGGGTTATAGTTATTCTCACGAGCTGTTTCGCTGGTTGAATTCGCACTTCTGTGCAGGGTTACAATTGCTCTCATGAGCTGGTTCGTTGGTTGTATTTGCACTCATGTGCAGGATTACAATTGTTCTTGTGAACTAGTTCGCTGGTTGTATTCGCACTCATGTGCAGGATTACAATTGTTCTTGTGAGCTGCTTCGCTGGTTGTATTCGCACTTCTATGCGGGGTTACAATTGATCTCATGAGCTGGTTCACTGGTTATATTCGCACTCATGTGCAGGATTACAATTGTTCTTGTGAACTAATTGCATTCGCACTCATGTGCAGGATTACAATTGTTCTTGTGAACTGATTGTATTCGCATTTTTGTGCGGGATTACAATTCTTTTTATGAACTGCTTCTCTGGTTGCATTCGCACTCATGTGCATGGTTAGAATTGCACATACGTGCGGGTTTATATTTGCTCTATTCGCACTCGTGTTATTTCTGAATTTCGAATTGTTCGCTTCAGTACTTTCACAAGTCAACTTCTAAAAATTTTTACATCTCACGGATGGAGCCGTGAGTGAGTACGGGGTGTCGCGTCCCCGGGGCTACCCGAGTCGCCTATAGACCGCACCCGTGTGCGGGGTTAGTTTGGCTCTTGTGAGCTGGTCTTAGGTTGGCCCTCGTGAGCTGAGTAGATTCGCACTCGTGTGCGGGGTTAGCTTGGCTCTCGTAAGCTGGTCTTAGGTTTGCACTCGTGTGCAGGGTTATGTATTGTTATGTCTAACTATTATTAGTCTGTTTCAGCTAGAATACACCAAGTGGTGACACACCAAGAACATGAGAGAGCAAGAAGAGGACACACTAAGAAGAGAATACATCAAGAAGAGGACACAGCAAGAAGAGAACAAACCAAGAAGACTGCGACGTATTCTTAAGTTAGTTTTAATTGCCGAGCAATTATTGTCTTAGCGTCACCCCCGAACCAGAGCCATCTGCTCTAGCTCATGTTTCTTCTTTGCAAATCAAAGCCTTCTGCTTTGATTCTTCCCTCTTTTGCGTTTAGTATTTTGGCCCACAATAATTGCTCGGCTTGCGTGCGTTAATTTTTAAGCTTCTATTGTACCCATTTGTATATACCCATAAGCAGTACTTACTGGCATTGGTATTATTCCATCGATTTAACTTTTTTGGTTCAATCTCTAAATCTGTAATACCATATACGATAGCATATCTAGATATCAGGATATCAGGATACAAATGTATCAGCATATCAATTTATCAGTATATCGCTTATCAGTATATCTGTATATCAGTATAGAATTACCATAATGAATCAGCCGGTTGATTTTTTGTTTGGAAAAACCATTTTGGCACAATGTGGTCCTTAGGTGATCAAGTTCTTGAGGTAAGTGTCGTTCTTCACTGATGCTGATGGCTCTGTTTATGAGGGAACTGATAACCGAATTCTTTTGGGCTGGATGGTGGTGGGAGGATGCATGTAAATATCTATTGGTGTGTGTGGGTTTTCTGTATACCTGGTGGCCAAGGGATCCATCCGGTTTTCTAGTGATCAGTACGTCCAAGAAAGGTAGAGAGGAGTTTGTGTCTTCTATTTCCATGGTGAACTGTATGTTGGGATGTAGTGAATTTATGTATTCGAGGAAGTTATTAAGCGTGTCTCTACCATGGCTCCATACTACGAAAGTATCGTCTATATATCTGAACCTTTGTGTTGGTTTTAGGGGTGCTTCGTTGAGAATTTGATTCTCTAGATGCTCCATGTAGATGTCGGCAATGATGGGAGAGATGGGTGATCCCATTGCTGCTCCAGATACTTGTTCATAGTAGGTGCCCTGGAAGAGGTAAGGCAGTGTTGGACTAGAGGTATTAGGTTTTCGGGTATTTTGTCTTTGATGATATTAATACTGTCACTGATTGGGACATTCGTGAAAAGGGACTTTACATCGAAACTGACAAGTAAGTCTTCTGGTTGTGTTCGGATGGACTGTATCTTATGTATGAAATGGGAGGAATTTTGAATGTAACTGGAAGTGTTACCTGTGAGGGGTTTGAGGATGGATGTCAGGAATTTAGCTAGGTTGTAGGTTGGGGATCCAATAGTGTTGACTATGGGTCTGAGTGGGATGTCGGGTTTGTGTATTTTTGGAAGACCGTAGAGTCTGGGTGCTTTGGATTCTTTAGGAAGGATGGATTTTTGTATATGTTCGGGGAGTTTAGCTTGTTTGATTATGACCGTGGTTGTTCTCTCTAATGATTTTGTGGGGTCTTTGCATATTGTCCTGTAGGTTTCGTCGTCAAGTAGGTCACGAGCTTTTTGGATGTATTCGTCCTTGTTGATGATTACTGTCGCGTTTCCCTTGTCTGCTGGTAGAACGAGAATGTCTTTGCGTTGTTTGATGTTTTGAAGGGCTTTAATTTCACCTTTGGTTAGGTTGGATTTTGGAGGTTTCGTCGTTTTTAATGCATTGGTGGTGAGCCTTCTTACCTCGTTTGCTTGTTCTGGCGGGAGGTTGTATATGGCATTCTCAACCTGGCTGATGATGTCTTCTGTTGGAATGAATTTAGGAGTGATTGCACACTTGGCACCTTTGGATAAGACGGACAGGGCGTCGGTGCATAGCGGTAAGTTGGTGAGGTTAATTACCGTGTCTTTGAGGGGCTCGACTTGAGTTTTGGGCACATGGATTTTGTAGAATTTCTCCTACTGCTTTTGTGTTCGGATGGTATATACTTTTGAAGCTTGCTCATAACTCAGTCGATCTACCTTATTCCACAGTTCCGGGTTGATGGTGTTACTCAATTTGAGGAATAAATGAAAGAGTTTTTTGGATTTAGAAGATATCTCCTTTTTGATGTGAGCAATCCTTTCCCGTAGCAAAGTAAAGCTTGTACGTTCGAGGATGCGTCTGCATTTGGTGGTGGTGAAAGGGCTTTTCATTTCGAGGAAACGGGGTACTGTGTTCTGGTCGCGGCACCGTTTCAAAAAGGTCATGGTACAGAGGTGTTGCTGTACGCTTTTTCGATGTTTTGAGAAAGAGTTAACTTTCTGAAGAATGGCCTCCCCGTGGAGTCGCCTTATCAGAGATTTGAGGCTTTCACGGCCCGGCATCATACAGTTATTTCTGTTGAGGTTTTCGGGTGTAAGCCGTGTCCTAAAGGAAGAGATCAGGGGGTCGGAAGACACACTGATACTGGTGTGTGCCTGATTTGTGCTCCACTTATATAGTGGAGGTTGCTCATGTTCTGGTTCAGTGAGCACCAATCAAAGTAGACTTTCAATTGGGCGGCCGAACAATTAAAAAATTTACTTTGCTTGTTTCCTTGATTCCGACACAGCCTTCTGCTGTGTGTCGGACCTTGCTTGTATGTACCAGACCAGTTGGAGCCGGTATTCGGCGTCGATATATTGCGAGGGATGGTTCACTGAGACCTGTTCTCTCGTGTAGCCATGCTACAGCCTTTTGCTCTGGTTCACTTTAGTTTTTCTCCTTGATAGAATCAGAGCCTTCTGCCTGATTCGCCTTTGGATCCCCCGTGGATCGGAGACTTCTTCTCCGATTCACACCTTTTGCTCCGCGATAATTACTCGACATATCTGCATAATTTGGTATAAGTCCGTCGTTGTTAGAAAGGGAGCCAGAAGGAATATTGCATTCGTTCTGACTCTCTTCCGGGTCTCTTGTGCAGCAACCTCCTCGTGGTGAGACCTGGGCAATCGGTATTGTAGGATCTCAGGAAAAATGAGGGCACCGCCGCCGCGGGAATCGAACCCCGGCCTCACTGGTGGTAGCCGATCGGCTAACGCGCTCACCCACGGAACCCTCCCATTATTCCCAATCTCCTACAGTATACTTGTTCTGGGGGTCCTGATCCCACACCCGGCCATCCTGCAACGACATTCGCCCTCGAATGTCCGTCACAGCGTCGTCTCCTCTTTTCGTGTTGTGGCCATACTCAGCCACCAACACAACTCGCAATTTCTCGTCAACTCGCAACAACTCTACAAACTCGCAACTCGCAGTTTTCTCACAGCGCCATCGTGCGGTGATCGGTGTTTCCCCAATCCCACTTCTGACACCAATTGTAGGATCTCAGGAAAAATGAGGGTACCGCCGCCGCGGGAATCGAACCCCGGCCTCACTACTGGTGGTAGCCGATCGGCTAACGCGCTCACCCACGGAACCCTCCCATTATTCCCAATCTCCTACAGTATACTTGTTCTGGGGGTCCTGATCCCACAGTATTATCCTCTATTTGTAAGAACTTCTAGTGAAACTCTTATGAATAAAGGATAATATCGAGCTAATAGCTGCACATTGCACATTTATCATTTTTTGATAAGATTTTGCAGTAGAATTGAAGACCTGCGAGATATAAAAACATATTTCATTAAATTGTATATGAATTTACTTTCACGTAGCTTGCTGTAGGCCAAGGGTACAACAATGCTTTCTTCGTTTGCCCTTGGCACAACTTTAGTTCCTTATGTCGAAGTACTTATTCAGACAGTGATCACGACAAATTTATTCCTGAATTTCGCTTCGGAACTTTGGCAAGACCCTCTTCTAAAAGTAATCACATCTAGTTTGAAATTGGTATTCCTCCGATCGGAGGTCCCCCAGGGGCTCACTCACGGATGGAGCCGTGAGTGAGTACGGGGTGTCGCGTCCCCGGGGCTACCCGAATCGCCAATAGGCCGCACCCGTGTGCGGGGTTAGCTTTGGCTCTCGTGAGCTGATGCTAGGTTGGCTCTCGTGAGCTGGTTTAATTCGCACTCGTGTGCGGGGTTAATTTGGCTCTCGTGAGCTGGTTTAATTCGCACTCGTGTGCGGGGTTAGTTTGGCTCTTGTGAGCTGGTGCTAGGTTGGCTCTCGTGAGCTGGTTTCATTCGCACTCGTGTGCGGGGTTAGTTTGGCCCTCGTGATTGGAATTAGGTTTGCTCTTGTGAGCGGGTCTTAGGCTTGCACTCGTGTGCGGGGTAGTGTATTGTTATGTCTAATTATTATTAGTTTGTTTTAGTTGGAATACACCAAGAAGAGGACACACCAAGAAGAGGACATACTAAGAAGAGGACATACCAAGAAGAGGACACACCAAGAAGAGGACAAATGAGGAAGAGGATAGACGAAGAAGTTAGTTTTATTTGTCGAGTGAGGTCCCCCAGGGGCTCGCTCACGGATGTTGCCGTGAGTGAGTACGGGGAGTCGCGGCTCCGGGACAGCCCTGTCCCGGAATGTACCAGACATGTACAGCCAGATGTACACACCAGATGTACAGCCGGTATGTACCAGACCGGTTGGAGTCAGTATTCGGCGTCGATACATTGAGAGAGGTGATTCATTGAGACTTGTTCACTCGTATTGCCATTCTCTCTGTTTGTCAATCTACCTGGGTTCACCTCAACGCATTGCGATGCCTGGTGGCAGGTAGTTGGCAGAGTTCTCTCTGTTTGTCATCCTACCCGTGTTCACCTCATCGCATTGCGTTTCCTGGTGGCAGGTAGTTGGCAGAGGAATGGTATTACGTTTGAACACTTCTCGTGACGATCTCTCTCGGTGAGGACACGTCGGGTATCGGCTCTGGCCGGAGATGGGCTGCAAGCATTGTACGCGCCGCCGTCACCTTCGAACCGGAGCCTTCTGCTCTGGTTCGCTTTAGTTTTTCTCTTTGAAAGAATCAGTGCCTTCTGCCTGATTTGCTCTTTGATCCCACGTGGATCGGAGACTCCTCTCCGATTCACACCTTTTGCCCCGCGATAATTGCTTGACTTTCGTGCGTAATTTACTCTAAGTCCGTCGTTGTCAGAAAGGGAGCCAGAAGGAATATTGCATTCGTTTTGACTCCCTTTCGGGTCTCTTGTGCAGCAACCTCCTCGTGGTGAGGCCTGGGCAATCGGTATTATCCTCTATTTGTAAGAACTTCTAGTGAAACTCTTACGAATAAAGGGTAATATCGAGCTAATAGCTGCACATTTAATAAATATGTTGATTTTCAGTAAATTCTATTTCTATACCTATTTTCTTCCATAACATTTTGCAATTTCACCTGCCTTCAGAACAAAATGTGTGCATTATTCACGCTGGTTCGCCCCGGGCGTGAACAATGTCATATATCGTCTGGTTCTATTTAGATAAAGAGACGAGATAGTATCTCGTCGGTGATAGTATTATAAGGCAATTACAGAATGGGTAATGTGAGCGTTCTATACTACATCATTCTTCTTCTACTTGACGAGTATCTCGTCGGTGGTAGAACTTTTAGCGATTGATATTTCAGATCACTGTAAGTTCCACGTTATCCTCGCGCCGGATCACGCCCTTTTACTGGTCCCGCTGAATACAGCTATTTTTTAATTTTAATTCCTACCACCACCGACAAGATGTAAACTCGTCTGTGCAACCGCTAAGAAAGCTGTCAGCACAAACGAGATATAGGAATCCTATTCCCTATATCCCGTCTGTGCTGTCAGCAGCCCCGACGAGATCGTGCCTGGGGTTCCAAAACCGAGTTGGTAATACAGGAAATGACAAGAAAAAGAGGCCCAGTGGCATCAGCAAAGATGGCCGCCAAAATACATTGGATGATAGGTCTATTCTTTTATCTCGTCGGTGGTAATAGTTGCAAAGTCATTATTTCGAATAGATGTCACTTCTATTTAAGTCTATTTAAGTTCTATTTAAGTTATATTCTTTGTATTTGCAGTAGTACACTTACTGCTATTTCCTGAAGTATAAGAGAACATTGCAATATTCAAAAATTACAATAGCTAAAAGTGTAATGAATAGTTCGGCTAAACTTCCGAAGATGTCCATGTTCAGAATTGAATAAAATTTTGAGAATAGGTTCCTTTTTTTACTAAAATGATGATTGACGAAAGGATTTTTGGAGACTCGAGAAATAATTGTTTACCATCTTAATGTCTCTCTACCTTACCGACAAAGAGGCTGTGACGAGGGTACTACGGAATGTTCCAAAAAACGCCTTGTAGGGAGCATACGAAGCATGGAAATCGCGCTGGAAAAAATGTGCCGACGTCCAAGGATCCTATTGGGTTGGCAAATAAGTTCGTTCGGTTTTCGTGATTTATTCCACTGTAAAAAACCGAACGAACTGATTTGCCAACCCAATACTTTGATGAAATTTAAAGGTTTGTACCCATATGTTTAATAGATTTAAAAATAAAATGTGGTCGCATTACTTTCCAGACAGACCCTGTATGTAGTACATGTTAATTAGAATGGACATGATAATATCGATGTTACGTCCTCAAAGTATGTACGAAGGACTTAATGTGTCATAAAATCTGTCACTCAATTAGAATAAAAGATTACTACACGAGATATGAGTCACGGGAGACACGATAACTTGTTATAGTAACAAGGATATTAAGTTCGTTACGATCTTCAAAGTAACCTACGGGTGGCAGAGCATTAGTTACAATCCCAAAGGAATCTTCCGAAACATCAGTACGAAATGTCATAGGGAAGTCAGGCAGGTGGTCCTGGTAATCCTCTTCACCACTCTCCCTTTTCCTCTTCAGCAAACCCTGAGTCAAAGCAGTCTTTATCTAGAGTCTATGTCTTCTCGTTCCGGTTACGCACAAAAGGGCAAAGATCAAACAGAACTGCTGTGCTGTATCGTAATATGTGTATGAATGCACATATGTATTTCATTCGCTAACAACGAAATCGGAAATTGTAAAATTTGTAGTAGAACTATTTTTATGATAATAGCGCGTGCCTTTGCATAGAAATTCTCTCGAATAAGTAATAATTACAAATACTCTGCAGTTTTCTACATTACATAATACCTACTCCCTACCATGTAATTAATAATTGAGATATGTAGTTATAAATTACTTTTATTACAAGTAATTAAAATATTATTCAATTATAATCGATTGTACTTAATTGATGTGTTAAATAACGTTGTTATAAAAAGGTGCAAAGACATGGTTCAATTTATATACCGGCTGTTTCGTCTAAAACAGGACACCTAAATATCTCTTCAGGTTATTGTGATGCAAAAAATATTGGTAATTATTTACATTCAGGGCTTCCTCACCGATCTTGATAAATATGTTGTCAAAGTCATAATTCTGAATAACTTTTTCCTATACATGTTACCGCCGCTCGATTTTAGTTTTCGAGATATTTGCGAAAAACCATCGCTAATACAGTAATTCTTCGATCGGAGTCCCAACACCCGTGTTTTGAACGGACTTGGGTAGCGTAGAGAGGCTATTTTTTTATGACTCCGTCGACCGCGCCGAGACTTCAAACGACGAGCCGAACATAGAGAAGGACAGAATGAAATAGGATCGCGTGGCCGAAGCGTGTTGCCGTCGCCGGTACAGTTTAAAGGCCCGTGCGTCATTACAATGAAACACCAAAATCTTAGCTTCTTTATTTTCTATGATATCACGATGGGACTTTAACTAGCTTATTCCTGGCGTTTCTCTGATTAAAATGGTACCAGGAACGGTATAATTGGGCCAATATTTAGTGGTTTAATCGACGATGAAAGTTTCGAACGCAACGAAGATCAGCAACAACGCGGGCCTTTGAACTGTGCCGGCGGCGGCTACTGTTCGCGTCTCTTTCTCTTCAATACGCTCTTCTTCGTTGCGTTCGAAACTTTCATCGTCGATTAAACCACTAAATATTGGCCCAATTATATCGTTTTTGGTACCATTTTAATCAGAGAAACGCCAGGAATAAGCTGGTTAAAGTCCCATAAACCGATCATTAAAATTAAGAAGTTTGAGAATTCGATTCAGTCGAGTCAATGTGTGGTGTTCACACCGATATACCCGAGCCGAGATCAAACATCGCCGCCCTACGGCGCGGCGCAGCGTTGGCCGGCAGTGGAGTGAGTAGGCACTGGACTACGGTTAGATAGGCGACCCAGGACTCCGATTGAAGAATTACTGTACTGTATTGAATTTTCCGTATTCCTGCACGCTCTGCGGCAACGTAAGCCTGTCCCGGCCAGAGTTGCCATATTCAGCGGCCCCCAGGTCCCTTACGTCTCCGTCCTTCGCCTAGATCAGGGATGGGCATTTTTGCCTCAATTGAGGCAAGATCGTCCACACCACAGCGCCCACTGCCTCCCACCAGCTCCACCGTTACCATGGAGAAAGAACGCACTTCGCCCGTAGCGAGCAGTGCGCTTGTCTCGCGAATACTTCGCGCATTGCGGCCACGAGGATGCGAGGGGAGCGCCCTGTGCGGCGAAGGCGCGTGTTGCATGGAAGAGAGGTTGGTGGGAGAAGCAGGCGTTTGAGGGGCCCCACCCGTGCCCATCCCTGGCCTAGATGCTCCGTCAAGCCTGCCTCGCTTCCCCCACTCTTACCACTACCGCTGCTGCGTACCGCGTGGAGCATGCTACCGAGTCGGCTACGCGGTACGCGGCAGCGGTAGTGGTAAGAGTGGGGGGAGCGAGGCAGGCTTGACGGAGCATCTAGGCGAGGGACGGAGACGTAAGGGGCCTGGGGGCCGAAGAATATGGCAACCCTGGTCCCGGCGCACAGTGGTCCAAAACGCGAAATTTAGTGACATTTTGGTGTAACTTCTAAGCTATTAAAGATATCGACGTGAAATTTGGGGTGTAGGATATTAACATGTAATCTTTTTTAATAATGTATAATTGTGGTATACTTTTCGTTTATTTAATAGCTTTTTTTACTATTTTTTAAACTTATTTACAAATTCAACAACTATTAGCAAATATTTTTGAAACGGAATACATTCAGCTTAGTCAATATATTATTCTTCCAAATTTTTGAGAAATCGCTATTTGAATAAAATTTGTTTCTTGATTTTCCAAGGCCTCCTGAGAAAATTATCTGATCTTATAAATTCACAATCTATGGTACGTGTATAAAGCACAAAGTGAAATGTAAACAATAATAAATATAATAAATTTAGATTTGCACGGAAAGCCTCTATTCTTAATAAATAACAAATACCTGAATAATAAAGGAAGAAATGTTGAACACGGAAAATAGTTAACGTAATAAATGTCCAACTATTTATGTACTTACCAAATATTAGTAAAACGATATGTTTTATCACGAACGAGATATTACAAACACAAAATATATAACAAATACAAAATATAAATTACTGTAAACAACGTATGGCTCGTGCTGAGTTAAAGTATGTTGCATTGAGTGTGTGTTGATGAACGAAGTGACAACAATATAAGTTTGGAGTAGGCGTGAAATTGACGATCGGGCAAACGAATTCATCGATGACATTTTTTTCCGAATATTGTTGGGGTAACAATAGGAAATTATTCTTTCATGATTACATAGAGGAAAGTATGCTGAAAATATTCCATTTTGTCAAATTCTATGATCTCTTATGACTCAAAAGATATCCCTTGCGAAGTCTTGATAATTTTGCAAATTTTCTTCATTACATTTAGCGTAACATTTTTAATGCATTACAAATACTAATTTTCAAGTGACAAATGGCAATTTACAGCTTAAAGATAAACCTTTCATTTAAAAAACGCCACGTTTAAAAAACGGACTAAAAAGTATAAAATAATTTTTTCTAGCCCCATACAGATTCCTAACCCCTTAAAATTTGTGATTGTGAATTTTTAATAGCTAAGAAAATACTTGTAAGATTTAAAACGAAAAACGCGGGGCGCATGCAATAGATAATTGATGCATGAACACTAAATCACTAACAACTTTATTGCACTGCAAATGATATGAAGTGTTGTACGAGATTTCTCAGCGGCAGCTACTCTCTACACTCCTTACTATGTATTATCTTGCGCCCCACGTTTTTCGTTTTAAATCTTACAAGTATTTTCTTAGCTATTAAAAATTCACAATCACAAATTTTAAGGGGCTAGGAATCTGTATGGGGCTAGAAAAAATTATTTTATACTTTTTAGTCCGTTTTTTAAACGTGGCGTTTTTAAAAATTTTATTTTATACTTTTTAGTGCGTTTTAAAAACGTGGTATTTTTAAAAAATTTATTTTTATTTAAATAATTATTTTCTGCTTTTTAGTCTTGTATGTGTGAAATTTTACAATCGATTTTGAACATTTTGATGAGATTATAACAGAGACATGTAGTCAATTTCAGACGGTATTGCGACGCGTCATATCGAAAACGAACGCCGTGGTAAAATGTCAAAGATAAAGGTTCGACGGAGAATTTCGGTGTAACTGTTCTTTCGCTTGGTAAACAAACATTATAGTATACTAATACGCAGTAACTTTGTAAACACCGCACGGAGCTCGAACGCACACTGAGCTCCTTCGGTGCGAAGCAGGCCAGTGGAGTGGGGATGAGTCAATGTGGGAACCGAGTGGACACTACCGGTCGTTGCGCGGGGACGTGTAACGGTTAAATTTTTAATAGTTTATATCATCTAAACGCGTAGGCTGTTGTAAATTCAAAAAATTTTTTTTTAAATATTGCATTGTCATATAGTACTGAGCTATGTTTAAAATTTCAAGTGTCTAGCTCATCGAGAAGTTAGGTTAAAATCAGTTGTAAAATTTGTACCGAACAGACAAACAGACATACAAGAAAGCGACCTAATAAAAACGTGGTAAAATATTTAATGGCATACCTGGTGATTTGGCGACTTCTCTGTGAAAATCATCATTAACGAACTGCTCCTTTTTTGTAGACATTATTTCGAGATTATAACAGAGACATGTAGTAAATTTCAGACGGTATTGAGACTGCATCATATCGAAACGCCGTGGTAATATGTCAAAGATAAAGGTTCGACCGATAATCTCGGTGTAACTGTCCCTTCCATTGATAAACAAACATTGTAGTATAATAATACGTAGTGACTTTGTAAACACCACACGGAACTCAAACACACACTGACGCACACTGAGCTCCTTCGGTGCGAATTGGGTCAGTGGAGTGGGGATGAGTTAGAGAGGGAACGGGTAGTGGAGTAGGGAGCGCTGTCGCGCGGCGTGGCGATCGCTGAACGCGATGACGTAGGTTTCGCGGGGGGGGGGGGTGAACAGGTAAATATTTATTTGTTATATCTCCGAAACTGGATGGACTTTTTAAAAATTTTTTTTTTGAATAATGCATTGTCATCCAGTTCTGAGCCATGTAACCGATTTCAAGTCTCTAGCTCATCAGGAAGTTAGTTTAAAATCAATTTCAAAATTTGCCACCGAACAAACAGACAAACAAACAAGAAAGCGAGCTAATCAAAACGTGGTCAAAAGAAATTGGAAGGAAAATATTAAAAAGGATCGTCAGGGCATCTTAAAGAAGAAAAGCAATTTTTTCCATGAGAAAGGCTATCTTCAAAACTTCCAACTTTAACTGTTTGTTACAGTAATGGTTTTTATTCAATTTTATTAATATTTTCATTTTCGAGGTTGATGGATATTTAGAAAGCAATGAACACTCAACAGATATCTATGTGATACAGTTGGTTTTGGGCAAAATGTCACTAAATTTCGCGTTTTAGACCACTGTGCGGCGTGACGTTTGTTTACATTTTGCTTGTAAACACGCTGCGGAGATGAGAGAAAAAACAGGGTCTCACTCTGACCATACATATATAGGGTGAGCTTTCAGTTTTGAAAGACTACTCCTACATTTTCGTATGCGTGGTCAGGCCAGCCCGACCAACACATGACCTTGAAATGAGCTTGATCTTCGAAAATTAAAGTTTTACCTTCAGATCAAGCTCAAAGTCATGCTATTATACATTATTAAATTCAGAAATAATTACAGCTCTACAAATTCGATCAAATTTTGTATTTCTTTATATGTATTTTTGTAATATTGTTGTGTTTTGTATGTATTTTATATTGTATGTATAACTACAATGTTAATAAAAAAAATGTCTTTTATTTCGAGTATGCTTTTCTTTATTGCGGCCCTCGAATTATATAGTTTATAATACTTAACGAGGCCCTTCGTGGTAAAAGAGTTTCACATGCCTGGTCTATAGTCTTAGATTTCAATATATTGAGGTCAATTATGCTTGTACCTACGACGTTAAAGTTTCTTTACGCAAATTAAGCAAACAAACCACCGAGGACAAACCTAAGATCCCCTTAATATCTGATGAAACTTCAGCTGCCCTGAAAAAATACCATCCTAACACTTTCATCACAAGGTAAAGCCAAACGCATCGACTCGCCAGACTCCCATTTTCATGTCTTGATTCGGAAACCGGTAACGGCGAGAGGAGTATACATGTATTCACTTTTAGTAGTCTGAAAGTTTTCATTTAAAACGGAGTTTCAGCGAAATTTCTAAACAGTGACTTTTCTAACGGGAGGTGGATCTAGCTGAATTGGGATAACAGTCCTCGGTGGAATCCGGGTGCTGAAAGAATTAGGTCAACGGTACGATTTTAGTTTTTAGTAATGTAGCTGAAATGTTTGACCGTGTTTATGTCCTTGACTTTTAGTTGAAGAAGGTGAAGTTTTACTATTTGAAAAGTGATTGTTTGGCTAGGCAGCGATTTATCTATGTACAAGAAGCATTACTGTATTTTTAATTATAAGGTACATTTGCAAAATATACCAAAAAATTGTTTAAATGAAATTTACAAAATAAATGAGATTGAGATTTACGAGTTCAGATTACAACATTACGAGAACTGTTTCCTTTATCTCGATCGACAACTTGTTAATAAACTGTATTCATGTTTTCAGCGCACTGGTTCGATCTGATGTTACTAACTAAGCAATTTTGCAAATTACCACAAAATTTTCAACGTTTCGGTCAATTTGTAGACCATTTTCAAAAAATATTTTTATATAATTGCGTCTGTAAAAAATTATTAAATCAATGTATAATACATAATTAACTTCCCGATTCATAGGGAAGTTACTGTAATGACCCCGAAAATCGAAAATCGATTTTTTAGCAGATCTTCAGGTTTCATGGTCATTGGAGTCATTTTAGACTATTTTCAGCAAAATGTTTGTATGTGTGTGTGTGTGCGTATGTATGTCCGTGCGTATGTTATCAAATTTTTTGCTAATGTTTTCTGAAAAAGTAACAACGCGATCAAAATGATGAATGATGCAATCGCTGTGCTCCGCTGTAAATTAGAGCTGCTTAGATTTTGGTCCATTTTGGTCAAGTAGTTTTTTAGTTTTTTTCGAAAGAAGTTGATTCAACAATGCAATTTATACGAGAGGATGGAAATTTTCCACCGAAGAAACAAACGTAGTTATATATATTTCATTTTTTTTATGTAAACAAAATTTTTTTAATATTTTTTTATTTTTTTTTTACTTCCCGATTTTATAGGGAAGTTATTGTAATTACCCCGAAAATCGAAAATCGATTTTTTAGCAGATCTTCACGTTTCATGGTCATTGGAGTCATTTTAGACTATTTTTATCAAAATGTTCGTATGTGTGTGTGTGTGTGTGTGTGCGTATGGCCGTTTCTATGTAATCAAATTTTTCGTTAACGTTTTCAGAAAAAGTAACAACGCGATCAGGATGATGAATGATGCAATCGATGTGCCCCGTCGTAACTTAGAACTGATTAGATTTTGGTCCATATTGGTCAAGTAGTTTTTTAGATTTTTACTTTTTTTCGATAAGAGTTGATTCTACAATGCAATTTATAAGGGAGGACGAAAATTTTCCACCAAAGAACCAAACGCAATTACATAAAAAATTTTTTTCTTAATTTTTTTTTTTAGATTTAAAAAAAATTTTTTTTTTAACTGATGCTAATGTTACCGCTTGGAATAATCGAAAGTTATTCCAATGCAAGAGTGAATTTATCATCTCTATTCCCAAGAATACATTTTGGAAGAATATCGATGAAAGTACAAAAAAAACGATGTTAGCGATGTTGGCGAAGGAGTAATGAATCGGGAAGTTCTTTGTGTGACTCTTGGAGAGTCACACACCAAATAAAAAACATTAATAGCAGTAAGCCCTACTAGCCATGCGTATCACTAACCCTCTCGCAAGAGCAGTCCTACCCGCGAGCTCGCGAAGCGAGCGAGCAGAAACAACTCTACTCGCGAGCGAGCGAAGCGAGCGAGCAACAATAGCCCTCTAGTTTATTTTTTAATTTTATTTTATTTTTTTTTATTATGCAACTAATGCTAATGTTACCGCTTACAATAATCGAAAAATATCCCAATGCAAGAGTGAGTTAATCATCTATACTGCCGAGAATACATTTTCGAAGAATATCGATGAAAGTACAAAAACATTTGTATTACAATGTTTTAACAAACAATCAGTTCAAAACGAATTATTAACTGAGATTAAATTGGAAGTTAATATAAAATATATGATAATTAATAACATTGATGTTGAGAAGACGGATTGGTTAATGGAGCATGCGGAATATTAATAAATATTGCAAAACCATTGCTCGGAAACGTAAATGAAGGCCTTTTGAAGCAAACAGCGCCCTAGATTGATCTTTCATGTAGCGATTTTGACTACTAAAAAACTCCGTCTTCGCATTATCGAGAAATCAGAAATGGAATCCCGGACCCTTGCAATCCTCGCGTATGTATACGTAGTCTAGCGGTGTGTGAGTGTGCCCTAGTGGTTTGTGAGTGTTCACGCGCGAGCGTCGTCTGCTGGAAAAGACCCCATTAACTCGATTTATTTTGAATATACTAGTAATAATAATATATTTTTTAGTACATTAATATCGTAGAAGTATAAACATGTTATTTTATTTGTTAGTTGCTAAATTATTCAGATTCAGATACAGTAAAATTATATGATTCTATCCAGGAATAGTCGATTAAATACGAAACTAGTTAGAAAATGAAATGGCAAAAGTTATTAACCATCACCGGGTTTTTCTAGGCGTTCAGACCGTGTCAGACGCGACCGCCCGTATGCAGTCCATCCGAGATAAAGAGGATTGATGTCTAGAAGGTTCTTGACACCAAGAGAAACTAATCAGAATTCTGTTTCGGCCGACAGATACTCACAATTAGATAACGTCGGTAATCTTCCAGGATCCCGAAATAACTGGATAATTCGAACTTAGGTGAAAGATTTTCTGTAGAGGAGCGATGGATATTACTCGCGGTGAGAATGGTTCTGATAAAATAATCTAATCAGCAAAATCTATAGATTAGAGATTCACAGCTTAACTACCTGTACTATGACATCGAGTCAGACTCGAGATTAAGATATCCAACAGGATCTACTCAATACGTATGTTATTAATAGACAGCGTAATTTATGCAATTATAACAAAAATGAGTAGGTCTAATTTAAAACAGTAAAAACATTAGAAGAATTTAAATATTCTGTTATATTATTTTCAACCGTATTGACAAAGAAAATAAATTTCTATTTTACTACAGTTTGTTATAATTCAGGTAAAAAATTTTTATTTTGTAATCAAAGTGATATGATGATATCGGCGCACAGGTTCGCTCAATGATAAACTACAAGCAATGCTTACATGCAGTTGTGTTCTCATTTTGTGAAACGTTCGATATAACAGTTGGTGGGCAAACGATAACCAAGAAACTAACTTCTAAGTCATGTATAACATATTGCCGAATTAAGCGGAACCATAGTCAACACTCTCTATTCACTGAAAGCTTGGGCCCAAAGGTACTCCTGAACTTTCTAATTAAAATTCAAAACATGATGATACCTCTCAGACGGAGCCGTAAACCTCGAGAAAAGCTATGACCAGCAGAGTGACCATTATACAATAGTTTGTAACAGCAACGGTCTCCGTGTTTTCCCAATTCCAATACATATTCTCATTTCTGTTATAAACCATATGGAAATAATACATACAGTGGGTAACGAAAGTATTCGAACGCCCTTTAAGACAGAATAACTTTTTTATAATTGTACCAAACGACCTGATTTTTTATAATCAATTAGAAGCATTGGTTTATGAAATGATGTACAAAAAAGATTTGATTATGAAAAATAAGGTCGTTTGGTACAATTATAAAAAAGTTATTTTGTTTTAAAGGGCGTTCAAATACTTTAGTTACCCACTGTAGTTCTTTCTTAAAACAAATTATTGTCAAATGCAAGATTTATTTTAATAATCGTCCAATCTAAAATTTATTTGAATATTTTACACATTGAGTCATATGTACGTATGTATTCATCTTCCTATTCACTCGAATAAATTAAATAACGTAAATAAGAGTCCCGAAAGTCTGAAGTATCTTAAAAATATTTAAAATGAATAGAATAGAATAGAATATTACAAACACATGCATTTTGTATTTTTATTTTATTTATAGTATATTTTTATTCTTCTATCATTTCCTTTTATTTGCGATATACCAAACTTGTACTAACAAAGACTAAATGAAATGAGGTATTTTTTTAATACATCAATCGATGCAGCTGGGCATTCGTTATAAAAAAGTACTAACCTATGTATGTCGAAAAGTAAGTAGTTCAGGAGATGTTTCAATTTAAATAACTCTAAAATACCATTACTGTCGTACTAAGACGTTAGCGTTTACTTACTAGTGTAACGTCTTAGTACAACATTAATGGTATTTTAGAGTTATTTAAATTGAATGTCTCTTGAACTACTAACTTTTCGACATACATGGGTTAGTACTTTTTTATAACGATTGTCCAGCTGCATCGATTGATGTATTAACTAGAGGGCTATTGTTGCTCGCTCGCTTCGCTCGCTCGCGAGTAGGGTTGTTTTTGCTCGCTCGCTTCGCGAGCTCGCGGGTAGGACTGCTCTTGCGAGAGGGTTAGTGATACGCATGGCTAGTAGGGCCTACTGATATTAATGTTTTTTATTTGGTGAGTGACTCTCCAAGAGTCACACAAAGAACTTCCCGATTCGTTACTCCTTCGCCAACATCGCTAACATCGTTTTTTTTTGTACTTTCATCGATATTCTCCCAAAATGTATTCTTGAGAATAGAGATGATTAACCCACTCTTGCATTGCAATAACTTTCGATTATTCCAAGCGGTAACATTAGCATCAGTTAAAAAAAAAATATTTTTTTAATCTAAAAAAAAAATTAAGAAAAAAAGAAAAAATTTTTGTATGTAATTGCGTTTGGTTCTTTGGTGGAAAATCTTCGTCCTCCCTTATAAATTGCATTGTAGAATCAACTCTTTTCGAAGAAAATCTAAAAAACTACTTGACCAATATGGACCGAAATCTAATCAGCTCTAAGTTACAGCGGGGCGCATCGATTGCATCATTCATTATTCTGATCGCATTGTTATTTTTTCAGAAAACGTTAACGAAAAATTTGATACCATACAAACGGACATACGCATACACACACACACACATACAAACATTTTGATAAAAATAGTCTAAAATGACTCCAATGACCATGAAACGTGAAGATCTGCTAAAAAATCGATTTTCGATTTTCGGGGTCATTACAATAACTTCCCTATAAAATCGGGAAGTTAAAAAATACCTCATTCCATTTAAAAAAAATATCAATGACCTTGAAATCTTGTAAAAAAATTACTTTGAGAAAAAATTTTTACCATCATCAAATTCGCCCCTTGAAACAGTACAACTTTATTCTGTGGAGATTTTTTGTAGGACTAATAATAACCGAGATATATAGGTGTTCGTACTTAAACGGACCTCCCTGTATTGTCGAGCATAGGAAAGGCGCAAGAGTCAAACACGTCGACGCGCTCAGTCTATTCCCAGTGTTAGTCATAAAAGATACAATGTTAGCGATGCTAAAGAATAAACAGAGCGAAGAAGAAAGATTGCGTATAATCAAGCGTATTCTAGAAAGCGAGAAATACGACGATGACTTTGTAGAGAACGACATATTAATGAAACATAGAAACGGTAAAAAGCTAATTGTCGTACCTTCTTGCATGCACTTAGAAATTGTAATAAGGTACGCGCACGAAAATGGCCACGTGGGTGTGCGGAAAATGAAAGAAATGATAGAGTCAAAATATTATATTCCCACATTAGAAGAAAAATTAAAGAAATATATTAGCTGTTGCATTCAATGTGTAGTATTGGAGAAAAAGCTAGGGAAACGCGAAGGCGAATTAACGCCAATTCCGAAAGGGTCAAGACCCTTGGATACATATGTATCATGTCGATCACGTACGTCCGATGACGGCACGGGCAAAGCATATCGCTATATCTTCGTAGTAGTAGACGGATTCTCAAAATTTACATGGTTGTATCCGACGAAAACAACCAATGCCAAAGAAGTTATTAACAAATTAGACAATCAACAGATAATCTTCAGAAATCCGGATCGTATCATCTCCGATAGAGGCGTCGCGTTCACGTCATTAAAAATATAAAATATAAAAACGATACAAATCACGACAGGAGTTCCACGGGGAAACGGACAAGCTGAAAGAACAATACGCACGATAATTCCGATATTGACAAAATTATCACTAGCCAACCCAGATCAATGGTACAAACACGTAGGCAAAGTTCAAAAATGTATTAATGCACATTTCAAAGAGCGATAGGAATGTCACCGTTTCAAGTTCTCTTCGGCATAAAAATGAAATGCGAACAAGACCATGATATCATCAATCTTATAGAACAGGAAATAATTCAATCGTATGACGAAGTCCGCGATAAATTAAGAATACTAGCGAAGCAAAATATACTGAAAATACAAGAAGAGAATAAGCGCCAATATAATAAAAATTGTAAACCGGCGAGACAGTATAAAGAAGGCGATTTAGTATTTATCAAAAGAACCCAATTCGGCCCGGCAATAAAAATTAGACAAAAATATCTAGGTCCGTACTCGATTACCAAAATAAAAAGAAATGATCGTTACGAAGTAGCGCGAGTTGGGGATAGCGAAGGTCCTATAATAACAAGTACGGCCGCCGCACCGCGCCGACTATATGAAACCATACGAATGTAACGATCAAGCGAGCGATGTATCTTCGGGGACCGAAGAACCCGGACGAACACTCAGATGTGGAAATAAAAACAGCGCACAGCGATCTATCGATGCTTGATCGCAGCGTGCGTGTTGTGTATGTGTGAGCGTGTGTACGAGCGTGTGTGCATGCATGTGTGTGCGTGATGAGAAAAAAGCGACGAGCGAAACGAAAATGAAAAACGCTAAGAAACGACGATCAAAAAAGTCGAAAAACGCAAAAGGCAATTGAACGAGAGACGAGGCCGAAACGGCAGTCTTTGACGAGTCGTCGACGGACGCGTAACGTAATCTCCTAATAAACTCGTTTTTTCGTAAAGTATCATGATACCTGTACTCCCAATTATTTCTTCCTGATAACCCATCCTACATATATGTAGCTACCTGCATCCAATTTTAATACAAGTCCAAAATTATAAATTCGCCCGAATGCTTTCACGGTATTATATTTAACACTTCTGATTTGAAATCTGTAAAATTATGTTGTAATATTCGTATGTCAGTTGATATGTTTTCAGCTCACCACACCCTCGTTATTCATTTACCACGAATTTAACGGTCTTATACATACATATATGGATGTGGAATGAGAAGATGGAGATTTCGTAGAATATGTGAAATTAGCTGAAACAGCTGGAGATCATATTAGTCAGTTTTAAAGCATCTGGTGCAAAAGGTACGTCTGTTATAATAAAAGGCTAAATTTGCGAAAAGTAATTCGCTCGAATATTTTCAACACTGTTTGATCGTTTCGAGTTGAAACTAACATAGTATTTCGTTTATTAAAATTTTTAAATGATGATTAATATTATTTTCAAAGCGTTGATTTAATCTCTTAACCCTTTGCACTCCTTTGTCAAGTGTGACTCGACATTAGAGAAAGAAAAATGTAAATAAAACGGATTTTTATATGTATTTGGTTCTTCTTAATTGTCTTATTGCTTAGTTAAAAATAAATATAAATTACAACAAAGTTTGAGATCTATATTTAACTTCCCGATTCATAGGGAAGTTACTGTAATTACCCCGAAAATCGAAAATCGATATTTTAGCAGATCTTCACGTTTCATGGTCATTGGAGTCATTTTAGACTATTTTTATCAAAATGTTTGTGTGTGTGTGTGTGTGTGTGTGTGTGTGTGTGTATGTGCGCGTATGTCCGTTTGTATGGTATCAAATTTTTCGTTAACGTTTTCTGAAAAAGTAACAACGCGATCAGAATGATGAATGATGCAATCGATGTGCCCCGTCGTAACTTAGAGCTGATTAGATTTTGATCCATATTGGTCAAGTAGTTCTTTAGTATTTTTAGTTTTTTTTGAAAAGAGTCGATTCTACAATGTAATTTATAAGGGAGGACTAAAATTTTCCACGAAAGAACCAAACGCAATTATATAAAATATTTTTTTCCAAATTTTTTTTTTAGATTTAAAAAAAATTTTTTTTTTTAACTGATTCTATTGTTACCGCTTGGAATAATCGAAAGTTATTCTAATGCAAGAGTGGGTTAATCATCTCTACTCCCAAGAATACATTTTGGGAGAATATCGATGAAAGTACAAAAAAAAAAACGATGTCGGCGATTTTGGCGAAGGAGTAACGAATCGGGAAGTTCTTTGTGTGACCCTTGGAAAGTCACACACCAAATAAAAAAAATTAATAGCAGTAGGCCCTACTAGCCATGCGTATCACTAACCCTCTCGCAAGAGCAGTCCTATCCGCGAGCTCGCGAAGCGAGCGAGCAAAAACAACCCTACTCGCGAGCGAGCGAAGCGAGCGAGCAACAATAGCCCTCTAGTTCATGTAATGAGTAAACAAAATCTTTTTGCTTAAAATAAGTACCAGTCAAGGAATTGTCCTTTGAAGTACATTTCACATAAAACACTTAAAATATTAGGGAATTTTTGGCAATAAGATTGAAAAATAATTCGGAGTGCAAAGGGTTAAGAGAGGCGGTGTATAATATTACGTAATAAATATCATTTGTTAACGAAACTTCGTTATTTGTAAGTTAGTGTTCGCTTTATAAAATATAGCTTATTAGGTTTATAGTATTTTGATGAGCTTGGAATGAAGGTTTATAAAGCTCTAACACGAATAAGTATCTTATACTTAATTCCTTCTCACGCACTGAAACGGTATTGTTATAATAAGAAAATTCTGCGGTCAGAACTGATTAGAAGTGGAATTTTCTGAAGAGATACCAAACATAATTGCGATCGTACATTTCACACCAGGATATTTCCTTGAAATTCATTTAATTTCTCTTACACAACGTTTTCGTTGTTCTGTTTAACGTTTTCCAAGGAGGTCAAGCATTCATAATCTTTCGTTGCAGTATTTTTTCGGCGATGAGGTTTTCTTAAAAGGAATTTCCGCTGTTTTAAAATAAAGGCAATTAACGGTTTACACTAAAAAGCGCTGTCATTTTTTAACGAGAACGGCTTACGGTGAGTAATTTCTCCCGTCGGTCTCTAGTGTTCTCCGTCAGGTAAAAGAATCTTATTGTTCGAGGACAAGAAATGAAACTCTTTGATAGATTTCCACGGTTCCTTGACATTTTATCTCGCTTTAATTCAAGTCCATTACTTAAAACCAGCTACTGATATTTTAAAACGTAACTGAAGCTTTCTTAGCGCAGATAGATATTACTGAAAGTACTGGGAAGCAAAAAGAAATTTAGAGCATGGACATCCAGTAAGGTTGTTTAACCCGTTGACCTCGTTAACCGCTCTCGAAAAAGTTAAGTGAATTTCTCTCTGTTTCATCCCATTTCTGCCCCCACCCACCTCTCTCTCTCGCACTCTCTCTCGCACTCTCTCTCTCTCGCACTCTCTCTCGCACTCTCTCTCTCTCTCTCTCTCTCTCTCTCTCTCTCTCTGTCTCTCTCTTTCTCTCTTATATCCTACTATCTCGAGTTTCAAGAGTCTCCTGCGTCCGTGACCGAATCAGTTAATTAATTAGCAAAATTACACAAACGCAAAAGAAACGTATATTTGTCTGAAGCGGACTGGTCAATTTTAGTGTGTCTATACAGGGTGTTCGACCACAGATGGAAAAAAATTTGAGGGATGGTTCTTCGTGATAATATAATACGGAAATGAAGAATAAAAAAATTGTGATTTCGACTTTGTTGGTTATTAGGTGTACAAATAAGTTCGGTGCTTTTTGAGCGTACTTTTGATGTTTATTTATAAAAAAAAGGAATACACCTTTCGTTTTGTATACATTATGTTTCGAAGTAATCACCATTACTTTCTATACACTTCTCTAACCTTTCGGGTAACTGCCGAATCGCGTTTCTATAAAAAGATGGTGATTTTGATTGAATAAAGTCATTAATACTTGTGTGGACCTCTTCGAGAGATTTGAACTTAGAATCAACCAAGTGGTGTTGCAGCGACCGAAAAAGGTGATAATCTGAGGGGGCCATATCGGGGCAACATGCCGAATCTCCCAGCCCAAAGAAGAAATGACTTCCAGCGATATCTTCGCCGCATGTGGTCGTGCGTTGTCATGCAACAGAATCACTTGCCTACTTATTGTTAGTTCCACTGCCGGTAAAAGGCCTTTTTTGCTGAATTGCGTCGCTTAAATGAATAATTTGCTCTTGATACCGTTCAGCAGTAATAATTTCCCCAGATTTCAACAACTCACAATAAATGACACCTTTGCAATCCCATCAAATACTCGGTAACGCTTTTTTAGCGTGAATGTTCGGATTAGCAGTAGATGTTGCTGGTTCACCCGGATGAACCCATGACTATCGCCTCTTAGGATTGTCGTACAATATCCATTTTTCATCCTCAGTTACAATTTCGTGAAGAAAATCATTTTTTTTTAATCGCGACAGCAGGGACATTGCCGTGCCACAGCGTCTCATTGTCAGTTTGTTTTCGGGGCTGAGTACGCATAGTGTACATTCGTTCAATATTGAAACTGCTGTAACTTTGCTAAAATTTATCCAAATGTGATGAAAAATTTTTTTCTCATTTCTTTGTTGTTTTAATGTATACGCACCCCTTGATTGGGTGCACATAGTGAAACCCTAAGAGTATTTAATAAAAATTATTTCAGTTGAAAAAATAATCATTTTCATAATTAACTTCCCGATTTCATAGGGAAGTTATTGTAATTACCCCGAAAATCGAAAATCGATTTTTTAGCAGATCTTCGTTTCATGGTCATTGGAGTCATTTTAGATTATTTTTATCAAAATGTCCGTATGTGTGTGTGCGTATGGCCGTTTGTATGTTATCAAATTTTTCGTTAACGTTTCCTGAAAAAGTAACAACGCGATCAGAATGATGAATGATGCAATCGATGTGCCCCGCTGTAACTTAGAGCTGATTAGATTTTGGTCCATTTTGGTCAAGTAGTTTTTTAGTGTTTTCGAAAGGAGTTGATTAAACATTGCAATTTATACGAAAGGCGTATCCACCGAAGAAGTAAACGTAACTATATATATTTATAAAAAAATTTTCTTTTATAAAATTAAAAAAAACATTTTTTATAAAAATAAAAAAAAAATTTTTTCTTGTTTTTTTTAATTAAAAAAAATTATTTTTCCAATTATGCAACTAATGCTAATGTAACCGCTTACAATAATCGAAAATTATTCCAATGCAAGAGTGAGTTAATCATCGCCGAGAATACATTTTCAAAGAATATCGATGAAAGTACAAAAACATTTATATTACAACCTTTAAATAAACAATCAGTTCAAAACGAATTGTTAACTGAGATTAAATTGACAATTAATATAAAATATATGATAATTAATAACATTGATGTTGAAGACGGATTGGTTAATGGAGCATGCGGAATATTAAAATTTATTACTTTTCAAGAAAATACTAAAATTCCGTCTATATTGTGGTTAGATTGTCAATTGGCCATAGTAGGAGTGAAAGTAAGAACTCGTTATCGTGATTATATGAAAAATGCAAATATAAATCAAAATTTAACACCAATAATAAAAAAATATCGAATCAAGTAAATATTTCGAGTGAAGAAAAATAACAAATCACACGTAGTCAATTTCCAGTGGTTCCTGCTGAAGCGATTACGATTCATAAAAGTCAGGGACAAACATACGAGAAAGTATGTATGGATTTTAAAACATCAGAAATACGAACTTTACAAATGTTGTATGTAGCACTGAGCAGAGTTTCAAAATTGAGCGGTTTATATATTTCGAGAAAATTTAAATTAATAGTATCGAAGAAAACCAAGATCAATAGTGCAAACCCGGATAATGATGAGTTGTATCGTTTGCGAAAAACTAATTAAGACAATTTATTTTGCAACATTAGTATGCTATAACAAGGAACCAAGCGAGCAACGAGCATACGATATTGGTTTAATGCGACGCCATATAGCAAACATTTTGATAAGTAGAAAACTATTGAATTTCCCTGGAAACGTATAATCTTCTTAAAACGTACACTTAATATATAAGAATAATAATATACAGCAACTAACGAATCGGGAAGTTCTTTGTGTGGCTCGTGGAGAGTCACACACAAAATGAAAGACATTAATAGCTGTGGGCCCTACTAGCCATGCGTATCACTAACATTCTCGCAAGAGCAGTCCTGCCCGCGAGCTCGCGAAGCGAGCGAGCAACACAACCCTACTCGCGAGCGAGCGAAGCGAGCGAGCAACAATAACCCTCTAGTTTATTTTGTAATTGTTTTTTAAACAGGCGCATTGCTATCATACCGTCAGGATATTGGAAAAATAAAAATAATGATAATATAGCCCTAAGTGTCCTCTTTACGTACCCGTTTTTAAAAATACGGATACTTCAAAATTGGCGACATGAGAATTATTTAAAGTGAGCGCTGCACCGTCCGACGTCGGGCGAAAAATCAAAATGATTTGATTCTCCTCCGAGGTTGGGACCCCATGGGGTTTGTCCATTGTTACCCTTCTCGAAGCTCTCGAAAAGGTTCGGCTCCCCGCTGACCTTGACTATTTTGTCCGATGTCGGCTCCACTGTGAGCACCTTTTCGGACGAAATCGGCCGAAAAGACACCAACACATGCTTCCCGAACACTCGTCTGTGTGGGCCAAAGTCGGTCGTCGGACGAAATCGGGTCCACTGTGAGCATACCTTTAGACGGATCAGATGGAGTGGCTTCAACGAAAGTGTTCCGTTTCAGTGTTTCCTTAGCAGCCGCCAATTAGGGAATAAGATAGGAAAAGTAAGAATGCGGACTCAATGGAATCCGATAAGCTTCGAGTGTTTGCCCTTTTGAAAACAAGGCGCGTCGATCTTCCTAACTCCAATCGGATGATCTTGCCAATCCGGATTTATGGAGATCTATAAATTGCAGATATTTGAATATCTTCATCGTTAACGCAAATGGCCAGAGTGTTCACTTCAATGGAATTGCAGTTTCCGTACTATTTCTATGTGCGTTTCAAACTCGGTTCCTCCTTATAATATCTTGGAAGTGTGTTTCCGATCGAATTATA